>OY998134.1:9959780-10559780 GCA_963921915.1 Hyposoter dolosus
CGAAATCTTCATAATCGAGGCAATTTTCAATGTACAAAAGTTCCGAACCAAAAAAAAAAACAAGATTGCGTGTCTCTTTTCCATAATTTTTCGATTTCTCTTGCTTTTTTTTTTTTCACGTTTCAACCGATTACTCCCGTACTTTGGATGTAATCATCGTGTAATAATATCCAGTAATGATAAAAATTATGATATCCATTGCAACGTTCATTTTAATAATTATAACGTTCGCGTAAAATGATATTTATAGAAGTGAAACTGTACGATTCTCAATAAATTATATACCATTGGAGTATATGCCACATTTATAAATAAATACAAAATTAACGGTACATAGTAGACGCGAGGAAAGAAGTAGCGCTTGATATAGTCTAAAGTAACTGAAGAGTGCATCGATCATTCTTAAAGCAACTGGGGGGTTAAATGTCCCGTGTACCACAGAGCTATAAATATATACGATAAATCGAGCTCGGTAAATAAAGTATATACTTTCGTTATTGCAAGACGTATTATACACGCAATTGGGACTTGGATTAATCGTGAGCAGTACGATTGTGAAACTTTTCAACAAAGAGTACAAAAAAATCTGAGCTAAGCCACTTCTCGTTATGTACGACTTCACACGGAGATTCCTTTCAGACTCCATTGTCAACAATAACGAAAAAGGTGTGAGCCAGAATGGTGATTTTTAGTTGTGATTTTTTTTTGGCAATTCTTGTACCTCGTAATTTTACTTTAGCTAAAAATTTTGAAGAGAGATAAACGGTTTTTTTTTTTTTTTAGAAACGTTTGAATGAATTCGGACACATACTTGTGAGCCTGATTGAGAGTTTCATGGTTTATAATGGGTAGTTAATCATCAGTGGTTCATCGTTTAGGATTTTTTCTATTTTTTGTTATAATCAAAATTTTGGAATTTTTACTGTTGATAGATTTTGGAAAAAGTTTTTCGTATGATTCGGTTTTTGAGTAGGACTTACTGAACCCACAGCTTCGTGTCAAACGTACGAAAAGTTTCGGTCATCAAAATTCAGCTTACCTGAAACACAGAGAGAGAGAGAAAAAACATGAAAACATGAATTTTTGGGTAATAAAGATTAAGAGGAATGAGAACGAAAGTACGTGACATTAAAAATGTGTGTCTGTCGAGACGAGAGCTCGTAAAATTTGGCGAATGTTTGAGACCTATATGTATACATTATTCGAGGGAAGAGAGGGTGGCGAAGAGAGTCGTGCTCCGGAGTCTGTAAATAAAACGAGAGCTCGACGCATCTTGTGGTCGTAAAATTATATCCGTGTCGTTTTATCTTTTCTCTTTGGGGAGGAAATGGAATAAAATATTGTGCAAAGCCTTCGCGTACGTGATGAGGAGCTTTCTCGACGTTTTTTCGTGCAGGATTTGACGTGAAATAATATTTCACTCGATTATTACAACGGCCGGAAAGTTCGTTACGTTTGCTGTGCAAAAAAAAAACAAGAATTCGAGATTTGTGAAAATTTCGATCTAATGGAAAGCCGAGATGAGGAATTTGACGAAATGATTTCCGAGGGTTTCGTTTTAGTCATGCACAAATCGAATCTTGGATTAGACTTAGAAATCAATGCCCTTATTAATCAGGTATGTCGATTGAAAATCGAATCTATTTCCGATCCATTTTTTTTCATAATAAGAAATCGAATGTACAAATGAGAGAGAAAAAAAGAGCGAAGGGGAGGGGAAAAAAAGTTGAGAGTGTGTCTAAAGGTAGGACTGATGGCGAGGGCAAAAATACTTTCGGATTTGTTTCCTCATTAAAACGGTGCTACTCCTTGCCCAAGGGGAAAATATCGGCTGGAGATTTTGTAGCCTTTAAATTTGAAATAACGTCGTCGATTTCTCTGTTTCGGGCTCTCCTCAGCGTACTGTTCTTTTTTATTTTACGAGGCACCATATTTTTCAAACGCAGGCATGTATACGTCTCGTTTTATTTCGTCTTTCCTTTCGTCCATAAAATTATGATGCATAATATTCAAGTATACGAAAATAATAATAAATGAACTTTATCAAAATGTAAAGAAACCAAACGATACGATTGTGTTGATTTTTATAAATTTTTCATTTACAAACATATTCAAAAGTCGATGGAATCGTGAGTAATAAAAAAGGGCTTCGCATTGCCGGAAGTCAAAACCGCCTTTTCTTTCGATTTATGAGAACGATCAATGTTCTACTTTGCCATGCATGCGAGAGGAGATTACCATGGATCAAGGACACGAGATTGTGAAATACATGGCGGCACACCGGTCCCTATTAACTTGTGTCTTCGACGATACGAATTCGAAGAGAATCAAAATTTTGTTTCAACCTGGCTCATTAAAATCCGGACAAAATCAAAGATGAATTTATCTCGAATGAAAGGTGAGTAGAGAAAAAGGAATTCGGAGCTTTGGAGAGCAATTTTTTTCGCGACCAAAAGTAACGGTAGCAAAAGGCAAAAATCGCAGCGTAATTTTTGGTTCATTGAGGACGATGAACGAGGTTTTAAAAAAAAACTTGTTCGGGCTCTTTCCTGTTCCGATTCGTTATGCCGATTTTTTTTTTTAACATCAGCCCATTTTTTCAACTTTTTTCTCGTTGGTCTCTTCACAATTTACATTTTCTTTTTTCTTTTTTCGCTCCATTCGGAGTTGAAAAATAATCTTACGATACGTGTCACGTGTTTGGGAGGACGATCGGTTTTAGCAGCTGTTTCGAATGACTTATTTTAGTGTTTACAAGCGACAAAGTAATTGGTCTCGATTTCCAAACTGCGAGAGCAGACAACAGCATTCACTTGACTCCCCCACGCCTTGCTTACGCTCTCTAGATTATAAAACCTCTATAAATATACACTGGTACATGCGCTCGAATGTACGCGTGTATATATCCCTATATTTATTGATACGGATCTATATTCGTGGCTGAGGCGAAAAGCACGAAATATTATACGACAGAACTGGATTTTCTGGAGTCGAAATAAAAAAGGGGGGAGCGAGGGGGCGATCCATTCACGAAACCCTGAAACACCTGTCCGCAGCGCTCTCTTTTCTCGTTGACAACCAGCGGAAATGAAAAAAAAGGCACACACACAAAAATATACAAACATTACGACGTTTGAGAATGCATCAAAGTGTCGCGTCGTCAGTTTGTCTATTTATTCCCTTTTATTTCAAGTTATATTATCAAAAAGACGACATCCGTTCGACGTGTTTGAAAACGCCGAAGAATCGTCGCACAATTTCAACGATAAGTCAAATTTTCCAGCGCCTTTTCTTCCTTTGGTTCCGCACTCGAGAATTCGAGGATCTCGCTTTCACCGTTTCGCGATGCCCGCAACTCGAAAGGGAGGCAAAAGAGATTTTTTCTTCTCGTTTTAAAAATTTTTTTTATTCGTATACCGATGCTTTTGCTTTTGCCACGGTAGGCGTGTCCCGAAGGCTCTTGGAAGATCTCACGGGATCCGTCGGTGGATAATTTTTAGGTGCAAAACGAGAGAGGTTGCAAAACAAGCCAAGAAAGAAAAAAAACAAGCAAAGAGAGATCTTTTCTCGAATCGCGTGAAACTTGATGGTTGCAGTACACTTCAGGAAAACCATCAAATAAATTCACCAACTCGAGGCGAGTAAAATCAATCTCGCATCGAATAATCCGAATTTAAAAAAATCCAATGTGAAAAAATCTCAAAAAAACAAAAAAAATTGGAATCTGTCTCTTCGAATGAGCCAACGAACCGCGGCCATCAAAATCTCATTCCAATGAAATTTCAACTCTGAATAAAATCCAATCCCAAGTATATCGACGTTATAGTTACATTTCTCAATAAAACTTTTTCATTTCAACGATCGATACATTTTAATTGAATATCAATTAAATTGAAAAGTGCATAGCAGCTGGTGGTCGCGATACAGAGTGGGAAGGTGAGTCGGTGAAATCGATTTTGCCGTGAGGATCTTCCACCACCCACTTGATTTAACTTTGATTCATACAATAAATATATATCTCCTGGTTTTATCGCTCAAAGACTGCATATCTCGGTGTAAACCTAACCTACACATTAGTACCTTCGAGTTACATGCACAGAGACAAATACATAAGCATGTACACAGGCACACAAGAAAAGTATGTACGCGAGTACTTACTGGCGAATACTGTTAGATCGGCTTGGCTAAGTAACACCTTCCGAGATGCAATAAAACGTTCAAACTGGTCCATGCACCGACAAACCCCCTGCGTCCGCCCGTTGGGGCTTCGATTATTTCCTGGTTAAGTGTACGGAAGAACTTGTGGACTGTCTACGTGTCCATTTGTACATTTATAAAGGTAAATAAATATATATAAGGAATGCAAAACCCTTTAGCGCGTGCCTACGCAGTTTGTACGGCAAGTTTCTCGAGGTAAGAAAACACGCGATTGCGGGAGGTAGGCTCATCCGTTTTTTTCATTACACACGTGTACGTCTTACTGTGTGCGCGCGTGTGTGTCTTATTTATTAGCAAGTATGTAAACGAAAAGGCTAAGAGACGAGTAGACCGAGATCGAGGAAACTTGAGGGCAAACTGGAACGCGCTCGCGTTTACTTACGCCCGCAACGCCAGTTCGTCCACTATACATATTTATGTATGTCCGCTTGTCTGTGTGCGCATATATATTTTTGCAAAAAGAAGCCGAGGCGTGGAGTTCGCGGAGAAAGCTGCAGAGGCCCGCGCCAAATGGTAAACGAGAAAGAGGGAGAAAGAGGATTCATCGGAACCTAGCTCTCCTTTCTTCCTCTTTTCTTTTTCACTCTTCTCTTCCTCCTCCTTCTTCTATATCTGAGTATTGTATGTATACCGAAACGTTTACATATCCGTGGTTCGAGCAACGGGAAGAAGATAAGTCTTGAGACCAAAAAAAAAAAAGAGAATCGCGAGAAAGAGAAAGAAAATAAAAGAAATGGAAAAAAGGAAAAGGAAACGATAACCTCGCTGGCGCTGCGCTCGTAGCCGCAACGTTAAGTTCGCAAGTAATCGCCTCCACCCGCATCGCGTAGAATATACTGTTCTGTATTATTTATACACACGCGATTGAATATGTTCTCGAATGCCGGACATTTTTGTTCAAATTGAAATGGAAAAATCCATAAAATCGTGTTTGAAACTCGATCCGCATTAGCAATTTCGTTTTTAAAATTAATAACTTGCACTTTTTTAAAATAATTTTGCGGCAGTTTTCATTTGCAAGAATTTCACGTTCGCACGCCTGTTGCAACGAATGTACGTGACAATAACGTCTCAAAACCGTGATATTTAATGCTGACGACATCGCTGCATGCTCGACCACGGCGATGCGGATATTTCGAACCCTGATCGTCCTATCAGTTGCCAAGCAACCGTAGATTATAAAAATAAATAAAAAAATCCTTATGACCTCATCAAATTTAGCATCGATCGTCTCCCACGTAATTTCTGATCTGGTTAAATGGAAAAACTCGAAATATTGCGCAAGAATGCTGTTTTTTGTTTATTGCAAATTTTTTTAGAAATCTGAAAAATAACTCATCGACCACGGAGGACTAAAAGTGCTCTCCGGGTCAAAATGACCCAGTGTCTCTGTGAAGTGGGTCAACGAAGGCTCGAAATGTTTTGTATCTTTTCCAATGCACTTGTCAATTTTTTACTCTCATTGACGTTTTTTTTTTTTACCGAGATTCATATCGAACTTTATTCTGCTGCATTATAAAGCTAAATAATTCTTCACGACTTGGGGGAGAGTTATAATACCGATCACGCGTCTTGAGCTACACGATATATCAATTACAATATGGCTGATCGGGTGGAGATATGCGCGTGAATAGATTATCATATGTCGGTGAAGGTAGTCCGGATAGTAAAATCTTTCAGTGACGAATGCACGAGAGATTTCACGCCAGACGTACCTGCTGCTGTTGCTACCGTTCCTTTCACCATTTTCCATACCGAACGTTGAATTCCGTGATTTTCAAGCTTTCTTAAAAATGATATTTCTATATAGCGAAAGATTTGATTAAATTGGTCTATATATTAAAAATTGAAGCCAAAAACAAAACGTTGAATCCTAAACTCTCCAAAATAGTTTTGTGAGAAATTGAGTAAGCGACAAATTTCGAGGAGGTCCAAAATAATTTGGGAATTATTCAGATGTATCCGGAAATTTTTAAATTTGCGTGAAACGTCACGTAGATATGTGTACGAAGAAATGTGAAATATTGGAACATTGTATATTGAGATACAATCCGACGACATAGTGTTGCGGACACGGAGTTGCCCTTGGGATTCCTGGCACGGGGCGTGGGTGACTTTTTCTTTTATTCAGGCCGACCCCGTCGAGTGTCGAGCGAGTACAGGCGTTTTACCGTGACGAAACAGCAGGAGAATTTTTTTTTTTTTTTGCATTTTTTCAATCTTCATTTTTTTCTGTGCCTTGGCATTACAAATCCCTCTCATTCTCTGCGCAGCCATAGAACCCCTTTGTTAGAGGCGCATAACTCTATTCCGCCTGCTCTAAATAAAGTGACTTGCGACCGGAATGTCTAACGCGAATTTCACAACCGAAACAATGAGCAGCGTTTCAACGTCATGGCAAAAGACTTTATGGTGATAATCAATGCTTTGAAAAAGAGGTTAATTTTTTATTAAAATTAAAAAAAAAAAACTTCCTTTTTTCTGGAGCTCCAATAAATATTTGTTAATTATTTCACATCCGGCGAGTTTTTCAGCCTAAAAAGGCTCGTGACCGACTGTCGGACTCTCGCATAGAAAACACACACACACACACGGATGTACATCTTAATTATGACGCACTCGTGTGTCGACCAGAATGGTAAATTGATCATCATCCGCATCTCAATCGTCGAGGGAATTGTAACCATCGCGTGTGCTATTTATATCGGAATAAAGTGATACTCGATTTCAAACGATCCATCATGGCAATTGATGGCTTCTGGTGCTCGCTTCTCCAGAGCGAGGCGGAAGTCGGGAGAAGTGAAACTTGGCTGCGTAGGTTTTCAAGCTCACGAATTATAATGGAAAAGAGTATTTAATATTTCAGCAAGCTCCACATCACCATTTTCCATCATAGAATCATTTCGAACAATACCGAAGCCGATTCGCCGATATCCAGCAAATCTAAAGGGTTTCATCTCGACCAAAGACTTTTTTCTTCGAAATTTCATAATCGATTTACCTAGAGAATAATAAAAATAACGCGGTTGAAGCATTCGTTACTGCGAAGCGCAAAACTTGCTTCAAATTCTCAAAGCACATATGTGCCGTAACATTTTTCGCAGTGTTAATTATTCTTGTAATTATCTCACGATATAATCGATGCTGGTTCGAGTTCGGGCTGATGCATTTTGCGGCTTGAGGCTATTGCCTCGCGCGACGTCTCGACTCCTTTCATTTGGTGTGCTCCTTCGAAGCTGGGCCGAACCACCACGGCAGCCTGCTCGTTTAAGTAGGTCGTGAGCCATTCGCCAACGCGATTTTATATCAACTCGATCCTCGCCATTATATATTTTTATGGCTTTTTTCCCAGCATTTTTTATTTCTCGTATTAATTTCTCATAGGTGCGTAACACACTGTAATACTTCTTCGGGCATGGAGATCGATATCGCTAATTCTAATTATCGAGCGAATAAAATAACGAATAATCATCAATTGCCAGAATTACTTTTTACGTAAAAAAGTTTCTATAAAATGAAGATATTTATTATTATTTCATTTATCTCGAGTTTCCTCATTCTGGGGACTGTGTTTTTTTTTATTTATTTATCATCTCGAGACACAGCACATTCACTTTGACGTTGTCCAGCAATCACTGTTACGCGATCATTGGCGTGGCTTGGACAGAGCAAAGAAAAACCGTCGCGTTCAACAAAACGTTATAATAACCACATTTGTGTTGATATATCCTCAAGAAATACCAATCTCGATCTCACCACCAAGGCTGCCATTTGATAAATATCTAATCACTTTGTATTTGCAGTGTACACGGGGCGAGTAATAAGATATAAAAAAATGTTGATATAAAAATGCATTCTTTATCGAGAAGCACGATTATCTGTCGCTGCTAATCTTTTTATTATTTTCTCTCATTTATTTATTAATTTTCATCCTCCAGCGTCATGCATGCGCCATATTTCATTCACTCGATAAATTAATTTTTTCAGCATCAAGAAAAACAATATCTTTTGTAAAAATGGATGAAAATAAACAAATTTATTTTTTATTCCGATCCTAGGATATGTGTACACTGATGAAAGGAAAGAGAGGGAGAGACTCCCATCGCCACTGTGCTACGTACGCTGCTCGCGTTTCTCATGTTGGCCGACCTTCACCCGGCCATGCACACGCCATTATCCTCGTTACACCGGTCGCTCGTAATTTACGGTTAACCGAACGTGCATACACGTATTCTTACACATACATACACGCAAGTGAATGCAAACTAACAAATTTTGTATTAAGATCGATTAATTTGATGGAAAATTATATGAGCCGGGGAGTTATTTGCAGAAAACAATATTAATAATTTCGGAGAATTGTTCAACTAACTGTTTCATTTATTAATCATAATAATTAATCAACATACAAAATGGCGGATATTTCTTTCGTTTTTCATAGAATTTTATCTTCCCACTTATGGGAGGATGAATATTCTGACTGGGGCAGAAGATAACGAAGCGAATAATAAATGCGAGCCTCGAGGACTGCGACTGCAAATCGCGAATAAAGTGCAAGAGACGAAAACGTGTGCGTGCGCAGATTTCCAAATTAGCCAGTCGACGTTCTATCCACGTGCATGGTCCTCGTGGCCATCACGGTTTCGAAACCACCGAAAAAACGTAAGAATTTGAATAAACAAAAAGGCAGACCAAAAAATGATCCGACAATAAAATTACAAGTTAAAAAACTCGAAATAATCGTTTGGAATTGTTTATTGCAATGATTAGGTCATTGGAAACTATAAATAGTGTAATTAATCGTGAATCATGACCCAATTCCGCAACTTTTCGATTTTTTTCCTTTGCATAAAGTTTGATCACTCGATCGTTGAAATTGCAATAATTTTTAGAATGTCAAAATTTATTTTACAACGGAACGAGTCCAAGTGGCTTTTGATAAACAAAAACGTCGTTTCCCAACGTGTCAATAACTTCGAAAACGACCTTGATCGGAGAGCCAATAAATCGTAACGGTTTTTCGATGAAAGCGGAAGGAGCCGTGGGGGAAAGAAATCTGACGGAGGGGGGGGCTATTTATAAGGATTTTAAGTACGTGTCTGTTTCGAACAGGACCGGAAGTCTGTTTACAGCGAACTCTGGTCGACGTCGTTGCGAGTCTTATGAATGGGATTCTCTCTTGAAATACTGAACATAACGTCTCCCCCCCCCCCCCCCCCCCGTCCCCCTTCATCTTTTTCTCGTGGGTCAAAATACTCCGAGCTTGTGAGTCCCGTATAATATTTTCTATGCGTGGGCGTCCCCGAATAAAACTGTGCTCGTTCTCACTATCTTGATTATTGCCAGTACGTGACCGTGGCAAAGACGACAACGACGTCGTCGTCAACGAGAATGTTCATACGTGTTGCGCTATACCCCTTTGACACTAAACAAGAGTGCGTGGAACGCGGAAATATATGAAACGAGGAATGAGCGTCCCGGACACACACTACCGCGTCAAAAACGTTTAACAAAACGTTCCGATTATTTTTTTTATTTTGATCGTTCACCATTTAATTAAAAATGCCATCGGTCTCATTAAACTCGAGTCCAAACTTTTGCATAATAATTAACCAAGAATTTTAAAGATTTAGTAACAATCGATCTGTTGAGTGAGCGAATTATAATTGCATTAATTAAATCGAAAGCATTGAATAATCTCAGTAATCTTGTCAAATTAGTTTTTAATTAATTGAATCAATAATTTAAACGAAACGAGCTAATAATATCAAAAATTTTAATTGGGACATGGAATTTTCATGGTGATTATTGAATACTGACTTATTTATAAAAATTAGTATGGCTTTTGATGAAATTATAGGAAAGATTATTTTTGGCAGATCAACGACTTGTAATAAATTTGAATTTCATTAAATTTTTTCCAATTTATTTGGAATTTTGAATTGATGCACGATTTATTTTCCTGTGACACGAAGCAAATGGGATAAATGTCTGCAGCTTGGGAGAAAAGTCGTGCCGACAAACAATGGAGAACCTGGAGATGACCTACGTTCCTACGGTGCAAAGGTCGTGCCTGCAGCTAAATCGTGATCCATAGATCATTGCGATCTCGAATGATCCAGTTTCCTATGCGCCTGCATTTCCTTTCTCGATAATCCTTATTAACTTTCAACCTTAATCCTCTTTCGGCTTCCTCTACCGGAACGACCTTTGCCCTTCGACACGTCCAAGTTTACTCTTTATCGCTAATTGACGATAATTAGCCCTTTGTCCCATATAATGGCACAAACTCACACTCCGGCACTAATTTATTTCGCCTAACCCATTAATTTTTCAATCATCGAATTATATCATCAACTTTTCCATTTCACACATTTTTTTCGAATTTATTCTAAAATCAGTTTATCTTTTAATTTAAAGACGCGAAATAAAATTAATTTCAAAAGTACCCGGTCAAAGATCGAAACTCCGAGCCTTTGAATTTTTCAAAAATCAAAAAATTAGTGTAATTTTTTAGTTAAATAAAAAAATCACTAAATTAGCAGCACTATGAACAAAACGATCGAACTTCAATTTCATTTAAAAATCGTTTGACATCTTATTTCCAATAATTAGAGATTTTTGAGATTTGAAAAGCCGAATAAATGTTTATCGCTACAGTGTTTCATTTTGCCTTTCAACAACAAGACTTGCAAGACTCCACGATCTAGATTACGAAGTTTAAATATATACATATGTATATAATTCGTGAGTTTGCGATTTCTTTGTTTTGTTGTTCGATAAAGTCTCTCTTGGGATTCTCCAGCTTCATCTTGATTTTTTCTCCTTCGTTTAGTGCCACAAGCTGTGTCTGTGCATCGGTCTTTGATACTAGGGAGGAGCGGAAACTTCGTGGCTACTCTCGATAGGTATCCCGGAAGTGAATGCGAAGAGTTCTCCGGCCAGCCTCCCTGAGAGCACTGTTATTAACAACTCGTATTTTTAAATCAATGTCTCTCTTACGGCGTACATTTTATAGTCTCGAGCCTATGCACACGTCCACACAAATAAACACACATACACAAACATACAAAGCTAGTAACTTGCACGTTATACATCGAGGAGTTTGCTGTGTACCTTTGAGATTCCTTTTCCAATGAATTATTAACCCGGCAAGATTCGTAATCGTACACCTCGTAAACGAGTGCTATCGCCTTCGAGATAAACACGAAGATGCTTCGTGCTATATCTCCCTTTTTCCCTATACGTAGATGTCTCCATGTGATTAAATTTGTAAATCAAAGGATTAACTTTTTTTTTATTTACATTTTTTCAGCAGTGTATGACGATTGTACGATAATCCAAAAGCGTTGAAATGAACACCGCGATTATGTTTCATGGAAATTCATTATTTTATTACAAATTTTCGAAAACCTTGATTTTAAATATTTTCGTGAGGTGAGCGACATTCGTTGTTGGATTTATCTTGACGACGATTCAGACTCGTCAAGTTTTGACTGATGTAAATATTATTTTCCTTGTTAATATTTCTGCGAAGGCGAGCGATAAAAAAATTGAAATATCCGTCGAGGACACTCTGTTTTTGCTAAATCATTTCAATTACAAATGGTCGCGTTAACGAGGTCAGGGAATAAGCTTGAAAATGCATCTTTATCGTTCTTTTGTTCACGGGCACGTGGTCCCGTGGTTAAGTGATACAAATTTTTGTTATCGTCGCTCTGAATACCGAATGAAGAGAATTTTGCGACGTCGTGGGGAGAAAATATGGTACACATGTTGGCGAGAGAAAAAGAAAAGTAAAAAGCTACCAAGACACACGCGTGTGGCTTTGTTGCATTTTGGATCGAGAGATCTCGAAGAAAGTATATTCGGAAAATCAAAAGCAAAGCCTCCAAACTGATTTAAACAACATTTAAAAGTTTTTCTCCTTCTCGTTCGGTTCCTAAATCGTTGGCTAATTTTTGTCGATCGAATCTTTTGAATAATTTATCAGAAATCTCGTTTTTCCAGGCTAATTAACATTTAATCGCTATTTTCATAATTAATTATTGGAAACACAAAATTTACAACGTTCCCAATATTTGTCGTTGTAATGGATATTAATGTATGTAAAGGTGCGCGGCATATTCTCGTCTTCTGTGCTTACTGGCTACCACGTTTATAGAGATACCGTTGTGTATTCTTCTCTGAAGTGTTTTTTCTGCGGCATGTAAAAGTAGAGCATTGTTATGTTAAGCGAATAAGCGTGTCGTCGAATACAACACAAGCGAAAAAGGTATTGCAAGGATCTTTCGGAAGAATAGTGAGCGTGGCGAAGTTGAACGAAAAAGACGAGTTCCTGTGTCTTCATCTTTTCTTTCTCGCTCTCCTTTATTCTCCTTTTTTCTTCTTTCTCGCAAGTCTGGATCTTGTTTCTTGGGTCTGTAACTACGACTCCCCTCTTTTGCAGGCTCCTTCCCTTTGCCCGGTTTCTCGAGGCCCAGACAGTCCGAAATCATTCCTGCTCTTTCGTGGGGCGAATGCTCCTGAGCGAAGAAAGCGCCAACAGCTGTTGAGGATACGAGAGTACGTCGGGTACGAGCGCTGCTGCATGGGTCGCAGCTGCGTCCAGAGGATGTTTCAGAAAACTTGAGTTCTCTTAGCTCGCTCTCGATCTTTCGCCCTCTCAAATTCCAACAAGCACGGAAAATTCTTCATGTTTTTTTTTAACGCGACATATTGCACCGCGAAAATAAAACGAGACGAGTAAAACGTGGTGTCGACAGTATCTAAACAAATGAAAAATGATAAGAAAAAATTCAATTTTTTTTTCTCCCGAAATCTCAACAAGATTAACAACCAAAGTTAAACAACAATTTCCCAACAAAAATAACCAGTTTTTCAGGCTCAAAAATCGGATATTTCTACCCTACGACGTCTCATTGGACTCGAAGCTAGAAAAGATTCAACGAAGCTCCGGGGACTCTTGGATTCCGGGTCTAAAGATAACCATGGAGAAAGAAAAATATAAGCGAAGACAAAGACTCAAGAGGGTGAGGGATCGATGCGTGCGACGATGATTTAAAATCGAGACGGCGTCGTGATAGCACGAGAGAAGTAAATTCGTGCCCTCGGGGCGTGTAATTTTCATTAGATCGTTAGAAGCGAGAGAGAAGGTTGGATTAGAAGAAAAAGATGAAAAAAAACCACCTGGAGAAAAGTAAGGATCAGAAGACGAAGAAAGAGAGAAATATAAAGAAGAAGAGTAGAAGTGCGAGTGAAAAAGGTTGAGGTCGCGAGACGAGACCTCGATTCGAAGGAGCTTGCGGCTCTCGGTTGATCGTGAGAGGAGCAGTCTGATATGTGAACGTTTGCTACATCATTGCAGCCAGCGGTTTTTCTCCTCGTTAGCACCGACCAAACGCCATTAGCAATCATTATATCTATAGACAGGGGACCAGGGCGACACGGGACAACGAGGCAAAATGGGCCACGTCGAAACATACAATAACGAGAAACAAATTTAAACATCTTTCTAGCGTTTAACATTTATCAATAAAAATCATGAGTTTTTTCAAGTGTCAAATGTTTGCCGAGAAATTTAGTAAAAAGACGGACAATACGTTTCGATATTTTTCGATCGTGCTGTCCCATTTGACGATGTGTTAAAATTTGCATCGTTGGAATGCAACGAAAACTCATTATTTTTTTAAGCAGAGCGCAAAATTTTCATACACTATTTGTCAAAAATAGTCGGGCAGATTTCTTCACCATTCGAAAACCAAATTCACTGAAAAAAAATGGAAAAAAGTTCAGTAATTATCAAAATAATAATTAAAAGATAAATTTTCGTTTTTTTCCAACGATGCAAACTTCAGTATCGTCCCATTTGCCCCAGCGTCTCCTTCATATTCGTATAGTTGGTTGTATACATAGTTGTAGTAAGAGCATGGATCTCGTTTTTCCGTCGAGGTCACCCACGAGTTCTCTCGTGGTGTTCAACGACAACGTCGAGGAGGACGAGGACGACGACTGAGTCGTCGTCGTCGAGCGACTGAGCTCTCTCGCTAATTACACCAAAACTCCTAACCGTTATTTTCTCGATGGTAAACACACGCACACACGCTACCGAATTGCTAAAGATTCCCGCGATCTAAATGCAACTTGTCTTCTGCTTCGTCTGTCGAGCAAAAAGTTCCGAATTACGATGTGGTGTTTTCGAATTTAAAAAAAAAGTCCTGCTTCCGATGAGTTTTTTTTTTTTTAACGTAAATAAATATCATCGAGCATCGAAAGACTGAATTTTTCAATTTCCGCGACTACAGTCGTCCTCGGGCCTCAAGGCCACTCGATTGCGACGGGGCAGAGAAGTAAAAAAGCAATTACAGAGAGTTCCTTTAACATCAAGATCTACGTATGTGTGCATGTCTGCTCGAACCGCAGGTCACGGTTTTTTTGCCATCAGGAAACTCTGTCCGTTCATGTGTACCGTTAAAATGATCGATCCGCCTGAATCTAGTGTCTCTAATCGCGTAACGGTGCGAGTAGCAAATCGATTAATCACGGAAGCTGCAAATTCGTCGACAATAAAAATCATTAATCAAACATTTTTTAGTCTCTCCAAAAAAAAAAAAAAAGAAGAAAAATTCGTTTTTAGATCCGTTGTTTCGACGTTTTGGCACAACAGAATTATTTATAATTAAGAGGAACATTTGGTTGGCGTCCATTTGGCATTGTGTGTTTCATTCCCAATCCGTTGTGTGAAACACTCAATGGCAAAGTCTTCGTTTACCCTCGTGGTTATTTAAGGTTTTTCATCGAGGCTCTCTTGTCTCTCCGGGTTCCTTTCCTCTTTCTCTGAGCATTGAATTTTCAGGGTTTCAATTTAAATACAAGTTATTTTAGGGCGTGAGAGTGGGGGCAAATAAATAACGGCACCGAGCCAGAGTAAGCGAGAATTAAGAACCGAGGGCCCTCGACGGTTGTCGCGAGACTCATCGAGCGAATCGACGAACATTCTCATCTTAATTTCCTGCCTCGAGACCAGAGAGAGAAAGAGAGAGACGAGGAAACGTTGATCGACACGGATTGCTTTCCTCTCGTATTTCCTAAAAAGTATGGGCCCAGAAAGATCTACGAGTGTATGGGCGTTTCTAGGTCAAAACGTTTGATCCACAGCGTTGGAAGTCTCGAATTAATGGCATAATTGTTTATCACACTGTGTAGTGAGAATGGAAAAAAAAATTATCGACTTTTTACAATTTTCTTCTTTTTTTCGTGCCATAAAGTTGCATCACAAGGAAAACCTATTAGCTACGAACAAGAACGTGTCCCAGTCTCGAACGAGCCTGAAGTTTCCAACGTTGGCATCGAACGAAAAATATTTCTTTCCATTAATAATTTATTCAATTTTAAAAATCGCACCAAAATTTCTCGCTGGTTTGGCTTTCGGTTCGCAAGATTATATCGTTCTGCACCAAAATCTTAATAGAAATTTGTGAACTCTGCTGAAGAAAAAACTGGACTTGGTTGCGCTCCAAAACGTGTTGCAAACTTCAACGTCGTCAGTCTCGATGTTTTAATTGAATTCGAATACGCAACGTTAACGTAATTTTGACATCGCTCGTGATTTTTGTTCCTGTTCATTTTGCATGTAACGTCCGCTATGTACATGAAAATTTCCCCATGATAATTTACGTGGAGGAATACCTGCTGTACATTTACGAAATGTATTTATTTAGGTTTTGCGCGTGGGTACGGCCCCGACGAAGACATTCGATATCAGAGTGATAAATATCTGTCAGCCAAGGCCTCGATGTAATATTACACGAAGAGTTTTCACGCAGGGAATATGAATGTATTGGTGTACAAAGATTTTTACCGTGTCGAGGGAACGACGCTTCGAATTTCCCTTCTACTTTTCTCGCGTCCTCGCGGTGTGTCTTTGCTTCATAATCTCGACTCCCCCGCAATAAAAACAATCAAGCGTAACAGTGCTACCGAGTGGTTCTTGCAATTATTCCCGGTCCCCGATAATAATAACGTTGATATTAGCAGCGGAATGAAAATAAGAATTTAAACTGGTGAGAAGTTCTTGGCACCGTTCGCATTTCTTTTGCGGCCGCAGGCCAGGTGAGTGAGTTCAATTTTCCGGAAACATTAAGTCCGATAATTCGTCAAACTCTCAAAAGAAAAGTCGTTTGCCATTTTTATTTCCGAGGCACCGTTGCTGGGATATTAATAATAATTTAGTGTAGATTCGCTTGCCACGAATGGACGGAGTGAGGAAAGCTCGCCATTAATGCCCACACCACGGATTGGCCCTCGCACTGAATAATTCATTTCTTAGCAAACGTCGGATCGGATGAAAAAATGACAAACGTCTTTCCAAAATTTTTCAAAGAGAAATTTTTCTAAGAATATCGAAAAATCCTGCACATCAAACCCTTTTTCTCAGATACGAGAGAATCAGGAAGGGAGGATCAGAAAAAAACGATTTTTTCTGCTCCTTTGTGTTTCCAAGCTATGATGTATGCGTTATAATATTTACAGTACTGTAATTTTCGACGCTCGCAAGAAGAGTCGTTGCGTCATGCTCAGGAGCAGACGCACCGATCGATCTTCAGGTTTTTTTAATCCTCAAGTTTCTTTTCACTCTCGTGAGCTTCATTAACAGCGTTTAGCTACTTTAGTTGGATCTACTAAGTAATAGTAAATACAATTCTCCAAGAATACATTTTTCATAACGATAAAAAAGTTAAAAAATTGTACAAAGTACCTTAAGGACGTAATAATTGATTTTTTTCTTTTACTTCATCGCCTTCAGGCACAAATCTGGGGGTAATAAAAGATTTTTTTAAATGGTGATGAAATTTTCAACCATTTTTGTTCAGCAGTTGACCAAAAAAGTAAACGCACTCGTTAATCGCAAGATGAAAAAATAAAACACGTTATTAAATGTCATCTGTTGGTGGCCACAGCACGAAACGACTTTGTCAGAGATTGTCGGCGTTTTTTCTTGGCTAATTAATTTTTAGTCATTCGCGTGTATTCTTTATCTATGAAGATATAAATATCACGTTGCAAGCGCATACCAGACGTGTTCCGAATGGCCCGCCTGGCTCTAGACGCTATTTTCGTCGAGCATAAGAATCTTTCTGTTTCTTTTGCTTTATAGCCCTCGCACAATGTCTCTACGCTCGAAAAATTAAATAACAGCAAATTATCGAGTCTGCTGACCCACTCGGAATGTACTCAAACAAACATTAAGGAGAATAATACAAAAAAAAACATTAATTTCAGGGTCGATTAAGCCGAGAATCAAAAAGAGCAATGAAAAAAGTTCGTAGAAACTTGAGCGTGACTCTCGTTCAACGGAGTGCAAGCACGTGGCGAATCGTATCGATCACATTTAAATTATTTTCCATTCAAACATACACACCTATATACTTCATCCACGGGACTATGTAGAAAGATCGTAAGCTCGCTTATTTACGTTTCGCAAATGAGGCTCCGAGGAGGCCAAACTTTTGTAGCCATAATATTTATTAAGTCAACCATTCGATAATTTTGCCATGTCTTTGCGTCTGTGTGTATGGATACGAGCATATACTGGGACCTTGATGAGGATACTCGAGTAGCATTGATATAATGTTACATTCCAGCTGAATTTCCATAACGTATCGTACGATCGAGAAATTCATTGGAAAAAATACTTTTATTTGATTCCAGTTGCTACGAATAAAAATCTTGGAAAGCTTGTCGTTCAAAAATGCGTTTTTCAAACTGAGCGAGAGCTTTGCAAACGAATGAAATGAGTAAATGAATCTTTAAACCCGAAGAACTCGAAATAAATTGATAAATTTGATAAATTCAAGAAAATCAATTTTTTTTTCTGTTCTACTCCAAAAAGCATTGGCATCTAGAAATGTCTCGAAATTCAACATCTCATGAGAGCTTCTTTGTGAATACTCGAAAGAAAGAAAAAATGTGGTGAATCGCGTACGGTTTTGCCGATTTTTCCCACCGATTTCTCGCTCGCGTGGTCGTTCGAAAAGAGAGAGCAGCGGAAGAAAAAATAAAATAAAACAAGCAATAGGAATAAATAAATAAAAGGGGAATAAAATCCGGGCTGGTTGAGCACGTTTACCGTGATCTGGGACTCGAGCAATGGATCACGATCCCCGACCTGCATAAACGATAGATTACCGATCGCGACCGACGGAGAAAGGTATAGGAAATGTTGGCCAATCGTGAGCGACGAACAAGAGAAAAAAAAACAAAACAAAACTACGTACTCAAGAGTGTGAGATGTATGTAAATAAATTTTGTCTTTCATTCAGGATCAAACCGCGAACGAACCATTGTCTTAATTACATCCTTATTTTGAGATCGATCGAGACGTGTTTTCGCAAGTTTCACACACGATTCGTAACAAAATACTTTTTGAACAATTTCATTCAGCGAAATATTCGCAGCGATTAATTTCAATTATGCAACAATAATTATCAATCAAGGAGATTAAACGATTAATTAATCGAGATATCGGAAATATATTGTTTCAATAATTTTATTACTGTGCCAATTTTCAATCAACATTTTCCCCATTATTTATTGAATTTTTAAAAAATGTCAAAGAAAACGTTTTGCTTCTTTGTTTTCTAGCAAGATTTTTTTTCTTTTCATTCCCTTCTCCTCGACGATTGACTTTTGGATTGCTTAGTGCGAAGCTTATTATTATTTAGCTCGTGAACCTGCGAGATCGTCGAACCCTTTCGATGCGATATATGCAGGGCGAAGACGAAGGCTTTCGAAAGCCACGCTCGTGAGGAAATTAATTTTAGAAACGACGGGGATCAGGGGTCGCGTTCGCGTCTCGTATCATCGCGATCGACGCGAGACTGACGGAGCGTTTGACAAGGTCCATGACCTTGGTCCATCCGGTCTAATACAAAAGCCAAACTTTACGACCATCAAGGACTCGCCATGGACCAAAAAATCGGCACTCGATCATATCTTCACATCGATCTATTGCACGAAATTAGAGTTGCAAGTAAAATCATTAATGACACACGAAGAAATAGGCAATTTTTTTGATTTAGAAAAAAGTTCGATCGAGAAGTAGCGAAGGAACATAAAGTCGTGCGCAAATCCTCTCGACCTCGATCTCGCGCCGACAAACTCGAGAACTCACACGTACACACATACGTTTACCAAAGAAACTTTCTTTATTCGGGCGAAGAATTGAAAGAGACCCGCGAAGCATTGCCCATTTTTTAAGCTTCCCATTTATTTTTTCGCGTTTACGTCCATTTCGTTCGTTGAAACCATCAAATTTTTCAACCTTAACAAAAAGCCGAAATATTCAATACCGTTTCATTATTATTTTTGATTATTCTCGTCCCTGATTCCCGGAACAACGTTTTGCAGTCCCTTAAGGCCAGACGACTGAATTTTGAATTTCTAGCATGACTCAGTAGTTCAGAAAAATTCTCGTTTGTTTATCTTCGAAACAGATGAAAATTTATTCATAAAATTGGCAAAAAAAAAAAAATCGCATATTCGAGAGACAAAGTGAATTTTATCGTCTCTGCTTCGAATCGAGAACAAAATTGAACGAGACTAATCGAGGCGGAAGTCGTGGATATGTACGCAGAGCGTCGGCATGGCAAAGTGAAGTTCGTAGTGTAACAACAAAAGCGTGTGCCGAGACAGTCGATCCCTCGACCTCGCGAGGTCAATTCGAGATCAGGACGTCGGCGAGTCAAGCCAACCGAGAAAAATATGGTCGTCGATAAGCTCGACATTGGAAAATGAATTTTGCATCCAAAAACAAAAAAGACGGATAAAAAAATCGGTGGAAATGGAACAAAGGAAAAAGGTAAACAATCGCACGAAAAATAGTCGTTGGCGATGTCTGGAAAATTAGAGCAAAATGAAAATGAACGAATGACAAAAAATATTTGACTGAGAAACAAGAAAATATCGAAAAAAATATAAATTTGGAAACGAGGGTAAGAAGACAAAGAATTTTTACCAAGTGTGGGATGGTGTTTGGCGAGACTGACAAAGCGAGCGGGCGACTTACCGTGCGAAAGGCTGTTCCTCGACCTCGTAGAGTTCCTCGAGGGTCTGTTTTGAAAGAAGCCTCTCCAGTCTCTCGGGCGTGGGAGCGAGATGTCCCGGTATGCTGGTAGTCTCGAATAAGCGATCGGCAGTCATGGCTGCGTCGTTATTTTCCCAATTATTATTTCAATAATAAAAAGAGAGAAAACAAAGCAACGCAATATTTCGATAAGATCGAAATATTCGTTGAAACTTCGTAGACACCTTTTGATCACAGATTCGAAGAGAATAATCCCAAATTGAGCACTGAATAACGATGGGACGTTTGGTTCGTTTTTATCGAATCGAAACAAGCACGCACGATTTATTTTATTGAAGCAAAAAAAGGAAAAAAAAAAATTATTCAGAATGCGAAGTTTTTATTTTAAAAATTACGGACAAAATTTCGAGGCGTTTAGCGTGAAAAACGAAGCACCACGTCACTGTTACACGCGTAAACAATGAACTGAGAGTTACACATTATTCCAAAGGATCGAAAAAACTGATAATTTCCCGAAATTCCTTATCCATTCATAATCGCGAATTAATTGCGAAATTCGCGGTACGAATTTCGACTAAATTTTCAATTAATTCAACATCAACTCTTCTCTTATTTCCGTTGTGTTGATTCGGAAACTTTGGAGGCAAGTTGATTGTTCGATAAACCGAACACGCGAGGCCGTCGTAACCGAAAAATTCGTAAACGAACGTTAACACGATGCGGAAAAGCACAAGCACGCGTTCTCGCGCTATGCTGCGACACACACGCGACAACTCCCACTGGCGGTTGACCAACAATTGAACGGTGCACCGCTCTTCGCTCAACGGCTTCGCCCCACCACGCCATCCACGAGCCTTCCGTAGTGGCGAACGCTCGCCCCCCACCCGCTCTCCCCCCAGCCGCGAACGACCGTAGAGGGAGCGCGTTCCCCTACCTCCTATCGCTCGGTCTCGCTCGCGCGAGCGAGCGTGTTCGCTCAGCGTTGCCGATTTCTCGCGATCCTCGGTTTGACAGCCGAGCCCCTCCGGAAATTGCCGAGCCTCTTCCCTGCCTACGGCGTGTACAATTTACGCGCAGACCGGCTCGAACAGACCGCACTGTGCTGTGCTTACATTCGGAACTCTCCCGAACGAATTTTTCGCAAAAAAAAACTGCGAAATTGAATTTCTTTTCCAGTCCTGTGTCGATTGAGCTATTTTTTTTCAGTACTTCGCAATAAGATCGATGGGGTTCAAAGAAATTTCAAAAATGCATGCTCGCTGCTAAATTTAAGCTTAAAACTTTCGGGAACGTTGAAAAATGAATAAAAAGTTCTTCCGAAGAATGGATCGCGTTTGTCCTTCCAGCAAATGTTGAAGGAATGGAAAAAAAATGATTGCGATCCACGATATGCTGAGAAATCCTGTATCAGACGAATCTGAAATACGAGGCTTGATCCTGTACGAGCAGCAGGAAGGGGGGAGGTTAAATTTTCCGTTTTATCGTTTCGGCGAAAGGTGTCGGAGATTGGCTGGACCGAAGGAGAGGAGGAAAAAGATATGGGGCATATAGTAGTATTGAGATTAAGGAGAGTGGCAAAGAAACTCGTATGTGTATAAGGGAGGAGAAGAGAAGATTTGAATGCGACGAGGGAGAGAGAAACTCTACGTATGAGTCGTGACACTGGATCTTGTCAACGATCATGCATGATTATGGCGGCCAAGCATGAATAATGTAATGCATAATTCATTAATTTTATATTTGCTCTCTTCTCGATCGTGCAATACACCCAGACGCGTTTATTTACAATTTTTTTTTTTCTTTCCTTTTCCTTAATACCACTCAAGAATCAAAGTACAAGCCGGAGTTTTCGCACAGCCGTACACGCATTCACATATCGCCTAATAAGTTGACGCGTTTCAATGTCGCGGAGAAATCGACTAATCTTGATAAGGATGAGGATTATCGCGATAAAACGCTCGGGTATGACGCGCCCTTTGTGTGCAGTGTGTGTCTACACTCGCGTAACAATCAACCAACTAGATTCTTCTTCGTACGATGTACAAAGCGTTTATTTTTGTTGCACAATTCTTGGCGCTTGTTAAATTATCAAATTGGAACGATGAATCCAATATCGTACCGATGTGGAATTTGAACGAGGCACTGAGGAGAGGTTTGTGCGATTGTCACGAGAGTTTAGAGGATTTTTATTCCCAAAGGATTCAACCACAAAACCGGGAGGTCAATAGTACACTCTGGGGAAAAAATCGATTTAATACACATACGCACACGATTTTAGGAGCTAAAAATAGCCGAGTTTCTCAGAGTAGCCGGACGGATCCACTTAAACAATTAACGTCTAGGCTCTCGAACGAGGAACCCGTTTGCCCCGATATAACGTTTCCTTGAGGTTCCATCATTCAGATTAGTATCTCTCTAAGATGAAAAGGTCCCGGTTAACGCCAAAGGAGCATGCAGAGAGTTCCGTAGAGTTTCGTGACTGATGAATCCACTGTCAGTTGGCCAAGGATCGTCATGACAAAACGCGAGAGAGAGAGTGAGAGGCGAGCAAGATCGTGCCGGACCACCATCTTCTACCGCATGTATCACAGGTTCCCTTTGTTCTAGTTTCACGGGTAGCGTGTTGGTCGAAGACCCGGATAGTCCTCAGAAAGGATCAGGACGCGAAGCAAGCAGAAGAACTCGAGTTTAATAGTTGTGCGTGCAGGCTCGTTTCTACGTGGGCATTCGCGTTCATTATTCTAATGGACCTTTTGTTTAGTCGCTTGTACTAGGAGAGGAATGAGAAGAAGAAGAAGAAGCAGAAGAAGAAGACCCGACGCAATGTTGTTCAGCAGGACAAGTGGACAGGATCTTTGTTATTTTCCTCTGCTCGTACTCCGAGGACCTGTTTTTGTAATGGAACACATGTAAACTGGCAGCGAATGATGGGCAAACGAAGAATTTGATTGCAGAAAGACATGCAATCAAGAGACTCCTGATGCCAGTTTTCTGTTGCGCTATGCAGTAGTGCGTATTCAAAGACAAACGTCATCATCATCGTCCTCTTAATTTATTCCTAATGAAATGTTCCAGAGGGATTCTCTATCGTCGCTTGAATTAATCATTCTCGTTACTTTCTTAAGAATACACCGGAACGTCTCTTCGCTACACAGCCAATGGATTTTTTCTGCTGGCGGAGGAAGCAGTGGGGGGAATCAGAAAGAAATGTGCGTGTCCGAAGAAGAGTCGAGCTCTGCTGCTGGACGTTATATTGGTGACGCGCAATAATGAACTTAATGGGATCCTCGGTTATTCTCGACAGCGGCGGCTCGTCTCATGTGATTCACCGCGTCGACCAAAGGAAGTCCGTCCGGGGTCTCTCTGTTGTACCGCGGGCACGCGGCGTGAGCAAGCATCATACGGTTTCTAGAATGGCAATCGTTGAACGTCGCGCAAACCGCTCCCGGGCACCCAACCGTTCACCATCATCATCCTCTATCTCACGTAACTAACGAAGTGCCGCTTCCTTCGTCAGTCACAGAAATACACTCGCAACTTATGTTGCACCGCGGTGTAGGTGCCATTTTCATAGATATCTATAGATAAACTTTTTTTTTCACTCTGCGTGTCCCCGCGTAGACATTTTTATGAGTTCGCAGAAAAATCCATTCAGCCAATAAGTAGCGAGGACTCTTGCAGGGGAACGTTGCGGCATCGGCACCTGGAGAATCTCAATATTGGAGGCAGATATCCTCCTCGACAACAATGAGTCTCCGTTCTCTCCGTGTCTGGCTTTTTTTAGTCACTTCCTGCCGCAGGATATCCGAAAAATCCGGGCACGAGTGCCCAAAGTCTCCTCTGCAGCTCCACGAAGGTTTCCAACACAATCGCAGCAACGGAGGAACGTCGATGGGATTGAGATTCGATCGAAGCTGACATCCAGTCCACGTAGTCGCGCATCGAAGCTGCTTAGAATACACGAAAGAGCAGCATTGGCGAAGGCGCCCGCAGCTTGTTGTTGGCAACTTTCCCTCCTACGCACACCGAACGAAAGATCGACACGCGAGAACGGCCTTTCTAATCCACCGTCCACGCAAATGTTTTCGAACCTGTTAGTATGGATTATACATAAAGTGTTGCTTGTGAACAGCAGCGTGGCCTGCCTGGGATGTAATGGTTGGCTGGTAATGGATGGACAAATGGGCGGACGCGGGCAAGCGTTGCCTACTGCGCGCGGGGCAAGGACGGCCGAGGCCGAGCGTAAGACGCCAAGAGGGAAGAAGGACTCGTCGCTCAAATCACCAGCTCTATACTTTTATCTTATTTCCGTTTCAATGATGCTTCTGTAATGCTGACTCGAGAAGTCATTGGGAACGAATGAAGCCAACTGCTCGGAGAGAACCACCAGAAAGGGAGCGAATCGGAGTAGATCTTCCGCTTTTCCTAACATCGCAGTGGCAACATTGCGACGTAGTTGGATATGGAATCGAAAGGATTTATAAATGTGCTCTGGGGAAGCTCCTCATGGGATGTAGTTTGATACGATTTTCAAGCAATCGATGAGATCGTAATAATCGCCTCGCTTGTTGCAGCAGTGAGAACGTTTCGGCAGCAGCAGATGGCACAAAGAACGCCGACTCTCTGGGGCATCGTACTCCACAAAGGTTCATTGCAAAATGTACTTGTACATTGTGCACAGTAGCAATATCACGCAGAGAGTAAAGACCTCCAGCAGCAAGTGTGGTCGTCGAAATTTAAAATTCAAAACATGCGAAAGAGAATACTGTCCCAGCAAATAAACTAGTTCAGCGATCCTTTTTGTACCACGGCTGAACGTTGCTGATATTGCACACTGGGACACAGCGAGCCGTGAGCGAATCTCAAAGTCTAATGCAATCGTGCACGCGGCCCCATCCTCTTCACGTGCTCACGAGGATATTTTTAGGGAACCAGTTTGCGCAACTTTGCTGGGCAAAGAATTTTTACCTCTTGCTCGCGATGGCTGAACGCGAAATCGATTCATTCGGGTCGGAGACCCGCATAAGCGCTCTTATAGTTCTTTTCTTTCGTCGTACATAATTGAAGTCGAAGAATCTTTGATTATCATAGAGTCGTTGAATTATTGCTGAGCTTTTCTTTTAGAGACTGAGCCGAGGTCAAGTTGAGGTCCTGGCTTCACCGCGAGTCCTATCTGACAACCATGTAGGGTGGTCTTGGCGAATGGGATTTACCACCCGTTCGTATAAGAGCTAGTTACCTCCTTGCCCTTTTGGCGGTAAAATTTTCCTCCGGCACATATGGTCTTCCTGTGAACCGGCTGCCCTGCGCAACTTCTCCCTGCAAATTATACCAATTAAAATAATGGGCAGGTGGAAAGACAGATTTCCGCTATCCGCGAGTTTCCTACCCCGGCTCTGAGGAATCACGTCTTTTGATTATCCAGTCGCCGCTGGTAATTCTTTTGATGGATGTCCCAGAACGTTGACCATCTCCTAGCAGTAGAAACTCGCTAGACGGCCACAGAGACCCTATTCTTTCTTACACGCTCCTACAGCTTTAATTTACATTTAGCTTGTCTTTAACGCGAGCATAAAACCTTTTTTTCTCCTCTTTGCCAACGTACGAATTGTAACAATGTTTTCCACTCATTGCGAGGGAGGAAATGTTGATTCCTGCTGATGAAACGCAGAGCAGTGCTACGATCCACGAAGAAAAGCTTCGTCGAGTTTCTCGTGCTGTTACGTCCTTTTTATGGCCGTTGAAGGAATGCTCGTATTTACTGCGCTCGCTGTTACGTGCACCGGAGGATTTCAATGAAGAATACCACAGCAGTCAGCGGTCTAGGTGAGTAAGCGCGAGAAGAGGAGTGCGCTTCGTAGGAGAGCAGCCTGTGCAATCCACCAGTCTCGTTGTGTATATATAGCGAGCAAAGGGACTCGGACAATCCGTGGAGGCAAAGCCCGCGCGGAACAGCAACGACGTCGATCTCGTCGCGAAAACATTCGTCCGAGAGACGCGGACGCTGTCGTAGGGGAAGAAATACGAGGGGGACAAAAGAAAAAAAATGAAACGAATGAACGAAGTCGGTGGGTAATGTAATGCTATATAGTAAAATATATGCCAAGCCCGGCTTCGAGTTACGTCCGTTCATAGAAGCGGGGAGGAGAGGAAACTTTTAATAGCTGCGCGTGAGCAACAGATGGTCGATTCACATGGTGCAATACACAACTTTTGCCGGACTAACTGTAGTTCTAGTCCCTCGTCTATGGAAATACATTACGTGTGGTCTCGGAACTACAGCATTGGCGATCGATTCCTCGGCCCCATCATGCAGCTTAACAATATTATTTCGACAACTCCACCACAGCCTCAAATCTCCTCATCTTTGATGTTTGCGACAGTCAGCCACTTCCAGGAAGTCAAGAATCAAAGTGGGGCTCCGATGAACTTACCATTTTTTTTCCTTCCTCCATCTTTTTCCCCCTCGCAGTGAGTGACTCTCAACAGGAGAAATTTTCCACGAAAACGAAAAGAAATACTGCTTGAGTTACGACCGCGTTGCAAGGGCAATAGACGCGGCAGGGCGTTATTTCCATTGTGCACCGAAGGGGATCGCAGAGGTCGATGAGAGCTGCCGTATTTAGTTTTTCCGTAACCACCACTCGGGTAAAACACCCTGGGATTTATGGCGCTGTACTTTTCCAAATAGTCCGCGCAAAGCCACTCGAGTAACAGCGAAAAATAGACATATTCACTTTATCTGGGTGCATCATAAATTACGCGAAAGCAAATTACAAAAGTTCCAAGTTCAGTGATCCATGATTCTAAAAGAAAATCCCATAACATGAAAATGAAACTGATCCAATGAGAGCAGATGTCGATTTATAGAGAATACATTTGAAGCAAAGGACCAGATTTATCATACCATAAGAATCAGTTTCAACGTTCAATGGTGCTTTCCTTTACCCCCGTAGACTGTATAGTCATGAATTTAATTAAATCAAAAGCACGCGTTTGGTGGAGTGACGCTTGTTCCATTCCGCGGTAGTGAACAGCTTGCACGGTTCAAGTTGTTATTGCTATGTTGACGAGTACACCGCGCCCCGACACAAAAGAGCCTTTCAGCTTGATTGTGTTACAGTTAAATCGTAGCTGTCGCCCATCAGGCTTCCGGGGAAATGCGCCACAATAGCGATATCCATGTCTACCACCATAGAGAAATTTCAGGCTTGTAGATCAGAAGCAGGAAGCATTGTCGCAAAATAATCGATATTTCTGACAAAAGAAAATCTAATCGTCGTACACAATGGCGGTGTCATCCAAATATTAGCCAGCTTCGTATATATCAATGGGTCTGCTGAAAAAGTTATCTCCGGAGCACGTGCCAGAGATATAATTCTAAACCGTTTCGTCAACCAATAACGGATAAAGTTCGAGGGAAAGGAAATTTCTTGGTCAGCCAACAGTGAGACTTCTGGTGGGCTGAAAAACTCATATCCCTTTTGCATTAAGAAAAAGAGCTCTCGCTTTGTTTAGCGGAGTCAAAGGGACTCCGAACCCTACGGTTTCCTTTCTTATGTACTTGTTGCCCACGTGTGATCATCCATGGGCAGTAACGGTTACATGGCGAAGATGTGGGGCAAAATCGTTGTGGCTTTAAACAGACTGAGCAAAAAACACATACGTCTGTTCGCGTGCAAGGGAGAGGGTACCACTGGGGTGTGTAGGGGCTGTTTACGATGGTTGCCAACGAAACGATTGTTGAATCACCCTGGCAGCGGCACGAGAGTCATGCAACCCCAATTTACACCCTCCAAAAGGAACATTTATTCATACACGACTCCCTGCTCGCTCCGACCCGTAGGTAATTTATATGGACGATGAAACATATCAAATTTTACAAATGCACAAAGCGTCATAAATTGCCCAACGCGACCATTCAACTCAAATCGCTGTTCCGCTTGCACTGCAATGTTTTTCTTTTTCCATTTTATTACTGTCGCTGCTCGCGAAGCTATCATTTGTGTTCATGCCATCTTTTCATCGCAGTTGATAATTATGCAATTTTACTTTCAACACAGTCGAAGGAAGTTGGCAATAACCTTCCAATACTTTTTCTATTTTGGTTTGACTGCGGAAATTGCGTGACAATATTGTTCGATCTTTGTGGAGGAAATGAAGGAGAACGACCTAAAGACACAAATGTTTCCCGAGGGGATGTGCCAGGCGACCTGCACCAGGCCCCCATGTGTGCTCAACACAATCGCTGTAATTTCAGGGGTGGACCCTTATTTATTGTGGCATAGCTGTGCAGCGAGTTCGTCCACCAATATCGTCGGTTTTTTCGGGACCATTACACGACCTCGAACTTGCAATTAATTTGTTAACTTTGCGAGCTGGCTCGTTGTAATTAAGTTTTAGTGAACGACTGCAAACGGTGCGAATTTTTATTACTCCGTTACGATAAATTGTGGCATGTGTGTATGCAATAAAGTTGGGGAATGAAAGAGTAAGATTAGTGCTGCAACAACGCTGGAGTTTTCTTTCGGTATTGGCGAAAAACAAGAACGACCACAAATCACGTGAAAAGGGATGGAAATAGGGAGTAGATATGGGGCTTCTCTTGTCTTTGTTTCCCTTTGTTTTTTCATTCGAGCCAACGAGGCTCGTCATTGTTTGTTCGTGCTTTTGACGAGCCTTGCGTATATAAATCCCTGCGCCTCGCCCATTTCTCTCTTTCATGGCATGCGAAGTCTCTCGGCCGGAAATGGACTGCAGGCACTATCTCCGTGTTGAAAAATATCTGTTTCTCGGAACGCCCGCGCGCGCTCACACACATTGAATGTTTGGAGTATGCAAAACTCCCCTTTGTTGAGACTGCTCCGGCAAAAGGTTGGGACAGCATATACGCTCTGCTGTGCAGGCCAGGAGAGGAGATGCCGAAGCGAAAACGAAAACCCCGTCAAAGGAAGCGAAATGCATTTATTCTGGCCGCTCTCTTTTTCTCTCTCCCGTTTTATCTTTACCCTGGAGTTTCATTTGAGCTCGTATCAGCATGGAACTCGTCAAAAAGGGTAGACACAGATGTTGGGGCGTTCAAGTAGCACGTAATGCAGAGGTTGTCACTGAGTAAAAACTTACTTCTTTTTTCTCTGGTTAATTCAACAAATCTACGGCAAATTATGGGATTTTATGATCAAATGATGAAAATGATTGAAATTAACAAGTTTTCTAGCGAATTGGCGCAAAGAAGATCGTGCAATGGCAAAACTGATGATGATTTCTAAATTTGAGAACCTCGCAGCTTCAAACGAGTTTCGTATTCGACCAAAGGGTTGAAAGCCTTCGAGACTAAACTGTCTGACTGGTATCCGTTCGCTCGAAGTTTCCTGGCAAGCACGCTCGTATAATCACCAGTGTAAAAACTTTGCGCAACCCTCGAATGTTTGTACACGCGGGAATCCAAATCCGTTCTTCCGGTAACTGCTGGTTGAATTTTCCAGAATCACTACATCCTGAACGACAAAAGCGATACGCCTTAATTCGTAGCACGTGCTACCGATTTCCTTTTCAAGAATATTACGCTGCATGACGTGCTCACACGTATACAGGACCCAAGCTCACACATGGGCGAAAGTTGAGCATCTCTCGAGATAACGATAACCCAAACCAGACAGACAAGAGCCTCTCATCAGCACTTGAGTTTAATCCATAGGCCGATGCTCACGCACGAAGAATGCTTCGAGACCCTCCTGTAAAAAAAGCCCCGAAAACCTGTCGGTGAAGTTGAAACATCTTTCTTGCGATAGTCGTCGAAACTGTACGGTATACAGCCACGGAGGCTTCGAGATGGTGAGCATTCATAGAGGTCTAATTTATAACCATGTAGCTTCATCACTGAGTCGTGTAAACTCTTGGTCCTCCTACGAGAGCTTGGCCGAAGAGCCAGCCGGGGCTCAGTTAGCCGTGAGTTTAAAAAAAAAAATCCTTTTTTTTTCTTCCAGACTCGTTGGGTCCTCGAGAATATATTTCCTCTGTAAAGACGGATCGGGTTCATTCTAAGGACTTGGGAAAGTATATTGAAGGGCCGGTCCAAAGTTCCATTCACGGTTCGTCAAACGTATATACACGTTGCAGTCGAACTTTTCGACTTTGGAAACGAGCAAATGGAGACTCGAATGCTTTCAGACATAAATTTTGTCCAGCTCTTTGTTTAATCGGGTTCATTAAATCTTCTTATTTCCATACCCACCCAGCAACGTGCCGATCCAGGCGATGAATGACCTTCGGGCGAAAGGGTTGCCAAGATCGTGGTGTGTGAGACATTCGCCTCGAGTAAGCAGAGGATCGCGACATAGCGGTTGTCTCAGTGGGCTTTCTATCACTCGGGGCTTTCCTATTAATTCTGCTGCGTTATACTCGGTGCATTGGTGGTGCACTCGAAAGAAGTGCAGCGAGGGGGCATGCACCATTGCTGAGTCGGATACGACGTGGCGCCACGGATCGCCGAGAATATCTCACGTCTGAATCACCCGCGCGCGTATGGACTCGGCTAAAAAGCTCCGATCTCGGGACTGGGAGTACAACATACGGCGTCTTGGCGTCGTTGCTGTTATATTGTTGTTGGTGGAGCACACAGTAAAAAAGAAAAAAGACGATTGCACTTACACCTTCCAGTCCTTATCCAAGCCTCGCTCCTCCTCCATCCTTTCAGAAAGAAGATGAGCGTGAGTCTAGCTCTGTCGAGACTGACTGACCATGTGTACGCTTGTGTGTGAGTGTGCAGTGTATACGCAAAAGCCTTATTCGCACATCCTGCGAGCCTCCGGGAATATACAATGCCTTTTGCTATCGCGATATAGGAGAGAGAGAGCTTGATTCTCGATGGCGCCCACCGAGCCTTTGCACATGTGAGTATAAAGTTTTATTCTTGTGTATACTGCATATGTGGTCAGTATCCGCGATATATAAACGGTCATAACGAGAAATTGTGAGCAACGAAGAGCCATGGGATACGTTGGTTGAAGGATGTGCATCTAGCTCCACGTCATCGTGAATCCACATGCCTCGGTGGAGCTCATCCTTTTTTCAACATCCACCAGACGCCGAGAAAGAAAAGTGTGTTCAGGATTATGCTATATTAATCCGCGGGTGTACCATTTATACATGGTGAGTCAAGCAAGTCCCATCCCGTGAGGAATGCGAGTCGCGGCACGTTGACCTCATTGGTCATCAGCCTCTTTGCTCCACTACTCCTCGGCCCAGCAAAGTGCATCCATGCGAATTACCACGAGCGAGTGAGCTAATATATTCGCAATCTGTGTACGACAGAGCGTGGCCTAAATGGGATGTGCCCCAGCGTGTACCCACCGTTGAAAATTTCGAGAGTGGACACTCTCGTCGTCTTCGTCGTCGACGTCGTCTGGTTGCACCTAAAATTACGCAACTGCATTTAGAGAGATGATTCAACATTCGCAAGCCACCGCGAAATCATCGCCTCACGTCATACCTCGCCTAGCCGCCCCTTCGAGATGACGCGCAGAGCAAGAAGTCTCAATCTATGCAGCAGCTTCTTGCGCATACAAACGTCCAAGCATCTCGCCCTCTCCGAGTGAGTTACTCTCTCGATGAATCTCCATGTTCCGCACATATACCGCGTGTGCCACGCTGCTGCGGAGGTAACTTCACCGGCACAACGAGGGATGCATTCGCGACAAAGTGCAGCTCTCTCTCTCTCTCTCTCTCTCTCTCTCTCTCTCTCTCTCTCTCTCTCTCTCTCTCTCTCTATCTCTGTACAGCCAGTCATGAGGTAGTGCACGCAGAATCGTGCCGGCGAGGCTCCCCCGTTGAGTGATTCATCCGCGGAACGTGAGAAACACGACCTAACGCACTATAGCGCGAAGAGTAGCAAGCTCATCGCGATGCCGCGCGAGATGCACGCGGACCGTTCTATTTCTATTTCTAGCCGGCGTACGATGTCCGTTCGGTCTGTTTGTGCCCGCTAATAGAAGCCTCTTGATGAACCAAGCATTACTTATAGCGCAGGTATACAGGATGAAAGCAACAGCGGGAACAAGCGAGAGAGAGAGAAAGAGAGAGATAGAGAGAGAGGGATAACTCATTCCTCTGATACCTACCACCTGCTCGGGCCACGAATGCATCTCCAGTTTATTCGCATTCGCCTTCGACCTCCTCCACGAAACATTTCTCCCCGAACCTTTTGAGGCTTCGCGTGCTTTGCTTATTCGGATTCTCCCACGTGATCCAAAATCCGTTCGGAAAGATCGAGAGATTTCACCAGAGAGCTTTCTATATCCTTCCAACAACTCAAACCCAACTTCTTGCTCGCTGATGCATTCTACTAGCCCCGAGTGGCTATTTTAACGTGAGTATTTGGCAGAGCGCATAACTTTGCCAAGTATTCTTGAAGTGCTATTAACCTCGCTCTCGCTCACTCGATCCCGAACAAGTTAGCTAGGAAGCAGACGAGCAATGTTCATCATGATGTATTTCTTTGAGAGAGACTGACTGTTGCTTTTTTCCATTCGAATATTTCGTTGGCCAGCATTCTCGCAACGCATACCAATAAACAGTCATTAAAAACCAAAAGGAACCCGCTCCTTCTGTTATAACTGGAAAATGCTTCCCAGAAACCTACTTTCGCGAAGAACCTAAAAAGGGGACACACAGCCACACGCCTTACCACTTCCGGTTTCCCGACAGATTTCCGGGCGCCATCCTTATTTTCTACTCTCATCACGTTCGGGATTTCCGGTGATTGGCTGTTGAGCCATCCCGCCGTTCAAACGTGCACGTCCGTACTTTCAGCGATGATCAAAATAATATGCTGTTGTGTCGATGAGCCATGTGGATGCCACGTCATTTTCTTGTCGTCGATGCTGCTGGTGTATAAAAATACATCGACATTACCGGAATCTGTCAACCCAGAAATGATCAATTAGCTCCTTGCAAATCTCTTCATTTATTTCCAAAACATGGAAAAACGTTTCGGGTTTTAAACAGCATAGAAATGTGGCAAGAAGTCACCTTGAAACGTACGACCTCGAAGAGTTCAAATGTCACACATTCGGATAGCCTTGAAACTAATCCGCGCGGAGTAAACACGTTACAGTGTCAGGGTAAAGTGTTTTTACAACTACAGGCCCATGTGCACACATCCCTAATGTAACATGTGTGGATTTCATTATAAGAGGACTGGGGCAACTCAACTTGCGCAATGCACTCGATGGGGTCTCGCGTAACTGAGTAAAGTTCGTAATAATGGGTATTGTGCTGATACCCGGCGGCGACAGTGACGAGTCAGCACTTTCTCGAATCGCAGTGCTGGGGAAGCCACAGGCTTTCCTAGCCGGGTTTTCCTCCTTCGAATTATACGAGCGGACTCTGGTGACTCTTCACCGGTGAATGATGGCGCGTAACGCATCGTCGCGATCGTGGCTTTACTAGCTATAGTAATTTCCACGTCTGTCCGCAGCAGGAGCGTTAACGAGCGACGTGTTACTGCTCTTTCGACCCGGACTCTCTCGCATACAGTCTATCCACGCACCATCACGTTTCAGGAGCGCAAAACCCGCGGAATTCTCCCTTGGCTCGCAACCCAACGAAGGCCACGGGAACATTGCATGCCTGCTTGATCCTGATGCCGGGGCTAGACGTATGAATGAATGCCGTGGATGCGACCTATGGGCCATGCCACCTTTATATCTCGGTATCTGTGCTCGTCACTTCGCTCAGATTATTGGTGCTCCGATGAAAATTCCCTTTGCCAACAGATCATCAAAGATGAGGTAACAAAAAATTTACTAAAAATGAATTTCTCTTTTCTCTGTCACATCGCCGGACACTTTCCTCTTTTATTACGAAATCGGACGTGGCATTAGGCCAGATGAACAATGATTGAATGGTCTTTTGTGCGACCAGTCATCATTGCAATAAAATGAGATATTTGATGAATAGAATCATTGCTTCACACAATTGAGTTGTGGCGTACAAGGACAATCGTTTCGTTTACAACTCTGACGTATATGACGTGTATCTTCTTTAGTTATTATCGCCGTCAACAAATAGAGTTTTCATCAAATCGGCTACACACGATTGTACAATAAGATATAACACTTGGACGTGGTCGAACAACGAGTGCAATACCCCTATGGCATTTAGTTGAATAGTTGCACGCGATGCTATATTTACATAACGATCCTCTACCGATCAAGATGCTGCGCTAAGGAACGAAATAATATTATTTGTTCCTCCGGCATTTCATACCGAGAGACTTTCGCCAATTATATTCTCATCAGGAATCTAACGTTGAAGGCTGCCATCTGTCATCACCGGAATTGAAGTTTTGTACAAGAATAAAATGATTGATCTGGCCGAGCATATGTACAAGCTCGAAATTCACTGCTCCGAGGCAATCGCACCATGCAACCCACACTTTGCCCAATTGATTGCTTATTCCGCTATACAATCCAGAGTTCGTAGAAAATAATTGCATCCGATGGAGGCAGACCAAGGGAAAAGCTTTCCACCTACAAATGTATGATATTGATTTTTCAAGAGCTTCATTATAGAACGACTGATGCGTTATCTCCTGTCCGAGTCGTTGACACGCCTCGACGGGGTCTATCGATCCGGAACGGGATACTCGCCGCCGGGTTGTGCAAGCAGTGAAGCTTCTAATAAATTGCATATCAAGGTATTGGCAGTATCGACGGCCAGTCCATGATGGCCGGGACGTCAAAGAACTCGCGGCTTCAAAAACGTTGACGTGCAGCCATGGATCAGAGCCAAATTCAAATCTGTAGAAAAACAAATTGTGGTTTCTTCCGGTCGATGCTCCGCGCGGTCCACATAGATGCTTCCATTTTTGCAACTGGACAATTGCACTCTATGACCATTTTGTCTGTCACCAAAATACTTGAAAGTTCAGTGGAAAATCAATTTCCGGTTGAGGAACGACTTGAACGATCTTCATGGAGGTATCGCATGATTCCAAAGTGGGACAAGGCCGCCAGAGTCCTTATGGCTGAACAACATCTTGTTCAACCATTGTCATCAATCCCGTCAACCGTGGCGTGTGCTCTCGTAGTTCTACGCTGCACTGAACGTTGAACCTTTCCCCTCGCGGTATTGGATTCAATCGAGTGTATTACCTCGAATAAACAGGCCAAGCACCTGGTTCTCGGGGTCACGACGTGAATAACGGGCAACGGCTACCAAACATTATAAATATATTCGGTAGTTCGATCAATGTCGTTCCATTGAATATGCCTGCGAGCTAGGTGACAGGAAGTGAGTAAAAAGTCAAAGGCTTTTCGCTCGGTTCGTTTGATTATCGCGGAAACGAGTTTTGATCATGACCCTGAAGCATAGGGTCGATTATTTTTCGTTGAACTTCCTTCGAAGGGTGTCGATCAATGTGCCCAGTTGCGTGCTAATGTAACGAACAATTTCTACAGATTCTGTGCATCCTCTCAGGCTATCGTTGCATCGCCAGGTATGTAATCGACTATCATCACCGCGCACGCATGAATTCATCCAGAGGCTTTCAAATACTGAGTAGTCAAGAGCGGCATTTGAAGCGACTTGTTTCCAACGGGTGCCCGCGAGATGGTCTTTTTGTCGAGACGATATCTTATTGTCATTCTTATATACCTATGCAAGTCATTGCTGTTAATCTTTGTCGAGAAGCCACAGAAAAGACTGCCAGGGCAGTGCATAGTACACGCGAGTTACGATCATTGGATCAAAAAGCCCGAGGCTCGATTATGAGCTCGCTTGATCATCTCTACGCTCTCACCAATCACCGTTATTAGCAGGCAACTTTGTTGATTCGTGTCATCGGGCTTGGTAAGGCGCGCACAATCCCTCTCATCATCGGCTAAGTCATTTAATCACGAGAAGTGAAGACAGCCACTAATTTCTGTACTTCTCTATCTCTCGGTCTCTTTCTCTCTGCTCATTGCCTCGGTATATTTATGAGGACTAGAATTGAAGATCCATGATCGTCATTGAGATGTTGAAACAGGGCTTTCTTATAAAAGCACCTAAAACCAATGATATGCCTCGTGAAATTTATACAAAACAGATATTTATAAATTCGTATGAAATTTTATGAATATCCTGATTCTTTAAATCTACGTGAATAAATTCCTTGATGCATTCAGTCATAAACTGCCAGTTACCGTTGCCGGAATTTATTAGTCAAGATTTCTCCCGATTCCGTATGACTTTAACGACTTGGTAATCGTCTTGTCTCCCAACGATCCTAATAACTACACGCGATGTAATACACAATAAAATCTACGTCTTCTCACATCTACGAGATTTCTCCAATGGGTTGTTGGGCACAGCATCATAACGCTTTATCGTTATTAAAATTCATTGCTCGAAGATCGAAATCCAACACTTCCTCTCGATGGTCCAGTTGCACAACCGAGCAGAAGTGCAGAGAAATCGGAAATGATTGCTTCGGGTTGAATCTTCCGCTCGAAAGATCTTTTCTGATGATCGTACGTTCCGCATTTACCACGATGCACGTGCATTTGTTGCTTTCTTCTGGAAGAGGCACAGTGACATCGAACTCGATCGCGTGCTCGTAATGAATCTGATTCCGTTATGGCAATTGTAAAGAGGGAAAGGGGGGTTACTGACGTGATTCAACTTTACTGCCACCTGTAGTCCGCGGAGACTGACCAACACGTCAGCCTTCAACGACGGCATCGCGAACCAGGACTAGAGAAGGTGGAATGATGAGGAAAAGAGACGGATAGCATGATGAGAGACCACGCTATGCTGCATTCTTCCGCACTGTAGGGGAACGAAATGCGTTCGTTCGCTCTCGCTTATGCTCGGTCGTACGTCGTTGCCGTTGCCTCAGAGGTCTGCGACCTCGGCCTTCTCTGTGTGATGTGCTCTCTCACAGTTCTCTCCCATCCATTGCTCACTGTGCTTTGCAACCTTCCGAGCAACCTTCATGTCCGGAGCCCGAGTACTTTCCGTTAATGTTTTTCACCAATCGTTTCGATTTATTCAAATATCGTTAAATCTATTATTCATTACGATTATCAAGTCTCGAACGTCCGAGGGTTTACTTTTACGGTTTACCACGCAGAGGTCAAACTCCGGCTACTACGGAATAGTTAATAATCTTTAAGGATTCAGAAATTAAAGAGCAGACAGTTGGATATGTAATGACTGGTATTGACAGCAATACCGCTCGGTCTTCCACCAATAACGGTTCACGTTTGCGCGCAGTTCGTGTGCATTACCACCCTCTTTTTCCCTATCCAATACTCTTCCCACGCAATTCTGACATTCCTTCTGGCACTTGGCCTATCTACTTTTCATTCCGACGTACCTACAAATGTTCTTGGGCACTTTTCTACCGGCCAAGGAGACTCGATAGCAATAGCAGTTTCTGGCAGCTTCTTCCTTCTCGGCAAATCGTACATGAGTATCTTTCTTTGCTCGAATGCATATGCATGGAAATGTAAATTTTGTAAACTCTGACCGGCGATGTCCAGGCTTGAAAGATCTTTGAAGCCTGTGCGAAGCAAGCCTCGAGCTTTATTTACGAGAGCCTGGTATTGCGTGGCTGTTGGGAGATCGTGATTGATACGAAAGGCTGCGAATACGTGGATGGAAATTGACTTCGGACACGCTGAACTTGATAGCGGAGACTTATACGATATTTCCAAAAGTTAAGAAGATAATCGATGCTCGAGTTGGGAAAAAATTCAAGAGTCAGATTTCCAGGAGTGAAAGGATTTTAATTGCTGCTGTGTCGATTGGTCCAGGAGCAATTGCATCCACGAATCAATGTCAACACGTTGAGTATCGCCTTACACACTTGCGTACATAATTCGCAGTCGCTCGGTTATTCTATATTCATAGAATAACTTATCCCAAGCAATTTTTCATTTTTTGTGCCTGGGTGCTCGATAATACGAGATAAGATCTCACCAAGAATCAAATACCCCGAGGGTGGGATATGTGTCTCGAGGATCCTCGAGCCTCCGACAACTTCCATCCTCTCTGTCGAGAATTCTCGCTCGCATTTACATTATATGGAATCTACATAATCAGTGTAATCAACGTCGCGTTAAAAGTACGTAATTGCTTGAGATAAGTGGAACTTGCGTTGCCATGGATGGAAGAAGAAAGGCCAAGAGAGTGAGAATCTCCGCGGGAAGAAGGCATGAAACAGATTGCATTGATTTATGACGAGCGCTAATTCTCCGACGTTTCCGTCCTCAAGGAGGGATGAATATTTTGCTCAACTCTCACTCCGAGTCTCTTGCATGATTCTCTGCTTCCTAGACCAGTAACTGACTCGTAACCCCGTAGACATGTTACGCGCAGACCACGATTATGCAGCTCCGTTACAAATCGGGGTCTGAGCCCACGACGTCCGGTAAGGATTAATGGGCATGTTTAAAATGTGCGAGAAAATAAATTGCTTGGGTCACTAAAGTTTTCGTTGATTCACGATTGAACCCCATAAACATTGAAATTTGGGTTATTGCTCCAAGATTTTGGCCAAGTATTGAAATCAGAAAACACTGGAATCCAACAACAATGAATCCTTCGCCAAGTTCGTTTCCCTCTACAGAATAGAGCTTCAGGAATGTAGCGATGTATTTTTTTCACGCCTCAGTTCCATGAGTCTCGAGCAGAGTGTCGGTTACCCGGTTTTAACATCGATGTGCTTGTCTGAGTGCGAGACTCTTCGCAGCTGAAACGCCAACCGAAAGAGAGTCCCAAAGACAGAGACAAAGAGCAGGAGAGGGAGAGGGGATAAAAGACTCGCGAGACGTTTCTTTCGCACGTCGATGTCTGCTCCAAGCCCGGCTCTCTTGGAACAGCGGCCAACAACAGGGGCTGAGCAAGAGGGTGTATGTGTTGGTACGAAGACAAATAGGCACATGTGTCTTTGGTACTTTGGCCCGTGCTTAATGACTCGCCAGGCTTGCGCGTTGCGATTTCAATGCAAAATGAACAAGAACTCATGGATCGATAAAAAATGAACGAAATGAAAAACAGATGCACGGACTTTTGCAAATTGAGCGCTGTGCACGTTTTTATCAAGTCTGCGAACGAAGATTTTGTGTGTAAATGTCAAATTGATTCTTTGACAACAATTTATCAGACTAAAAAAATTCCGAGGGGCGTTTTCATTGGAAAATTCTGCAATCAGTCTCCTCCGTAAGCTTCGAGCGTAAGCTTACGACTCTCGATACATAAATGCATCATTGAGGCGTGGATATACTTGGGCTATAAAAAGTTGCAGAGTCCCCGATCTTGCGTGCCGTTGAAAGATATATGCACCTACACATTCCGGACGCTAATTACGCCCTGTAGCGTAAACGATAGAGAGAAAGAGTGAGGGAAAGCGAGGGATCGTGGGTTCGATCCCGGTTGGCAGAATTTTTTTATTAACATTTTTCTTTGCTTCTCCTATCGCTTTGCTGGCTTGGCTATGGTCATGGGAACCTGTGGTGCATTCCTACGCGATGAAGACTCGAGCTTACTGCTATTGAACGGCCTTAGATAACAGTATTACGAGGACGCGTAACGTAAATTAGCATTTGTTGTTGCATCAACCATTATTTTTAGTCATTCACCACGGTAGCTTGCTCATATTTGAATCAAAGCACGTGTAGAGGTTAATTGAGTGGGTGAAAAGCAAGTCCGAGTTTAGAAACATTGAGAATTAATGGCGCGGATTAATTAATTGCCCGATTCGAGGTGCAATGTCTTGTACATCGATTGCGGTACTTTGGATGAGAAATACTCGGCGTAAGAAAGGTCAAGTTCAGATACACGTCCCTATCGACTGGATGACCTGGGCTAAATGTCTTCGAGCGTACCAGCATCGAGGTCATGGCTTCGAGACCGAACCGCACCTTCGATGATGCTGTCGAACTTGCCAGTTTAAGTCACGCAGGCTCCGTAATATCGCACGAAGTCTCGGAAGATTTTTCTCCTGCGTCTCCCAGCCATGAATCATCCGAAGGATTAATTATTCATCTCGCCTGTGTCATTACCTCGAATTTATTTCCCTTTTTATTCATCGACGAGTTCATTTCAACTCTTAATGACTCTTTGTTCAGCCAACAATTTGGTGTCACGTGACAGCAGCTTATTACGAACCGAAATGTCAAGACCCGACAGAGTCATTCACATTGCATCCTTTATCCTTCCATTTCTCTCGCGCGGACAAATAGCTCTGTCGAAGACTTTATGATGGACCATCATCATGGATGTCGACTCGAAGCGCTATTTTCGTCGCGTAAATTTTTTCTTTGCCTACTAGTCGTCAATTTTTATAGCAGCCATCGGGGCCCAACAGCGCGGGATGATTTTCGAGCAATGGTTACAACAAACCAGCCCAGCGACCGTTGTCACTCGAGGAATCATAAAAACGTCAGCCACCATGACACCAGAAGACAAACAACACAAGAAACTTGCTACTCTTCTGTTCTCTCGTCGTTAAGCCAAGACTCCGACGAGCTCGGTGCTTTTGAGCACGCCCAACTATATTTAGAGATTTCTCCGAGGGGGCAAACACGGATATAGATGAGGAACGATTCAAGGGTCCCGAGGGTACTACAATGTTGGTACACGCGATAAGCGGAAGATGAGTCTTGCTCGACGGGCGATTGAGATGAATGAGAAACACGCGTTAATTCATTACCTGCTATAAAAAGCTAACGATCAATCTCATCAACTGAACGAGGAATAAAATTCTCTTCTGAGTCAAATGTATTTAAAATCCAGCGATAAACCTAATGACATAATCAGAAAAGCATGGCAAGTTAACTGCAAGAATGAAATATTGCTTAATCCCTCTGTATTTCATTGTACCATGGACTCTCGCTGTGTTATTATAACGAAGGACGAAACGTTGAAGAAAACAGAGAAATATCATAAGAATCGATTGGAGCATTTGAGCAAAGGAGATGAGAATATTATTGCACGTATCAAGTGCACGTGGGCCTCTCCCACGTGGCCCACGTGGATCTGATTGTCAATATATAGCCAATGGAAAGAGTTGGGAACCGCATTCCTGGTGGCGTCTGGCGCCAAAAGCGGTTCTCAGATTACTTTGCAACAACGTGGGGCGCCCGCCGTTTCATCAAGAATCAATACATACGTTTTCCTGGCAGTGCGTGTACGTGCGAGTGTAGTTTTGCTACGTCCATGGGAAAAGGTGGAGAACCGCGAGATCGCGAATGAACGGACGCCCGCGGAATAACGATTCCCTCATCCTGAGTTATCCTCGCGCCCAACCTCTCAATGTCTACCACATGTACCGGGTGTTTCTTTCGCCATTGTTTTTATTTTATTTCATTTTTTTATCCAAGCAAGTGTAACAAGAACGCGCATAAAACTTGAGCTTTAACGTTTTGCACGGAGGAAAACTTCGCACTTTGCCATATAACTTCACATTCTGATGTGATACGTGGCCGTATTTAATGATGCATTCGCGCTCTTGCTCGCGGATTAATCTCACCAGTTTCTCGATTGATTCTCTATCTCTATTCATGCCAACTCGCCGGTTCTTACCTCTTGTTCTTTTGCTCTCCAGGATTTTTCTCCGGAGATCTCATTGCCGATAGAGGAGGTTATAATGACGGAAGACACGGAAGAAGATCCATCGAACAAGCGTCCATTACGATAATTAGTTACGATATTATTATTACTATTATTATTGTTATTATTACGATTGTTTCTCGCGAATCATCGGAGCTTCCTAGTGTTACAAGTTCCACGTACGGAGCGTGGTAATTGTGAGTACGCCGTGGAGCGTAAACGAGGTATTTTCCAGGTACTAGAACGCAACGATCCTTTAAAATTAGAAGTGGAGAAAACTTCATTTTTTTTCTCGTTTCATTGCGAATGGGAAGGAGACAATTGAATTATTTCCAGTCCTTTTTCATGATTCTGGCCAATCTCATTCGTTCGTTTCGATAACTTTTCTTCGTTGCCCCCCAGACCGTTGAGCCGAGGCTCCTATTAGTGCAAATAAATCAGGAGGAACTTTTATGGGTGTCTTCTCTGCGGTTCTCAGGCGCACGAGTTGTTCTTCTTCTTCTTATTCTTCCTCGTGGTGTATGAGAAAAGAGGCATAGAGAGCGACTCGACATGTTGAGCCGCATGCCACTATATATCGGCTGGTGACCAGGCGGCCAGCCTCGTCCACTATGTATACGAGTATGTGTTATTCCCCGTTACAGTACAAGTGTCCAAACTGTTAGGGTAACGGGGACGCACATGGAGAGTAAACGCGAGGGTTCAGAGGGTACAATAATAACAAGGGGGAGGTCAGGACCGGAGATCCCAACGTGGTAGCGTGGGATCGCAATCTTTTCATAAGCTTTATCCATGCCGCTTCAATAACACGTACATACATATATATTTTCATGTACCTCGTCGTGTGTCTCAAATTCTCGTTGTCATCGCTGCATCCGTCTCTTTTAACGGCCCTACGACGGATCTTTGAGCCAATCACAACCGCGTCGATCCCGTTAATTACTCCCTGCCTCTTGCACTCTAGGTCGTGAAATCAACGAATCTCGGCCATTTCGTCTTCGCGTAAGGACAAAATATGAAATGGGCTTTCATATTGATGGGTAAAAAGGATTCTCTTTATAGGAAGGCTTCTGTTAATTGGTTCCTGATTAATTAGAGCGGATTTTCGATCTTGCGCGCATGGATCATTCGTAGCTCGAAGGGAAATAGTTAGTAACATTTTTTTTTTTCATGTATCAATAGCAATCAGAACTCGGTGGATTGAAAGTGGTCCGTATTCTCACCATTTTGTTGATGCGTACGAAGTTTAACAAGAGGGGGACTTGGGCTCTGTATTCTTTTGCTCTCAGTGCGCGTACTTCGTACACGTCAATAAATAATAAATGTACTACGTGGCTGAAGCAGCCGAAGCCACTGTCTCGTCTCTGCAGCCTGTTACCGGCTGCCGTACAGCCACACGCCTCGGAGCAATCGATAGTAACTAACTCCTACTTCGACCGCGGAGATGGAACCTATATATGCGCAGAAAATAATGGAACTATGTAGAGTACAGTATCACATAAATGGTTTGCTGCTCGGTTTCGATTTCATACGTCCATATGTAAATACGCTTATCGGTTTTCGCGAAGATATCGACTCGAAAGTTTATACGGAGTGCTCGAAAAATCACGGTCAAACGAGGGAAACATCGGCTACGAAATTCTGTGGACAAAACCCTTTGTTCGGTTTCGTCCCGGGGCATCACTGGAGAAATGATCAATAATTGAAATCGGCTTATTCAGAGCACTGTAGCTAATTAATTGGCAACTGATCAACGGTGCAGCGCAGTGGGAAATGCACAATCGATTCTACCGCGGGATTTCACCGACGACGTTCGAGACACACTGTATTTAAGACGATGGTTCGAACGTGCATGGAAAATGGAAATGATCTACACTTGAAGCTTGTAGCCCACGGACGGGGACAAATAACGCTTATTATTTATCGTATAATGCTCGTATATCAAAGACAAACCGGAGGTGCGGGGATTGAGCCAGGCTCGGCAACCTGTGCAAAACGTTCCATTCCAATTGATACGCGATTTTTGTACCTTTTCTTCCATTTTTATTTCAATTACTTTTCATTTTTATTTTGTTACATTTGACGATGGAATGAAATTGCCTTGAAGCTAACATCTCGCCACGGAGAATTATGGTATGGCGTGTGTAGAATGGGTGCATTACACCTTTCTCTTGTTCCTAGCGTGCTTCGCCGCATTCATCGACTTCGGGATCCTTGTATCAAGGACGAAACAAGTAAGCTATGCGTGCATAATAAAGCTCCAACGTTTCAACGTAACAGCATCCTTGACATTCCATCTTTTCATTCTTCGTTTCAAGTACTTAAAAGGAGAAAAATTAACAGTCTTCAAGGAATCTAAACGCCATCACTTTTCTCGAGACATTTTCTCATTTATTCCCACGTGGCAACTTCGTCCAATTGTGCGCTTCGTACGACATGAAAACTGCTGGAGAAATATTTCAGAAGTTATATATAACATTCTTGTGCCATCTGTAACACTTCCGTTCCTTAAGAATCATTGTTTTTTGACACGGAAATCCATTGAAGCGACCAGACGTCCCATCTGGCTTTTCTCTTCTTCACTTCCTCGACGTATCGCGTAAGAAGAATAATTAGATACAGATACCGGAACATCGGGTTTCTTCGATAACGTCCCACGAGGACACTTTGCTTCTGTGACCAAACCGGATTTCGAAGTGTTTAAGTTTTTTTTTTTTTTAATTCGGTTTCCAAACTCCGGAAATTCGATGTCACGACGAACCCAATGACGATTATTTTTATTAAAAACGCTACTTAATGGAAGAAATATCAGGCTGGGAATGAAACGTTGTTGGTTTGTTTGGTCTTAACCCGGAAATTCTCAAAACGTTGCTCGAGGCTGTGCAGGGTTGACTCGCTCGTTCGATTTAAAGTGCCGTTATAACTTCCTGGCTAAATTTCCATGGGGCCGTAGGGGGTTTACTATTCAATGGGGAAGGCACAAGTGGAAAAGGCTCGATTCAGGATTTGAAATTTATTTTCTGGTTTCTCTAGTTTCGAGGAGATTATGAAAGTCATTAAGGAAGAACGCGAAGAAAGTTATGCCCTTAAGATTCACTCGGCCAGTCATGTGCCCCTAGGTCACTTCCAACAGGCAAAAAGTTCGCTTATACAGAGAGTTCTGATGACGTACCTGTTACTGATGCCGGGCTTGTTGGGAAGTTGAAAGAACGCGCGAATGCCGATGTCGTGTCTCTCGTCTCTTGACACCGGAGCGAGAAAACGCCGCCCGGACTGTGATGATCCTGCTGCTGTGTTGCTGTGCGAGAACTTTTCTCTCTCTTTCTCTCTTCGCTCCTCTCCATTTCTCTGTCGAAAGCATCACCAAGAAGCTGGGACGAGTAAAAGCAAAGAGGATGCTTCTCTTGGGTCGTTCGAGTGAAAAGTGTCTCCCGCGATCTTCGTAGGAGCATCGAGCTCGCGAGCCATGTCACGGCGGCAGCGATCCCTCTGGCAAAACATATTCGAGACTACAGATTGTCTCAAAAGAGAAATTCAATATCTGAACAATGCGCAACGATCGAACAATTTCATAAAAAGAAAAAAAGTGCTTTACAAATTTTCTCTACGATTGACCATTTACGAGTTACCGATGGTTTAGTACTGGCCAATCCGGAGCGTTGAAAAAGACGCGCACGGAGTCCTTGGGTGGGGGAAACGCTTGGGATTGGCTGTTACCAAACAACGAATATCTGGTCAACGGTCAATTGCACAGGAAAATGGCTAAGGACTTCTCTCCTCAGATTTTCACGACCCAACGTTTGCCATCTGTAGATTTATCACTACTTTTGCGAAATCCTGTAGTTATGGAAGTGGTTCAACTTGGCTCAAGTTGCACGCACCAAGACCAAGGAGACGCGAAAATACATGAGAGATAGGCACACCCGCGGGCGACAAACCGTGCACTAAGAGACAGCGATAAGGGAATATAGCCTCTGGTATATACGTATAGATAAATGTATTGCCAGTTCGCTCTGTATAAAACGACATTCCTCCACGAAGCATCCGCGTTCAACCCGTTGAGCTTCTCTACGCTCGGCGTATCGTAGCCATCGTTTCACCGGCTAATATCGAATAATAGTTTTCAGAAAATGATGCAATTCACATCAATCTGCGTTCTGCAATAGTTGAGCCCTTTTGTTTCCAAGCGATGATTATTCGAATTATAATAAATCGAGCTAAGCAGGAAATTGAAAAATGTCCGAGTCTTTAGTCAGTTGGTAACGTGGAAAAGAGTTACATGCCTGCTACACGACGAGTCGAGTTGTAAGAATGAAAAATTCGAGAATTATGCCAGATCCGTTAAGGCGACCGGCATAAAGCAAGCGACGTTTGTTGTCTCGTCTTGAGAGCTCGTCGAGACGCTCGTGTGTCTTGTGAATTCCCGGTTCAACTTGGGAATACGATGAAAAGTAGGACTCACGACGAGCTCTTGTACCACCAGTACACGAGATTTTCTGTACCAAAGTATTTTATACTCCTCTCTATAGATGTGTACACATAAATGTATATATGTATATAAATAATTGAGTGGAGACAGAGGAGTATGTCAGGTTCCTCAAGAGTGCAGTGCAAAGATGATCATTTTTTACATCATCGACTCCTCCATAACGTACACGTTCCACAGCCAATGACACACTGTTATCGCACTTATTTATATACATGTCCATGAACTCGTTCGTGTTTCGTGTGAAACTCTAGGCTTCCAGCACGATTCTCGACTTCGAATATCGATAAAAATGCAATAAAATTGTTGAAAATAGTAAATTCGTTCTGTCTCGAGAGAAAAAGTCCTAGAGGCGTTTCATCAGTGTTTCATTCGGTAGACCAATGGACAAATTAGTGACAATTAATCAAGTGCATCAGCGTGGATGGGATTTGCTTTCCTTGCTCCAAGATTTCTTGCTCGAAAATTATATCGCTCAAAACTTGTTGTTTTTTTTTTTTTTTGAATCCATCAAGCTTAAGATCCTGGGAATTTTGGTCTTGAAATCTGAGATTCTGGTTTCTCGCGTATAATGAGGCAAGTAGTTTGTTGTATCGTTGGTGACAATGTAGAAAAACCGCAGAGAATGAGGTCATTGGTCGCCATACGATAAAACAACGAAGTAAGACGAACCAGTGGTTTACATAGGGCATGTTTCCGATGTGTATGTGACACGTGGATTTTATACCGAAGCATAATTATGGTATATACGAAACACATTAGTAAGTCATGCGAGTCGTCCAAGACTCTGCGACACGATATTATATACTTTGTATTTATGCATGTGTAGACATAAGAGTGTGTGAGTACAAGTACCAATGAGTGCTTTCCAGGTATGCATACCATTCTGCTCTAACGAGCGACGACCAAGCATTCTGGCGAAGAGGGACCGTGGTAAAATTTTTGTAATTTCAGGACGGTCAAGGCCGAGGTTAATACCTTAACAGCTCGGGTCAGCCACGATTTTATCGACTGGTAAACATTTTTTCAGAGAAAACAATGCCAATGATAATTGGTTAATTATTTACACGTTTAGGGCAAAGAAATTTCGTGCAATAATTTGTAGGCGATCGCGACAATTTCAAGAGAGAAAGAGGGAGAATCTTTGAGCCGAGAATTTACGGACAACGGGAGGAATATTTATTGAGAGTCGTGTTTGAGGATTTACAAGTGAAGAAAGATGGCGAATGGGTTGAAGAAGCTACTGGATTGTAAAATTGATTATGGAGCATTGCTCTTACTCCTGAGTGTGTTGCCACAGGGAAATCACTTGGGTAACTAGACACTTTTTATCTGTGTCTATCCTCCTTTAATCTCGGAGGCCGTTTTACGTTTGTACGCTTCAGCTTAATCGTGTATCGCGATCTTAATAGTCGGTAAAAGCAAGATAACGACACTCCGAGGCTTCAGTGTGTCGAGCTGCTTATCTATCACTTTCTCCCTCTCTTTCCATCCTTCCCCATCCCCCTCTTTCCCTCTCATCCGTGTGAACCTCTCCAAGAAGTTTCTTTTCCTGCTTTTTCTCTTTTCGATCTTACGATCAATAATTACTTAGACTACACGGATCATTACAAAGTCCGTCGATTCATAACACGAAGCATACTAATCGATCATTTGAAAGAACGGACGAAATGAATAAATTTAAAAACGCACGACTTTTCTTTTATCCCCTGGACTGCGTGCAATCTCAAAATTTTGCATACGGAACCGATTTTTCTCGTGGTTGATAGACGAGCTGCAGCATCGATAACGACGTGGAATCTCTGCAATTAAATATTTTACGTTCTTGAAGGAAAAAAAAAAAATCTGAACTTTGGTAGAAATTAAATTTGGCTTGGAGGAAAATTATAGTTATTCGTATTATTTACAGTTATTCATTAATTACATTATAATATCGATGAGTACAAATTGAATTAAATATACAAACGAAATGGAAAAATTTTACTAAATTCTAATGATTCCCTTGCAATTGGAAGATTATACAAGCAATATGCATTTGCACGTCGGCATGTTTATATACGTAACGCGCTTGCACATTGAGCTAGCAGGTTGCAGGAAAATAAAAACGGGCAATTTTCGAAGTGACTGGCGTAAGTCCGGCTGTTTTGCAGGAAATGTTGCGCCTGTCTATTTCGCACGACATTCGATTTTATTTGCGTGTAGACTCGAATGTCATTTGCGGAGAGATACCGTATAAGTGCATTCCTTCGAGAAACTCGACGTCGATCCTTTTTCCGCGATGCAAAATGGGCGGTCACGGGATCCCAATATCCTTGAGAATTCGCGTTTTAGATTCCTGCCGCTGTAATTCCTGTTTTCCGCACTTAGGGAAATCGACTTCGCCATTTATATAAACGTTTTTTTTTTTTTTTAATTCTAACGCAAACTTCGCACGAGTGTAAAAATTTGTTGTTTTCTTTCAAGAATCCATTCGTTACGACCCACACGCTAAATTGGTACTTAATTCTCGTCTGCTAAATCGACTCAACGTACAACCAACGTAAACCGTTCTCACGTCATGCGGGACCATTGTTCGTCGGATTGTCGAGTGGACTGGGGGAGGGGATGAAATCGAATTTGGAACAACGTTTCTTTTTGGAGACCCACGAGTAACTCTCCCCTCAAATAGAATCACAATCGAAGCTAATTTTGTACAAGAGCCGCACGAGACGAGGAGAATTGTCGTCCCCGCGACGTCGTCGCTGCGGATCTATGCAGGCTGCTGCCAATTTCGAATTCTATTCTCGATAAACTAGTTTCGCGCTTCGATGGCAAGAATCTATCTCCTGTCGAGAATTAACGGTAAGAGAGATCTTTCGATTTCAAGTCTACGCTTAATGATCCTGTTGCACAATCGTTGTCAAACGCCAATAGAGACATTTTTCCAAACATTTTTCTCACCGCCTGGTCGTTTTTATCGAATTTACATTTTCAATCGAAATTCGTAGCCTCGATAATTCCAATGATTTTTTCATGATTTTTCATCATGCAAGCAGATTTATCAATTTTTCTATTAATTTTCTGCAACGACCTCAGCGGTGACTCACTTTATAGACGATAATAGTCCAGTGTTCGGTTAAGTAGCTGTTGGCAAGTTATTGATTCTCATGATTGTAATATAGTGGCAACGGTTCACCTTCACGAAAGTTGGTTCACGGCGAGACGCCAACGCCTACACAGAAAAACGTCCTCGGTAGTTTAATCTTTCGTGTCCGATTAAACAGGTAGGCTAATCTTGCACGCAGCAAACGGTAAAAGAAGAAGAAAAGAGTTGAGAAAATAAAAAAGCGAGTGGAAGACGGAGACAGAAGTGTACGAAGGTAAACTCGTGGGTATAAACATTCCTTGAATGCCGAGAGTTCTCTCACGAACGCTGTGTGAAGTCACAAGCAACAAGTTGTACGAGGAGTACATGCAGAGTGGGAGTGACACCGATGGAAAATTTATCGTAATCTGTGATCTGACATGAACGACACTTTGAGTATAACACTCGAGCACCTCGCATGAAATATATATATATACGTGTCTATACATCTATAGACACATGTATATATACGATTTATATAACGTCCATGTGGATTTGTGATCGACGATGGTCGAACTATGTTCGCGCAGGTACATCTGGTTCTTGCGGTCCAGGTGTGCCCTGCCTAACTGTATCAATGCCCTAACGTAATGTCCCCCATACACATTGTATTCCATTGTAGAATTGAATATGGGCAAGTAACATTCTCGTGTACAAGGCTCAAGCTGGTGAGACCATGCCTTACGAGTCACCTACATCGAGATCGATAGAAAGAGGTAGTGAGAGAGAAAGGGAGAAAGAAAGGGAGTGAGAAGGAGGCAGGGCAAATGAACGATCACCCAAGACGGTTATCTCTCTTGTGTATATATGGCCAGGAAAGCTTTATCAATGTCTCTCAAGATCTCTTTGCGAATAGCATTGTCAACCCACATAAAGAGTACTTTGTATATCGTGTACAGCTGCCCTGCCGGTGTAGCAACCATGTTCTATTCCTTTCACGTACCTTATTGCCTTCACAATTGTACTTTAATGTTGCGTATTAATGTTAAGTGTTGTAAGACCTGCAACTAAAATGTACAGGCCAAATAGATCGTGAATTTGTGAGGAGAAAAGATGTTGCCAATTTATCTCTGCGATGAACTCTCCGCGTGAGATATTCATCGAACAGATCAAGTGGCAAAGGAATTTTTTTTTTTTGAAATTTACTATCTGGCCGTTTGGTTAATTCCACGATTGCTTGTTTTCTACGCAATTCTTGAAACTAGTGGAAATGGAACGTTCGGCAGAAGCTTATGGATATCTCCAAGCCTCGCTGCCATCACGTGTTTCGCTTACGCTGTTACTAAATATTAATCTGAAAGACCTTCCAGTCACGAACGCTTAAAAGCTCGTTCGATCGGGCCGCTATCTAATTCTACAGCGCCGAAGATATCGGTGGGTTAATTACGTGCCAGCATCAAAGCGAATTTATGCGAAGTGTATATGCTCATAGAATTGTTTCGAAACGAACGGTGCAACGATTAGACTGATGTGTCTAATCATCGGAACTATATACTAGGATGCGTGTGTGCAATATCGTGCAGATTCGCGGTCCGGTAAATATTCTTCGATCAAACACGTGTTTGAGGGATTCTGTGACCTGAATTTATGTTACTGCAATCTCCGGCTACAGCGTTAAGTATCTTGGGTATATTTGCCCTCTCTTGATAACGGCACAAACTCCAAGAACGTACAGATCCATTTGTGTATTCTTTCATGTGGGATCCACCGTGATACAGATTTGGAGCGCACACTCGTTCCTATAAAGATACGCTGGTATTATGTAGTCAAGAGATATCCGAGATCCAGTCTCTCCCCAGCCATTCTCTTTTTCAGATTCTGTGCTCGAGATTTTATGCACTTGGTGTGCACACGCGGTGACTTTACGTGATCCGGTATGGAGCGAAAGGTCTTGAGGCGGGTGAACGAGCAAATGCGAAATATCGTGACACGGTCAGACATTCAGCTGGTTCATGCACGCGGAACAAAGTGACCTTTTCCTCGGAGCAAATGAGTGGGACAGTTGGGAACAACTAATGAAGGTGTTTCTACGATTTGAGGAACATTTTGTCTGCTCTCGTAGATTCTTGGATCAGTCAAGGTCATGACATGCAAGAACCGCCATTATTGAAGACTGTTGTAATAGCAGCCTCGAGGCGAGTTGATTTCCTATGTGCGTACACGTCTATCTCTTCAGATTCAAGGAGTCAATGCTGACTTGGCCGCAAATTACGCGCATCTCGTCCTCTTAACGAAGGCATTTCATTCGATCGGATTGATACGTTCCCGGGGGACTCTCGTGCCTCGGGGATGATTACGGTGTGCTTTTGCTGCGTGCAAACCGATGTGTGGGTTTCTGTGCCCGTCGAGCTACGTTGCCGAGATCCATGGGGCTTATTCCAAGGCAGGGGGAACGTCAGACAGCGAGGAAATGAGGCTGTGCCTCCGGCATATTGGTCTGATCCACTTGGATCCTCGATTCCACTCGCGGGGCTTCTTCCTCTCCTCTCCAACATAACACAGTCGTTTCTGTTGAAGTGTAACTCTTTCACTCGATCTAAAGTCCGTTTTAGATGTTGAGTGGTTGTTGAACTGTGATTGTTGCAGATGAATGGCTTTCCTACAACGAGGACCATACCTTTTGGATCATTCTTCTTTGCTCAACTACTCTTTTCCATCAGTCCATCTTACCAGTCTCCTGGGGTTCCTTGATCTCCAAGAACAAACTGGTTCCTTCCTGGATGTTCCTGGTGTACCCAGTTCCAGCATTTTCCACCAGAGCATCTTTACGTAACGCCACATTGAAAAACTTGAATACAACGAGCTGCGAGACCGAGTTTTTGCTTTCTGTCAACGTTACCAGCCTGAGGATAGTCCCAGATGATTACGAACGATGTTCTCCCTCTGATGTTCTCCTTCCAACCCAACCACACTGAAGCTATTAGCGTCCCAAGAATGATGGTGTTTGGTAGCGAGGTTAATTGGACAGGAAGATACAATCGGGAACTCAGACGACATCTGTCTATGGGATACCCCATGGGGCTCAATAGCTCAACGACTGCATAAAGCTAGTCAGCAAAGTTGATATAACGGTTGGATTTCACTCAGGGTGCAATGACACGTACCACTTCGAGCTAACGAGTGAGGTCCACAATGAGTCGGGAGTTTCGGGGTGGTCGAGGAAGCGACGTTGGTTCATCACACTAACAGGGACCACCAAAGCCGTGACGCAAAATATGTCCACCACGTCGTTGCATAGAACCGATGACGTTTCTAATAATCACAAGCGACCGGAACCGGTAATGCTTTATTCCGGAAACATGATCAGCATTTGGCATCCATCGGTAAAGCTTTGTCCAGGTGATTGCCACGCTCCTCAATACACGTTTGTCAACCATTCGGTATTTTATTGCTGATCAACGTTGATACCAACACTATGATGAATCTTCAGAATCCGAGATGTTCCTCCCTGCCAGCAATCCTCCTGCACGTTCTTCTTTATTTTCCCTTCCTCCATGTTGATGGCCACATATCAACCGTAGCCAATTATTGATGATGTCATGGTCCGTGAAGTTCATTGCTACCGGACATTCAGATTGTGTAAGATGCGTAACACGGGTGAATCCCAATGGCCGCTTCGAGTGAAAGTGTTATAATGCGCTCGTGACCTTCGAAAGAAAAGCCGCGGCAATGCGTTCGAAATGAGGTGTAGTTATAAAAGAGTCCGGCTCAGCCTCTGCCCAGAACGAAGATCTCTCTTGCCTGTTCCTCTCACCTCATCCACATGGTATTAGCTCAGCGTCCGAGCCATTAGATCATACGTAGTTTTTGCTCCCCTTCCCGAGAGACTTTCAACCAACCATTCCAACACATGCCACTGCGGTGAAAGTTACCACTGCGTGGATCATCCACCATCTTATATAGTTTATTTTCGTTTTTTTCGTCGTATTTTCACTTCGGACAAGCTTATTTTCACAACCGCCTTCATCTTATTGAAACTTGCAGGTAAATTTTTCTAATCATCCTTTTGTCGTCTCAAGATCCGTTTTTGTTGATTTTTCACCGTTAGCCGAGGTGAAAATCCACACGTCGTTATTATGATTGATCGTTATAACCGTTAGTTTGCTGCACTTGTACATATTTGTTTAACGGATCAATCATATTTTTATTACCGAGGATGTTAAGTAATTCTAGCGAAGGTGGACTCCAGCGAGGTTACTGCACTTGTTGGCTTCTTGAAAAGCTAGAATTTCTAGTCACTTTCGATACACCCATCTAAGAAATTATTCACTATTATTTAACGGACTTCCAAGTCGCTTTATAATTAAATAAGTCTTGCTTCGATGATTCAAAGTTCCGGGACAATGATTATCCTCTCCACATGCGTCTTTCGAAGACGCGTAAAATATGGGAATTTCACGATTGTCGGCGCCATTATTTTTTACCTGACGATGACGAATCACCCGGGGGATATTTTTCTCGAGGCGACATTTTTTTGCTGCGAAAGGAGTTACCAATTTCCCCTTTGTCTCAAGGACGTCCAATTGCTTTGAGAAAATCGTTGAAAACATGCGTAATAAAATTTGACGATTGTGTACCGTCAACACCATTATAACGGCACATCTGGTGCACGTAGGAACTCGCAGCCACGAAACCAAAATTATGACGTACGAACGAAGAAATTCCATCTATCGATTTAAACTTTGGAATTTCTTACAAATTTCATTATTTATCGCATAAGTGATCGTGCCTAATTGAACGATCAACCGAACAATAGAATTTCACGGAATTAAATAATAATCCATTAGTAATTTTTAAAATTCTCCTCGTGGAAAAATAAATAAAAATGTTCTGTAATTGTGAGAGTATTTTTTATTGACAAACATTGCCTTTAATACATTCAGCTAAGTATTACCGTTCGAGAACAGAAAAATCTTCATTGAGATTCTTTCTGTATATTGGCATCCGTGTTTCATTATGCAATTTACGGGTTTTATGTGCGTGAAATAAACAGCCTCTGCGTCCCGTCTGTGTAACGGTATAAAAAGAAAAAAATGCACACGACGACTATAAATCCTGCAGATCGCGCTGAATCATTCAGCAATTATACATATTCCTTAGTGTGTATCACTTTATGAATCCTGGCATTGACTATACTCGATGGTTGCACATTAGCTGAATGATCCCTGTAGCTAACGATGAATATCATCACTAGAGAATGATCGATTAAATGTTCGAGAAGAAACGAAAGATTTTATTGAAATTACGAAACGTTTAGCATAAAAATTCATGTTTCTATAGAAAATTTGCTCAAAAATCTAATTTTCAAATGACAAGAAAATTCATTCGTGTTTTACAATCTGCAGAACGCGAAAAAAAAAAACATGAAATCCAACCACCAATTATGAGAGCCTAAGATAATTTTCCCGAGTATGGAAGTAGAATTCCACATCGTTGACCCGTGAACGATTTTTTTCCCCTCCCGTATTGCGGGAGTAGAAAATGAGACACTGTCGTATCAAAACGTTGCTCAAGCGTGCGTATAGTGATAAATATTCAATTGGCATCGTGACGAGAGTTCCTTATAAATATATACACATATATATTATCATTGGACAGTGCACAGCTGTGGCTTAATTAATTGCCACCAAAGCTTGTTCGACGGTAGACGAGATACGAGCCTCGAGATGTTCGAATAAAAATAGTCCATTTTTTTTGCTTATCCATGTTACAATCGCTCGCAAAAAGAATTGGAAGCAGTGAGAGGGTAAAAATGTACAATTAAAAATTTAATTGCGCCATCAGGAGGAGGACGTAATTTTCTCCCTTTTATTGACAACTCACGTCACCTAATAGCGTTCACTTGACCGGTTGTGAGACTTTCCCGTTTGGTATTCCGTGCAAGACGTACAATTCCAAACGATTATTTTTATTTGGTGCACGTATGCTCTTCGGTATAATTTGTTATGGCACACATGCTCTCGCTTTCCTTTCATTTCTATAACTTAATTTTATCATTGCTGCATCTTTTTGCATCAATAGTTTATTGTTTTTATTTGTTCATTCCGGAGAGATTTTTGATTCTGCGGAAAGTCAAAGCTGACCTGTGGCCCTCGTGGGAATTTTGGGTGGCCTTTGACTCTGAGAAAATCTGAAGAGGACCTTTTTGACTCGATAATGATGCATGGTGATTTTTTTTTTTTTGCCTCTTTCTTATCCTAACAATGTCTGAATAGTTTGAAGTTCCTCTTTCTTTCCAGGGAGCTGAAATTATTTCATATGCATGCACTTATTTTAATGACAATAATTGAAAGGTGACCTCGAGCCACGAATGCATTTGCGGCTCAATTATCATTTTTTTTCCTAGCCGAGAGTAATTTTTTTTCCACGTACTCGCACTCAATTAATTTCTGTCTTTTTTTATTCGAGGGAGAAAGAGAATTGAGAACGAGCGACAATTATTCTGTCAACCGTGATTGGGAAGAATTATGCTCGACTAACGGCGAGATATTACGCGTTACATACGTTTCTACGTACAAACATGTGTCCACTCTGATTCAGAACATCTATGACGCGTGTGCTTAGGGAAACGTTTGTTAAGATAAAATCATTCGCTAATATCGTGGATGGAAAATACGCAGTTGAGATATTCCGAGATTTTTTCGTTCCACGAATTTCTATATACACATGATAAACGTTTCGGTTTAATTTTCTAAAGGAAACGTGCGGTAAGCACCTTTTTACGTGAGAATAACGAACAGACGGACACTTTTTTGTGGTCCATTAAAAAACTATTGAGAGGACGAGATCGGGGGTAAATATCACAGTCGTCTCTTGGCAAACGATTATGTCAGATAGCTCAGCGGACAAAGCGAAGGCCAATATTGATAACTGAATTTTTGTCTCGAATTAATAACCAGACAGTATGGCATCGTAGGTGCTTCGTCGATATTGAAAAGCGAAACAAGCAAGTTCCAGAGTGCAGACTCGCGAATCATAAATTTCGTTCGATGCACTCGTCAATCAATTAAAAACAGTTTAACAATTATCGACAAGTTATCTTCTCCAGTCGACCTTTTCGGTGACCCTTTTCTTCCCCCCCCAAAGAATCGCGGAATTGTCACCGTTTGGCATGTCGGATCGAAGAAAAATAATTAATAAATGGATCTTCCTTGCGTTTTGTTTTGCAACCACGATCGCCCACGATGACGTCCTCTTTGTCCTCCGATAATAAATTAATTAGACGAGAGAACGTGACCTGCAACCCGACCTTTTTTTCTCGCACGCCTCTCACACGATAAATTGTTTTTCATTCACTTGTTTGCTTCTCGTGTGACCATCGCCTCACCACTAAATAATGTAGTTTTTTAATTACATCTATATTTCTACAAATAATTTAACATGCTCGTTTGTATTTGTGTGTGTGTCTTTCAACACCTGATAAGTCGGATCTAGGCTGCAGGTGTGAATCGTTGAGGTGCTCGGTGCAACAATAGAGCAGCTAGCAAATGATATCAAGGCGAACATTAAGCATAGTCTGCACCGTTCGTACAGAATATCTATTTAATGAGATATAGTAACATTTGCGTCTATGTTAAATTTACAAACATCGATGTGTGTCGAGTACAGAGCAAAAGATCCGCAAGGATCTTTCGTATACATTAAAACGTATCCTAGGCTATTTTCTCTATGAAATAACTCGTGAACGCACGTGGGCAGTTAAGAGCGCTGTTCTCGTGCTCTCCACCGATTTATAATACGATCGCCCAGTCTCTCTTTCTATTGCGAAAATATTATTATTAAGAGCCACACCAACGGATCCCAAGGCGAACACAAGTGTGCGACCTCTTTTCACACAAAACATCTGTCGACTCTATCCTGTTCCTTTAACAATTATTGAACAAACGCAATTGTAGAATAAATATTTTAATTGATTTTAATTGGATTTTTCCATTCAGGATTAATTTATATTAGCTGCGAACTTTGTTATGATTTTTTTTTTAACGCGATTCAATTGAAACGTCGTTAAAAATAATTAGCGTATTCTCTGCCTGAGAATGAGTGGAAAGAATGGGACACTGCTCAAGCGAAGCTCAGCGGTGCCGAGGAACGGAATTGAGAAAAGAAATCAGACCGAATTTTGGCACGAAACAGTCGAGGGGAAAGGGCGAAAACGGGGAGGGTCCCGCCAACAAGAAGAATAACAAGAAGACGAAGAAGAAGAAGAAGAGAACATTAGAGACGGCCTTGGAAAAAGCCTTGCAAGGCCGTCACGCTTACCTGTGTCGGCTTGCTCGTCTCAGGCTGCTGCACCAGATCTCGCTCGGTCGGATCTCTCTCGCTCAAGAGTGCAGCAGCCAAGCATCAAGAATATGAGACTCGAATCGATACAGAGAAAGTCACGCGTCGCCAAACTCTACGCACGCACATTTTTTCTCTTCGACTTTACCGACTACCGTCATTTTTATTTCGTGCCTTCGGAATCTCTCGTCGGAATATCGATTTCAATATCGATACGAACACACGTATCCGTTCCGATAAGCCCGAATCTATTAAAATCTCACACTTCATTTCTAAACCTCAAAACATCGATTTTATCAGAAAAATAGATTGGATCGTCACGAACGACCTTGAAAGACCATTTTCAAATATTTTCCTAGATATAAACTATCAAAATTTGATTCTCTTTGAATTACACGGATTTTTTAACACTTGGTATCATTTTATTTTTCACGAGACTGCTGGGAATTTTAAGTTTTTGGATATCGAACTAAAACGCCTTTATCTGCGGTTGATCAGTGATAAATATACAGAACGATATATACATATATCGCGTTCCATGACGCACGCTCTAGCAACAACCTTGTCAAGGTTATCAAAGAATTTCTTATCAATACGATTGAAAATAGCGAGCGAGACTTTGAGTTTTTAGCGGAGGCATTTTTTATATTTTATTGATATTGCGTAGTTGATGATCCAAAAAGATAAAGAAAGTCTTTGTGTGACATATAAGTACGACGAATCGTTGGATTCAACGTTGAGAAGAATTGAAAAATTTATGTCGTCGCGAACGTTCACATTAAAATTCAAATTAAAAATAAAAATGTGAACGAAACTCGTACGAATAATTCCAAAAAATGGTTATTCCCGTACCGATTCGCTGGAATTCAAATTTCCGTCTGGTATCAATTTTGCACGAAATACGAAAGAAGCATTTGTTATCGCAAAAATTGTTTTGTTTTTATAAGAACGACAAAGTGTCGTCGTGGAATTCGACGATTGTTTTATTTTTACGAACGTAAGGGAAAACGAAGAAGCCGAAAAAAATACACGGTAACGAGAGAAACAATCGAGCGATTTTGTTTTCAAATATTCGCGAGAAATAAAAAATTTCTATTTTCTTTATTCTTAGTGTTACAGGAATTTTAATATTCGGAAAAAAACTCATATAAAGGAAACGTGGAAAAAATGTAAGCTGCATAATTCGTCGATAAAAGGTCTCCCAACGTCCACGGCATCTTTTGTTGACTGCGTCGATGGTGGTCCGATCGAAAGATAGGAAATAAGAAATATGCCCATCGAATATATTTAGAAAAAAAAAATTATGCAGCATTTCGAGGCAACGAATCCTTCACGTCCACCGCATTCAGTCTCTCGAACCTTTTTCTCATTTATCTCAAAGAAAGTGTCTCAAAGGGACAAAGTACAAAATGGTGACACGAAAAAATGGCCTTACAAAATACTGTGAAGTGTAGAGTGGATTTAATTTATTCACAATTATTTCTGATTTTTTAAATAATCAATTCTTTAAAAAAAAAAAAAACCCTCGCGAGCTCGATAACTAAGAAAATTTCCTGGAATACACCGGATGCATGTTGCTTTGGAATTTCCATGCATCGACGTTTTCCCTAATGAATCACCCAAAGTCTGTGCAACGATAAAGAAGAATTGACCAAAAAAAAAGGTAAACGTTTGAACGAAACCAACAAAAGCACAAAAGACAATGAACCAAATGGAAATTCCACAATTTCCATGTCCACAACTTGCTCCTCTAATGCCCTAGAATCCAGATCGATCATCAAAGGCAAAAAATATGAATTTTATTGCATACGTCGAGGAATAATCAGAAAATGGTTGGCAAATGAGAGGAAGGAAGAAATGGTCGATAAATCGAGCCACGGATGTAAAGTGCCAGTTAAAATGCTCTCGAGAATCTTGATACATTGTACTTTCCGCACCACTTTACACAGGTTTACATCCCATAAGAAAAGAAACCATCAGAAAAAGCATACAGCAAAAACAAACTTGGCTATGGTAATGGAATGACATTAAGAATAGTGAGTAGCTCATGGAAACGTTGGTCGTATGCAAATTATTGGAAACACCCAGCCGACTCTAATGACAAAGTAAATGCATCATTCCCAGATATCTTGGTGAATGAAAATTAACTACGAGACCAACGAGAGCAAGAAACATTATTCATCGGTCCTTCCCTCCCGTGATGTTGATTGTCCACTTTTATAGCCTGTTCAATGAAACATATAGACGTATGTGTATAAACATATATACGAATATAAAAATCCACATGTATATGGTGGCTGGAAACCATCTGGTGTACCAGTTACCCAGGTGTGTTTCTGTACGTTGAAATCCACGATAGAACCACGTACGTAGTTCGTTTTGAGTATCTCCGTAACGAGTTTCCCGAAAAAATACATTTATACGAAATTACGTAAATTTTTGTCTACAGACGAATGATTTATAACGATTAAGAATAAATATTATTCGTGTTTTAAATTCGTGGAAGGTATTGGGAGCAATGAAATTTATTTATTTTTCTGAAAGCGTGTGCTGTTGTCACAAACAATATTCAGGAGTGGAATGGAATTCGAAAATGTACGTTTGTGGCAGTGAAAATGAGTAAAACTTTTCGAAATTTCTGACGTGAACTATAGTTTTATTTACCGTTATAAAAATACCGATAAATAATGAGAATAGTGATGAGTATGTTAAGTTATTTATAATGGCAATAAAACTTAATAATTTTATTATTATTACGTATATAAATATATAAACAGACATGTGTGGATGGTAGAGCATCGAAACCTGTCACGTTTTTTTTCTTATCAGAGCATGACGTCCGCAAGGTCGTCGAACGTCCTCGTCGATGGATCTTCTTCGTCGTTCTTTCTCGTTCTCTCTCTCTCTCTCGCTCCCTCTCCTGTTTCACCAATTTTTTTTATCTCTCATTTGGTCTCCCCTCCCTGTGGATCTCTTTTCATGCCCCACTCTCTCGTTCTTTCGTTCGTTGTCTTTTTCTTATTCTCCTTAGTTTTTTTCATTCTCTCTCTCTCACTCTCTCTCGCTCTGTCTTTATCTTCTCCTCCTTCCCCGTTCTCGGGTCGATGTTTTTCTCGCTCTATCGATTCTTCGGGCGCGGTACACCTGTCGCAATCTACATTATTGTGGTTCGCTCGAGCATCGTTCTATAAAATGGAAGTTTTCACGGAACTGTGATACCGAAAGACTGAAACTACGAGGATGATGATGTTGCTGCTCGCTTGTTTCTGTTGCTCTTGCTTCTCCTACTGCTGCTGCTGTTGCTGCTGCTGCTGCTGCTGTTGCCGCTGCCTGCCATATCAAAGTGCTGTTGCTATGTAGAGTTCGTTGACGGGGACACGGAGAGGGGGGGCCCAGGTGAGCCTCTTATCGGACGACTCGCAAAGCACTTCCCGGTTATACTCGCTTGTTTTTCTTACCTTTTACACCACCATTCGGAATGGCTCATGCGATCGTTACTCGAAATTGATAAAGAACACTTTCCAGATTAAAATTTTCACGACAGTCTCAGAATTTTGCTTCGTAATTATTGAAATATATTAAATAACAAATAAACGTTTGTAGTCACTCTTTCTCTCGGCCTTACTGAGTCACTCATTCACTCTGACAATGAATCACAAATCTAGTTCATAAAAACAACCCACACCATTGAAAATCATTGAAAAGATGCACAAAAATGATTAAATGATAGATACACGAGATATTTGTTTGTTTTTTTTTTCTTTCACGAATAAATGCATCTATGCAACGAATCGAACAGTGGATTGCGTCGTAAATGGCGCCAGTCCGTCGGTATATATCGAGCTCAGTTAGCTTAAGCTCGAATGCGCTCTCTATCGTGTGGTTAATTGGATTTTCTTGCGCCAAGTCCGCGAAACCGAGAGGAGGAGAGAAATAGACAGAAAGAAATGAGTGCGAGAGCTATTAAAGTCTGTGGTATTGGCGCCTGTCGTGTGTCAATCCATATCCAATAGACATGAAATTCTCGCACAGTATGTGCTCTATCTAGTCGTGCTATTTCATAGAAAAAAAAATCTAACATTCATCTATACAGACAAGCATTTATATTCCAATATTTATATAGATTTTTTGTACGTCAACGTTTATTTTCCCAAGTCAAGAGTGTGTCGGGAATGGGAAAAATTGGGGATGAGCAATTGACAATGAAAACGAGGCTACGAGGGTTGCGATCCATTTGCAAAAAACTGAGACGTATATGTGCTCTTCCCAAAGTGCAGGACCCGAAACTGTTCGTGAGAAAAGTTCAAGTGAACGGAGAAAAAGTACAAACGTGAATTCGACGGTTTTCACAGAGCCCGAAAAATGAAGCAAATTTATCGTCGAAATGAAATAAAAGAATAAAAATTGAAAAAAAAAAAACCAATTCAACAGTTTTAAGAAAAAATTGCGAAGGAAAAGAGTTTGAGAAATTCAGTCGTATTTCAATTTTAAAAAACACACACGAATCCCCGGGGAATTCATGTGAAACTATGGGATATCGAGATTACGGGAGAACGAAAATTTCACACAATTTCCCACAAAGGTTTACGAACGTTTGGACGAAGAAAAAAATCACTGGCATTACACGTTTTTGCTGCCACTGTATATGGAACGGCACACGCATTGAAATCTCCTATATACTATACAACTGTTGCTATACGAGGTCTCGGATCTTGCGGAACGTTAATCGTCTCCCCGTTTGTATAATACCCACTATTTTCCTACGTATATATATATATATATACTGAATTACTTTTCATACCATATCTCTCTCGCTCGTTCATGTGTAATCCATTCCAGGAAACGATTGAAAACGACGAAACATTTTCTTGCATCAAGAAAGTCTTAGACAATTTCAAATATGTAATATAAATCGTAACATCACATTAAAACAAATATACGTAATACATAAAAACATGTGTTACACTGTAAGAACGAAGAATTTGTAAATATTTCGATGTTTTCAAAGAGATTATAATCTCCACTATTTGAATAGCAGTTGGAGATGGAAGACTGGCTTCGATATACAAATAAGATGATAATTGTTTTACCTGATGTTGTTATTGTTATTATTATTAGTTGAGTAATCGAATGAGCGAGTAAAAATTCTGGATGTAGGTTAGAGGAGTTATTCATGGTTATGCTTTTGCTCCGAAATTGAACGCCGAGATAATGAAGAGGCCCTAAAATCAAAGAGGCTCGTTTCTTTCGTGGTACGAAGAAACGAAGCAGAATAATTTAAGTTTGGATGGTAAAAAACAGGGTGAAGGGCGGGAGCACATACTGTGCGAACATTCCAGGGTTTGAACGAGTTTGGAGGCCCGGCTGCGAAACGCAGTGTCACTCGTTATGCAAGTTTTCGTTCGTTGCATGGCGAAGAAGAAGACTTTGGCGTTTTTCGTTGTTTTTCTTTTCGCTGAGCTGGTTTATCGCGACTTAGTGCCGCTGCTCGCGATTCTTTTGGTTGGGTTCTCGGTTGGGTTCCATGACTGTAGCCTCCAGGTCGACGTGCTCTCTCTCTCCCCCCCTCTCCCTCTCTCTCTCTCTCTCTCTTTTGCTCTTCAGCTCCCTCTCCATCTTCCCTCTTCTCAACGGGCCCGAGTAACTTGTGCGAAGCAGTCCCCGCAGCCAGGGGCCTTCTGCGTGCACACACACTCAACTCTCTGTTTCTTTCTCTCTCGCTCTTTCTCGCAGCCATGCCAAGTAAGAGAACGTCCTTGCAAGGCCACGATGTCGTCGGGCGCCGACGCCCAAGCACACACAGAGGCGCAGCTACGGAGCAAACTCTTCAGCCAATGTGCTCTGCTACGCAATACACACAAACACACACACACACACACACACACATGCCTGTGCACGTGAATACACGTTCTTTTTGTCGATTTCTTCTTTTCCTTACCTCACTTTCTGTCTCTCGCTTTCTTTTCGTTGCAGAAACTTTATGCTTTCTGACTTTACGTCTTCTTCCTTTTCTATCTCCGCCTTTATCTCCTCTCAGTCCATAGCTATTGATCTATTGAACCGCTGGAGCTTTTGCTCGTCTCTGTTTTTGATCCCCAACTCTATTTTTTCTTCACAAACCGTCCTGCTCCAAATGTACTTCCTCCTTCTTTCAACGATCACCTTTTCTCTTCTTCTGCGTTTCTTGTTCTTTTTCTTCACGTTTGTTGATCGCGCTCATGCTCTTCTTGGAAGAGCGAGCTGAGATCTATCGATGCTGGCCAACTGCTCGCATGGCGTAACGACCTGCCATTTTGCTGTAACCAACTGTTACATGGATCCACACATCGGTCCTCCACGTGCACGAAAAAGTCAAGGACCTTTAGGACCCTCGAAACCAACGAGAAATACCGGCACGAGTTTTGCTCGTCTTCAAAATGGATGATACTCTCTAATAAGAACACGAGAGACGGAAGGAGCGAGGGAGAGAAAGAGAGAGAGAGAGAGAGAGAGAACTTTGGACCAATATGGCGGATAAATCTTCTCTTTGCAGCCGCCCACCTGCACAGCTTCGCTCTTTGTCCGATGAGATAGCCTCGTGGAATGCAGGCCCACTCTCTCCCTCATGACAGTTGTAAACTCTCCGAGAATTCTCGACACATATATATTCATACAAATTCACATATTGTTCTGCTAAACCTTTTCCCTCCCTTGATTTTTATTCTCCTCTCCTCCTTCCATCCGAGTAAGTCTCTCCCGAACTATCGTAAAAGTGCGATTGGCACGCTCGGAGACGTTACACTCCCCATGAAGATTTTATCTCGTAGGTAGTTTGCCACGGTCCCGTGACGTTGCACAATCCCGCATATAGATATAGATAACACATAAACACGTATCTATATAATTATATTTACGAGATAGTCATCGGATGGACCAGCAGTCTTACAAAGTGCAAGCTTAGCATTCAAACAACTCATTTTGTCGTGCCAATCCACGCAATGACGAAAGGACATCAAATTGTCATTCATACAAGCAAAAATACCATTTTTTTTCTCGTCAATATCTCTGCAAAGAGTACGATCGATGGTCGTGAATCTCAAAATGATGAAGAGGAAAGTCCATAGGCATTTTTTTCTCCGATGGACTCTATTGAAACTATTTACACTTTTGTATAAAAAGTTAGTTTCTCGTGTTTTTCTGGACTAACGTAACGCAAACACGAGCAAGGACATTCGCAGGCTTGCCTCGGTGTCGTTCACGCGCCATAGCGATCGTTCGCGATATCTTTTCTACTCTCTGGTCGCTCACAAAGCGAAAGAGAGAATATACATCACGAGTAAAAAGGAAAAACGCTTTATTCCGCATGTTTTTACACAACGCGTCCCTTGCGCTGCTTCGCTTCGAATGACGAGTTCGCAAGACGCTCGACATTTATCTCTCTGGACGCGTGCAGAGACGCATCTCCTTAAGGTATAGCTATAGACACACTCGTACTTCAGACCTAAAGATTCACTGCGATATTAGTCAGCGCCAATCGAATTGACGCACACCCTGCTGTGAGAATCACCTGGACATTTTCAATGTTGCCAAGATGTACCGGAGACCAAGATTGCTTAGCTTTATCGCCGCCCTGAAGTGCCTCTCACTGATCGCAACGTCCCTCCACGGTAAACGTGGGAACAAGATCTCGCGAGAATCCTTCTTTGATATATCCGCAGTCGAACGTCAACCTTAAAGAGACCTTCCAGGATGTTTCGAGAGCTAAACAAAAGCGAATAGAATTTCGTTCACCTGGAAACTATTTATCCATCAATTTTATTCCCTCTTTCAATCTTGACGTGACAAAATGAGATCCTACATTTTTAGACAAAAATTATTTCAGTTTTGTATTGTCTATACACATTTTTAAGAAGGAACATTAAAATGAAATCTCTGCGCTTCGGAGGTACTCTGAGTTCTTTGCTAAACAGTGGAGAAAACGAGTATGAAAATGGCATGAAAAAAAAGTCTTTGAAGCCTCTGCATCAGGATTCATCCGAGATGCAGCTCGCGTACGTCCTTTCATTGTTTTCGACTTGGGGGCCTTGCCAGATAGAAGTGGATGCAGTTGTAACCACGATTTTATGACATTGCTCGAACAGGTATTATATACGTTTGCTCGGCTATTCTTACATGTAGTAGGTACATGTTACCAAGTGGTATTGCTCCTCGTATAGAGCTATGGATCGCGGGGTGTATTATCACCCTACATTCCGTCGGGAGATGTTACGACGTACATCGCTAAGCGTTTGCGGCTGGGTAAAAGAGAAAAGAGAAAGAGAGAAGGAGGCAAAAGAAATATAAACGTCTGAAGCTCGCGAGCAAATGCGAACACGACGCAATGCAGTCGGCCCACTTGCCCGAGACGTGCCCCCGCGATTGCGCTCGCTCGGTTCGTTTCGAATATGTCATTTGTATATATATAGAGAGAAAGATAAAACGTAGTCCTTTGGCCGGACCCCGAGAGGCATATAAGGGGTGTCCGAAAAGTCATGCTTAAAATTAATGGGTTTGCATAGGTCTCGAGATTCTGAGGAGAAAAGTCCTTTGCCATTTTTCTTTGAAATGCATTGTTCATGAGACATCGACTAATTAGTGCTTTTTCGTGTGAATGCTGCGTCAGAAAGAAAAACGTTCAAGGACTTTTCTCTTCAGAATCACAACATCTATTCATCCCATGAATTGTTGAGACTGACTTTTGGGACACCCTGTATATGAATCTCGCAAATACACCGGCAAAAGTGTATTTTGTCTTGTGCATTTTGTACTCGTGTCTCTTGTTGTTGCGCACCGCACAAGAATCATGTGGGCGCTCGACTCAATCAGCCAAGAACTGCCCGGGTGTCGCAGTTCATTCTTTCTCTTTCTACGCTACCTTGCAAATATGTTCCTGCAAGTTTAATGCCTGCCACATGCAGCCCATTTCGATTCATACTCGGGGGGGCCTCACTCTCCAGCAGTGCGATTCATACAAATCGCAACGGGGTTATAAATAGGAAAACTGGTATTTAACGCGAGGGATTAATATTTTATGCGTTACCTGAGCGAGACAGCTGCTCCCTGTTATTGCTGCACCTCTCGTCTCCGGTCCAACTATCGAGAGAGTCCTTCGTGGGCCGCCGGAGGAAAAGCATTAGCGCGCCTCTCATCCGACACAATATGGGCGAAACTATATGGGCGATATAAGTTTTTACTCTGTCCACCTGAAATCAACGATACACACACACACACACACACACACACACATTAGCAAATTCTGATCAATTGAACTTTACTGCTACAACAAGAACTAGATATTTTCTGTTTCATGTTTACAAATCAATTTATGCAACACACGGGACGATTGATAGTAGCAAAACGACTCGTATCTAATTCGCTCATTCAATCATTTCAATTATAATCCGTTAAACTATCGAAAAGAATTTTTTTCTTCAGTCGTCCGAAATAGAGTTTATGAGAATCGGGAAAAAATGAACGCCTAGGAAAGTAATAAACAAATTATTTTGACAAAAATTATGTTTCGTTACTTTTATACAAATTGTATATCAATTACGCTTATACAATTATTGTCTCTGTAGTACGCGTTCGTTATAACGTGGCCATATAGTCTCAAATTTCAGCCAAGATGCAAATCTCGAAGCGGTGACATACGCGCGAACTACGACGAGATGTATGCGCGGATCATTAAACGAAAGATGCAAAAGAGAAGAGAACGAGAGAGAGAGGGAGATCAAAGATCCCCTCGCGAGATCTCCCGAGGAGAATCTATAATTAAGATCGCCAGATGATCCGGCGAGCTGAGACGGTTTTGCCCACGAGACAGCCGAGACACCAAGACGAGACACCATATTGTACATATGTATATCTATACCCATGATATATATGAACGACCACGATGTACTTGCACCATGGAGATCTTGTGACACGAGCAGCGCGCGTGTGCGGTCCTTGGGTTCTCGTCGATCCATCCGATGGATCTCTCTGGATCGTATTACTCGATCTTTGCCTCGTGTATCCGCTATTCGTTCTCATTTTTTTATGAATATTCCTGTAGTTACACATTTGCGTGTACATTACATTTAGAATATTATATACTGGCCGAGCCCGCAGCTTTGCCTGCGTCATTATTACAATGAACCTGGTACATACAGTGACAAAGTTGGAGTCAATCGTCGTTCAGCATGAAGAACGAAAAATGCCGCGGCAATGTAACGCGTAATTGGATTTTGGACACCAAGTTTTATGGATCTTTAAAAAAAAATATTTGTCAATATCTTTGGAGGAATGTCCAGCATTTCACATTTACTATGAGTTGCTTACGGTCTTTGTTTTAAAATCGATTTATCGGTATGACGAAACGATGGCAAGGAAATCAACAAGTCAGGACGAAAGGAAAGTGGATTCGTCGCGTAACGTCGCGTCGAATGAACATGTAAATTTCTTATTGACCACGTAAAACAAGGTTTGTTTTGTTTGTTTGTTTTTTTTTTCGAGTCATGGATTAAAGATCGATATCGTATTACCATCGGATGAAAGAGAAGTCCTGACGGTGCGGGTGATGACCGTTTAAAAGTACATTCCGAAATGGCTCTCTTGTTTCTCGATAATGAAAAGGCTTTCGAGAAAAAGAAAGACGGAGTGAACAAAGAAAGAACGATTCTGTCTCGTAAAAGAGGAACAACAACAAGAACAGAAAATAAAAATAAAAAGGCAGAGTCGTACTCCCAGCACTCTTCGGGACACGAGAGAGTTACTTCTGACCTCGAGACCGAATCGTGATGCTGCCTGTAACACTGAGAAGAAAAGAGCCTGGAGCATGAGATTAACGACGTGCCAAGCTCTCCTACGAACTCGAGCTCGCGCTCTCTTCGATTCCCTTTTACACGTCCAACGACCGTCAATTTCTCTTGAGACTTCACCAATCTCGCTCCATTTCTTCTAACAAGAACATTTTTACCTTTTCACCAATTTCACCATGTACAAGGAACCAGAAGATTCTCAACCTTTACAAAATTAAACTCCGACCCCTGTTATGTTATCATCAGTCACACAGAAACACTTAAAAGTAAGAAAAAACCAAAAGTAAATGATATTTCTTTTATGTGATTATTTGTAATGACAGATTTTTAACAATAATCATAATGTAAACGATTTTATGAACAACGAAAATGATAAATCTGAGAAATTCACTCCCGCTGGTCCCATTCGTCACCCCCATACATTGCGAGTTACGACACTGAAGATTCCACCCTTGCTCTCATGCTGGGCATGAAACCCTTTCGATCTTAACCATACCCGGCCTCCCAGAGCTCGTTGAATCTTGAAATAATAGGATATGCCTCTTCATACTTTTCCCTCTGTCTCCCTTCCTCTCTCTCTTTCTCTCTCTCTCGCAATTGCGAATTAATTTGACAAACGTTTCGCGTGTGGTTTTCGTACGATGTTGCAAAAGCGTATAGTTACATGCTCAATTAAATGACGATGCGCACGAGTCTTCTCGGTTGGTGAATGCGATTATCGGAAAGCATCGGTTACAAAGTGTTCGACGTTGTGGAAAGTCTATTCCCAATATGGGAGGGCTTTTATATTTTACGCGATCCATCGCGTCCGATTTCAATATTCCTCGTCACATCGAACTAACGAGAAACATCCCGCTCGCGATCCTGATTGACGTTCCAATTTGACAGCACTCAAAAAGTTTTTAACCGAGACTGCACACGTTGATGGAGACTCATCACGGAACGTCACGCGCGCTTTGATATTGGGAGATCGCACTTTTTATACAGGGTGTCCCGGAAATGATTTCGCAACTTTGCCAAACGAATGTTAATGGAATTTCGAAGGATAAACAGTTCCTGGTCGTTTCTTGATAATACGATGCACCAAATTCGACTAGCACCGGTGCATCGCAGCAAAAAAACAACAAACACATTTCTCTCAATAATTTCAAGATTCATCGACTCCGCTACGTTTCGATCCGAACATCAGGACTCCCTGTATTCACCGACTATGTTTCTATCGTCCGAGCTCCCCCCGAGCCAGGTATATTCGAGTCTATTTATGCTCAGATCAAGGGTGTTCTCCTATCCGTTCAATGACACGGAGAATTTGTAACAAACTTTGGAACGTCGTGAGCTCCAAAGATTCGAAGAGCTCGTCGATTACATCCGAGACGCGATCGCGACACGGAACTCCACTTATCCCTTCCCTACGAAAATTTTCCTTTCGTCCGGACTTCAAAAACTTCGTACGCGCTTTACACGCGTTAATTATGAAACTCACACACTCTTAGCCAAACATGCTGTTTTTTCGTCGAGTTTAATGCTCGCAACAATTACCCAACTCGCTTTTGTACACACCGACAGGTGGCGTTTTATCCTCTCGCTATTTTCGTACGACATAACAGTATTTCCCATTCGCTATTACGAATTTGTCCAGAACACTCGGAAGCACTTAGAGGTGTAGTACATGGCGACGAATACAAAATAAAAACAACTCGAAACATGCACTGACGCGCTATCCAACGCCATTTCTACTCATGTACGGAGCCTTTCGAAAGGTAATTATGAATAATATTTAATATGGCAATATTTTCAGAAGCTCCTATTTTTTTTCTCTTTCAATATAAAAATAGCGATGTAAATATTCGAAACATCGATGAACTTTTAAAAATTTATTCGACAATCAATTTATTCCCAACGCTGTGGATCGAAACTTCTACAAAGTCACCGCAGCAGAGAGTCGGAATTCTCCAGGACGAAAAGTCATTGCATTTGAGAATCTCAAGAGTTCTTGATGCGCGTTAGTCTCGTCGCGACACGCGAGAGGCTCAAAGAACGCCATGTCTTTCAACGGCAGCGCGATAAATTTCAATCGACGAGGAACGAGAAGATCTCCGCAGAACGATCGCGGTAGAACGCGAAAGACGTTCCATTACGATTACCGATCAACTGCAAAACGTTTATAAAGAGTCCACAGTCGATGCGTGCCTCAAACACGTGGGATAGCTTTACGATATAATTACATTGCTTGACTGTCGCCATATTGAAAATAAAATTAAATCGACGACATTGACTCGCGATGAAAAATATTGGAAAATTCAAAGTTAATAAGGTCGAAAATCATTGGATAATATAATTTAAAAATCCACGAGGTGAAAGACCCGAGTGCATTGCCAAGATTTTTCTCCTTTTCCTTTCTCTCATACACGCTCATTCTTCGGACCGATATTTCCTGTCGGTCTTTTTGCAACGCTCATTAGCGTCGTTTTGTTTTTCACAGGTTCCCCTGAAATATTGTTCTCGTGCACGTTGTCTGTACACAGAAAGGGAGAAAAAGACGAACAGCAATTTTTTTTTTTTCACTGACGCACGCGAGCCGCGCAAACCTCGTGTCTAAAGGGAAAAAGAGAGATCGCAGTAGAAAAGTCCAGTGATACACGGACCGTAAGTATATAAAGACAATCGTGTTATATGGGAACCGGGAAATTCTTCTGTGCAAGAAACATTTGATGCGAAGTAAATAAAATAAAATAAAAACAGATAAATCAACACAGCAAAACAAAATTCAAGGAAAAACTATGACCGAACAAACCTCGCCGAGGAATTTCGTCAAGTTAAAAAGAAGTGGAAGGAATTATTCGTTGCAGGTGTTTCGAAATGTCTGAAATTTGAAAACGTGTAAAATCCTCTGGCAGTTGTTGATAAGCACCGAGGAGGACTCAAATTTTGAAGAAATTCACTGGCATATACGAAGAGACGCAGACTCGAATTAGGGGCGAATTTTTGGGCTTGGAGGACTTTGCCTCCGGGGCAATTCTTTATTCTTTCTTTTCTTTCCCCATCTTCATATTTTCAACAACTTCGTGGTCCGTGTATCGGCAACAAAAACTGCGCTTAATAGGGGTCTTCTGGCATCTCGGCGTAAACGATTTGTAATATCCAGGTATTCGCCTCGAGAGCTTTGCAATTAATGGCAATAACGCAAGATTACGCGGGTCGTGGCCATGTCGCGAGTTCCAGCATCTCTCTCTCTCTCTCCCTCTCGCTCTCGCTCTCTTTCTCTCGATTCTTCCATGCTTTGCTGTAGAAGTTTTAGCATGTAAGAAAGGTTCAACGTGTATATAAGCGTTTGATGCAGTCTCTAGAGTACCTCAAATGGATCTACAGTGTGTTTCAGACTGAATTGTCAAACGTTCTACTTTACTGATGTCTAAAGAATTTTTCGAGCCATTCTCAGGGCAAAAATACTTTTAGGCTTCAGAAAAAAAAAAACATAATTATTTAAATCCATTCGGTTTCCTAATGAAAAATATTCTCATCAACTTTTAAAGAATTTATCTGACAAAAACTAAAAAGCAACATAAACTAATTTTTCTATAGAGTGCAGAAATTCCACAACCAAAGGAGTAAGTAATTGAATTTGTTCCTTAATAGTAATCGACGTTTCAAGCTTACACGAGTATCGATTTAATCATTGAGTACATTCTTGATTGAAAATCATTTATAAGTTTCGTACGAACGCGGGAGTCGTGTCGAAAACTCGGTGATGTTTGATCACGGGTGTGGAAGTCAGAATAAAGAGACGTTCGGCTTGATCGCACGATCTTTAACAACCTGGCATTGCGATTAAATCGCTCGTATAACGTCTAATTAATTTCGATAGCCATCTCACGCCGCGTGCTAAAGGCAATAAAATAGCAGCGGCAATAGCTGACGACCGAAAGAACACCGCCATTTTACAGACTCAGTATTTCCATACATGTAATAATTACGAATACGTACAAAATACTTCTGAATGTTGCAATCCCCGTGCGAAAATCTTCCCACACAGTTTTAATTCACGACTGGAAAGAGAAATAAAAAAAAAAAAAATTCATCATTTTGCTCTGGAACGCGCTTCTGCATTCCCCTAAATCAATCCCATGATCATAAATCATTTGCTTAATTGGCTGCTGTTTGTATATTTAATACGATTTAAAAAAACGAACCTCACCATGAGAAAACTTGACAAACAATGCAAATTTTCAAATTTTTCTAATAAGTGGATTTAATACGATTGAAAAAAACGAAGCATGAGAAAACTTGACAATCAATGCAAATTTTCAAAATTTTCTAATAAGTGGATAACGATTCCTCGATCATCATCGTTTTTCCTGACTAACAATTTAGATACAAAAATTTAGAGTACGGATTTTCAAAAAATTTCGAGTCGTTCGTACAATTTTAATCGATATTTTCGAAACGAATTCGTTGAGTTAAGGGATTGAGTCAAATAGTAAAATATTGTTGGATTTCGTTTATCTGAATAATGTGATTTCCAACTTTCTAACGGTATCCCATTTGTACCTTGTTGATATTGCTTTGATATACAACTGATAAATACAGCATCATGCGGCGAGGTTGTCTCTCGAATGCGCGCGATGTGTGGTCCAGATCTCGTGAAAACAATGGGAATCCGGTATACAAGAAAAGGGGTCACGACCTCCTGGCAATACGTGCAAGCAGGAAGAGGAAAATCCACTGCGCGAGCACTTGGTGGATTTAGAAACGAGTTGGGCGCGTGCAGAAATCATTTGTATTGTATACCGTACAACGTAATGCTTTTATTGTGCTGAACGTATAAATGCGACGTACGAGCAATCTTATAGCGAGACAAGTATTAATCTTTAATCCTAAAAAAACCAGAATTTCCCCGCACAATGGGAAAATGTATTTTTCACTCCAGAAAAAAAAAAAACAAATCAACAATTTTTCGAAATTATTGCTAACGAACAAAGTTTACAAAATCTCGTTTTACACAAATTCCGTGTAAACTGAAGTTTTTATTGTGAAGGTGTGATGCTGCACAAATGCATCATACGTGGCCTATGTGCATGACTTGGCTTCCCGTCCAAGACGTCGTTTAATTTGACGTGCAATTATCCGGGTATAGGCGGGGCCGTGCATAATCGCGTGCGAATACGATCGAGAATTCGAAACGTCCATTATAAACATGCATGCATATATATGTATAGTTTATATATAAATGTGCTTGAAAAGCTGCGATCGAGAGACCCGAGGGAAAAGTTAGTCAGCATCTACCCGCAGAAGATGTTAGCTCATAGGCGCTTCAAACGTGCACATATATGTATATATGAATGTGCTTGAACATTTCCGCATTCGCGCTGTAATCCACAGTCGGTTACGCCTGCATACTTAAACCGAGAGGCTACAAGAAGTGGAGGATGCTTCGACTCGTCACAAATCTATCCTCTCTTCACGAGAAATCTCGAGCCAATCAGAAAAGATATATTGCAGTTGAAATGGTCTGCGCGTTGTTCTATTTGTTTTTTGGCGCCTTTTATTTTCCATTAAAATATGTGAGCTTTTGTTCGTTTCATTTTATTCATAGAAGAAACTCTTCCCTCCGGGCTTATCGTCTCGGATACGAATTAGTATTACAACGTGAATAAGTAGATTTATCTAATCATCACTCCTGGTAATTCGCTCGATGATACGATCTTAAACTTCTCTACTTTGCACCGTAAGCGCACATTACCACAACTGCATATTACGATATAGTGATTATTCCGCTGTGCCAAGTGCGAAAACATTTGATTATTCATTTAAGCCTCTGTTCGAAAGAGGATATGTGCAGACGCGAATGACTCAACTCGTCACTTACACCGGGACTCAGAGGGGGCGTTAGCACCGAGTAACGGCACGTGGAATTAGAATTGTTAAGGATTTTATGGATTGATAACAAGTGTCCGGAAAGTGCTGTTCGATATTTATGGAACTGGCAGGCCTCGAGATACGCGAGAGAAAAATGCTTTGCAGTTTTTCTCTACGATGCACCGTTCGAAAGATTTTCTTTGTTTGGTGCATCGACCAATCCGACACGAGAGTGATAAGCGCAAAGAGTGCAGGAAGCCCATTAGCCCTTTTGCCACGATTTGTACCATGGCCTATTTTTCGTAACTATTGACACGCCATAAAGCCTCTTGGCATTAAAAAAAAAGAGAAATTTGATCGAGTAACGTGAACATGCAGAGAGAAAAAAATTCTAATCCCTCGATTTATTCTCAGGATATTAAACCGTCCTACAGCTTCTGGAATTAGATCGAAGTGCTTCGAATTGGACTCGCTTCTTGCTGGCCACGTCAGTAAATCATCGAACGTGGGAGTTCGCAGCGTTGTAAAGCCCAGCGTTACAATCTGGTTCAAACCCTTCTTTTTGTCAACCCAGACTTTCGCGGACTCGCAGTTACATAATTATGTACGCGTTGAACAAATAAATAAAAAAAATAATAAAAACTGGACAGCAATGTTTACTTTAAGAAGAATTTTCCATTGGATATTCGAATGAAAAAGCTTAATCCATTTCACGTCAAAGTTACAAGGTGCTGGCATATAATATCGTCCGTTTGCCGAGCCTAACGGTTCAACTGAGTCGAACTTGTTCAATTATGTTTAAACATCTGACGTTTCTCTCCCTCGTAATATTGCGCCCGTTAATCATGCACGTTCGCATATCCTCTGGCAATTCCTCACGAACAGTTTAGTCGTTTTTCTTGATGTGCATTTGGTCAATGAACAAAGAAAAATGATTCAGAATCAATGGAATGAATTTCCCTCGTTTTCCTTAATTCGATCGATCGCTCGAATCGATATTCATCGAGAAAAGTCTCTTGATACTAATTCATGTAACATTGTAAAATGGACAAAAATTCAAGAAAATGTTTTTTTAAGCACAAATATCCTGTTGACCTGCAAAAGAAAGGCAAAGAATAAAACTGGCTCGTAATGTAACGATACAAAACACTATATAGAGAATGATATGTGGAATGTTTCCGCTGGTACTTCGGCGAGCGAGGGACATATAAAGGTTATGGCGCTAATTCTCGAAGGTAAAACTCTTTTGCGTTAGGAAGAGCACTTGGTAGAGAATCGAGAGTACAAGGAGGGTTATACCTGCTCGTAATTAGTGTTCCCCTCGCGTATACTCCATACTTTACATAGATATATGTACCAAATGTATACTCCTCTTTGGTTCGTTTCGTTCCACGCGCGTCTCGAATCACGCGCTCAGTGGCAGAGAAACGCGCTCGTGAATTAACGCCCCGTTGCATAATTTCCCTTTCATCACGGAGAATCGTACCCTACAGCCGCGATTTATGAGCTCGCTGATTGCGTCTCAGCATTAAATAGAACAAAAAGCCAATTTAACATTCGAGAATATTTAAATAAACATCGTATCAAATTTCATCCAAATTTTCATCAAGAATTATTTCAGTTAATTGCAGCAAATAACATCATTTTTTTTTTTATCTTCTATTGAAAACAAAAAAAAATTGTTTTTGCATGGAGAAGAAAACTGCGATTGGTATATACAAATTGTTTGGCCGGTAAGGAATAAAATCCACGATGTGTCCATCGCGTACGAAGTGGAGACGCACGTGTACACGAGTCTCCGGTCTAATCTCCGTACAGGATAAATTTGTGCGCTAGAAAGCGAAGGACAGTGCGAGAAAAAGAGAAAGAGAGGATCTCGCCCAATGTACCGTTGCACGGCTCATCGCGAACGAACAAAGCGCAATTCCGGAAACGTTTTTACGATCGTGTACTCTGCTGCTTTGATCGACCGCAGCTACGCGATGCAACTCGACTGTGAGAATACTTTGAATCGAGAAGATCAGCAGATGTAAATTTTTATCAGTTCGCGCTCCTTATCACGTGAAAATTAAGAAAAGCATTTATATTGGGAAAGTAAACATTTAATTAGTAATTGCTACTAGATAAATTAATGATATGATTGTAATTGCACATTCTTTTCGTACTATTATAATTTTGATTCATTGATCATGCAATCGATTGCGATTGAATGAAGTTAGAGAAAGAGAGGAAAGGAGAGATAATGGTGTGTATGGCTCTCGATTGACGGTTCCGCAACCCAATCTGCATGAAGACTTCATAAATCATGCATAAATATTCATAAGCTTGGAACTCAGTGAGATATGTTCGTGTGTGTACGTTCATAAAATTGCGACTGGCGCCAAGAGATTGTCCCGTTTCGAGATTTGCAATTTTCATAAAACGCGAAACAGCGTAGGTGTTTGGGAAAAAAATGTCAATTAACGGTCAGCATATTATTAAAGTAGTGGCGATATTCACGACAGACTTGTGTATTATCGATGTTTCGTACGGATGACGGACGTGGCTACGTTTTTGAGTTTCGTAATGGATTGGGAGTGTTCCTCCCTTTACTTTTATGTCATTTCGAAACTGGCCTCGAAAATAATAATAAAATACGTTCTGTATATAGTTATCGGCAGACCTGCTGGCAATGTTTCATACAATTTGTCAGTGTCGCATGAAAAAATTCAAGATCCAACAATTTTCAACCCTCTTCCTCGTGAGCAAACGTAACGGAACGAGATTCTTGCATTTTCTTCTCTTTTCTCGCAATCTCTGATTTTTCGTCGTGCATCCGGCAAAGAATGACGTTTGGCAAGCTCGTTGCACGATATATCGACGAAAATATCCGCATGCGACGAGACACGAAAGGGAGAAAGAGAAAAAGAGATTTAGAGAGATAAATTCTCGATGCAGAGCAACAGAAATGTAATGGCCCCTAATAATAACATTCACGGGTCGAGACAGCGACGACAAACCGCCTAATACTCTGTCTTAGATTCTTTGCGAGGCTATCATTAAAACTGTTTATCCCATCTCATCATGGAACTCGAAACAAATTCACGTTAAGTGTTTCGTGTACACTTTGTACACGAAAATAGATCGTCCACTCGTTTAATTTACGATTTCGAGACACGAATTGATTTAACGCCTGAGATAAAATTACGAAATCCCCTCGCTGACTCGATCCCCAAGATTTATTGAAAATTTCACCCCTCGCGAGAATGAAAATGACATTTCTCGAATATCTAAAGGCGTCAGCACGCCATCCACTGCATAGACGAAACGATAATTAAATTGAAGTGAAGCATTAATTGATTCACGATGTTTCCAGAAAAAGAAAACAATGATTTCCCGCCAATTAATTGCAACTTTTCCACCTAATAATTAATATTAAAAACTTATTGATAGGCTTGCATAAAAAATCATCACGTACAAAGAATTACTCGTTAAAAAATTACCCGACGTCCTAGCACGTAGTAATTAAAAGGTTTGAAAATGCATCCGAGAGCTTTTTTATTTAGTGAAAAAATAATACAGTACGGAAGAGTACATAAATCTGAAAGACAATAACGAAGAAGGAGCAGGAGAGAGCAGAAGATTAACGAGAGGAACAAAGAGAAATTCAAAATACGTCGTAAATTTTTTGAATCATGTGTGTAAACGAGTCTCAACCTACTCCCGATTCATTATTCATTCATTCCGATGGCTCGAAATTCAATTTGCAGAGTTTTATCAATTTTTTTTTCTTTTGAGGGCTGCACAAAATTGATTGAATTACTTTTTCAATGTTTTTTTAAATGTTATCATCATTTTATACGGATGCATATGGAAGATGAAGAGTTATTCATCCATGTCGTACGTGTGTGTAGAGGCGTAGGTACAAAGCAAAGTCCTTGGGCGATATGCTCCCACGCAGAGTGGGCCTGTTCAACCCGCGAATGCCCCGGAGCGGGACTCCGAGTGTTTGCTTTCTGGGCCGTAGCCTCGATGCCTTACTTCATCCTCTTCTTCTTGTAGCGAGAGGATTGTTAAGCGCACGTTCGTTATGCCCCACACGCCACAATGTCATCAACATCGTCGCCGCATTATTCCTTCGTCTGCTTTTCTTATTTCTTGATTATTCGCCAAAAAAAAAAAACCCGAGCACGCATTTATACGCGTGTTTACGTGATTGCGCTCGGAATTACCAAAGACGAAAAAAAAAACAAAGCTACTTTCAAATTTTCCGTTTTGTGATGACGAAAAGATAAAATCCAAGACTCTTTCTTTCTCGTCAAACAGGATTTTCAGTAAAATGAAGGATTTTCCACAAAAAACAGACAATTGATTTAAAAATAAATTATTCCTTTAATGTCTCCGTTTAGTATGACCCACTTAATGAATTTTCTTGCACGCGAGTGCTTCGAGAAAGGTTGGTTGGCTCATTCTCTGGACACGGAGCATGTAACATAAAGAAGTGTACAGTCCGAGGCTCCAGGTGGTGGGCGCGCACACGTCGTACACGTCGCGAGTTTGACCCACATGTCGAGAGCGTCGCGGGCACACATAGGGAACATTTTGTTACTCCAGAGTCTCCTGTTTGAGATTTTATTACAATGACTTATACCGGGTGTCGTAAAAATGGAATCGCTACATTTAGCAATCGATGGAACGTCATCGTCTATGTTTCTCGTGAAACGACCCCATGATGCGAGTTCAACGAAGTCGGTAAACGACCTTTTTCATAAAAATCCTCGTTCAAAGTCACAAAAAAGCCTTCAACCGTCTCGTTATCCTGATAATCTTGGAACTCTCTTCGTTCGGAAATCCTCGAAGAGCCTGAGATAACATCGGAACGTCAAGTAAATCATGATCTACATGTAATCGTTCGTAGCGAAGGTACACGATTGAACGAGAATTCACGGTCAGTGGTGCGTCAAAGAAAATGAAAGGAAGCGATCGGAAAATCCGTGGATAGGATTTCTCCTCACGAAACCGCAGTGATAAATTAACGGATCAGCCAATCTTCGTTTGCCACGTATCGTTGCACAATCCCATCGAGAGGTAAACAATAAAAAAGGACAAAGATGAAGATTCAACATTAAAGATGCGCACTACTGAAAATGAAGAAATTCCAATAAGCACTCAGCGAGAAATCGCTTTTCGATCAATCATTCAAATTATTATGTGTGTTATGAAAATAACGACAATTACACTTTTTCCTTCACTTGATGGATCGTCCATTATTTCAAATGAATATTCTTAGCCTGCACTGAGAAAAGAAATTTGTTGAATCAACAAATTTCAATTTGTTCGCTACAATTTTGTTGATTCAAAAAAAGTTATGTTGCAGTGAACGCAGATGTAGTCGGAGGCAATAGCTCAGGTGGTCAAAACAATCAATTTATCCTTATGCAGTCGTTCAGTTGCTTGAACACGTTTAGTCCTTTATTGTGACCAAACGAAGTCGTTTGAATAACAAAATCAAACTCTGGTTGACTGAATGTTTCATTAATTTGAGAGATTAAGAAAAAAAATACCGTCCGTTCCGTCATCAGTTTGATCAACTTTTGGGTTGTTGGGTGGACTAACTGTGGATTGGAAGTTGTGGGTTGTCTATTTTTGGGCAGTTGAAATGACTGAATTGTTTTCTAAAATGAACAAAATATTTTTTCGCCCTCGCCGTGACCGCTGGATTTGTTGATTCAACACAAATTTTGTTGCATCAATAAATTTCTGTTCTCAGTGCGTGCTCTTTTCTCCTTACATCCCAGCTCACGTACAATCTTTGTCACCTATATACTTCTTCTAGATACTCGCGTATATAAAATGCACATAATTCCATTCCAAGGCCAGTTCAAATATGTGACACCCGCATATGGGACACGGATCTCGCGTTACATGTCAGCTACGAAGATATATAGTATATAGAAGCAGTGCATATCACTACACGAAGCTACATTTTCACAGGGGGCGCAGTGTTGGAATCGGTGGTGAATGCTGTACCGCAAGGTCAACGTTAGATACGATCTATTGGACAGGATCGCGCGATGTGTGTCCGACAGGGCAGAAAAGCAGGCGCCTGCCTTCGCCACAGAAACGCCATTTTATTGTAAGTAAGTCGAGAAGAGTATAGCTTGACGTGTGTTCTAGATTCTTTGACATATTAATATGGCCCTTCATCAACACACGCTTGAGGTTGTTGATAGTTACAAGTTGATAATATTTAAAATAAACATTAAGCGACGTAGATTATTGAAAGAATCGCAGGAGGTCAAGTTGAAACATTTTTTTTACAATCCTCCGAGATTGATAGAAAGATTAATGTCTTTTTGGTGGATCGACGACGTTGAACGACTAATCGACAAGTTTTTAGGATGAGAAATCAAGTTTATAAATTTTTGAGAACGCACTTGTTTCTTTATTTAATTATTTGATTGACAAAAGATTATGGAAAATAATAGCGTTTGAATAACTAAATAGCTCCGGATTCGAGGACTGAAATTACGGCGTACAGAACATTCTGATTGCCACTAATTCGCGTAGTATTCAAAGCATGTGACATAGTTCAGAAAAAATGATATTGGTTGGTCAATGATATCCTTTGAATTTACCCGCCGGCAATGAAGTGAGTATTGCTTGTAAGCAAAACACATTAAGCTCGTTGTTGGTAGATATAAATGGTTGCCGAGTTAGCTCGTTTGAGTTTCCACTAGGCTAATCGTAACCATATACACATAATCAGTAAATCGATCGTTAACGATTGAAAAGACGTAAGTGAATTGATCGAAGCCTCGAATTCATCGTGGTCAAGGCTTTTTGTCGGTTAGCACTTGATACGGCTAAATCAATGGTCCGCATGTAGTTGTTGAGCTCGTTCGCGAACTCGCGATACTTTAATATTCATTAATCATTCGATTAACCGTACCGTATGGGCGAAACGTTGAGATCTAAACGCCGCGGAACTCTCCTATGTTATGTATGCTGCAACATCAATGATAACTACTCTGGAGTACGAATCAACGATTGCAAGAGCCAGCAACAACTTTCCACTCGCGAGAGGGATTCAAATCTTAATCGTACTTGAAGTAGTCGAGATGCTGGGAACGAGAATTTCCAAAGTAATCATGAAATTCTAAAGAGAAAAGTCGTTAGTCACTTTTTACTCCGATGCACCATTCCTGAGATATTCATTAATTTCCAGTGCAGTGTGGCTATGTGTTGGCACTGAATAGGGGAGGGAGAAACGTACCCTTTGAGAGAGGAGAGTGGGGCGCCCGAAATTTGCCAGCTCTGTTTTTCTCCAATATTTAAAAAACCGTGCATCGGAGGAAAAAATGATTAAGGACTTTTCTCGTAAGAATCGAGAGACGTTTGTTATTCTTTCGAAGTTTGGAGTCAATTTCTGAGACACCATGTATTTGGTAGACGTGTCGAAGGCTGGCAGATCGAATGATTTAATGACATCGCTCGATCCATCAAGTTCGAGCGGCGTTCATTGATGTCCACCATTGAAAAAAGGAAGAAGGAAAGTAAGAAGGAGCGCATCTTAAGCTGCAGCTTCCATCCGGAGTGAATCTTCTCGCTTCTTCCTTCGTTCTCCACCTATCAGCCAACCCCTTTATTCTCTTTTCTCCCCACGGCACGAATGGAACAAGCTGCTTATAGAGATCGCCAGGAGGACGCGAAAGTTTGAAAAAAAGAAAACGTCTCGAAAGGACTATGATGCGAGCACGTATATAGCTCTTATCATGACGTATGGTAAGTATTTTCTCTCTCGTCTCTTGTGTATGAGAATATTCTCGCACACTAGAGTGGCAGAGCTCTTATATATTCTTTTTGGTGAGCAGGATTCTCTGAGGCATTGAGGGAACGCGAACCGATCGAGCGAGCGATGGCCTCTGGCAGAGACGCATTACCTGCCGCCTTACACGATGACGACCAAGGAGCGCGACGATATCGAACCATCTAAAGGGTTATTCTGACATGACAATGAGATTAGAGCGCGAGCGTTCTCTCCCATTCTCGCGCTTGGTCCACGCAAAATAATTTCAATGTTTTATTTAAGAATTCTGCTCTGCATCGAAGTTCCGAATGAATTTAATTTCCAAAATCAGCCACGTTTTCGCGATGTTTATTGAGCTGCGACGTCGTAAGGACAAAGAATGCACCACCGCGGCGCCTCGATAAATAACAATGTCGCGGGTGGTAACTTAAGGCGGTGCGTTGCCCGTCCTCTTGGGTGTGAGGGTGCGAGCACACGCCGCGTTCTCTCTCGTCGACCATCACTTTGAACAGTGCTTCGAAACGACACATACATATATACGTAATTATTCGCTCTCACCTCTCGTGCGTGACTCAAAGAACAAGTCGCGGTGTTGTCTCTTCGCGTTACTTTACGACTATACCCTCGTTATTCTTTTTCTTTCTTCATCTCTCGGTCTCTCCTTTTTTCTCTCAATCTATCGTTTCCTTTCTCTCCCACTTGGACGCAGATTGTCGAGCTCCAGCAAAAATAGCGACTGGTTAACACTGCATATGTGGTCATACTCGCGTGGTCGGAGAAGAGACATTACTGCCAAACCATTAGTTCGTATATACGCCCGTTTCTTTTTTTTTTTTTTTTTTTTTTTTTGAAGAGCGGGAATCCTTTGGGAAGAAGCAAGGATAAAATTACGGGGGAGGATTTTTTGAGGAAGACCTCGCGATTGGCAAATAACCCAAAGCCACTGGCACATGAAACATCGAGGAAAAAAAACCGAGAGCCATATTGTCAGGAGCATTTTCTTTTCGCAATAACGAGGGAATTTTCCCTCATCAATTCCACATTCTTGCTCCCAACATATTGCCTCGACCATGAAGATATCTCTGGAGCTCACTCAGTGGCGTAAATTGAGCAATAAAAATGCAAAATGTTGAGGCGATCGATAAAAATACATGGCGATTGAGAAATCGGTTCATAATGGCCCGTAACGCTCGCACCATTATCAGAACAATTCTACAATTCGTTTCCGCGTGATATCTTGCGGAGGAGAGCGCAATTTTGCTTCCAGTTTTTGCCAATGGACATGGAGGATTCTCGCCGGAACCGCAAACCGTACGACCACGAAGAATTTGCGGATAAAAAGAGTCGCGCAGGAATAATGCGACCACGGGTGCTTCGGATATACACGCGGAAAAAAACGCACAGTCGGGACCGATCGCGATCGTGAGAATATGTATTCGATATAAAAAGTTGTACGCATTTGTATATCGTAAAAATTAAACGAATTGTGATTACATTTCATGAGGGAAACATCGAGTCGTCGATTCTCTTCGATCACCAAACACAACGGTGACTCGGCGCAATTGGATCGAACCTTTCCTCCTCTTTTTTCAGACTCTCGCCTCATTTTTTTCCCCCCTTTCATCTCCTCATTCTCCTCTCACGAAATTCCACTGTGCAGTGACGCATGACACGTGCACGCACACTCTTACACCCGGTACCAACAATTTGCATATTTGAAAGTAAGAGTCCGAGCCTGAAAACTCCGCTACAGTTATGGCAAATAAAATGTTTATAAATACACATGACGTGCGGAAAACTTACTCTCTCTCTCTCTCTCTCTCTCTCTCTCTTTCTTACGGAAAGGACAACCTGAAGGCCCCATAAATGGGGCCCTATTATTTGTTTCGTCGTTTCCCATAACGGTAGTTCCGGGAAAGGCGAAAATTTTCTCTTCTTTCCCATTATTTATTCGGTTCGTTTCAACTTAAAAATCGCAGCACTCAAATTGTCTAACGCGTGAGTCTTTTATTTATTCGTCAATCATTTGTTATTAAAAATATAAAAATAAGTGATTTTTTGAAGGGAACTGAATTGGATTATTTAAACACACGACTGCAGCGCGAATTATAACAGAAAAAAAAATCCAGAATTTCTTCCAGATAAAATCCCCCGCGCAAGAGGAAGAAAAAAAAACTTGAAAAAAGGCGACGCAGGAGTTTCGCAAGTATACCAGTTTTTGGATCAGTATGGTAACACGAGAGGCCCACCAACATCGTCCCTCCTCGTCTCCGGTTTCGAATTTGTCTGTAGTAATTAAAACCGTCACGAACAACGTGGATACGCGCCTCATCCTTCTATGCCCCTTGACACCCTAAACACTTCGCAAGAGGACATGCTTAACGGAGCTTTGCCAAATACCGAATTTGGGAATCTCGTTTTTATCGGCGTCGACCACAAGAATATGAAACACTTGAATTTACTTTGTGATGTAAAAATAAAAAAAGATAAATTGGGATAATACCGAGGATTTGAAATTCTCAGCATAAATGCTACGATAACTAATGTTTAAAAATAAATATATAACCGTTTTATCGCTTTCGTATGTGGATTATGAGACTGGCGAAAGAAGAGACACGAGTGCAGAGGGAAAAGAAATGGGAATGAAATCAAACGTGAATCATTTCTCGACGATAGAGTGTGTGCGAAACTGGTAAATATGCTAAATACACAGGAACGAATCCTTGGGCTTGGGAACTGAAGCCATTCGTTCGGGATAAATACTACGTTGCGAGCGCATGGAGAAAAAGGTAAAGAGTTAAGACAGAATACGAGAGAAAGAGATAGGGAGAGAAAGTATAAGATATGGTAATGTATATGAGGGAAGAGGGTAGGGTTATCACGGAGCGCGGACAATTTCACGCGTGTTGAGCCCGAGCAATAGCTTTTATAGCGAGGTCTCAACTCTATCTTTCGTCCTGTCTGTGCATTCATACAGGGTGTCCTTGAGTCGGTGAGCAATATTTAAAGAGGGGACGGATAGTTGAATTTCGAAGAAGAAAAGTCCTTAGCCATGTTCCCCTCTGACTCGCCGTTAATTAATTATAAATGAATATCTTACGCAATCCAGTGTGTCATGAAGAAAGACGAAGAGTAGAGGAACGGACCCCAGAAAAAAGACCGGAACGTTATCGCTAACCACGCTCACGTCTACTCTCAGGAGTAACCGATCAATCATTACAAATTACTCAATATCTCTTCAACCGTTGATCGCCATGAAAAATGGCAAAGGACTTTTCTGTTGAGAATCTCACAATATACCTGGATCATGCATTTTTACGGATGACTTTTGGGACACCCTGTATATCATATTGTAGAGCAATTAGCATATCTTCTCACAATAAACCAAATGCTCTCATCTGGCCAATGCACATGGTATGTAATGAGTCTGTGCGCGGCTGGCAAAGAGAACTTCAAGTTCTGGGAACTCGAACCGCCGATTCACTATTGCGAACGATTTAGTCAGGAAAAAGACGTTTGCATCATCATTAGTATTGGACACCGAGAATGCGTTCCGATTATCAGTCGAGCTATATTCCAAGCTTTATTTCATACTGCAAGCAATAGAGAAATGCGTATCGATACTGTAACTCTGCTCTGTCGAAAGTAAATCTCCTCTCAATAAACAAAGCCTCGGACGATTTTCTTCTAATCTTTAGTGGATACTTATTATTGATTTATCTTACAGCGAACGTGAGGAATCATCATTGCAACCTATAAATTCACTTTTGCAAACGCCAACTAAAAAAGCAACAATTTTTTGAAACGTTTATCAAAAAATGTAAAATATTTGTTTCCAACGAAATAAAAATAAATACAAGGTGCAATGTTTCTGCATACATAGCACGAATCACACAAAGACGAAAATCCTGGTGCGGACGCGAGGGCGAAGTATAATAATTAGAGAGGCCACCTGTTGGCGACCATGTTTGGCCATTCAGGTGAGGCACGTGATGTCACGTGTGCGGCATCGAACCGTTACAAACCTGTAGTGAATCTTATGCACCGAAGAAAAAAAGAAGAAAAAAAAAGACAAAACCTATGCAACAATACCTGAGCACGTCTCGATTGTCTTTTGGTATCGAGTAGCCCTTTTCATCACACTCGACTAACAGCAATGGCTTGTGCCCGTAGTTTTCTATGGACTCGGTGAATGTTAAAAAAATATCTACACTTTTTTTTCGGCTTCGTATCGCGTACAATTTATAGTCTCGTGTACAACTCCTCGAATAGAATAACGGGACTTTTTATTTTGGGATATCTCTCACGAGACACGTTTCCAATAATTTTCATGTTTCTCAAGACACGTCAACGTTCTTTAGTGACGTGCTCGTGTCTGCGGCAACAAAAAACAACACAATGACACTTTTCTTCATTCCGCAATCGATTATGTTCGGTGACGAAACTCGGTGCTCGATAAAACGGGTTTCTTTTGTCTGGCCACGTGCCTAGGAATTTGGAATTATCGAATAACAAAAAAGTATTACATTTGGACATTTCTTCGCGTTGAAATTTTATCTTTTTAATTGTCTTCATTCCCTTATTGAGAAAAATTCATCACGTGAGCCAAGAGTCAACTAAAAATAATTACGAAAAAAGAGGTTTCAAGAACAAAGCAAATAATGAGATAAAAAAAAGGAATAAAAATGGGAAAATTGACCGGAAACTTTTATTAGTGTTTTGTTAGTCTCGACTGAATTAAAAATGCCTCGTTCTTCCATTCACTCTCACACTCTACTTCGTGAGTAATTAATGTCACTTAAATGCGATACTAAATATATATGTATATATCGTTGGCAAGTGTAATCTTTCAAGTGAATTTCTCCGAAACGACACCCACGAGGAGGAGCTCAAAAGCTCAAACCGAGGGGACGTCCCGGATCTTACACATGAGACGAGTGAATGAATGAACGTAATTCACCGACTGAATGACGACGATGAGTGGAAGTCCGTCGAGTTACCCAAAGCGCGTACTAACAGTCGCGGAGACGAGGTCGTAATGGGAAAAAGTAAAAAACTCAAAAACAAAAAAATTTCGTGCCAAAGTGCGTTGTCTAGACTTAATAATCTCGAAGCCAACTTGCAATATTTGGACGTGCAATAATACTGCGCCACGTGGTTCGAATAATTTTGTATCTTTGCTTATTGCCAGATTGGGACAACAAAATTCTGAAAAAGCGATGTAAATAATTTCGAGAAACTTAATATTTAATTAATAATCAATTTATTTTTTTAAATTTCCAATATCGATAGTTTTTCTCAAATAAAATAAAAAAGTAATAATAATTATTCCGTTATTTAATTAGCAAGTTTATGATCATTGATTTTGTTTAGCTGGAGATCCCGTCAGTTGTATATTTCGTGTACGGCTGCGGTTGGTTAACTCTCGCAGAAAATCGTAAAACAAACTTTTAAATTGGCTCGAGCGATTCGCGTATAGACTGCATCGTTAAATATTTCAAGGTGTATTCAGAATATGTATATATATATATGGATAAATGGAAAAAGTCAAGATGATTTGGAATAATTCGTACGTTTATGTATAATTAAAACTGCTATCTAAATTTAAGCCATAACGAATGATCATTCGGCCGAATGTTTCGAGTAGGGAATACCGAATTAGCATGAAGCGTGGGTATAACGATTGAGCTCGCACCATGTAGGCACTTCACTCGGGGAGAATCTCTCGCGGCGAGAATCATCGCTTTTGCTGCACTCTGGGGATCTCGTTCGAAATTATATACAGGCAGTCTCAAAAGCCATTCGAATATGTTTGTGTTGGATGGAAATGAAAGAATAAATCGGCAGCTATTTTTTTTTTGCGATGTACGATAGTCCAAATATCAGGAAATCTATGTGGGTCTCCCAGACCCATGTTTCAGTTCAACTTGGTCTATATTTTTCTTATTATTGCGACGCCTGTGGAATATTGCTCATATTTGTTCAGTCAAGATCGTGTGCGTTATCTCCTTTCGCTTGAATTTCAAAACTTGCTCTTTGCTCGCGGAGCGGCACTGGCAAGTGAAACTCTCACGAAATGACGACGATTCGCATGCAGCACTAAGTGGCAAGCTCTTTCGTAGCTCGTCTCGCGCTTGCGCCCGCACTCATCCTCGCGCCCTCTTCAATATAGATTCGTTTCGCATTCGAGTTCATAAATTTATGTACTCGGAACAATTACCATAATTGCCGAGCCCCGTGCGCCACAACGACTCTTCGCACTCGCAGTGGAATTGCGGCAATAGGAAGCTTCATGGAATGTCAAGGTTCTCGTCGATGTCCACGTGTACCACATCGCGATATATCGAGTAAAGCACAAACCCCCCTCCCCCCTTCCCCTTCCTTCTTCTTGAGAAAAGTAATAAACGAAGATTTATGCGAATCTGAAATCTCGTAATAAAATGGACAATCGAGATTTTCATCATTTTTTGATGGAAAATCATAAAAAAACGTGCTTTTCGCGATTCGATAAATAATTCTGCAACTAGCTGTGGATAATTGGAATAAACTCCATTAACGCGTGATCTGAACCATTTGTTGACGCTTCGTTTTTATCGCTTCATATTCCCTTCAATCCTCGTTTTTTAGTTTTCTATAAATAATTATGTTCTTGAGTGTATTTTTATTCGCGATACGTTTAAGGTGTGAGGGAAGGGAAAAATGGGAAACGTTGACAGCTGAATGGATCAGTCAAAGGGACGCGAGAACCATAAGAGGTCTTGAAGCTCGTTGATGGGATCTCGTGGGTTTTGATTAAAAATCTTCGAGACTCCGGAGTGTATATTTATTTGTATATAGATATGTCTCCATACAAATGCATCGCATACTGTTGCACATACAAGAGCTTCAAGCCGAGCGGCTTCGCGCCCCCGTAATGATGACAAATGACTGCGTTAATCACGTGACAGTGGGAGCGACTTGTTCGTAGGATCAACGTATATAATATGCTTTTCGGCTTTAAGACAGTCAAGAAACATTACGCGACTTGTGGAACTTTTTATTTATTTTTTTTATTCCTCGTCAAGATTTTGTTGGAACTGATTTTTTGCGAGCAGAAAATTTATTACGTGCTGCTCTTAACCGCCGAGTACCTCTTATACCTACAAATAGGTGTGTAAATAAAAATAAAATCCGAGTAAATTTCATTTTTATTATAATTCGACGATATTTTGATAAAAATTCATTTAACGTCGGCGTTTGAAATTTGTCTCCTTCACAAACGACTCAAATTGTTGTTTATGCCAATCCATCGGTAAATATATTTACAGAATCTGAAAGTCTCGGTTCGATGACCCGCGGTGGATGCAAAATCATTTTTTTAAACCTAGTCAGCCACACAGGAGGCTCCGAACAAGGGAGCGAAAGATACAATGAGTGTTCTCGAGGGTCTCTTCGCCCTCTTCGACTTTGACCCTGGCAGACTCCTCTTTTGAACCCCGCGTATACAAACGTTGGGTATTCATGCTCCCCCGATCGAAAGAACCTCTTGAGAGATCGCCGCGTCTCGGCCAGAGTTCACCAAAGTTAAATGAACTTTGGTATAAAAAATGACGTAGAAACGATTTTTTTTTCTTTGCGTTTTGCGAGGAATGAAAAATGGATTTTTCGACTGATTCTGAATGAAATAATGATTACGAGCTCAAAGAGTGAAAAAAACATGGACACATGCCTCAAGGAAATCAGTGGCTTGTGCGATCCGGTAGAAACGATAAAGTTAAAGTGCGGCGTCGAAAGGGTCGAGTCGGAAACTCGGAGGGCATGCTGGCGAATGATGGTGAGACCGTGACATTGCCATTGTCTGGTTGGCTCGAGGAAATGGCGGTACTCTTGGAGCCCCAAGAGTCCTAATGTCCATGAGATGGGGCGAGAGACGAGAACGTGAGACGATCGTACTGAATGAGCATCAAAAGTCTACCTTTTTTATCACCTTCCGTCTCTTCCTCTTTGCACTATTATTCCAGCCATTTTTTCCCATGTTTTCAATCCGGTTTGTCCTCAAAAGAAAAAGGACACCCTTATTGTATTTTTTGGAAACAAATAAAAATGTAGAAATTTGCTAATAAAATTCAAGTTTGAAAAAATATTTTTCACAAGTTCGGAAGATTATTTTTGAAATGAAGGAAAGAATGAGCCACGAAAAACGAGATTTAGAAAAGGAAAGAGAGAGAGAGAGAGACCGGGAGGAAGAAAAGCATGAAGAGGAACGAAGAGAACGAGAAAAAGCAGCTGATGCTGAACACACGACTATCGTAGAGTCATCGTATGAAGATGTCACGGTTTGACGGGACCGACAATGGAGTATAAATTACTGGTGGCACAAGTGCATATAGGGTGTATCGTAGCTTGGCATCAATTCTTCTCCCCGCGTCTCTCCCGTTCTCTGGGAATAAAAAAAATGAGTAAAGAAAGGAAGAACGGAGGGGCTTAAGCCGAGAGAGGATAGAAAAGAGGTGGAGAAACGTTATGGAGAACGAAGACGAAGCTAAGGACGAAAAAAGAAGAGACGAGAAGATGCACGAAGAGAAATAAAATGGCGTCTGTGGAGTCAGGACGAATAGGAAGAAACGAGGGGACGCGCGACCTTCTGCGCTCGGGATCGTTGATAGCAAAGTGTCCTGGTCTTTTTATTTTGACGTTTTTGTTACTTTTTCACTCACAGGCGCAATGGCCAATGAAAATAAAAAAGGGCCGAAGCGCGCGAGAGCAAAGAAGATTCGCTGGAGCGAACGCCCCAGGATTCCTGGAACGCTTACGGGGCATCTGACCTCTTCTCTTCCCTCACGAGAACATCCTCCTCATCCTCCATGCCTCCGCGAGTCGTGAGCCCAAGATCGCGCTCTCCCAAGGACCTAGGAAAGCTCCTCAAGGGCCCACATGATAATCGACCTTCGTCGCGACCTTACCACGACCAGCCAACCAACGAACAACCGTTTACTTCCTTCCTTCTCTTCGTTATCTTTTTCCCCCACCTACTCCGACTTTCAAGAATGTTTTTCCCTCCCCATGCCTTTCCCTGTTTCCATCACATCAATTTTTTCTTCTCATAATCTTTCACATTCTATATTCGCAATAAAATCTCATTAAAAAGTTGCTTGTCCCTAATTACCAGAAATATCTCTCCTCGATAATTTCACTCGAACCGGCAGAACGTTACCGAAAAAAAAAATCACCAAAAAAATAATTAATTCATACATAATCGCCTCATTGAAGAATTTGTCACCTTTAATTACGAAAAAAACAAATTCCCCTGTTCAGATCCTGTTGAAAACTTCGTGGGCGGAGACACAAAAAATTGCAGAAAGAAGCCTCTATTTTGGCAACTCATCCCGAGTTTCGTAACGCAGAGAGCGTGAGTCACGGAGCAAAAAATTGAGTGCGAGTGTCACCTGGAGAAGGTTACGTCCAGTAGAGAAATGTCACAGAGTTCCGACGAAACTGTCATATATTATTGAATTTTTGTATTAATACACATGCACATAGTAATCGTACAGACGAGTCCAAAGTCCATGAGACAGCGTGGGCAGCCTCGATGTCGTAAGATATCTCGGGGAGACCGAAAAAAAAAGGAACCCTTACCTCCCCGAGTGATCTTCTCGTCCGGACATTGCAATTAATTAACGCGCATTACATAAAGCTTCGCCAATCTGCATAATTGAGGCGAGAGCTCGGTCGATGCCGTTGGAGTGCATTCATCATTTGGACGGAATCTTTGTCATATATATACGTATATATACGTTCACGAGTAATATAGCGTCTCAAGGTATTTTAATTGCCTCGGCGTGCTGGGAAGTATTAAGCCCTGCAAAGGTCGCGATACCTTCTCACTGCCATTGGACCTTTGTGCTAAATTCTCCTACAGCATCCCTTTTTTCACCCTCTATGTTCCTGAGACACGCTCGAATTTTTCCATCGCTGGAACAGCACGAGAAATAAAATATTTTCCTGCTGAACTTGAATTTTCATGTTTTTTTTTTCATTAACCGAATGCAATAATTTCTTGCAGCTCTACAATGGCTGCTTCTCCGGATTGGCGCAGCTTGCACGTTTCAATTTCACACAATTGAACCCCAATGACTACAATTGTTACAATGTTATGAAGCAATGAATATGTACAATTTACGAGTAATACTGAATCGTCCAGTCCTCACGAACCATTAAAAGAAGAAAAGAAAAGCATCATTTCACCTCGTAGTGTGTAATCCGAATACGGAAATACGTGGTGGTTTCGAAACAAAGAGAAACACAGCAAGAAAGTCGACCGATATGCCAACGTTTTAGCGAGCATGACAACGCGCAGGCCGCACATTGCAAAGTCCACGAGAAAATTAGTTTTTCCTGTTCCACATTGTTTTCTAGATTTTTTTTTTCCATTACGCAGGCCTGGGTGCAGACTCAGTGCGATAGGTTTCTTCATGCTTCGTGGTCTCACGTCGGAATCCCTCGCGATTTTGACTCACAGTCGCCAAAGTTCCGAGACTCAAGAGTCCAGCCACAAAATTCCGAGCTAAAAACTCAAATATGATAAAAGGAACGAATTCGCTTGATTCATCAATGAATTCGCAAACGAAGTGATCCAAAGGATCTTGAAACATCCTAGCCGCAATGTGAATTGTTACATGTACTATACGTGAAGAACGATCGATTGCACAATTGAATCGTGTGCACGGTGGACATTTGTGTATATAAATAATCCGTGCATTGAGAGTTCGCCGTGTTCGAGTTTTGCGGCGGCGTTTATTGCATAAGAAAACGATTGCAAATGTATCACCGCATTATATCTCTATCTTTTTCGCACTGGTTTATACGGTGTGTGCCGCGCACACGAGACGCCATAGTTGGGCTCGGCCGAACACGATTGTGTATGACTTTGTGAGAGACTCCGTAGGAAAACGAGACTATTATACAGAGTATATACATAGGTCGGTGGGTATATGTGTATTTTATGCAGATATATACTTTGCCTATATATTATGTTACCGCACGTGATGTATAGCAGGTCGATCCTGGACTCTTTCACGTTTATAATCATTATTGCGCGATTTACCGATATAACGATTTTATATCGTGACGAAATCGGGATTAACGACTCTAAGATGTGCGCAGATCGAGATCAATGAAACTTGTAGAAGGAGAATGAATAATCCGTGAAGAAAGCTTTTTTTTTTTGTGCTTGTGATTTATCATTTTTTTTTCAAGACAATCATCGATTTTTAAATCAGGGATTAGATAATGATGATGAGATAGATATCCAGGATGCTGGGAAGATGACCTTGGGGAGATGACGGTGAGGTAACTCACGGGCGAATCGCTGGAAGGTCAATGGCGTCGGCCATCGCGATTAACAACCCCCTTCTCTCTCAAGGAATCCCTGGCCATTCGTTCTCCGCAGTCTTCTTTCTCTTGTTCGGTTTTTTATGTTCGGAGGCCCCGGAGTAGAGGAGAGCAAGTTAATTTATTAATTAGTAGGAAAAATGACGGAGAAGCGACACCGGGTCGAAAAAAATGGATGATCGGTAACGGCGACAGTGAATTCTCGGGAAAACCGCACTCGTTTCTTCGGCTCGACATTTCCTCTGACTTCCCCGTCACTTTTTTGTGCTCTTCGACAGCAAACCCATTTCCGCTCGCTCGACCAAGCCGCGAGTCTTCATGCTCTTTAAGCTGAAAGCTCGCTCCTTCTCTCTTAAGAATAAGCCTTGAGCTTAGCGCGTTTCCTCGAAGAAGAATAAGAAGAACAAGATCCTCTACGCCTGATTTTATTCAAGGAACCCAGTGCTCTGCTCCTTGTATCCAAAGGCTTCGACGATCCCTCGCTCGGAGCACTTAATCCCATCGAATAAATACGCATATACCAGGCGTCAAAGCGCCGCAATACTCACTCCCTCGTATCTCGTCTCGTCAATAAAATCGTTTCATTATACTACATATTCATACTTGTGTGCACATTTGCCTCGTATCGCAAGCGATTTCTAGAATATGCGGATTAATGGACTACAAAGTGTTCTTTAATTAATTGCTTCGTAATTATTCATTTTATGGTCAAACGGATAAAAAGCATTGTCGGAAAATGAGAATATTCTCGAAAACGCATTCTTGTCATTTATTGGATAAAGGCGGAAATAAAAATCAGTTATGCAATAAAAACAGGAGCATTCGAGTTACAAAAAATAAGGAAATTTGTTATAAATAAATAAACACTTGTGTGAATGATGTTAGGTTACTTGGTCGTTGGCAAATCTCCCGTCAAAGCCGCACCTACGAGGCGCCGTTCGCCTTCGAGAAAGCGTTCTCCATCGTTATATTGTCGGTGGAGCCTTTAATTATTGTGCCGATTAATTATGCCGGAACGGTGCGATAAACAACGCAAGAGCGACTCTTTTTCTCTTACTATATTTCTCTCCCTTATTCGCCGTCGGCTCGACCGCTTATTAATAGGAGGGCAGATTTTGTTGTCGCCCAACGATGTTTATGTGTACTTTGTTCTTTATCTACGCTGCAAATCGTTTGATAATCGCTCGCATGATCAGAATAAATAAAACTCGCTCAAACGTTGGGCTCTCGACTTTATTGTCCGAGGGGTGTTTGATTTTTTAAAATTCATCTCGAAGCGATAAACATTTTCGGATTAGTCAAACTCTTTCTAGGTCTTTGATAAGAATCGTGAATGTCTAGCCACGAAATGCACGCTGATCTGATCAAGTTTTTATCAGCAAAACCTAGAGACTTGGAAAAAGTCAAAATTTGTTCCATTGCCCAAATTTGCACCATTCTCTTTATACTGAGACCTCTCAAGACCCTGTGGACTCTGTATGTACGTGATTTCTTGCACAATGCACTCTGTGCTGTTGGTTTTATCGTGAACGATCGTGAACGCTGTGGTTGCCGCCCATCACGACACAGTTAACCAAGAGAGGTTGCTCCACTAACATTTACAATCTCTCTTGTTCTCTCTCTATCTCTCTCTCTCTCTCTCTCTCTTCCACTCTCTGTCTCTCTTTCTCTCTCTCTCTTTGTCGTCGTATTGTCGTTTTTTCTGGACTGTCAAGCGATCTCTCGAGTGGTTCAACAGCTTCGTATGAAAAAAAAAAGGTAAAAAAACAAAGTTGCAATAACGGGGGGCTGGACCAGGGCAAAGGCGATCACGAGACAGGAACTATACATGATATACCTTCGGCTGGTACGGAGTAGAAGGGCGTATACGAACGGTTTCGACGTGTCGACTGTGCTGGATACGACCTTCTAGTCAAGAGTGCCAAAAAGCGTATGGGTTGTTCTATTTCAATGCAAGAAGCTACACGATTCACACGAGAAAATGATGATGCACTTGGAAAGAGGATGAAATTTAGGATAAAAAGTCTACGGAAGCTTTTTTCCATCTGTACTCGATGTCGAGATGTTAAAACTTTTTGCCAAGCAATCAGAAACGTCCGCAAGAACTTTTTGACCTAAAATTTCGTACCATAACTTAATTTACGATTGCTAACCTTCAAATCAGAGACTCCCTCTATGCACAAGATTTAACGTGACAGTAATTTATACAAGCTTGCTACGTACGAGAACCGTGCAAGATCGATTGCTGGGAATTGTGACGGGATGATCGTTACAATACACGTGTATATAATTGCGTTTGACCTATTCACTCGAAACCTTTTTTTTTTCTTACGAAAGTGACATATGGATTATTCGTAGTTATGTCTTGGACGTTACGCCTACGCTCATGAGAGAAACTCGGCGAGGAGTGTCGCAGATCTCTTTCGCTAACACAATTTTTTCTTTGCTATGGCAAACTCATGCAAGTTTGCACTGCGCTTGAAATGCATTTCATTGTGCATTTTTCTGGATTGAATATTATTAAAACAGGGAAAAGTAACTCGATCGAAAAGTTCGTATCCAAGTTATTCACTGTTTCGTAACGCATTCATCATCTCCTGATACAGAACAATAATGCACAGAGTGGAAAGTGCAGTGACTTAAGTGCAGAGTGCATTTCCATTCTCTTGCAGCTGCGATAGAATTGTCGAAGAAAAACGGTAGAAAAAACAGAAAGGAACGAAAAGGACGTTAAAGCAGCGTGAGACCGACACACCCTCGTTATATGGGTACGTCGTATGTGCCCATATATACGATGGACACGTATGGGCCTCGCGCACAAGGGGTTATATTGGATTATTGCGATCGCGGCCAAGTGCCAAAGGCTCCGCGATCTTCTCGTTACAAAAGAGACAAATTGCGCATTAGGTAAATGTCAGACGTGAGATGCAGATCTCGTCTGCGCGCGGTGCTCGTTGTAACGCGAAAGGGTCTCGCCTCATTTGTTCCTACACCGCGATCATCTATCTTCTCTATTTTATTTTGATTTATGATGCTTTATGAGTAGAATTCCGCCTTGTTTAAATACCCTGCGCCTTTTTATATTTTTTAATTAATTCAATCAACGAATGTTTGATTGCTTCAATTTTCCTTGCAGATTATTTTTGTTTGGATAATTGAGGAACACCGGAAATGATGAAACACATGTTTTCATTGGCATTGAAAGATTTTTCAGTTCTGCCATTTCTCGATTGGAAAAAATATTGACTTTCCGAATGGTGTAATCGACATTGATCGAGATTGGTATTCATAGGCATGTTTATGATAGTTCATTAAATTTCGATCGGAAAATTATTCCAGGATTCGAAGCCTGGCAATTGAGTTCGATCAAATGTTGGAGCACGCGCGCGTGAGCTTGGATCGACATAGTATAAATATTCCGGTTGACCTCTCACACTCGGCGTGCAGAAATTCTCGCCGGTATAAGAGAGTATGAAGCGAAACTGGCCTGCGTTCGGTATCTCTTACCATGCTGTAATTCCTAACTTTTATTTACTCTGTCACTGGCTATTCACTCGTTATTTAAGCTACGATAGGAACGCGTGACCGGGACATTTAGATCTCCGAAGCTCGGGAGAGCCACAGTGCATGTGCAATTTGCGAGAAGAAGTACATATATATACTTGTATATTCGCCAACGAATGTCATCAATACGTGCGTATATACAGGGTGTCCGAAAAGTCAACTATCCAAATTAACAGACTGTAAAGATCTAGAAATACTGGAAAGAAAAGTCCTTAGCCATTTTCCTCTCCGGTGTTTCTTAAGCGAGATATTAATTAATTAGTGGCAGGTAATTAAAAAGTGCAAATTTAATAGTGCGGGGCAGGGTAGAGCTTAACGGTGCTGTCTAGGTTTTACCGATAGCATGCGTATATGCGAAACGAGCGTCTCCCACAACACGTCTCTTCACAACGGCTCTCCGGATTCGTCGTCACTTATTAAGCAATATCTCGAAAACGCTGCATCGGTGAGAAAAATGACTGAGGACTTTTCTCCTTAGAATTTCACGATCTATCAAGCCTCTCAATATCAAACGTGACTTTTGGGACACCCTGTATTTTTATACTCCAGTAAGTGTATCGCATATACGTGTCTCCCAGAATGCATATATATTCACAGTTGCAACGTCCCTATGTCGCGGTGTTTGGCTCGCGAGAACGACGCGCTCGTAATGCCGCGTGACGAGAACATTTAGATTTTCCGCTGCGACAAACTTACTCGTGTCTTTTATCTCTCTCCTTCTTTCGCTTGCGCGCCATCTCTTTCCTCCCTTTCTGCACATATGGGACGACGTAAAATCTGGAACCATCGCAGCTGCCGGCCAACGGTAGCCAAGATGAACGTCCCATCTGAGAGTTTCGCTTCTCTTACATCTTAAACACGATCGAGGTGCGAGAAGAGGCGAAAATTTACTTTCCAATTGTCACTAAATGCATGGGACATTTCGCAACGATTCTATGGACCTCCAAAAGGCATTAATCTGGCTACACATACATCAGTTATTCAAGAAAGGAAGAGTTACAAACAACCCTCAAATCTTTGTAAGAAAAAAAATAAATTTCAATTAAAATTTCATATGATGAACAATTCAGTGTTGGAACCGGCTAGAAATAATTATATGACTTCTCGTCCTCCGCTCCAATCAAACCAGCATCTCTAATTGACTTCGCACCGGAAAATTTATGTCGCACATAAAAGCGGGAGTGTTGAGAACTGACAGGAAAGTTTAAACAAAAAAAAATGAGTAAATAAACAGAAGCAGAATCTGAGCCGAGAAGCATTGAGCGGTGTTTATTTCTTGATATCTAAGCCTAGAAACGTTGGCTTCTCAACTTTTTCTAGCTCAAATTGGATCAAGCGGAAATTCCTTATAGCATTCCTTCTCATCAAGGAAGCAGTCCCGTCTATGTCAGTTAGTTAAATTAATTGTTATACGTTAAACGTTTAGAAACGTCATTCTCTCTCTGGTTCTCTGGTCTTGCGTAATTCAGAGCCAGGAATCTCGGCATTATGAAGAATTTTATAATCATGAAACTGCTGGTATAACGATCTTGGTTAAATAATAAATTACTTGACAACGGCTAATTTATTTGTAGCCGTACATAGTTAACGCATCATTTACGTCATAATTGAAATAATAACAAATTATTTAATGATGAATCTCGTAGCAACTCGTTATTCGAGCTACTGGACAAATAATTTCTAAAAAAATTAAAAATATCATTATTATTCGTAATCAAAATAAATTCACTTCAATTTAAACCAAATTACAAATAATCACACATTATTTTCAATCCTGAGGTTACTTTTGAAAAACACGCAAAATACGTAAATACGATCAATTAAATCCTCAAGCTACAAGCCCTCGAATCATTTTTCATCTTTACTTAATCCCATAACAAGAACAATCGCCTATACCTATAGCTTATGGTTCTTTGACCATATTATAATGTGCTTAACCGATTCACTATTACGCTACTTATTTTCAATCTGTTACATGCACAGCTGGAGAGTCTCACTATATTCACATGCATTTACGCGCCAAGTGTTTACTTGCCATACAGCTTCCACGCGATAAATTATAAACACACATACAGGGTGTCCTATTTCAGTCTTTTTAGAAAAAATGATAATCTACTTCACCCCTGAAAAGGCTGTTGATTCATGTACATGGGACCCAAATTTTCTCAAGATTTTGGTTCGTGAAAAGCAATTCGTAATAAAAATAGAAACAACATTGAATTCAACGAGGTTTAAAAATATTATCTCAGCGATTTCTTCAATTGTTTGAATCGTTGAATTCTTTTCCAACCACTCAACGCGCTACCTGGCAAATACCAAAAATTGGACGCTGTGTAAATTGTCGGAACACCGGTTGAAAGGGGAAGGGGCTTACATTGTACTGAGGTACAAATGCGTCGCTCTTGAAAAGGCGATCAAAGTGGTGCATTCGGTAAACAAAAGAATCGTTTCCAAGACGTAAAGGTATTATGAAAGTTTCTCGTTTGTATGTTTCGATTACCGTATATAAATACACGAATGCGTGCGATATCCTGTAGCGCTGTACTGTGCTCTTATGTACATTTTAATGGGACAAAGAGAAAAGAGAGAAAAACGAGTCGCCTGCAAATAAAACGAGCATAGGTGCGCGCATTATCGAAGATGCAATCTGAATTTTTTTCCCTACTCTTCCACCCCATAGCTAATTCTTTCGCGTCCTTACAATTAGTTTAATTAATGAATTTTATGTTCAAGAACGAGTGGATAAAAAAAAGAAACGAACCAATGGAGATTTCGATGTGTTCGATCATCCAAAGACTGCGGATCGGAAATAATTCAGCAAACCATGTCAATTTTTCTTGCGTGGAAACGGAGCTGTACTGAGCAGAAAATGGAAATGATTTCTAAAGTGTTTGGGAGCTTGTCCAGGAGAGAATCTCCTGAACTTTCGCGACCGCAGGGCAGGGAGATGATCTGATCGAAGGACAATTTTTCTTACAGTAAAAAAGATTTAACGCACGTGTGAGAGAGTCGCGAGAAAGATGAAGAGATACGTTTAAGTTTGTTAGCTCGCAGAGGGATAAAAGAATAAAAAGCACAGTCTTGGGGATGCACGTCGTAATTAACGTGGAGATGGGGAGTGTGGGCAAAGAAACTGTGAGAGAGATCAAAATAATGGCACGGCGCCTCCGCCTCAATTCCGTATATGTTTAAATGTGTATAAATACTGTGCTCGTATTATTTATAATGTATAAATATACATGTGTACCTTGTGCAATTCTTCTCTATATGTGATAGGTGCATGTATATGTATATACAAATGGGAACCGCGAGCCCGCGGACGGGACAAACGCGTCTGCAAAAATGCCGATGCCATTCGAGATAGAGGTGGTGTGCTAGAGCGGATTCGCCACGGCCTGGTGAGGGTTCCAAGCACCGCGTAGTCGTCGTCGTCGTCGTCGTCGTCGTCGTCTTCGTCGTCTCTCCGCGGAGCTTTATGGGCTCTCTGCGAGATCTCCGAGAGCGAAAATGCGCTCGCTGATGTCGGCAAAACTCAGGTCTCGCGCAGTTTTCTATCCCGCTCCCATTTTCTTCTCTTTTTTCTTCATATATATGCAATTTTTATGATATCACTGGTGTCCATCTACAGGGTGTCCCAAAAGTCATGGCCAAAATGTTGGGGAGTAGGGAGAACGTGGCATTCTGAAGAGAAAAGTCCTTACCCATTTTCCTCTGGGACGCGTCATTAAGGGGTTAAATACAAGGAATAATTGAAATTTTGATTTTTTATAAAGTGCCGGCTCCTCAAAGACGAAATTTCAATTGTCAACCAAATTTTCTTCATTTAATAGTTCGAAAAAGATAGAAATAATTTTCGGATATCTTATTCCTTCGATGAATACCTGGATTCATCTATCCACTAAACAAATATCTTTGGTTTTTTTTTATTATAGCTGATTCAAGCCGGAGATTTCTTGCTCACCGCAAAATGCCTTTTTTTTAGAGGACCTACAGGAGATCAACTACAAGAGCTATGTGAAGCTATATTTTTGAAAATAAAAAATGGCGATAGAGCGTTGAAAGATGACACTACAATTAATTTCTTTTGCTTTTATTCATCAAATGAATGTTTTTTTGGCCTTCCAACTGTATATAACCGCTTAATGAGTTCTTGACTCATTTCATTCGACTCTCCTGTTTAAACGCCTGCAGCAAGCCACCCGGTCGGTATGGCTGTGCCCCGTGCAAATTTCTTATTTCTACATTTGAAAAATGCAACTAAACCAGATCAGAATTCGTAGGATAATCATAAAAACTGAATCCAATTTGATTACTGCAGAAAAAAGTAACTGCAGAAATAAACGACGAAAAATGAATCGGCAGGTGCATTTTTCGGTACGTCATATTTTTTTCTTTTCGTACACCCTGTACGAAAACCAGATGCCGTTTTAAGAACCTGCGCACGAGGTTTACGAGTCCACCTGCCGAACGTATGTTGAAGGAATAGAAAAGCAGAAAGCAAAAAAAAAAGAAGGACGATTTTGTGGATTGCATTTTGTTATCGCTTGGAGGTAACTGACGTTTTAGAAGCAAAAACGTGAAAACTAAAATGAAAAAGCGGAAAATACTTCAATTCGAAATTTAACGATCAAAAAATAAGGAGCAGTTATCAGAAGAATTGAAAAACGCATATTTGAATACTCAATCCTCGAAAGAAAATGACACGAAAAAAAAAACGAATTAAAAAGACGTAAAATAAGGAGCAATAAGAGATCAGGTTTACGGCGTCTTGATTATACTGACCCGAGGCGGTCAGTGGCGCGTGTCCGCAGCCGAGGAAGCCTTCACTCGTGAAGAGATCCTTCCCTACGCTCGTGACGTTTCTGCCGCTGCAGTGTGTCTCTCGGCCATCTGCCATCGGGCATCTGCACCACACGATAATTCTTTTTTGTTTCTTTTACTTTTTTAGATTCTATCAGAGACGTCCCTTAGCTTGCGCCAAGGAATGCATACTCTCACTCGAGATCGCATCCCCTTTGGCTCTTAAGAATCGCCAATATACGTTGAGGATACATTCATATGTTTAAATTTAAATATAATGCTTCTACAAAGTATTATTCAAATGATCGAATTCCCTTATTCATCGGCAAAGTAAATTTCAATATATTGTGTTTTATCACGAAGAACAATTCGTGAACGTTGTACACGAAATAAAACATTCAAAGAAATTCAAGAATTTCATTTCGCAATTGTTTCAATTACTCAGCCACTAATTTCATTTTTTTACCATTAAAACCAAGTGCAAGCGTTTAACAATTAACATTACCGTTCATAATTGGTATCATGATTCATTTCGATAGATTTTTTGCCACAACTAATCGTTGTTTTCATGAAAACTGTACGTGTTTTTGGTGGAAACTTTCCTCCATTTATCACACTTGGTAAAAATAGTAGGGAAAAAATGTTGTACTTATAGGTTAACGACGTAGGGTATGAAAAAACGACACAACGTAAGCGAAACTGTTTTACAAGGAGCGAGAGGGATAGAGGAAGAGAAGAGAAAAACATAGTGCATAAGAAAAGCATCCTCGATCGTTAGATCTCGTCTATCGATCCCTCCCCCATCTCCCTTCTCTTTCCCCCTCACCAAGGGCGTTTTAACACGATGAACATAACGGTTCGCAACAAACTCGATCGTGAGAACGAGTCTGGCATCTCGGTAAATCGCGGATGGGTCTTAAACACATAGTCGAACTCGGTTTACGTTCTATAGATATATAAAAGAAACCTATTTATGTGAAAACAGTGTGTGAATTTTAGCTCTTAAAAAATACTTTATATACGAGGACGTACAGCATAAATTTTCTATTATGGTGTAGATATGTGTATGAAAACACCTTAAATACCTTCCCCATGTTTATCTTATCGGCTCGTTTCCCTTTCCTTATTCGGTTTTATCAAACCAGATTCCCTTTTATTTAGATTAATATATGACTGGCGTACTCGTAGAACCAAAAAATAAATCCTTATCGTTAAATCCCATGACTTTCCCTAATTTCCATATCCAACAATACGAAACGAGCTTTATTCTGTATTTTGGTACGAACATCACCTGTTGATCCTAGAAATGCTGATTGCATTGTCACCTTAATGGGATACTCCGGTTGGCGAACAAATTCGTTAAAACGAAGAGTTCGATAATAACGCGAAAACGTTATGCCATTATCAAAAATTGAAATCAAATTGAAAATTAAAAAAAATTGAAGAAATTGAAAACACGTGACAATATAAATTTTTCTTTCCTCTTATGATAATAAGAATAAGAAAATGAATTTTGTCGTTTTAATTGATCAAAATATTGTGAAAGTTGTTCGGGAAAATGAAAATGATTATCATAAGAAAAAAGAATAAAGTTTTACGACTCTGGAAATTTTCTCACACTCGGTCGGTTAATGTGCGTTTAGCCCAAATTCGTGAGATTCGTGTGTATATGTTTTCCGTACTCTTTTTTGAGGAAAACGATGGGGTTATCGGTCATCGTGATGGAGGGCACAGCAAGGCATTCATCAAGAAGCGAGTTAAGTCTGGTGCCAACTCAATTAACGCCGAGCGTAAGTCGTCCTGTACACGCCTAAGACTTTAAACACGATGAATGGCTGCTTCCATAATATATACAATCTCGCTATTTCCTTCCCTCATCTGTATGTACAAGGAAATTCTCTCTCTCCCATTTCCACTAGCGTATTCTGTGCGTAGCAATAATTCGGAGCACGCCAGCTCGGATGAGATGGAGAGATTTGAGAGACGAATTTTGCTTGGCGCGATACTCATTAAGGTCACGAGACTGCATTTTTTTTCAACTTGATTTCTTATCTCGACGCCGTTTTCGATCGCGATAAAGTGCCATTGATACTCTTTCAGTTTTCCAATTCTCCCAAGCGTCCCTTTCCCCCATTTTTCGTATTTTTCTCATCTCTTTCTTAGTCTCTTTTGATATAATAAAAAAAATTGGAGAAATACCGAATACGTCATACCAGAAAGAGAACAAGAGAGATGACGGATGCTGCGCGAGTTATAAAAAGCATCTCGCACATCTTGGCGCCAGTTAATCGTTGATAAAGTCATGTATAAATATATGTATATATATATTTATAAATAATGCATATGTAGGATGCACGTTTGGGTTCGCTCTCACAGCAATTATGGCGAGGATGGTGTTAAGGATGAGATATATGAGTCGTGATGTCTGTTGCTTCTGCTGATGCTTCATCTCAGTCCTCGTTTTCCCTTTTCCTTACATTCTGCGCTCTGTCCCTGTCCCTCTCTCTCTCTCGCTCTCATCTCTTTGGCTAAATGTTGATGGGATACTCGAAAGAAAGTGACGCGAAATATATGCCCAACCAGACACCAAGAGTTAAATGCCCGTCTTGCCGTCCTATCCACATGCACCAACAACCTTGAGTAATTTTCTCAGACTCCCCAAACGCAGAGAGAGTGCACGCATTCGTCTTTACTCAAGTGTCAGTCATTCACCTTTCTCCAGTATTTCGTGATCAAAAATTTCAAAATTTTCCACTTATTTCATTCCCTCAATTAAAATTCAGAGTACTTACGATTAATTAGCGTAAAAATTAAAGAAAAATTAGATTAATGCATTTAATTGTCTCTGATGTTTTAAATAATAATTTTGATGGCTAAGCAAAGTTGCTGCAATTTTATTTCATTCGTGTCGTTGCTCAATATTTATTAATTATTACGATAATTACAATAAATAAGTACAAAGGAAATATTCTCTTTGATTTGACGTGAATTTAATTGTCGCATTGCTTTGATTTTATCGTTGTAAATACCGTAGCGACAATGATTGGTATTTATGTAATTATTGTTAATTACATTATTATGAACGACGATATAAATCCAAAAGCCTGGGTGATTAAATCGAGTCAATAATTGAACAAACGATCGTACACAATTCGAGATGTGTGTTTTCGTTGTCTTTCCTCCAGCCTTCTGGATCTCAATCTCCCTTTGAGAAAGTCAACGACACATGTACAAGTTTGCATTTCACCGCGTGAGTTAAATATAGACCGGGCGGCCAGGCAAACCCCACAAGTTTATCTTTATTGAAGTTTATGCGAGAGCTTCAAACGTGCATGGGACTTGACAATGCCCTCTCGCTCTCTCTCTCTGCTTTCTTTTCTCTTTTTTTCGCGCTCGTTTTTACGACTCGGGATCGTTGTGCTCTCGCACAATGAGACCCTCGCGGATCATCGTCTTTCATAGTCAACGACTCAAAGAAAAAATGACAATGAAAAATAAAAACTGCAGTTATGTGTGAAGAATTCTCATCCAAAAGTCACAACACTTGAACTCTCACATTCGTAATTTTACGCTCGATTTTTCGCATTATCTCAGCAACGAAAAAATTTTGGCAATCTCAAAGGACCAACAACTCGATCGATTTTTTTTTCGTTCCCATTTTATCTCTCATTGAGAAATTCGACAGAAAGATCGCAGAAAAAAGCACACGTGAACTTGAATTCCCTGTTTTTATCTCCGCAGATAACGGATCACGATAATCGAAAAAATAATTCATTTTAATTGAATTAGAGCAGAGCAATAAAAAATAGCCATTCGGATGAGAATAGCTCATTTATTTATAACATATATATATATATATACGGACGTGTAGAGATTTTCTGCAACAAGAGAACAGATTACGATTGTTCAACATGTCATACATCGTGCGAGCTCTGCCATGCTCTTTCAGGCTCGCTCGCATTACATTTCGTTTCACAGTCAACAAGATTTTTTTTCCTGAATCCGTAATATCATCCTCCATTGTATAATAACGCGCTAAATCATGCAGGCATAAATAGCTCCGAGTTACAATACGATCGCAGCAAAAAAAAAAGTGCATGGAGAACTCTGCTCAAGATGACGCGAGAGGAAAAAAAAAAATCTGCATTCCACGCCATCAATAGTCGAGTAAGCGACGAAAAAAAAAAAAATCTAAATAATCTAATTCGCGGTAAATTGTCGATGGTAATCTTTCCGGAAGAGAACATTGCGCTCCGGCAATGAGGAAGACAAGAAAAAAAAACTAAAATAAAAAGCAGTATTCTCGATTTTCCCAGGCGTATTAATTAGGCAAGGAAAGACAAACTTTTTAATGAAGGAATAAAAAGCTTCTACGACCCAGAAGTCCGTCAAAAAGTGTTCTTGAGAAACGTTATAATTAACGATGTTTAAAAATAAAAAATAAAAAATAAAAATAATTGTAGATTCAGGATGGTTCGATAGGAGATAGAAAATGAAGCAGAGGTGAAAGAAAATCTGTCACAATTAGTAGTAATGCTGTTGGGAAGTTGGATCGCTTGTCTTCCTGAAGCCAGTAATTATTTACCGGCGCGGACGCTGAAAGAGGAAAATGATTGAGCGATCCTTCGAGACGTTATGTTTGTATATATTCGTAGAAGAGTAATGAAATATTTTTACATGTAATTAAGAAGACCGATCTATGTACTGTGCTTACACAGAAGCACTAATTGAAAGCCGGAAGTCGGAAGCACTCAAATTCGTTATTTATATTATTGGGTTGATTCTGTTCACAGCCATTGTTCGCCAGTCCCACGTACGCTAGAAGAACTAACGGGAAAAAAAAAACGATTTCAAATGGCGAAGGTGAGCTTCTAACCTATTTTCTCTGTTCGCCAAGAATTTCGAGTCGTAGTTGGAACTTGTAGAATTAATTTAATCCAGCCTCATGAGCGATTAACAATATTTTTTGTAAATTATTAACTTCATAGTTCATTTTTAATCCATACTCGTTTTTATCCAATGTGTAGCCAATTTTTTTGGATTTTTCTGCATGTCATTTTTGCTGGAGTTTATTCCAACAAAGTTGTTCATTCATTTCATCCTTTTTCCTTGAGATTTGAAATATTATTTTTTACGTTTAATCATTTCTGTCCGGTCGGTTAACTCGTTCGAAGCTAATGCTCGACGAAGTCTCGTCACTTTCCGTGCTCTGGCGTAACCAGAAAAGATACATGCGAGTAAAGTGCATCAAGTATGTGTGTGTGTGTGTGTGTGTTGCTGATGGGCACGCGGAGAGTTATAATTTGCTGTGCTCGGGAATGCAATGGAACACATTCCCTATCGAGATTATTAATCAGTGTGGCATCGTCGAGGAGCGCTCGCAGCGCCATCTCGGATCTAGTTCGAAGAACAAGAAGTGGAAGAGGATGCTGAGAGAACGAGGACTCTCTGGTTTCCTCGATGGTTTCGGTAAAGAGAAAAGAAGGTAATAAAACGGTAACACGAGTAATCCTACTCGTGGATTTGTATAAAAAGGTAAGTGAAGTGTGGAGGAGTGAAGCGAGTGTAAATGGAAAGAGAAAAAGAGAATCTGCATTCTGCACGTTCGATCGAGAATACGTATCAGAAATAATTGAAGCGAAGAGTACACGCACGTTCGTAAGAACGCGAAAAAAGAAGAATATCGAAACGCTATATGTGGAATAAGTTATTTCGAGATGACGAGAGAAAAAAAAAGCGAAGAGAAGATTCCCGCGCACACACGTCCACAATGAAATTCCCGACCTTGAAGCGCCGCGAGAGCTCTCTGCGTATGTTTTCATGTGCGAAGAGCAACGAGCCCGCGCGAGTCCCTCATCTCGAACAGAAGACCCTAAGTGACGCGTCGAGTGACGTTTCATTAACACTCGTGTGCCCGCTGAACTCGTGCGTATGTGCATGTGTACGTTTTAGACGCAATCCGGTCCATCTGCCAAACTCACCGTGCCGATTCACAGGGTGTGCCCAAACTAGATTTTCAAATTTTTCCAATCGATAGATTGTAGAATTCTGAAGAGAAAACCTCTCAAGCATTCTTCTCTACGATGCACCGTTGCAGAGAAATTAATTAATTAATAAGAGCCAACGCGATGCTCGGCGAGATTTCAGAGGCGTGCCTCGCCCTTGTGAGTGCTCGTCCCATTGGCTTCCACTTCATGACTGATGAATTAATACAATTGTGCCAAGACTTTTGTTCCTCCAGAATTTCACGATCTTCCCACCCTGTAAATCGCAATCGCGACTTTCGATACATTCTGTATATATGCTTGCTACGGGCTCTTTGTCGTGTAGGATGAAATCTCACGTGTACACACGCACGAGCGGAAAATATAATATGGAAGGAATGTCTGGCAATGGGGCGTTGTTATAACGAAGCGAACGCGCACTCTTGATCTCTTCAGCAGAGATCGCAGCCGTAGTTAACTGGACAGGGGGAAAAGGACGTGCTCAATGAGTTCGAACGCGCGTGTTACGATGATCCCTCAAGGGGCGAATGTTCGCTAGTCGCCAGGCAGGCTCGCACGAGCAATATGCATGAGACTCTGAGGCGGGATATCGAAGAAATTATAAGTTGCAAGTTTCTACTTTGGTGCGTTTTTGCGCATAAATTCGAGTACAGAATATTCTTGATGAATAAAAAAAAAAATTGGAAATCAATGCACCGTACAGTCCGTCAGAAAAGTTGCTAAAACTAGTGGAAGATTCTTTCGGATGGAAAATCTGTTGAATTATCCGATGCGAAGGGACAGAAAGAGGGGAGCAATGACAGCAGGACGTGTAGTCTATCGAGACGAGTCTATTAAATCTGTAAAAGCCACACGAGACGGCAAGACCCAAGCACTTCTTCCTCATCGTCATCCATGCACCCTTCTTATCCTTTTTTTTTTTCTTCTCCCTTTTCCCTTCTTCTATGGTTATATTACCATTCCCTGTCGTAAGTTATCTCCCGTGACAGCGCATGCGCATACAAGTGTCTTTCTTCGTGATACCTTCTGACTCGTTCCTCCTCGTCCATTTCTTGTCCCTCGAGTTTCTTCCCTCTTTCCCGACGTTTTACCACTCGCCTAAGCTCACATTTTCCCAGCGAGCAGTGAAAAATATTCCAGATTTAATATATGGAATCTCTCTCCGTGTTCATCTTCATAGCTCTCCATATAGAAATACGCCTCTATAAAGCCGACAAAAAGGTCAATTTCGTTACCAGCTGTTAATGAGAACGATGCTCTCCGGAGTCCCAGTATTTTTGAGGATAAACATTTTGCTGCCCAGACCCTGGACAACGTTTCCTATACGCTCTTCGGCGCGTTTTACGGCCACAACATGGAGCATTAATTAACAACTTTTCCAACCTGGAATGCGCCATCAAACCCAAGGAAATCCTTCGGGTCAATCGTGACCTTACGATGATTTTATTTTTTCTTTAAATTCCCTCGTCTAATATTTTATTCCAAAATTAATTGCACCTTCGTTAGGAGCTTCGATTTAATTGAAAAACGATGTTTAGCATCCTTGTGAAAAATTTATTAAACATTTTCATTGCCCTGGCAACACGCGAAGAAATAAAATGCAATATTTTTCACTCCAGAAGAATCGGTTTGCAATAATTTCCACTAAGAATTATTTCACTTATTACTAAAATATTATTTCGTTGGAATTTTCATTTAAAAATTCAATGAATCTCCTTTTTATTAATCCTGGACACCTTACGAGAAATTCTCGTGTAACACTTCAATCCCTGCTCGTTTTTTCGCGTTTTCTTTCAAAGAGATCGCAACAGAGATCCACCGTGTGTCTATATTCGCAATATGTATGTATACGTATGTATTAGCGTTTTACTCCGAACTGTAAATCAAGATGGGATTTTACGTAATGGACAACCAGCTACATCTTAATTAGGAAAAAAAAAATTGCAGAGAAATAAGAAAAGAATAAAAAAAACGAGTTGAAAATAGTCTCGCCCGCGAGTCCGGCACGGAGCATCCGTTTCTACAGATCTCGGGTGGAGTTAAGGGGCGGTAGTTGCATTCTCATTAACGTCCTGCTGTGGCTTCTGAATACGCGCTTCACTTATTTATATCCGTGGATATATACATGTATACAAATAAGAATATAGCATTGAACTGCAGTAAAACTTCTTAAGGACGTTCGTAAGTACAATGGCAACAAAAAGTTGAATTCGATAGAAATTTGTTTAATTGCATGACCCAAATCGCTGCAACAACTAACAGCGATCGAATCAACTGGCACATTGATTAAAAATGTAGAAAAAAAATATATAAAAATTACCCCAACGTTATTAAAAAAAATAAAATTTCCTGCAGTAAATTCTCTGAGAATTGACCCTCAAAATTTGTTGAATTTTGCAATTTGTCCAAAGTTTTCATCGAAGAGTTATTTGCTCCAAAATGTACAACGCCCGTTTTGTTTCTTCCCAATTTACTTGTAAGAGATCCTTAATGGGGTCTAAAGAACACGAGAGTGTACAGAGTTGTCGGATCCTGACTCTTTCCGAGGAGGAAACTATTTATCTTAAACCCTCGCATGAATTCGCGGAAGGTGCTTCGAAGATCGTTCCGAAGCTCTTGGAGTAATTGAATCTTGCAAGCATCGAACAAACTCACCATATACATGAGAATTCAAGTTTCCAATATAAAAGGAAAGTTGCAACAAACAAACGAGGAAATATATGGAAATATTATTAACGATTAATTTTAGTCAATTATTTATTATATTCTCCAATTATTTCACTTTCGTATTAATTGATTTTTATTTACTGAATTCGCAGAAGAGTTTCACGTATTAATTTGCTTACGGCACGTCATGAGCGACGAGATTTGAATAGTCGATGTAAAGAGAGCATCGATCTTCGTAAATCGAGTCCATAGAAAACTGAGCATGTTCAAACGACGAGCAATTATACAAAATATAAATCCTGGCGATTTATAAAACACTTATAATGACGATCGAATCGCGTGCCAATGAAATGTCCTCGAGATCGTCTAATTATCGTGAAGATTGAGTGTCCTCGTTACAGTATTTTCATTAAGGGCATAGGCGATATTATTTAATCACGCGCTCCGGGTGCACGAAGCGAATATTCAGTCATTAATATCATTCAGCATTGGAATTATTATCAACGACGTGATTAGCTGATTTGATTCATCTCGAAAAATGTTCCAACTTTTATTACTTCTCGTTCGTGTTTGAATTTTTCATTCAGTTATTTTTTTAGTTTTTCATTTTGAATCAAGTTTTATTTAACGTTTTTAGATTTATCGCTAGTTGAGTAAGGACGAAGTATCTTCCCTTCACTATGCGTGTAAATCATTTTCCAATGTATTTTATCCGCAACGTGCCAGAGGCAAAAACACGTTAGCAAAAAGGGCTCGATGGTGAATTCTAATATGAGCGGGAGGACCTTTTACGCGATTACTTCTCTCGTTGCTCGTGCACGAGGCTTCTAACGACTCACTCTACGGGCTGTAACCATTTGTATACATGTATTTATAAATTTAACATCCACCAATCCAAGGAGACGTGTGTGTGTGCATGTAAAACGAGAATCATATACCTCCGGTGACATAATTAATGTCTCTGGATCCTCGTAATTGCAGCTGGCTCGAGTTCGCAGAAAATTGATGATCTCTAACGCGGGTGCACCCTCTCTATACACCACACTATGCCGCTGACTCTATACATATGTGTATTAACGACTGTTAATTGCCACACGATTTACTCCCCTATTCCGGCAGCTTTATTATCGAAAATTTCTATGCCTGCGATCTTTTGCCTTAACCTCTCTATTCCTTATCCTCGGACTCCCGTCCTTCTTCCTTTTGTGACTTTTTCTCCTAATTTCCTGATTTTCGATCAAGAATTTATAGCGAGAAAATGCAGCATCACGTTAACGCGAACGTGTATTGAAAAACAGTGAAATTTGAAAAATTGAAATTATATCAAATATTTCAGTAATCTCCTAATTTTTTAGATTTTCTTAAACGAACGAGTAATCTGGGTCGATATGATCCAGTGTGTCGAGAAAGGTTCAAAATACAGTGCATACGACAATGCCAGTTTTATTCACAGAACGCAATATCGTAGATGCAATGAAATCTTAGATTTTCTTCGTAATAAGCTTCGTAAGAGCAGTACGATCTCTCGATACGACGACAACGACGAGAACACGAGTGGCTGGATCTCGGATTGGAAAAAGAGGAGAAAAAAAATAGCAGGCTGAGGTAATCGGGCATTTTAACGAGATAAATCACTCTCGCGGGGCTGCGTTATTTTCGCACGTGCATGACGTCGTTGCGGCTCGGTGAACTGACCGAGTCCTGCGAGGTGCTTGCCAGAGACTTTCGTTTTTCTTGCGACCAACTAACACGTCCATATGTATGTTTATTCATTTTGTAATGTATATGTACATGGAAAATAAAAAAAAATCGTAATAAAATATTACAAAAAAAAATTGATAAAAAATAATGTTATCCAAGATAAACGATTGCATGATACGAAGTTATGTATACTCAGCTCGCCAAGCACACACGTTTCGACCATATAATATAGCCATGGCTCGACGTCTGTGCCCTGTGCATTTTTCGCATAACCATGCTGACCCCCACGACCCTCGAATTTCGCATGCATTCCTGAGTTCCAACCGCAGAGCTCGAATTGCGTCACTAGAGTTTTATCGTCACTCGAATTAACAAAAAAAAAAAACGTTGGTTAAGAAAATATTCGGTTTTTCGAACACTCGTGGAAAATTACTCGAAGGCTTTTTGCAGATCGCGGTTTTCTTACTTTTTTATTACGTTTCATATTTCTTAGAACTTCCGGCTTGCGTAAAAAATGAAAAATTGAAAAGCAAATGACGTTGCTCCACGTTCAGAGTTGCGTGTATACCAAGATATTTTTATTACGTCAGGTCAGTAACGAATAACGCACACGTCGACTATGTGTACGTGTAAATACAATGTGACAGCTACTTTTGTCCAAATTAATTCGCTGAAATCAGAACCCTCTCGCTCCAAACTTTCTCGCACTTTTTTAAAGAGTTCTCGGTACAAAATAATCAAGCACTTGACACTTGCAGTTTTTCACCAACTCTTTTTATCGTCGAACGAAATTATTTCGACCTTATTGCTCAGCCGATTCAAGAATTTTTTAAATTACTCTCGTAATCGTTACATACATTTTTCCTGCATTCTGTACATTTGAAAGAAACAAATCACTTTGGGTTCTTTCAAAATTGAGTACGAAAATTTTCATTACACGTTCATTCTTCCTTTTTCTCTCGCGAGTACTCTTCGTGTGCTAAAACAATTTCAAATTTTTCTTGTTTTTCACGTTCCACATTTGATCTTTGGCTTTTCATTTAGGATTCCCGTTATACAAGGATCGGGATTTACAGAACATCTCGAAGCGGAGCCACATATATGCAGCTTAATACTTTCGATTGCTCGACGCTATACTTTCGTTTCGATCCGTCATGCCCGGATGATCCAGCACGCGAGTAATTTCCCATGTCTATATATGCATGTTTATGGGTTTGAGTGTGCGTGTGTGTTTCTATTTTTTTTTTTTCAATATATTTGTGGGAAGATTGCATAACTCTGGCAAAAGGAAAACAATAAAAAAGAAAATGAAGCACGATCGTACAAAATGAAAACGAGACAAATGTCTGTACGCATTAATCTCGAGATATTGTATCTAAAGTAATTATTTCACGTGTAATTAAAGTGAAAATTCAATGCTCGAAATCACTCCGTGAAACTTTTCAATCAAAGCTGCAGAAAAAATTAATAAAACAGTAAAAATCGAATCCAGCTCGTGATTCTCGTGTCAATATTGACTAATGATTGATTTCCTTCATTCCACTTCCTGCTCGCTTATCCATACTTCTCCCAGCGTGGGTAACTTTCAATGGGAAACTGAGAATAATTGTGCAATTGACCTGTACACGCAATACTTGAAAAAGAAATTGGCATCTTTTCAGAAAAATATTTTCTTCCGACAGAGAAGGACAACGTCGAATTTGAGGGATTGACTTGACGAATCAAACAAAAAGTCTCAGGGTCAAAAATTCAAAGGAGACACAGTCGTTTTTATTTCATGGCAAAAAAAATATAAAGACTGTGATTTTTTTGGTTTATTAATTGATTGCCCAATTAAACTGGCCCTTGGAATACCGTAAGGAAACAAGGTAATCACGGGTTGAGTTGTACAGTTGGTGGCGATAAGCTGGTGAGTATAAATCTTGCAGGTAACAAGTTCATTGGAGATAACGACGGGAATAAAGGGAACACACAAAATGATTTTTCGCGAGCAGCGCGCCTGCGCAGGGAACGCTTCCTGGTATCAAAGCGAAAGGGTTTAGAGTTTACGGTGCTGTGAGCACAACGCCGTAAACCGGATAAGTGAGTGAGTCGAGGAAGAGAAAAGATGAGGGGAAAAGAAGCTGCAAGAAGATCGTTGATTTTTTCGCACACATACATGAACACGAACCTAGAAGAGATTTCCCATTTTGTAGTTCGTACGGTTTTGCTATAAAATCGACGAGTGGACTTTGTTTTCAGTATTACATGGACATTTATTTTACGAGAGAGGCGCGCTCTTTTGCTCTATCGAAACGAGCTTTTGCTACAAGGATCAAGATCCCTGTGGGATTCTGACCCAGCTTCATGCCATTCTCACTTCCGCTGTGCTTGTTTTCAAACACGCGCTTATAAATCGTTACAAAAGACGTAAGCTTCCCGCATGTGAAATCATATCATTTGGATACAGGAAATAGAAGTGTACCACGTGAGGAAATCAAAGTGTGTAAACAATATTGTCCACACATTAGTTTTTGTGGAATTAAAACTACGATCAGAGTACGCGTTGCATAAGATTCCTGAGACAGGGGAGTAAATATTTCAATTTGGTCGATAGCTTCTAACGGTTTCAAACGGCAAAGAGACGGCGAAACCGTCAACGAATAAATGACAAAACGCAAGAAATGTATACGGGGTGTCCGAAAAGTCATCTCCGGAAATGTATGGAATGGATAAAGCACAACGAGCTGAAGATAAAAGTCCTCAGCGATTTTTCTCGGCGCCGCACCCTTGATCACTTTATCTTTCGATTCATTGATATCTTGCGAACGATCAGTTTTCAAAAATAATAACTGAGGACTTTTCGATCTGGAATTCGAAGCTTTACCCTTTCCTTCTTTTTTGGGGACTGACTTTTAGGACACCCTGTAGAATCTCTGTGTAGCCGAAGGCGATTCAACGCCTCGCTCGCCCCCAGGTGAATGTGTCCGCTCATAAATCATCGAAAATTTTAAACTGTCGATCTTGGGCCTTAAACATCTCGATGCCTCGAGAAATTCCGGCTAAGAGATTAATTGTACCAAAAATGATTCAATCGCCGTTGCGATATAATCGCTAGATACGTTGTTTGAACCGGGAAAACACACGCGGGTTCAAGATTGTAAATATCGTCAATCAATAATCCCGTAACTCACGGGATTAATCCGTGAAAAAGGCCACGTGCCCATTCGATCAGCGATTCAGTCAACGTGCAAAAAATCTCGTTAGTTTTTAGCCAAATCCTTTCCTTCCAATGTTCATTCTCAAAATCTGCATAAACGTGCATCCATAATTTGAAAAAAAAATCTCGAAACATTTTTAATGAAATTAGGCCGAGATAGAATCTGAAGTCGACAGAATTGAATGTTCGTCACTTGTTCGCGAGTTCACGAGGCGCGATGTCAAAATTTTTGGACCAATGGTCGCGATTTTAGCCGCTGAAATCGTGGATAACCGCGCGGGTTCGTTGTCGACATGATATATTGTCAAAATTCACGTGATATATGCAGAATGTTTTAAAAATGAACGATGAAACGCCAATCTCGGAGGCGAAAATGGCCTGTGAGGCTAAAAATGTCCCCGGAAATAACGCGTGTCTCGAGAGGTTACAGCGGGAGGTAAAAATTTCGCACTTCTACATTTCGAACCCAATAGATCAATGTCAAGAATTTAGAAAATTAATAACCCAGCTAAATTTATTATTCTCAGGCTCTAAGCTGCTTGAATTCATTTCCAAACAAAGTCATCGACCTCAACAACTCAATGGAAACCCATATGCCTAATTCGGTAAAGACCTCCTCCGATAATATCGGATTGATTGATACGACGCGACGATTGCCCAGATCGCGATCCATGACCTCGACCATACGAAATTGTGACATTACCTCTTCTCCCGATACGGAAGGTAAATTCTAAATCTAAACTTTTCGTGAAAAAAAAAAAATTATCATCTGTAAATTCATTTTTGTACATTCACTTCGTGCTCATACACACTGGGTCGATAAGACCCAGACTCTTGTGTCTACACACGTTTGTTCTAAGGCTTAATCCATGACTCGAGGCCAAAATGTTTTAACGAAATAAAATTTATCACGAATAATTTAAAAAATCACCTTCTCCCGAAAATGATTTATCGTTCAGCATTGAATTCTATAAAATCGAAAAATATCTCAGATTCTTACAAGTTGAATAAAAATCGATTATAAAATCGAATGTACTAATTCTGTCAATCACTTAATCATTTTTCGTACGCTCAAATGACTTCCAGATAGATTGACACATTGTCGAGTGGAGCCAGGATCAGTAACGAGTTATTATTCTCTCGCGACTTACGATCGTAGTCGTACACGTCATGGAATTTGTAAACGAAAATATTATCGATTGCGTGGTATCAAGGGTTCAACGATACGACGTCGTCCAGGACCACTCGGCCAGCTACTCGTATTTATTGCGAGTAAATTGGCTGTCTGCACGAGGGCCATGGTCCTAGTTCCATCTTGGTACATATTCGAGCGGATCATATCGATTTTTTTTCAGAAGTAAGAAAAAATTGCCTTTCTACTCATTATTTTTCATTACGAACAATTTTCTTTTTTTGTTCGATCATCTGGACTTCAATAAACTAGGGATCGGTAGGAAAAATTATTTAAACGTAAATCGATGGAAATTAATTTCGAAATATAATTTTTTTTTTTTGTAAGTAGAAGACAATTGAAAAATGCTCAATGCGGACCATCTCTGGATTGGAGCACTTCCATGTCAGCTCGAGTTACGACCTACAAAGACGACAACACGGAAGTTGGTCATTTTATCAGTATTATGAGACCGGCCGCTGTCCAGCTGATCGCGGACACAACAATCGTGAGTTTCGGAACAAAATAATCTTCATTCGGATAAAAAAATGTGAACCTTGAAAATATTTGAAAACGGATTTATCACTTCGCCATTTCATTTTTCTATTTGTTTCTTTTTTTAAATCGTTTTTTTATTTATTTTCTTCCATGCTCTTTTTATTAGCTCAAGCGATGGCTTCAAGCAGTTGCTCTGACCACCGAACCGCCGTCCCCGGAACTCGTCAATGCAACACGAACCACGGAAACCATCGATTGCTGGGCTTACGAGCTCTTTTTCCATCTCAAATATCTCCAAGTCAACCGCGCTCGAAGTGTCGAAAAAATAGTATGAAAATATTCTCAAGTATTATTTTCCATGAGCGATAAAAAAAAAAAAAAAAAAAAAAAAAAAAAACCAATTATCACGAAATTCGATAATCGTTTCATTTCGATAATATTTCGTCATCACTGTATCGAATTTTCCAAGGTATCTGAAGCCGGAGAATCTTCAAGAGTGGACGACGAAGTGACCCACATTAATCTCTGGCACCGATTAGTTCAGCTTCGAGATAACTACATCATTTTATACGAGACTTTGTACGACGAGCCAAAGATTCACGAAACGATGCTACCGATATAAGGAGAAAAAAAAAACAACAACAAGAAATACCAACTCGACATGTCACAAAAAAAAGTTTTGTCCAATGATAAATCATTTGAAAACTCTGTGAACTGATCTTATCATCCGGCTCCTTATTCATCATTGATTTTATCTCGTGAGTTTCGTATGTAGCACAATGAGACCGAAAATAAAGAGAAATAATAAATAAATGGCATTTCAAACGGACTCTGTTGGACGTGGAAAAAGTTTATTGCAAACTTCAGGAAACGATTTATTTTTTCAGCAATTATTAATTAATTACTATAATTTTTTTTTCCTTTCTAGCTTTTTTCTTCTCTTTTTGCTTGTTACGTTTTCGGTATTTTGTTTTTAGTTTTTTTGCTCCCTATGCTACAATCGCTCCTGCCAATCCACACCCTGGTAAACTGTAAGTCGTAACTTTCTTATCTCTGGACAAAAGTATCATTGCCGATCTCGAGAAGAAGGAGAAGAGGAAGAGAACGGGAAAAAGAGAACGGGAGCGCGGGAGGAGGTCCGTCAAGAAAAATCTCCCGTCGCGGTTGATATTTCGACACGACCTAGCCAACACACGAGATAGAGCCAAACTCGATCCCTGACTCTCATCTGACACGGCGCGCACGCCATTCTTGCCAGCTATAACATTTATAAGTCTGGTGAATATCGTGATCTACGGTGCATCGAGGTACACCATAACCAAAAAGTTTCCAAACGTTCTCATAGCTTCTCCACAAAAAGCAAAAAAAACGATGATTTATCCAGGCAATAAAATTCGATTAAAAAAAAATATTGATTGAGCGAGCGGATACAAATTCTTTCGACTCGAATATTTTTGCTGAATCACCTGAAAATACGTCCACGCCGGTTTCAAAAATATAAATACCTCAAATTTCATAGATTTTGGTTGAGAAAAAAATCCGTAACTGCATTTTACAATTATGCAAATATTATATGCTTCACTTTTGTGACAAAAAATTAATGAATATCAATTCTCACATAACGGTCTTTCAAAACTCTTTGACTAAAGTGTATGGGCAAGCGAATGGAGGGCTTATCAGGATCGAGACTCAAGCGATCTTATATACACGATCCTTCGAAACGATACACGTATATATTACATTAAATATATTTTTATTCGTCCCTAATCGATGTTACGTCACAAGATAGTCTCTCGAGTCCGATGGTATCCATTGGACCATTAAATTGTCCCTTAACCCTGACGACCTTCCTGCTTGAAATTGATCACGTAATCAATGCCTCGTTAATCGAATTAAAACAAACGAGAGACCTCGCATCGTACTAATTTAAAAAATGAAATATTCGAATATATGTGTCAAAAAAAAATGGTGCTTCTTGTCTGTACGAACAAAAACATTGGATGAAAATTACATAATTGATGTGAATAATTGGACGAGCAGCATGGAATCGAATTCAACATTCTCCTCGAATTCGAATCATAAAATCAAATTAATTAGACACTTTGAATAGATTTTTTCAGATTGGATAAGAAATTTGAATGGAACATCAGAATTTTTAATCATCCGAGTTTCGATGGATTTGAAATTTTACGAGTGATCTGATCGAGTATCCTATCGCTTTGGAAGGCTCGGCCGGGTGCACATTCGTGAACCAACTTAGGTAAGAGGTCTGTGACGAAAAGGAAGACTGACAAGCACGATCGTGAGGGGAAAAAGAAAAGAATTGAAAAAAAAAAAAAAAACAATAAAGGGAGAAAAATAAGAATAAGAAAGTTTTTATTATTTTCCTCACGAGGACGAGGGGCCTCCACACCCACGATATTAAAAGGCGAAGCGTGTGCTTTCTTGTGATTCTCGCTCTCTGGCTCCCATGCACGCGCCCGAAGGTTCGTCACGACGAGAAAAGTTCGCCGAGCCAAGTTAGGATAGTCAGGAGCTCGGTAACTGTGTTCAATGTTAAAAATATCTATACACGTTGGATGGGAAAGTCAATGTTACCTTTGCAATGGAACCACGGGAACTATGGCGAGCGAAGAACCGAGACAAAGACAAAGATTGAAGGCCCACACACGACGACATAATCGACAAACGTGTATAATAATAAAGTATCGTGCACTTCGCTTGAATTACATCCGAGTCTTATTGTGAAGGAACTAAACTGGAGATGCAGCAAAATGTCTCTCACAATCCCTAAGACGTTATTGTTGTAATTACGTACAGAGTATTCGGAATATCGACATGGGAAACTGACAGTTGAGTAGATCACGAAATTCCGAAGAAAAAAGACGTTGGTCATTTATTTCTACGATGCACCTTCGTCGAGATATCAATCAACGAATGCGAGCCAATTGGGTGCATCCCACTGGCTCACTACAACGCAGTGGACTCGATTTTACTAATTGTCTGGTCAATGCAACGCTGCAGAGAACAAAGTGTCGCAGGACTCTTTCCTTCAGAATCGTGTAACGAAATCACGTTAAATTTTTCCAGAGCTGACGATTGTGCAGTGAGAACGTGGGGGAGAAAGGAGAATTATCATATGGCTTGCTAACAATGTTGCAGAGGTTTGTTTAGCTGCTTGATACCGCAGAATCATTATCGAACAATTTCGTGCTCCGTAAAACTCTGAAATTACCCATCGGATGCGGAATACTATTTTTCAACAGGAGACCAAGGGTCGAGCACTTTGAATGCTCTAAGGAATATTAACAAACTGCGCAGTTAAGACTTGTTGAGAGTTGGAAACTTTTCAACGTCGTAGAGTGTTGTCCGATGGTTAATTGTACGATTGGAGTTTCACCGTTTGTAAAAGTAAACGAGGAAGAGTCCAGTGTAGTTCATAGTGATTTTTCTCTACTTTGGATAAATTATGGTACAGAGTAGCCGTGAAAGAGAGACTTATTTTCATGCACGCACGTAATCACTCTGGAACGGACGAATAGCTTGGTACGTTTATTTCCGTTATCGCGGGTGCCTGAATCACTTTCCACGTGCTTGTAATTTATATATAAAATAAAAACACCTCGTCTATGCAAGTATGTATATAGGGTGTCCGAAAAGTCACTTCTCTAGATTGACAGGTTGATTAGATTTCTTAATTCTAAAGAGAAAAGTCCTTAGCCATTTGTCTCTCCGGTGCACCGTTGCAGAGATATTAAGGTATTACTATCCACAAAACGACTTTATTTAGGCTTCTTTTAAATTTTTGTATAAACGTTCTTGGCATCAAAACTAAACGTCCGAAAATTTTTCTTCAGAGGAGAAAACTGTTAGTTTTGGTGCCAAGAACGTTTATACAAAATTAATAAATAAAGTGGTTTTGTGATAGTAATGCCTTAATGAAAATGAATTGACGATTAATTGAGGTGAATTAGACGATGATTGTTTAAACTTATTTGCAACCCTTCGAAGCCGGATGGACTGAATCCTCGGCAGTAGGAAGCACTCCATAGCTCTTATGTCGCATCAGCCATAATGAATGATTATCACAAATGGAATAATATTTCCTCAAGGACGCTTCGGAGAAAAAAATGCCCAAGGACTTTTCTATTCTGTATGAAATGATGGATCGAATAACGGGGAAATCATGAGTGACTTTAAGGACACCCTGTATGCGGAAATACAGGCAAAACGTAAGATGTGTGACGCGGGGCTCGAAGAGCCCGTGTAATCCTTCGTATTATCGCGATCTCAAAGGCACTCTCGTCGCGCCACACGCAGCTCATATAGCTCGCCACGAGAAACCCGATGATTTATGACGAGCAAAATCCATCGGTAATCCAACGGATATAAATTATGGGGACACGTTTTCGCGCCTCTTCTCGCACGCGTCTCAACCTCCGGCTAAACTTTGAGCGAGTTCCATACACAATTTTCTCTTGCCCTCCTGAATCCTTTTACTGGAACCAAAAGTCAAAAACTTACAATCTTTCATATTTTTCCCAGGGGCTTATTTTGCATAAAATCGATGAAAAGAATAGTCGTCATTTTTTTTTTTTTTTTTCAAAACGCAAAGTCTTCTCGTTCCATTCTTTGTTCCCGAGAACATTCGTCTCCGGACACGAACGTTGCCATTATTTCTTACACGATCAATTCAGGAAAATTTTCGATCGTCTTTGAGCCCGGAGCGATAGCCTGGCAAGAAAGAATCGATCAATATATTCGAAGCACGATCGGGAGCTCGCTGGGTATAATAATTCGTTCGCCGCTCCTTTCGAATTGAGCGTAAAATACAAGTTGTTATGCATACATATATTTATACCTCATATTTGCAAAGGTTCATGTGCTCGTATTATGCACGAATGAAGATGAATGACCGCAGCTATACACTGCAATGATTCTTTCCCCCTATATGCTCGCATCTACGTAACAGATACTAAAACGGATGCTGCGAGTACGAGCATAATTTATTTTTAGATTTACTAACGATGACAGATCGGTATCGCAAATGCAGGCAGTCCTGAGAGATCGAAGCCCTAGAGGGAGATCAGTGTTGTACGCAAACGAGCTTCACTCTTCTTAATTAATTGACCATTTTCTATTTATAACGATTTGAAAAGTAACCGAGGGGGCAAGCAAAAAAAATCCAACAAAGGCTCATAGACAAAGGAATGAACGTTGAAAAAATTCAAACTAAAACTAATAATCGAGGATCCAAGAAAACACAGAAAATAAGGAAGAAAAGACGAAAAAGTTAATTCTCTAAAATGGAGAAAAAATCGAGATTTTCATACATGAATACAAATTGCTTAATTCTCGATAGTTGGAACATTGGAAAGGCTCCATGGATTACGGAACTCTTCGATAAAATGCGCTTGGAATTATGAAATTAAAGATACGCCGACAAAAAAAAACCGAGAACTTTCTCTAGATTTTCATCGAGCCCAAACCACTGCTGCTGGTGCTGCTGCTGACCTTGACATTTCACGCATCGGTTCCACCTACAATATCAACTGATCTCGTCATGTAATCACCCAAATTTCTTCGCCCTCCTCCTACGCATTTGAAAACCCCTTCGAAAAAGTCTTTCGAAAAGTTGCTCAACCTTTTCGATCTCGCAAAGAAATGGGACTGCTTGTCGTTCCGTAAGAAAACGCCCGAGTCTCGTAATGTATTACGACGATCATAAAAATTAAGAAAGTCTATTGCACAGCTATCATTTTTATGGTGCAATTTTTTTTTCAATCGTAAACGTCAACAGAATTAATAATTGATTAATCCGATTCATGAAATTGGGAAAAAATGATAAAAGCATCGGGGTTCTCAAGGCCAATGAATTAATCCATAACACTAATCCATTCACGATTCTCTAACCGACGAGTCCGGATAAACCAAATTTCATAAACGTAAATAGGTCGAAAATGAACTCAAAGATTTATTTTCAATGTTTGATCAATTTTTCACGAAGTTTCCGGTCAGATTTTCTCGTCACCTGCAAACGAGTGCAATTGCAATGGGTCGAGTGATCGCTCAGCTAAAATATCGTCCAATCATCGTTACCACGACTCTCGAAGTTTTGTTTAGAGATATAAAAACCGTTCTGTTTGGAACAAATGCGAAAACGATTGGAACGAGCCCTTGGCCTTGCGGTCGGTTATGTCTCGTCCATTGGTTTTCATGTTTGTACGTACAAACATTCGGAACGTATACGGACGCTCGGTGAATTCCATTCTTGAATTTACGACTGAAAAATCCTCGTGGAATACTTGAAAAAAATGTTCTCGCGTAAATTACTGCCATGTGCGAGTGTGGAATTTGCCACAGAGAAAGAGAGAGAGAGAGAAAGAAAGAAAAACCAATTGGAGGAGAGTCAAAGATAAATCTCCAGTCTCTATTTTACGTGTTTGAGACAGGTGTGCGTTTGTGTGCGTATGTGTTGTGTGAAACGGCCGAGGGTACGTGTAACGAGACACGTCCTTCACCTCCCAACTCCTTCAACAACTTCATTTCATTCGAATCGAATTTCATTTTGGAAAAAATACGCAAAGTCTTCATAATCCATCGATCAAGTGTTTTCCAACAATTGGGAAAATGATTCACATTTTCCTCACGTTTAAGAAAATAACGGCATGACCACGATTTTCCTAAAACGTCGTTGGCACTCGTTCTTAACGTCCTTAACGTGGAAAATCTTTAAATTTAAATTAAACCAAACTGAGAGCCTCAAAAACCCTGGAAAAAAATTTAAAATTGAATGAAAAGATCCATTAAAAAAAAAAGAAGCTTAACTTTTCAAATGTCCTAATTGAAGCATCAATTCAAATCGATAATTCGATCCTGCCTGACGTGTGAAGGAAAAAAGTATTAAAATCAGTTTCTAACGTTTTCAAAAGATAATCAACGTTAACTAGACGACCAAATTGTTATACTTGATTCTCCTTCATGAATGTCACCACGAACACGTTGGGAACGTATCATCGATTTCAAAGACAGAATTGTTGTTGTCACTGAAAATCGATATTTCTCTTGAGAAAAATGAAGTAACGATCGTAAACATAACAAAAAGAGGAGAAATTTTATGGGGTCTTTCAGGAGAAGGAGATTTTGTTAAAAAGTTGGTGAATTGAGAAAAACTTCAAGGCGAGCTGGAAAGTGGCCTATGCAGAATGGCAACGCCTGACATTGGCGCGAAAATAAAGTGCAAGAAGATATAAATATTGTTTGTGACGAGAGGGGAGGAGTTTAAAAGAATTGGTCTCGCGAGGCAGTTATTTCTTTGTCGTAAATCAAGAATCCCACGGCAGTTTATACATTCAAAGGCTTTCTCTCGACACGAGCGAAGAAAGAAACGAAAACACGAGAGCAATACTCTTCGAAGTTAAGAACATTTAATACATATATATTTGCGTGTATATACAGTGAAGACAGCACCAAGAGTGAAAAATATTTGAGAATGGAAGAATATCGTGTTACATCGAGTACACGCGATTTGCGTAAAATTTCAAGTCTACGACGTGTCCAAAGTTGCCGAGCTTGTTGACCTGACGATTTCACGCTTGTCTCTTTCGTGTTTATGTCTACTTACATATATATATGTGACGAGGAGAAAAATATCGCACTGGAATATCGATAAATATCCATACAAATGTATTCGTGAATGATTCTGATACTACGAGTGATTTAAAATATTGCAAAATCATTCGGTTTGTTCAGGCACTCGCGATCCACACGCCTACGCTTCCATGACATGGTGAAATTCGCATTCGTCCTTCATATTCCAAAATGTCGTGAATACGTGCAACACGACAATCAGCATCGATTCTTAGCTCGTAAAACACACCCAAGATATTTATAGACGGGGATATTTCAATATAAAATTGACGCCGATCGAGAGAACGAGATAAAGGGCAACTTTACAACTTTTCTTGTACTAAATCCTGGAAACTAATTCGAGAACTCGGAGGATCTTGGCACAATTCTAAGGACGAAGCCCTGCGGGATTTTTAGTCTACCGCTTAATTAGTCTACCGCCACTAATTAATCGATATCTCGCGAACGATGGATCGGAGGAAAAAATGACTGGCAACTTTTCTCTCCGGGATTGTGCATTCGACACGTACGGTGAATGTAACCCGTGAGTTGGAAAAAAAAAACGATGTTAAATGCATGTGAGTCGAATTCTATGCAGAATGAACTTTTAAAACTGTTTAGCGAGGGAATTATCGGAATATCGTAAATGGCTATAATCTTGTGGAAGCGATCATTACTTGGAGATTTTTCGTAGCTGGACTATCGGCGCAAATTAAGGAAATTTCTCTGGCACGAATACGTAATGAGATTTGCCGGGATTTTCCTGGCGAGTGTGCCGGAGAAACGAAAGAGAAAGAGCGAGAATGTCGATCTCGGTATGACAAAACACTGGGGGATCTTGAAAACAAGTTTCCAACGCTTTCCTGGACACGCAACGGAACATTAAAGCGCGCCATAAGCGTCGCTAAATTTTAATGTAATTCGATGTGTCGATATTTTCAACAGATCACAAAATCTTCCTCCGAATCTGTCATGTACTTAACAAAAAGCGAAAAAGACATAAAAGCAAGCGATAATAAAACGCGTTACGGAATAAAAATCATTGCATCGAGTTACGTAACAATCCCATAACCCTGGACTCCCATAAACGCTGAATCGAATTAGTCACCTTGGCAAACGGCGAAAGTGAAGGAGAAAAAAAAAACGTTCAAAGAAATAACAAATTAAGAATAAATAAAAAATTTAAATGATAATCCTGTGCAGCGTAAACTCGTTTCTCTCACGAGTTCGAAAGATTCCTCTCGACCCCCATGGGCTTTTTCATCCTCAACATATCCGTCACGTCGCTCGCATAACAATGAGACGATCTTTTGCCCCGATACCACGACGTAAACAAAGTTCTCTTTGATCACCGTAATAACAAAGATCTCGCTTCCTTTTTCATGTTTTTCTTTTTTTTTTTTTTACATTCCATTCGCAAGTATATCCAGTCACATAAACCCTATACAGCAGCTGTTTTACTTTCACCGTGTTTACGGATGTAACACCGCGAAGTAGAGCATCTCTGCGAGGTCATATTTTTTCAACATTTATTCGCAAAAGTCGAGTCATTTCTCTGAGATTCGTCAACTTTGTTTTTAAGGAGGTTGGACGACGACGATACAATGTTGCCATGCTAAACCATGTTAACAACATACCAAATTTCAAAAAGATTATAATTTTATAAAATTTGGTAAATATATTCTTTAATAATGCAGGAATATGACAATACAAATTTTTAAAGATTTTTCCACCACGTAAATACTCGAGTAATTGAACATTAAAGTTCACGTGTACAAGCATAGAGTTTACATATATACAGGTATACATCTCGTGCATGAGAAGTTCGATTTAATTCTCAATTATTCGATAACCTTGTGATAAAAAATTTGTAAAAAAATTCGTGTTACTATACTCGATGGCAAGGAATGTTATCACCAAATTTGATAAAATTCTGATTATTTTGATTTCGTGATCTAACCTCCTTAATAAGGACGAAATTATTTGATGCCGTTTGTAACCCTTGAATCGACAACCTCGTCAGAATTCTTACTTTTACAACCACATGACAGATATAAAAGTTTTGGAGTATAAATTCTTAAAAATACGATCGAAAGTCCATTAAGACAAATCTGACTCAATGAATTTCTCATTGAAATCTGTATGCAATAAAGTAATAAAGGAAAACATAATTGAAGAGTTTATTGATTGATTTAAATATTGAACGAACCATTTCTAGCTACTTAATAGTCGAATAAAAGTTTATTATATTCGGTTGATATATTTCAACAGGGAGATTACAAGTTCGAGCCGAATCAATTGACGTATAAATACGCAGCTAATGTAGTCCGAAGGTCTTAAATATTCTACCCGATTGCATATTTCGGATGTAACGTTGGAGAAAGCAGCGGGTGGAATAACATGGACCTCATAATCCCACATGTTATGTAACAGAAACGAGCTCTTGCCCAATTATTCAATTTTTTAACAACCTCCAAGAGGGCAATTACTTAAAGATTCAAAAAAATTCTTTTCGTTAGTTCCATTTGTTTGTTTGCTGTCCAGCTTGAAATTTCATCATTTTTTAAAATGTTATCAATTTATTTGAACCTTTGGACCACTTGGCCACTGCATCGGGACATTGACAGTCAATTTGACCCGCGATTACGTTGAGAAAAGTCTGGAGTACCTTTCCACATTCTTCTTCGAAATTCTATTAATTTGTAATGACGAGCCAGGGTGAAAACTATGACTACGTGTTTTTTTTTTTTTTTCAGAGTTTTGCAGTCTAACCCACGGACCTTGAGCTCGAATTTTGCGAAAGCCTGTACATGCGATGCCTTTTCCAATCCACGAACATTCGACACGTCGTATATCTTTTGATCATAATCGAGCAGCACCGGAAATCTCATAATATCCGCGCGGGAATTGATTCCTCGATGTTTCGTAACGTCGATGGGTTCTTGAAGTGTGCGAGCGAAGGGTTAAGGGCTTCTACATCGAGGCTCTAAGTACATGTATATACATGGCAAAGGGAAATGAGAGTTTCGAAGCACTATCCACGGTATTCCTCCCGAAGGTCACGGTGACCACCTGATTGGAGAATAAACACCCTAGTACCTGACTGGAGCCTTTGAGCGTGCGATATGCGAGTTGGGAATGAACTGAAGGGCGTAAAACGAGAAAATTCACAGGGAGATCGCAGCCTTTTGAATTTTAGGCAATCGATATGGTCTTTATGTATCTCAGTGTGGAACAAAATCATAGGCACTTTGGTGAATTCCTATTGGACCCTCTTCTGAAGATATTGAAGGTATATCCCTCAGAGGCAAGAGGAAAACAAGAGGAAAAGGAAAATGGCAACCTCGGCTAGCAATGTTGAGTGCCTCGCGGCTCCGAGGGCAATGCACCACTTCTCTCTCTCTCTCTCTCTCTCTCTCTCTCGCTCTCTGTCTCTGGATCGTACACAAGAACTGCGAATGAGATTTCATCGCGCCTTGCCTATTATCCATAGGCATACTCGTACGTTATAGATAAGCTGGTGCAAATTTCAACCGCCATTTTACTTTCGGAACTATTCTGAACCGGACAAATTCTCCTTGTTCCCACCACCTCGAGTGATTCCATTTGAATTTCCTCGAATCTCGTACACCGAACTTATTAATATTGTTTGTTTGGGACTTCAAAATTTGCATGGATTTGCAGAACTTGCCAAGGCACCGACAATATTTCTCAACTTAATTGACAGCGATGTATCGATAATTATACACACAACTGCTCTCACGGTGCCTGGTGTGTCTATGTATTTAAATTGACTACATAATATTTGTATGTATAAGGGATTTTACGTTAAGAAAAACGAGCCCCATCTCAGTGAAGATTTTATGCAGGATCCTTGTATCTCTTTATCTATTCACAAATCGTCGTTCCGGTATGTTGAACATCGAAAGCGTAAGGGAAAGGGCGAAAGCGAATAAAAAAAAACGTGAAAAAGGAAAGACTTCTGTTGAAGATCGGTGAATAAATGTGAACCATGTGCGCAGAAAGACACGAAGATTCTATCCCTGCTCGTGCTCTTTCTCGTGGCTCACCAGAAGCAACGTGCAACAGCAGTTGTACCACTCGTTCGAGTTCAAAGACGTTTGTATCGAAGACGAAGAATGCTAGACGTCTTTACATTTATAAACATCGCACTTACTCACTTTTTTTCAGGATGTCGGAATATCATTTATTTATTTTATTTGCAACAATGAGTTTAAAATAAATGAAACCATAAAGCTTCCCGGGTACGTTGTTCGTGAATCATGACTTCGAAAACACTCATCTCGAGTGACCTTGACCAGGCGAAACCTTCGAATCGAAATTACGAAGCGACTAGTCTGGAAAAAGTTGGAACTGCTTCAAAAAGGCTTGGTGAGGCAAAAAATTGGCAATTTTGGAGTTTCATCCAGGGAATCAGTCTCGTCGTTTCACATCAAATTCCCTTGAGAGGAACCCATAAAAAATGTTATGGAACAAAAATGAGGAGAACGAAAGAGTCCGAGGACTGGTGTTTCTAACAAGTGGATCCAAAATGGCGTCCGAGAAGCCATATTCTAGAAAATACGTCTTCGGGCACTGAATCCGAGACTAATGAATGCCAGAAAAACGTCCTCGTCTCCATAAAGCTCCATTTTCCACTTTCTGCATGAAATATTACAATAAAAAGCTTCTCCTCGGTTTGTCTGCAGGGATGATGGTGCATGGAATATATAAATTGAAGTTGAGCATAGAAACTCGGAACTGTCGGGCTTATCGCTTTAACTGACAAGCGTGGTACTTGTCCGAGACACTGTGGCTTATGGGTAGATATCTCAGAAGCTTCGCAGCGTCCATCATTGATAAATCGCTCTCGGGAGGGACTCTTGGGCTTCGCACCCGAATGAATGTACCGGGATTTTTGCATATACATATAAATACATGTGTGTTCGTTCGTTTCTTGGATAAGATCAAACTTGACGTTAAGAAAATCCTATGCACCGAGAAAGACGCGCATATACATCCGCATGTACTATAATAGATAGGCGTCATGGAGGCGTGGAGGAAGCCGGAGGGTAAGAACGCGAGTTTGGTCGAGAAAGGTCGTGGCACAATGACGCGCGCCGAGAGCGTCGAGCATCTGCCGCGTGCTTTTCGCTCGTGCTGCCCTCCCTGCATTCTCCTGTCCGGAGGTGCTGTATCAAGCGCTGTTCAGCAGTATGGCGAAGGGTGAGGCGCTCACATTATATACGAACATGAATATTTTCAACAAGTTAAAACAGAGTCTGAATAATTCAAAAATTCATTTATTCAAAACTTGCAGGATGATCGTTCGACATTCTCGTTATGACTTCGAAAAAAAAAAAACGCCTCACATGAAACTGCTATGCACGAGAAAACTCGCTAAAAATCCAGAAAATCAAAATTTTCCATTTTTACGAGGAAAAACACAAAGTTTTGCGATTGTTTGCAAGATAATTTTTTACAAAACTATTTTCGGACCGTTTCTCGATAATTTCGTCATCGCCTTATCGACGATCGTGACGTTTTCAAGGTTACAGATTTTTTCCTAATTACGAAATGAAGCGAAAAAATCAATTTTCACAGCAAAATAAAAGGTCGACCAAAACTTACGGAAAAAAACGAAATGTCTGACTGTGCATGAAATTCAAAATTTCCATTACCCACGACGAAATATTCTCAAAGCAAGGCGATAAGTACCTTTGCGTACATGCAAACAAAGATTATTAAAAAAATTCGAGATGAACAAACACTTGGGTAGCTTGAAGAACAGAAGAAAGGAAATCGTTAAAAAAATCTTATCATTGTCGTGCTGAATATGGCAAAAAAAAAGTCGACCGGAGAAAAACCTGCTGTTCACCGTACACGTGGAACAATTTTGTCGCAAGAATGCACAAAAAAAAATCGATTTTTGCAAGTAGGGTGCCAGGTTCACATAGGTAACAACGACTAATGAGAAAAAAAATGACTTTCGGGCAATTCTGAACGAACGAAATGTTGCAATTTTTTTTTTAATACGAAAAATCGTGTTCCTCTCGAGTATATCGATGGAATAACGTTCATGCGCAATCGCTCAGTGCGGTAACTCAGCAGCGCAGCAAGTAGTCAAGGTCGAGACTGACGGACTGTCCAAAGTGCCAACTGCCCAGCGTAATCTGCCATCGTACGAGCTCTCCGGCGGTAGCAAGCGCTCATGACGTCAAAGATCGAGTGGCAGTTGTACTATTCGATGGCGCGTGGTCTCGAGTAACTGATGAAGCGGGAATAAGCGAGCGTCGGGGGGAACATTAAGCTGCGCGATAGCAGATTATGCCAGGCAGCTGACACGCTAGGCACTTGTTGGATGTTGACTTGGACCTTGATCGTACAGCCAATTGCCGAAGCTCCGAACCTGTGCACTTTCAGCAATAGTTCGAATCCATAACAAAAAATTTTATAGCACGTAACCACGTGTTTCATTTTTGTACAGATTCATAAAGCGTCTCGGATTCAGTAACAGAGTTTCAGAGAAAAAAAAAGTCGTGACAAAACATATAAATTTCAAAGGCGAAAAACGAGGATCGGCGAGTGTCTACACTCGCCGATATCCGCCCAGTTGCTCGACATCCGCCGCTATCGACCTTTTTTGATTTTCTAATTTTTCAGAGTGTTCTTCACTCCGAGCGTGCCTTCTTTTTTCTCTAAACCGTGGCTTTTCTTCGTACTGATAAAGAACAACATTTGTAAAACAATAAGCTCAGTTGCTTGCTTTTCATAGATGATTCATCGAAATCTTACGTTCGGTCATTATCCAACCTTGAGATAACTTTTTTAATTTTTATACACATATCCCTGTTCTTTTTATTTGCATAACTTTCCGAGGTGACTAATGAAATTTCATACTTTTATTTTTCGACAAAAGTCCCATAGTTGTTTTTTTCTCAGAACAGCTGTTCATGTTTTCTTCGAACATTGGTAGAATGACGCTGTTAGGTTATTCAAGAAATGGTGCAACTTTTAACAGGTACACACTACGGTGACTCCTTTTTTTTCCTTCTATCGGAAGTTGACTTCCAAGAGCATCTCCAAAAAGATGGAGCAGCAAGGTAACGACGCTGAACCACCCCATCCTACTTGCCGCTTTCTCAACTGCTTCTCGTACCGAAATCCCAACCGTAGCAAACGCTCAGTGTGGAAGGTCAGCAGCTCAGCAAATAGTGCAAACTGCCCAACGAAAAAAATCAGCGAGCGAAATCTCATCTCAATCACGAGTCCGTCAACTAGCAACAGTGGAAGGGGAACTATAAGTTGCTATGAGAGCCGATGGACACAGTTGGCTAAATAGTAACACATGACTTGAGACCTTGATCTTCTGGCCAATTGTCGAAGCTTCCAAAAACTATGAAAAGCTGCGCTGCATAGGCGGCAGCTTCTTAACAATTGGCAAAAAGATCAAGGTCCTACGCTATATAGCTGCTGAAACTACGGGATTAGCTTCAGTCCATATCGAGAGGCTTTTGTGTACGGAAGGGTGTTTCACTTGTGTATGGATTCATAAAGTGTTCTGGTATTTATCAGAGAAATTGTGAAGAATAAAAAAAGAATCAAGATTTTCCAAGCGGACTCATTAGTGACAAGACCCATATTTGTGACTAAAGGGTATAGGAAGTTAAAGAAAGAACCCATCTATTACGCGTAACCCCATCATTGCTGTGTATCAAGCGAGATGAATAATTGATGTTTCGTTTTTTTTGTAATAGGAAGCTACGAAGACACAATGGATCCGGATTATTACACGATATTGGGAGTTCCGACAGATGCATCTAGAATGGACATAAAACAAGTTTTTTTGGAACTCGTTAAGAAGCTCGAACGCGAAACTATACCGGGGAGTCTGAACAAGAAGTTAGCCTTAGCAGAAGAAGCGTACCAAGCATTAAGTGACCCTGCGGTACGGGAGACGTACGATAAGTACCGTGCGATGAAGGCAATCGGAAAGGCGTCTGGATCGTTCCACACTTTCCGCGGTGCGAATAAACACGCAGATATAATGGAATTCTTTACCATTTATAATTGACATTCTATTTCTGGGTTCAGTTATTACACTAACGTAATTTCTTATAATGGATCCGTGTTATGCCCGATCAAAGAGTGGCCTTGACATTGGGTACTCTTGACTTAAAAGCGTTTTAAAGATGCTAAAGTAGCCTGGCCCTTGAGTGGACTTTTTTTTAAATTCAATTTCTAAGCTTTAAAGCAAATGAATCTTTCAACAATACTGTTTTTTTTTGAGCAAAGCAGAGGTCAGATATCCAGCTCTGGCCTCGTCCAGAGGTTTCAAAGTAAAAAACGTAGAATCAACACAACCGTTTGTCAATCAAGATGAAATTATTCATTATTGTAGATACCCCGACGCCGGAAAAGCAGCAACAGAATAAGATTCATTATGAGACATTGGGAGTTCCGGTAGGAGCACCTCACGAAGAGGTCGAAAGGGCTCACCGTAAACTCGCAGTGAAGTATCATCCGGACAAATTTTCAACATTTGATGAGGCAACCAAGAAAAGGAAACGGGAGGAGTGGGAAAAGATAGACAATGCGTACGCCGTGCTGTCGGGAAAAAGTAGCAAAACAGGTAACAAGAGAAGTGCACCTACGAGCTCAGAGTCCGAAGGTCCGACTCACAATGCCAAACGCCAAAAGGAATCGTCTTCGACCTATACCTGGAGCAAGAAAACGCCGCCCCAGTTTGGAAGTCAACGCGGTGGAGGAGAAGCGTCAGCTACAGGAGGGGCCCGAGGTACAGGAAGCACGGGATTCTGGGGAAGCACGGGATTCGCAGGAGGTGCGACAGGGACGGGAAGCACGGGATACGCAGGAGGTCCGGCAGGTACGGCGAGTGACAACAAAGGGGCTTCGGATGACGGTGTTTTCAGATTCACTGGTAACAAATCCCAATCTGCCGGTCAATCTAATGGAGACAACGCCGACACCCAGAATACGATACCTGTGCACAATGTGTTCGTAAGCCTGGAACAAATCGCTAGTGGCTGTAAAAAAGAGATGCACTTTTCGAGGGAGGTGATGCAGCCCAATGGAGTTATAAAAACCGTGGAAACGACTGAAACTATTACTGTTCAGCCAGGCTGGAAAGCTGGAACGAAAATAACTTTCAAAAAGGAACTTTACCCAGGCCCCAACAAAGCGATCACGGATGTCATCTTCGTCATACAGGACTTGCCTCATCCAAAGTTCACGAGAGAAGGCAGCGACATTTGTTACACGGTAAAGATCAGCCTGAAGCGAGCCCTCCGCGGTGACATTATCGACGTACCGACCCTTGACGGTTCTGAAAGGTCTTTCGATCTTATAAATCAAGTCATAAAGCCTGATACAGTCAAGACGATTGAGGGAAAAGGTTTACCGTTCCCGAAAGACCCCACTAAAAAGGGCGCTCTCATCGTCAGGTTCGATATCAAATTCCCCGACTATTTATCGAAGGAAGCCAGGGCTGCGATCTTCGAATTTCTGCCGGATTAAAACTTCTCCTCCAAAGAATTCTCTTTCCCTCGGACTACACCATTGAAGGGAGGTGAGAGAGAAAGACTCAGCTAGGGAGGGACTTCATCAACATCAACTAACAGGTTACTAGTTTCAATACATAACAATGTTTTGACGTCCTCTCTATCTCTATGAATACAATCCGCAATAAAAAAATATGTTGATTGTTTTTCACTCGTGACCCACTGACCAGATCATTTCGATAAATCCTCGTTCATATCATTATTAAACACATGATTAATAAAATAGCACGAACTACTAATATGAAGACAGAAATGAAATGCTAGAATGGCAAACACTATAGCGAGGGAGACACCGCGTGGCGTGAAAACGATGGAGAGACAGAGACTGACGTCACGTGCCTCCCTCAGTGTCGTCCGATAAGTGCGAGTAACCGTGGACTAGGCGACGACGACAGGATGGACAAATGTCTCGCGAAAACCGTTCGTTCAAACGTAAACGTTCCATGCACGAAATTATACCTCGAGATTGGGCGGACGGTTCGACTTCAAACAAGAATCAAGGAAACGCGATTCGTAAAGCTTGTGGAAATTTTCACATTTCTCTTTTCTATCTCCCCATATGCACGTGGTATAAAATACCAGCACAATTTTCATGTTCACGTATATATATAAATATGGCTGGATATGGGTAAAGGGTTTCATACAAGCGTGGAGTGAGAGGAACTTCGAGCGGGCTTCCTGCTGCGATATAACGCTAATAATAGTCCTTCGTATCTTTATCTATGTGGCAAGGCTCTGGCAAACCTCGCGAAAGAAAATATTCCCCTCTCGCTCTTCCTTGATATTGCAACGTAGCTATGGAATAATAAAAGATGAGATACAACTTCCAGCCACGTGCGTAATATTCTACCACTTCGTGGCAGAGATAATGCAGAAAAAATGAGATAAATTGAACATTCGTGAAGTGAAAGTCTACTGCATTCGAATTCGAAGTTGGTGAAGTGGCATAATCCTTAGGGAGAACATTCAAAATGAGACCCACAGGAAACAAGTCTGTATCACTAATCAGAAAACTATCTGGATCATGAAAATTCAATTAATTTCAATTTAGCATTATTCACAGCTAACAGAAGCTATTAATAATTTATTAGCTCGAGAAAATCGTTACAGAAAGAGCCGATATCGCGAATGAAAGGAATTCCAATGATTGGGCGAAAGTGCATGTAGAAGTCATTGAAATTCTGATAAATTATCATCCCTAATCGAAGTTGTTGATGTAATTAATCAATTTTTAATCACCTATTTATTTCTTATTTATCCACATTTGTTCATAATTTGAATAATTTTAAAAACATCACACGAGGAGGTTTCTACAACTAAATGAAACGTTGAGATTCTCGTTTTAAAGATGCCGGCAGAATCTCGAGCAAAGTATTGGAAGGGATTACGTGTCTGCCGGCTGTTAAAGAACCCCGAGCCTTGCTCATCCTTCTCGAACCGACATATACACGAGTAGCGTCCTTGGCCTTCGCTTTGCTTCCGTCCACGGCCTTGCTTTTTTCTCCACCATATATACATATATCTATATGCATATAAAAACATAAATAAAATATCTTTTCCCCTCGTCCTCTCATTCCACATCCTCCCTGCGTCTATTACATACTTCTCCTTCACGAGCTGTACTACAACAGGTTGCCTTAGACTAGTACATAACCTCTTCCTCCCTGAAGACTTTTTATTCCTACACGCTCCATCCCAAGTCTCTCTCTCTCTCTCTCTCTCTCTCTCTCACACACACACACACACACACACACACACACACACACACACACACTGCCAAAGGCCTTGTAAATGTTCGCCATTCCTCCATTTAATTTTCCGAAGAGATCGTGGGGATTTTGATAAAGTGGAATAGAGCTAAAAGGGGTAACATCGATTTTTCGAATTTTATTCAAACCATAATTTCAATAACTCTCCAATTTGTTCATCATTGTTTATTATTTCTTCTGTGTTCCTTGTTGTTTTGAATAATTTATAGTATCAAGCAGTAGCGAATATAAATCGTATCCTTATGTACAACGTTGCGGTTTCCGTCACACTTTTTGAACTCAATTTTTCATTCGGTTTTTATTATCATCTCAAGTAATACAAATTGCCAATTTGCACAATTTTTCTTTTTCACACGAAAGCACCGAGTAGCCTTTTTACCTTCGTTGTGCATATTTTTTTTCGAGAAAACAACATCGTCAACGTGTTCTCGCCACTGGATATCGTAAGTGCCTTATTAATTCGGTGGAAATACAAGTTTGCGGTTATAGTGCTTGGCACTGGAAGAATCGACAATTTCCGGTTTCAAATTTCCTCATTTAGTCTCGCTCAACCACATCGATTCCGGCTCCATGCTCACAAAGTTCTGACTGATGTCCTTAAAACATTCAATTTTTTCAGCTACTGGGAAATCTGATTGTGAGTGCGAGTCTCAGGAAAACTGAAGGATGTGGATTTTCAACGATTATAATACGAATTCTGTCAAGAACGTTGTTGAAGCTAGAAACAACGAAGAAGAAAAAAAACTGCTGGAAGAACGATATTCTGGAATATCCTGATTGGGTGTCGCCAAATCAATGGCCGAATCTTCGAAAGGCGGAAGTTCTCAGAACCTCAAAGCGGGAGACAAGGCACATTTCACGTATATATTCTGCATTGTAATGTTGCTGTAACACCAGACACATACTTTACTTACTTAACCACTAATATGTGAACATCCATGTACACAGATGGGTATGAATACGTTTGTATAAGTTTTACGACCGCCGATCCGGTCGTCCCCTCTTAGGAAGGTCGTGCCTGGGCCATTCACCCCTCGCCCTTTTCCTCCACCTCCGCCATCTTGCGACTTTATTTACCACTCTATACATGTATATGTGATATACTGGAAGGTACTCTCTCGTATATCGTCTATCCGGCTTGATCGCATCAGGAATGCGCTCCTCTCTTCTCGCGTTACCGCGAAAATCCCACTCCCCTACCCCAACCACACTGCTTGTGCAATCTCCACGATTTTATTATAATCATCTATGGGGTGTCCAAAAAATCACGCTAAAGAATTGCGCGCTGCTGGACGGGAACGACGATTCTGAAGAGAAAAGTTGCGAGCCATCATATACTTATTACGCTTCCGGAAGCGCTTCCCTATCTGCGGCTAATCAATAAATATTTAATCAACGGCGCCTCGAAGAGAAATATCGCTAAGGACTTTTATGTTCACAATGCCATGATCTGACTGTTCCTCCAATCTTGGGTGTCACTTTTGTGACACCCCTTATATAGTTTTCGCAAACTTTACCTGTAATCTCCTGTTTTTCACTTCAACCCCGCACAATCCCGATGTACCCGCACAAGAGGATTATTTCTCTTCTTTTCACATCGCCGTTTTTATTTTATCCATTTTTTTAACGATACATGGAGCTTATCTTCACGCGTTAGCCATGAGATAACATCGAACGATAGATTCACACACATTCGTACCATACCTTGTGCTAAATTATGCAACTATTACGAATCGATAAACAAATATATTACTATCATCTTATAAGCATTTAAATATTTTTATAGATGCTCCCAGTGTCAATGAATATAACAATGGATTCGCTTGGCAAACGTGTCATCGTAGTCCGGGAGCAACATAGCGGACTTTTTCCGTGGCATAACCCTATGATTCATCCTTATATCCACTGTCACAATACGCGAAAAGCGTGTATTGCATTTCGAAGCGTCGATTCCCATCGTTCCTACTCACTTTCATCAATGCTCTTACTGCATATACACAGATGTATAAATATTGCTGCAAGTTTGTGACTTTCCAATTCTCGATGTAAAACGCAAATTTGCGGTTTCAAGCGTCGCGTGTCGAAAGAGTTTTGCACTGGACGTATGCATTCGACCGAGAAAAACGGGAATACATTTTATTCTTTATATTTCTACATATATACTAATTAATATGATCAGCAAATGAATACACGCTTTTCGCTAGATTCATTACACAGCCCATGATATACAAAATCATCAATAACGAACTTTTCTTTCTTGGTGCATATATATTTAAGCAGGACTCACTTTTTCTGTATATATTTTCAATTATGCATCGGAATAAATGTATAGAGTAGTATAACGGGTTTGCTTGTTGCGCCAGACGTTTTCAAGCTTGGCAAGGCCGCCTCAAGGTGGTAGCACATCTCTATAGGGAAGCTGGAGCAATTTTAAATACTGAAATGAGGATCGAAGGCACGACAACCGTTGCTCTAGTGAATAGTTAATTTTGTTAATCGATTTTTCGAGCATCTGACCTTACGTTCCTTGATTGTTCATTCTGTTGGAGGATTTCGTGATGCTGGTCAAAAATAGAACGCAAAAAAAAAAAAGATTTCCTGACTTAGAAGGATCGAGATTGAAATTTAATTAGAGCTCATTTTGGTCTGGATGTTGAACTGTTACGTTCATAACGGTGACGTATCGTTCCGATCAGGAATCAAATTTGATTTCAATGGTGATGGGATCCGCGGTTGGTTCGTTGACCCTCTAAATCCTTCGACACCACGAGTCACATTAACGAGTGTGATTATTGGAAGATGTTCGGGTACCGTTTTGCTCGAATACCTCGCATGAATGGCGGCTCTCTTACTCACGATAGTATATCTTGATTTTTTTTCAGACACACCAGGTAATTGGTAATTGAATTTTTTTTCAAGGCATTACAGGCGATTGTGCGGGCGATTTTTTATTCTTAATCTTAAGAGTACCGTAAGGGATTTGGCTTGTTCGTTTGCCGAATTAAGCACCGATACATAACACGAAATTTATTCAACCTTTGAATTTCGAGGGTATTTCGGGACCTCACATACAAATTTTCTCATATAGGGTGTCCCAAAAGTCATATCGAAAAATTTCGAATTCGAGTAAATCCTGGAAATCTGAACCGGAAAGTCCTTTGCAATTTTCTTCTACGATGCACCGTTGATGAGATATTAATTAATTAAGGTTACCATCGAGCGTACGTTGAATACCCCGACGCTTGAATGACTGCCCATCTTCTTTATTGATATTTCGTGATCAATTCAGCGAACAAAAAAATCAGAAGAACAGATTCCGTTCAGAATTTAGCTATTGTTTAATATCGACACTGTGTAGACTATAAATTTCGAAAGGTGACCCTTTAGACACCACGTATAGAACACGTACAACCGAGAAATACGGGTACGACATTCGTGAGAATCGTATTGTGAAGTAAAAGCGAAGTGATTGCCGGATTCAAAACACGAATCGTCGAAGAGTTTTGGATCATCCCCGACTCTCACAAGACGAAGAGTAACGAGCTGAGAATAAGGAGACACAGACGCTCTTTTACCAGCATCATTTATCTTGATGATGACTGGACACGTCCAGTCAGTTATACCAGACACAACATTTCCTACCGTAATCATTTCCAACTGACGAAACATCGAAGCATATAATCGCTCTCAACTGCCAACCTACACAAATACGTTTCACATTGATACAAGAGCCACCCACAATAATATAAAATAAATTGTGAATCATCAAAACTTGCAAACCCATTAACAACATTCACTAGCAGTATCCACTCAAGAAAATCGAGCGTGCTTAAAATAATGATAGTTTGAGAAATCGTGAACTCATCGTGGAAAAAAATGCCAATTTCGATCCTGCGATGATTCAGTATCAATTTTTTCTATACTCGTGACTCTCATTGCCCCAGGAGTTCTATTTTTTAAACTTTTGCTCACACGAGGCAATTTACGAGGGTTCGTTGACACGAAAAAGAGGTCGATGAGTTCAATTTGCTTCAGTTCGTCCTGTTTCGTTGACGAAATATTGATACCGAACCACGAGTGTATAACGAATCGATGCTACTCAGCCGTTTCGTCGCTAGAGCGAATTAGAATCGACTAATCTTTCAGACAGACAAGTTCAAGGTCACGAGTGTCGAGTCCTCTAAATGATCGAATGGTTTTTAAATTGATGCTCTGATTACGAAAAATTGTAACTTTGCAGACTCCTTCGGTTTTGGTGGCTAATCTCATGACGTCACACTATTTCTGGTCAATCATGAGTGCAGTTTGGCGCCGATCAAAGTTCCATCAATTCCTCTCACCCAAGAGAATTCTTACTCAGTCCCAATCCCTTCCTTTAATTCAGAAGAAAAAAAATTGACGTAGCCCTAAACAGTTTTCAATACATAATCACAATGGGATTTCCAGCTTGCGTACCAACATCAGGATTTCTATTTTAAGCACACCTGGGCTGTTTTCTAATTCTTGAGAATCTTGGTTCGTTGAAGATCGAATTTATGCGTCCCATCGTACGAATGTTTCGAAATATCATTTTTTTTTCGTTTCCGACACAATTCAGTTGTGTATAAATTATGGTGGTTAAGCTTCCTCATAATCTATGGAACTATATATCGCGATCTTACGGATATCTATGTATACGTTGTACAAGTAAAATTATTCGGAACCGGTATGAGGGCACACAAATGGAGAGTCAATTATATTGGATAGCAAGCAAAGAGTGTTACGCTTATGTAGTCTCGGAAAAGATCGAGACTCTGTGTGTATACCCGACACACCTTTAATAACCCTGGCGACGGAAAGTAAATGTTTGTTCGTTCGCGAGGGGGATATACAGAGAATTACAAAAATGTTTGATAATTCACGGGCCATGAAGATCGCGGACTTCGGGAGGGGAAAGTCCTTAGTCATTTTCTTCTACGGCCTACCGTTGACGAGATATTTGTTATTGAGTGACAGCCAATCAAGTGCATCCGATTGAAAAACGCCCAAGGACTTTTCTCTTCAGAATCGAACGCTCTTCTCATTCGTTGACTCGGATGCTAATTTTTGAAATTGCCTGTACATGGTAGAAAACTTTATTTTATCCACTTTGCTGGCTCTTTTCTTTCTCTCTCTTTCTCCCTCGTATTCAGCGGCAGTTTTGCCGCGCTCGCGCACCGCGGGCATTATCAATGCTGTAACGCGTCTTTGTGTACATGTAAGCCCTCTCTATTACCTCGTATACATACGTAACGGCTTTTCCAACCTCTCGAACACCCACGCGAGATCCACCGAGTGGAACGTGTGCACGCTCAACATGTTACGATAATCGCTGTCGTCATAATATATCGTTGTTACGTAAAACTGATAACATTATCCGTGCACAAATAAAAAATAAAAAAAAAAACCAATGGATATTACGTACAACGATTATAAATGAATATTAACTTACGAAACCACCCCTGAGCTCGTCTCAAGTACGTGAGAATACTCAATAACAACAATTCCTTATGAGTCTTGACACTTTTTTTAAACAATTCCTATAATTACATCGTTTTTCACTCAATAATCTTGATAATCGATTGAAAAATCTTTAGATAGACTTTTTCATTATCCTATTATTGCATGGTCATGAACATTCACAAAACATTATCTCATCCCGGCTGTTTGCATTTTAATGTCCCATAACCGATCAAAATCTTCGAGTACTTTTCATTTATCACCTGAATTTTTTCTCTGCGATTCGAATTCGAAATTAATCATCGGATAAGTAATTACAATCTGCAAAACATTTTCTTTACTAAAAATAATTTTTCATTTTTCCGAAATGTTTTCGTGGCCCGAATTTTTTTTTATCTTACTCCGAATCTCCATAATTTCTCCGAAATAGAGTCGACGTACGTCTTAATAAATACTGTGAATAACTGCGGAGCTCAAGTCGCGAATGTACACGTGTTTTACATAATTTATTTAAAAAGAGCACGCGGCTTGTAAATGTTCAATGGAGTTGACGTGGTGTCACATCTCCAGAAAGAAAACTTCATAATAACCAATAAAACGATAGGTTTGTTGCCGGAAATGTGTGCCCAAACGAATAAACAAATTCTCTCTTCAGATTGATTTATTACCATTTCCAAGTATCTATTTTGAGATGAATCGAATGCGGATATGCGTGACTTAATACTTCAGTATTAATGACTGTACTTCTTCGCAATAATAAATGGTACGGAATCGTTAATGTTTGAAGACGAAACTGGGGCAAAATGGGACACCCAAGAGCGTGCAGAGTAAAAGAACAAAAGAAACGTTGATGAAACTTTCTTCTTTGTTACAGTTTCGAATTATATCTCGTTCGAATCATTGGAATAGTAAAATGTGATTCGAAAAAAATCCTTCCACGTCTCTGTAAGCGGTGCTTGCTTTTACCACTTCGTTTCATTTTGCCCCAAGCTTTCCTGCACAAATGTATATATTGCCAGGCTCGCGTGATGCGATTAAACGTACAACGTAGTTAAAGTACACCGCAACATGCATACAATTCCGTGCGATTTCTCTCTCAAACTTAATCGATTTGTGCGATCGATCTATTCCTGACCGAACGTGAAGAACCACCATAATGAAAGGTGGAAAAAATACTGGAGGGTTACGTGCCACGTATAAATGAGGATCTTTGTGTTTTCCAATGCTGCATGATCGCGCAGGGAAATTCTTGAGAGATGACCCTGACGAAGCGATACAAATGCGTGCGCGATGTTTGATGAATAAATAAGACTCGAATGTTGTAAACTCATGGGTATCGAACGATCAATCATTTCCTGCTGATGCAATTGCAAGTGAAACAAAGAGCGAAAATCAATGGAAAATAATTAGAGAATCATTTGTACTGGATAGCATTTGGAATAATGAGATATTCTAGCTTTTTTATCCTTTTTTCAACACCCTTAAAGATCCTTGCATCAAGGGTTATTGGCCCCGTGCTAAAAGATATCTTTTTCTTCTCAGTCTCTGTTTTTCTTCGTTTCTTTCTCAGGACATGAAATTAGAGAGGGCAATAATCGGTGTGTAATTTACGAGAGATAACTATCTATCGAATCTTGGCTCGGCGTTAAAGTAGTAAGAGCATACGGAGCCGCGGACCAGCACCTGTTACCAGTGAAGAGAGGAAATCCATCCGGTGAATCCCACGATATGTTTATATACATGGAGTTGCTTCAGCTGATACAAACTGCACTTTTGGTGTGAGCTCCAACGGGCCTTTCTATATCTATATGGCATTGATGACCAACGACTGTATACAGGGTGTCCTATAAGTCACCCCTTAATATTAACGGAGTAACTAACTCTCGATATTTCGAATCGAAAAGTCCTTAGCCATTTTCCTTCTGGAACGACCGTTAATGATATATTCATAATTATTGATTTTTGGTTGACTGGGGTGTCCCAAAAGTGACTGTTCGATATTGACGCACTGGATTACTCTCGAGTATCTGAATCAAAAAGTTCTCAACCATTTTTCTCTCCAACGCACGGTGGACGAGATAATTGGAATTTCTTGTTTAGGGTTCCCCCCCCCTGGCTATGAATTTACACAACAAGGAATTAAATATCGCGGCTATAACTTTTTCTGCTGTTTTCGGGGGGTGCTTTTTACGATAGCCTTTAGGTGAGCACGTTAGTATGAAGGTTTAGCGTATGTACGTATTTTTGAACGTCTGTTGGCCAGAGTTATACACACGTCGGTATAAATACATATACGGATGGGCGAATGAGAGAAGAATTTACGAGAGCAGCATGGCAAGAAGTTACACAAGGCAGGAGGTACACTCATATTTGTATATTCGTACATAGTGCTCCAGGAGAATTGCGGGTGTTTTGCACGAGCGCTGTACTTCGTAACGCGTTCAACTCTAATAGCGTTTAGGCCACATCTGAATTATGAGAGCATTTCGTCCCGAAACGCGGTAACCAAAGCGTGAACATTCTCGCGGTTGCATATAAACTCACCCTCGCTACATTTCACCTCTTAACTTTGCGAACGATATGGCTTCAATACGTATATATTCAACAACGCTGCTGGCAAAGAAACCAAGCACAATGTACATACATCAAGAGATTCGAGAGATTAGTTTTAATGACTTTCTTCAGGGGCTGGCGTGAAAATACTTCGGTCTGAGCCACGAGGTTGTCATAAACTTGATATTTCAATTGACTCTCGGCGACAAGCCTGTTTTTTCTTCGAACTGTTTCGAGACATATTTAAAATTGGATCCGAGCCAAAGTTTTCTTGTCTTATTGTTTCGCAGTTGAGAGAATTAATCACAAATTCAATTCTGTTTCATTTAACCTGCTTCTCCTTTCACAAGTTCGCAAGAAACTGACGGAAACATCTTCGAAATAGTATCTACAAACACCCGTGACCTTGACAACAAGAACTTTGGTGGACAGAGTGGTTGCGAAGGGTCTTTGTCTCGGACATATATCGCTACGAACTCTTGTGCCTTCAAGGACAAGGACTATGTGAAGAACGAACAGAAACGATCTTTTCACGCAAAGTATATAGTCGCGAGCAGCCAGGCAGAGGCAGACCCCGAGGAATCCTAATGGTAGAAATGTAAATGGCCGCCAGACACGACGGTAGTCGCGAGCCGTTGCGAGGGGTCGACCCATCGCGAGGAGAAACGACGCAAAGTAGTATATTTAATGCATGCTAAGACGTTTGCGCGACGGTGGTAGCTTAATATGCATACATGTCGTTGTACATGTACAGACCACTTCAGAATCAATGAATCGTCATTATTAATTCCTATTGTTCCCTCCTCCCATAGAGACAAAGAGTTTGGCCTCAAAGAACCGTCAATATTGTTCGGTGAGCATTAAATTCAGTTTCATGAAATGAAGAAATCTCTTGGTCTACGCCGGTGTGACGATTCACAAATCCTCACTATTCATTGTGAATTATCCTGTACAAATTGACGCTAAAGCAAAATAATATTGCATCGATACCGCAGACTACAAGTTTGCAATGCTGCAGAGGCTTTTCGCGAGAATTTACGAACGCTTCGGAGACGATCGGCTATAAAGGGGCCCACAGCACGCGTGTATACGCTATTCGTAAATCTATACGTACATTTCTCTTTTTTCGTCTTTCCTTTATTTATCCTGTTAACTACATCACAGTACATATCTTTTCTGAATCTCCTAAGGATTATTTCCCCTGTATAAAGCCTCAAAATCCATTGAATTACTAACCGAGGATCTATGTAAATTAAGACGACGATCCTTAACGTTGCCAATGGAAAACTGTTCTTTCGGTGGTTCTACGTCACGTTATCGTGCTCTCTTTTCGTTCCATATGTCCCACGTAGTATTGGCATTCGCGAGAGTGTGAAAAATGTGTTTTCTCGGGATAAACGAAGAGCACGACTATCCAGTGTCTCTTTAACGCGTTTCCACTTTCATTCCCTTTCTTCAGGGCTTTTGCTTCGCTTCAACGAGTAAGAAAATTTCAAATTTACTACGTCGATAAGAATTTCGCCAATTGAAATATTCAGAATGAATTCGGATGCCCTTTATTTTGAAATGAATTACAAGGCAACGATACAAAATTGTATTGATTTTTTTTGTAATAAAAATTTAAAAAAAAGATTTAAAAATTTGTCAAATAATCGAAATCGTTCTTTTGGGTCTTTTTCCTCTTTTATGAAATTCCTCAAAATACTTTTAACTCTCCATTTTTTTTATTCCAGCAAAAATCGTTTTACGAAACCAGATTTTCGAGTTTATCACGGAACGCGTGTAATTCAAGCACTTGTCGAGCTCGTGCTTTCGTTTCGACGTCAAAGTACCACGTACAAGTTGACAGCATTAAGGAAAATATATATGCAATGCATATTTCCATCGGTACTTATGTTTTCCAAACGTTTTCGTGTCTTTTTTCATTCCTCACTCTTGTTTCTTCGTTCATTTTCTCCGTTTTATTCACGCGTCAGGTTGGGCATAGCTGCGGTAATTTATCGGACTTTTGCATTTTACCGGAGATTTCTTGCTTGCAAATGTCCGGATGTTGCGGACATATCTCCGTAGATGGTTCTCGAGGACCAAGTACCAACGCCTGTGCAGATCATAAGACACTAAGTGCTCATACGAAATGATAAAAAAAAAAACTTTACTTCCATCAATTAATTGGTAAATTAATTTGTACCTGGAGAATATTATTTTATTCTTATCGTTAATTACTAATTTTTAAAGGCAAAGGATTTATAAAATTTTTGGTTATTTGCAAAAAAAACGCGTTGCTGTTATTTTATTTTTGTTCCCTTCTCGATTTTTTTTCTTCACGGAAAATGTTATTTTATTCTTATCCGTTAATTACTAATTTTTAAAGGCAAAGAATTTATAGAATTTTCGGTTATTTGCAAAAAAAAAAACGCGTTGCTGTCATTTTGTTTTTGTTCCTTTCTCGATTTTTTTTTTCTTCATATTTCCCGTAAATACTGACAGTTTTCTTGGATCTAGGCAACTTTTACACAATCCTCGGAATCAATCGGAATGCATATGGCTATTGGAGCGTGGATTTTCGATGCGGTTGCTTGCACCCGCAATTTGCAATCTTAGATATTTATATACATGTACATTTAGTGTATACATATAAATGCAAATAATAAAGGTAGACACGTTGTATTATTGTTAAACTACAATCGAGGACTGACGAGGTACACAGACGCATTATTCCGTCTTGGTAAACGATCGCGTGGGTGAAATGCACGAGAGTTTGTAAAACGCGTATTGTACCTTCATTTTTCATTCTTATTCGTTTTTATTTTTACTGTCTCGTCAAACCGGAGATTATCGTTTTTTATTGCCAGGAATTGATAGCTGTCGGGTTGAGCGATAAATTGAAAGCTCCTTTACTTCCGACAATGAATAACGAAACGATTTTCAAACAAGCGTTTAATCTTTTATTTTTTATCAACGGATTTGATTCTGATTTCCTGAAGTTTCACGATTATTTTTCCGGTTCTCGATCCTAAGAAATCGCGAAGTTACTTATTTCCTGGACCGAAATATCGTCGTCAATGAAACTTTTTATTCTCGATTGATTAATCAAAATAATCGAATCAACTAAAAATTAACAAACTTCGCCAGCTTTGATGGCCTCTTGTAAATGGGGAATCGCACACTCCAGACTTTTGCATTCCTGAATCGTGAGCGGCGGCACACCCAAATACTTTTGAATTCCACAGGGACCGAGCTTCAACGGTCCCGCGAAATACGTCACTTCCGGAATAACGCAGGAGCGAGTGTAAGCAAATTCCACGACGTCACGTTCGTCGGCCAAGGCTACGCATGCATACCATTATTTTTTATTTTTTCCTTTCATTATGCAGCGAAGGTCACAGATGAGTTAATGACTCGGAATCACGTGGAATATTAACCTTTGCAGAGCGAGATGCAGAATCTTGCTGCTGCAAAACCCATCGATAGAGAAGAATTTCCTTTTTCTTTCGATTTCGTTGTAAATATTTCTTCTGCCATTGTCACCGCATACGTCAATTTTCCTAATTCTTCCTAAACGAATAATTAGTCGCTAATTGCAGATTATCATTAAAAATCGTCAATTATCGAGTATTTTTATTTCTCTTTCCATTTGGAAAATTTATTTACGTCATTTTTCTCTTTTTTATTTATAAAAAGTGAAAAAATAATCAAGAACTGACATGAGTGAATTCGCTGCGTGGTTTCATCCCCGAGAACACGGGGACACAAGTCTTGGAGCAATTGCCACCGATGACCGGGACCATAACGCACTCGGGTTCCAATTCCATGATCTCAGCAGCGAATTTGTTCGCTCGCATGGAATTGATCGTCGTTATTCCAAAAATTCGATTATAGTCGTAAAAACCGTGTTTTTTGTAAATTTCGACAATCAGAGGGACTAATTGGTTCATCGGACTCGTTGCTAGAGCGACGAGAGCCTGTGTTGATAATTATGGAAATTAATTGAGTGTAAGGTCGATTTTTAGTCGGAGGTTAAAATTAATTGGAAAAAATCGTGTGTTTTCACGGTTTCTGGTTTGCTGGTAATTTATTGTTTGGACGAGAAAATTTTTATGACAGCAAATTCCAAGTTCTCGAGGGTACGGAATGAAATTCATTTAAATTTGATAAATATTTTTCGCTCCTGCAGAGCTTAATTAACAAAGATCCGTATCTGCAGTAAGAGAGGAAGGAAGAGAGAGAGAAAAAAAACGCATAGAGGATCGAAAAAAAAACAGAAACAAGGTCGACCACATCCGCTCTGGGCTTGTACACGAAAGCAGCGTATTCTCCAACCGGGACCCCATTATTTAGCACCGAAGCGAACAAAACGCATGTACACACACACGCACACATTCAAATCCGTTTATATACGAAACACAGCAAAAATGCAGCACCATCAGCTTTTTCTTATTCTCGTGACGTACGAATGAAATAAAGAAACAAATATAAAAGGAAAATAAAAAGAAAAAGAATTAGAGTGATGAAAAAATTGTTGAGGAATGAAAAAAACGTGGGGAACGCGCTCGACCTTCGGAAACAACGACCACAAGTCTTTTGTCCACTTCTCATCCATGCCTTTCAATTTTTCGTCACAAAGTCTTGCAAATATTTTTATTGTCGTTTTCAACCGAGATTTTTTTTTTCGTTTTCGAGAAAATGAGTTTGAATCGTTCGGAAGAAAAAACTTTGAGCCCTTGAGCCCTTGAGCTCTTTCCATTACGATCGAACGAACTTCGCTGGAGAATTTCGTTTTCGAAATTTCCAGCGTATCGAACGACTGAGCCACAGCTTTAAAAATCAAAGGAAATTACCGTTGGACAGTATCGAATGACGTTGGGAATAAAATCCATCAGAATTTTGGCGTTGGCCGATAAAGCAGCGTTTGAAAAATCTTTTCCATCACAAGATTCGCCCGCTGTGATGGCCACGATCTTTGTGTCTTCCAATGTATTTTTTAAACCCTCCTCAGTATTGTCGTAGTGAGTTACTCTGGATTTAGTGTCGATGTGGTTCAATTCGAGGGCGAGGGACGTCACATCGACTTTGTCATAGATCGCTAATTCGTCAATCAGGGACGACTGCTTGAGGAAAAGGGAGAGGCAGCTACCTGTGTCGAGAGAGATTCTCAATTTTTCCCAATCGTATTTGTTCGTGATTCACGACACTGAGCATTTTTAAAGTTTCCCTTAAGAAAAAAGCATCAAGAAAAGTTCGAAGGAAACGAAAAACTCGATCTCAATCGATCGGCGATGAAAATAATTTGTTCACCTGTTCGTCCAGCAGCACCGAAAACTGTGATTTTCATTGATTTCGAACTGAAGGTAGACGACACGGTAAAATTACGAGAAAATATTCCACAAGCACGCTTGAGTCTTCTCGCGGAGGACAAAGATTTTTTCATAGTCAGCATTGATCGCGGAAACATTTTGCCGATTGGAAGCGAACTCCATGGACACGCGATTCGTTACAGATTTTTTTTACGATTTACCACGAAAACTGTGCATAATTCAAGGTTAAATTCATATTGACAGCTACGAACGTAATTTGGAGAAAAAAAAAAAAAAACAACAGCCACTTGAAGCATTTTCACTAAAAAATGTGAATTTTAGCTTTTTTTTTTGTTTTTCCAAACAATTTTCCTTATTTTATCAGTTTTTTCGAATCACGTCTGTTCGTACAGGAAGTTTGTATTATGACTCGAGAGGCGAGACATCGAATTATATAGCGTGCAGCTTATAACTCTGTGTGGGCCTCTTGATGCCTTTTTTCTGAACTCGGAAGTTCTCACAAAGCTCCCCGAAGCGCTCTCCCAGGAACGCATTCCATACGACCCAACGCCGATATCATACTTTATTAATTCGCCTCAGAATTCCACAGAATAATAATCATCATTATCATTATTTCTCATTGCGATGAGGAATGTTCGTTGGAATTGTCGAAAAAAATTGTTACAGCATTTTCATGTGCCCCTTATTTTCATAGCTATTTTCGTAAACGTATCACAAAACGACTTTATTTAGGATTCTTTCAAAATTTTGTATAAACGTTCTTGGCACCAAAACTAACAGTTTTCTCCTCTGAAGAAAAATTTCCTGTCGTTTAGAATTTGAGAATTTCCAATTTTTCATTTTTCCCATCTAAACGCGTGTCAAGTCGCGTTTCTTTTGTTTTTTTTTCTTGCAACGTTTTTAACGAAACGTGACTTCAATTTACATACGTTTAGATGGGAAAAATAAAACATTGGAAATTAAATATCTCAAATTATAAACATCAGAAAATTTTTCCTCTTAGGAGAAAACTGTTAGTGTTGGTGCGAAAAAAGTTTATGCTAAATTTTGAAAGAACCGTAAATAAAGTGATTGCGTGATAGTAATTCCTTAAAAAAAATTTCGTTGTCATTGCCAACGGAATAATAATAAAAAATTGTTCCTAATGCATTTTTTTAATTCCGATGTTCTTTCCTTTATTATTGTTTATGTGCCTAGTCAATGGGACGAATGCACACTCGCCTAATTAAGATAACATGCACTTAATAGACGTAACCCTAGGGTCAACCAGTTGACCCGATCTCTCTTACATTCGTCGATCGTCACCATCTGTTTCCACGAATCCAAACTGGGTGAATCGAAAACGTAAGCGCGCAACAAATCGAGGATGTGCGTAACGATTGCTATGCCATTGATATTCTCGACGAAGCTCCGTGATTGACGTTTCTCGGAAGTCTTATTAATCCCTTGCCACGAGATCTATATGTGAATTTGCAGGTATTCTGAGATTTTTTCTATGGACTTGTTCACGCGGAGTGAGACAATTTTTTAAGCTCTTTTCATTCGTTTTTTTTTTTCTCAATTAATTTCTCTTTTCTTTTGATGATCCATTGACGGCATTTTTCATATTTTCGAGAAGAATAAATGAAAATTTTGTTTTTTTTATTTTGAAATTTTGAGAAGCTTTTTGTGGATTGGGAATTCTCTCGTCGAACATCTCGTTAATAGAAAAACTATGCGGAGCATCTGTGTACTGAATTCCAAAGAATTTATAATAATGACATTGCCGCGCGGGCTTGCGTCAATCGACGATTATCGGTATGTCAGTCTTTTCTCATTAATTCATTAACCTCACTATTTCATCACGAATAACCTCACAACAATGAAATCCTGGACTTTTGATCTATCGGTTGAAAGAATAATCACAAATTGTTACGGCGGATACGCGATTCGTTAAGAATCATTGAGACCCGATCGGCTGTCGAGAAACCGACTGGACATTCTTATCGTTGTTCTTCGACCGAGCGATGAATGATTTATCGAAAAATGTCAAGCCCTCGAGTCTCGCGAATTTCTCGAAACTTTCCAACGACTCTTTATCCGCCCGGAGCATTTTGGAGGAAAAAAAACGCGAAGGAATTCATGCCGATTTTCTTCTTTTTCAAACGAGAAATCTTCATATCTAAACGTGCGACGAGTCGACGATAAATTTCTAGTTACACACGAATCCCTGAACGTTTTCAAAGTTTCAAAGACCGAACTAAACGATGGGGAAGAATTCTTCGTTCCAAGATTTCCAGGATATGCCAACAAAGCGAGGAATTCCTACAGGCGAGAATAAAAAAAACAAAACGCACGAAAAAGAATCCTGCCATTTGCTGCAGTGTGGAATAAAGCAGTGAGGTCGAGGTGAATATCGCGGGGAACTGCATCCTCGATTGTCTCTACATACACGGACGAGTTTGTCTCCCTATTTATATATAAATCCAAACATATTTAGCCACGCCGCAGCGTTTTGACCGCAAGTAGGAAAAATGGTCTGAACGGTTGACGACATTCAAAAGGATGCAAAAAAACGTCGCCACAGTATTTCATGCTGTTCAAAATGTTAATTATTCAAAAACTTACTGAAGTCGTATAATCGAAGAAAGCAAAAGATTCGCAAAGTTGAAGACCAGGCACACCATTATTTTTAGAGAATTTTCAATTCGTCGATGCCATGAAACGTTTCGTAGATTTTCCCGAAACGTTTACTCGAAGTTTGCCAGCAAGTTCTCCATTAGTTTTGGCGTTTGAAATTTCTCGAAGGACCGTAAAGGCACACGAGACGTTTCATGAAGTTGCTTCCCTTCTGAGTTTCGAGGAAACCACATCCGAACATGTTGGTATAGTCGCCAGTCAAATCCCTGTAGCGTCGAGAGCTGCGAAACGAATCAATCAACAATTTCACTCAAAGCTGCTAATTAAAAAATACGCGAGAAGAAATACAAAAACTAACGTAGATCTTTGTGTTCTCATTATTTTTTAATTGCCGAATTAATGACCAAAGTATTTAGACACCAAAATTTACTGGACCGTTTGAAAATCGTTTTTGCAATATTCAACCTTTTCGAAGCCCCATTAGCTTTTCCCCAGCGTTTCTTACACTCGAGAGGCTTTGTACAAACCCAAACAAAAAATAACGTGGAAAGCAACTTATTGAGTTCCAAGGTTTCTCCGAAATTTTACATCGATTTTTACTGAAATTTTTACGATAAAAATGTTTTTCGCGTTGCTACAATATTTGGCCAAGAAACAGTTAAAAAAACGTTTTTATCTGTTGATTAGGATAATTAATTACTTCGATCATCACTCTAGAATTTAGCATTATTCTCCTACCGGCTGTGTTTTATATTGCGATTTATTTAAATGCATTTTTTCAAACGCATCAATACGTACTGAGGTTGCTGTTATAAAAAATTCTAATCAAAATCTTAGTTATTACAAATCCGGAAATTTTTTCGTTACCTTCTCCATCTGCGAGCAATCAGCCAATCATTCCCAAATTTGACATGCGCATAGATCGTGAGACGTAATGAAACACAAGACATAAAAAATTGTGACGACGATTAATATCTTTGAGAAGACGATTTGCAGTCTTTTAAATTTCTAATCATCGTGGCGTTTTACTCAATCTATGTTGACAGAGCTGCAAGTTACTGCTAAGGGTGTTAATTTTCATATACTCACGGCATCGTCCAAGTGGACATCGTCCATGCGGGCATCGTCCATGTGGGCATCGTCCATGTGGGCATCGTAAAGGTAGGTATTTCAATGGTTGGTTGAGGTTTGAACATCGAATTGACAATGTTCGTGAAAGACACATCGCGGTTGGGATCGTCAATCTGACTGAGTCGAGAGGAGCCATCTGCGAAATAAAACCGTGTAATTCTGAATATTGTCGGCTCCACGATAGATCGATAGATTTCTGGGTCATTTTGTTCATCGGTCAATCGTGATATCCTTCGATTACTAATTTTATTTCAATGGGCTCGACCAGGCGCTTTGGGAATAAATCGAACTCGAATATCCAGAAATCAAACAGATCGTTGATGGTTGCATCCAAAGAAATGATTGCACTGAGAAATCAAATTGGCAAAAATGTGACGAACAATGTGCAAGTTTTTTCAACAAAAGCGATCCAACGAGTTTTGTTTTGCAGCCTGGCGAGAGTTACGGTTTCGAAAGTCAATGAAAAACAGGTCGATAGAGTTCCTTCAGTATGGAAAAGAAAAAATGGAAAATTCTGTAAAAATTGAATAGGAAGATCGCTAGCAGTGAGCCGAACCGAAAAACAAGGCCGTCTACGTATCACCAGGCATTCTCTTTGTTCTGTCGTCTTCCGTAGTATCCAGAACATGCCACGCGACGTAAACACATTTTATTGCTTAGTTGGTAATGTTCCACACTTTCCTTATACGAGCCAGGGGCGTAGACGCTCGTAATGTCATTATCGATTGAAAAGAAAAGACCACGAAGTCAGTTTATTTCACATCCCGTAAGTTTTTTCCTTGGAATTGGGACACAACACCCTTGGAAGGAAATCAACGGTTTCCAATTCTACAGAGTGTCAAATTCTGAAATTTCCTAGATTAACTCCGAGTCCCCGTTACTCGAAAACGGAAATAGAATGATGTGATTTAAATAATAACGAAAATAAAATTCAATTCTTTTCATGGAGCATAATTGTTGATGAGGAACCTTAAGATTAGGAAAAAGAATCATTTTTGTTGCAACTTACTCCAATTGATGCGCATGCCTCCACTGCCGCATTGATTCGCTATGGTTTGAGCCGCCGCGGCCAACTCTTTGGACCATGTCTATAGATTCGAAATGACATTTGAAAAAACAATAATTTCCTGATTAAAGTTCGAATTATCGGATTATTGATTAAAAGTATCAACCAGTGGTCCACGGTTGTTCGCTATGTGAGCGTTGACGATTTCGTTGATCTGGCTATCGTTCAGGCCGGACACGATGACCGTGCCACAACCTCCACCTGAGTTGATGTTCTGAAAACATGAGATTTGCATTTCTTCTCATCTTGGCGAACGTAGCATTATTCTTCGTGATTAAATTTGAACTACTTACGATGCTGTTTCCAAAGTTATAGAGAGGTCCTGCCTCGGTACAAACCGCAAGGGTCACCGCGAAAATAAAACTATACAGACTGATAGACATTTTCGAGCTCGTCTTTACCTAACGAATTCGTGTAATGCTTGATATACTTGATCGGGTCTCGGTTATTCACTGTGAAAAATAACTCTTGTACGACGAGTATTTATCGAGTAAGATTACAATATGAGGAAAAAATACTGTTACATTATTACGTTATGCCGAAATATGGTGTTTGCTTGATTTCTCGTCCTTCTTCATCAGCAAATAATAGTGTCACTTGAGTGTACAGTAAAATATGTGACTGAGCCAGAGAATTGAGATAAGTACAAATTTTTCACTTGGATTCCTGGTATTTTTGAATTTTATTGAAAAGTTTAATATTTCGCGTGTAGAAAATGGTTCACTTCACGCGATTGTGTCAGATTATGAATTTCCTCATCATTTCGGATCAGAAAGACAAAATCCCGAGGAAGTTGTTTTCGTACGAATTATTTTTCTGTTTTTATTTTCAAATTTGACTCTTTTATATATTTGATGCATTTTTTTTTAGTATTCGTGTTTTGAATTATATATTTTTTTGATTTAACGCTATATCGTCAATCGCGTGAGTGCAAGAGAGATGGCTGAAAATTAGATTCACGTTTTTCTAGGAAACGTTTGTGTTTCCGGCAAATTAAAAATTACTCCGTCTTCTCCGAAGAGGAAAAAAAAATAACGCGAAAACGAACACGACTGTTCAGTAAAAGCAAACAGCTTCTTTATATCAGGTGTCCGAAAAGTCATCTTTGGAAAATAGCGGAGCGTGCAGATCACGAGATTCTATAACGAAAAGTCCTTAACCGTTTTTTCCTCCGAGGCGCCGTTGTTCGGATATTTATGAACTTCATGGGCTGCGACAAATTATTGAATATCTCGTTAACGGTGGGTTGTACAGAAAATTTGTTGAGAACTTTTCTTTTCGAAATTCCGCGACCCTTCCAACCCACCAATATCCAAGAGTGACTTTTGGGACACCCTGTATATCAAAATTTTTGCAATGACATATACGGGAATAGTGAAATGCGTTGAACAAAGCGAGCGCGTACGGCTTCGCCTGCGTACATCTTTCGCCGCACTTGCGAGCTGCTTCCCCTTGACAGGACCGAGCCCTTGTTAACCGCGGAGTTCAGGGTTCAAGTCCCGACCGAAGGCTCGCGTGGGACTTTATTACGTGAACCATGAACGCTTCGCGCGAGATACGAACGAACGATGAATTCGAAGAAGTTTCTTCTTCTCCATTGCTTCATCCTCTGTTTTATTCTATCCGAGAGTCAAAGGGCGACGTGTCATGTCTCGTCAAGGGCGGATGAACCTTCGAGCGTTTCTTACGTAACTAACTTTAGGATGTGCGTGCCTCGACCACGATGAATACGCGTTCGTGCATGAATATATCAAAACAGTAAATATTCCGACAGATTCGCGTGAAAATAAAACTTCCGTTTTCTCCACGAATGCATGATTTTGTTTATACTTTTATTTAGTAAATGCAATATATCGAGTTACGAAAATGATCGAAACATTATTTCGCAGTTATGCCTCTGTCAAGTCGTCATTGAAGTAACACACAAGACTGGGCACGTAAATGTCCTCAGAAAGACCGCAAGCGACGTAGCGATCTCTCTCGTCGACTATTCCATTCTCAGCAAGAGTCTTATTCATATCAACACTCTTCCCCTCGAATTTCCACTCGTACGAACCACCGTGTGCATTAAAACTACAAAAACGCTCTTGTATTCGTCGTATCGTGTCTTCTTCGCAAACCTAGGAACCAATTCCTCTCAGAATTTCCGTATTGCGAATACGCAGCGACAACATGCTTGTAAACAAAACGAATGGAGACCACCGATATATCTTTCATTGCAATAACCTCAAATTCGCTTTTTCACTGAGTCTTCATCAGGGTTATACGATATTTCGCCCTTGGTTACTTTTTAAACGAGTCGTCGTCGAATCTTTTCGAAATTTCCGAATTTTCCTTCGAATGTTTTTCCTTATTCGTGTCATATAGCGAAGCCTTCTCCGAGCTACGTCGGAAAAACACATTCGAAAAATAAAGAGGACTCACCGAAATAACAGCCGACTGTCCTGTAAGTGCGTTGATAACTCGGCAGGTCCTCGAATTCTCGGTTAAATATCCTCTGAGGTATTTGTCATCAAGCCACCAAGGACACTTGTTCAAGGGACGCCACATTGTTGTTGGGACACTGGGGCTGACGTCAGGAATCGGTCCGTGAGGACAGTACGGCGCTTGTGCACCGGTCAAAGGGTTCACGTGGTATTTAATGTCACCTTTTTCATGATCGAACCAATGACTAATGTCTTTTCCAGCATTGGCTAATATCGGTTTAATTTCGCGGCTGTGGACGTGAGGGAGACATTTTAACTTTTGAAGCGCGAAACGCGGCTCAGACCGTCATGGCTACCCGAACTAATATTTTACCCGCCGAAAAAGCGCCAAATTGTGCGAATTTGGCGCGAAATCCGATTTCGTATATGTGTCATTACCAGTATTTCCAAATATAGCAAAGTTCCGTAAGATCGTAAACACCTCCGAGATACGAGACCCAACAATCTTCCGGTTTATTATGCAAAACGACTTCCGTTGGGAGAAAATATTCGAGTTTCTGAAAATGTTCACTCTCGTTCTCTCTCGGCGTGTCCGCCATCTGATAAACGTTGAAAAAAATGTAAAATTTTGAGGATACACGAGATAGAAACTTGAATATCCCGCGCGGAAATAATGGACGATGAATATACGACGGAATAACCTCGTTATTCTTCGTAAGTCTTGCTTAGTAAATATGCGATGGGGATAAAACGATTTTTACGAAGTATTGCAAAGTCTGTGACGTTTTGACACTTTTTATACAACCGGATATGACTCCGTCGTAGAATAATCAAACACAAACACAAGCTCACTTCCTGTTTGAAGTTGCACGTTTCAAGTTTCAACAAAGCCAAGACAGTGCGTGTGTGGGGGTTATAATATTTTCAAAGTTTTTTATTTTTTAACGAGCGTATATGATGGCTGATGATAATACCGATGCTAAGGTAACATTTTTGGTCTTCTAGATAAGACGAAACTCCCTTAGAATAAAGAAAATGGCATCGAAAGTTGCATGCCAATCGAGCCATTATTCTTGTCGTTACGAACCAACGAAATATTCGTTGGTTAGGTTAGCTCGCGTATTCCACCGGTAGTGCTTCTTCATTTGTGAAACGTATTGTTAGTGTTTTTTTTTTTACGATGCTACCCTCTAACGTGGTAATCAATACAATTTTGTTTCTACAAATCTTTCCATACATCTGTCTCTCTCCTCTTTGCATAACTCCAGTTCTTTTCTCAAGCGACACGAGCTTTCGTCACTGGTAAAAAATTCCCCCCAGGCACGCGGTACATCGACCGTTCGCGATCTTTTTAACCTCGAAACAAAGCAACGCGTCGGCTTTGCTTCACCGAAAATTACGTTTACCAACTCAATACTTCGTGTCATTAACCACTACACATCAATTTTCAGTTATCAATAACACTCCCCGTGTCTTTGTTAACGATAACAAGAAAATCCATCATTTCCGAAAATCTATAGTCATGCTGAGCTTTTTCGGGCTCCACCGCTCCAAATTTTCGAATCCAATTTAAAAAATGTTTAATTCCCATTTTGCTACGATTGTTCACATTTTTTTAAATTAACTTATGGAAAGATTACTTTCCCAGCACCGAAATATTCAGAAATCATAGATTCTGCTTTGAAATTCTTTTGCCGATCACTTTTACTTGACAACCTATAGTTGTCCATTTTTCATCCATAGACCAGTGTAAAATAACAAAATTGTCAAACTGTATTGTTCCCTTGTCAAGATTCAATAAAAACTCATTGGCCTTGTTTCCCGAAGCGTCAAAATTTTTAGCGGTTAACGGCGCCTAAAAATCCAAATTTTTTCTTACCATTTCTCGTTACTCGCTGAACAAATGCTCACGACATTGGTTCGTTCCACGTCGAGAGACAAATCTCCCGAATCTAAAAATGCAAGCCCTGACACTGGGGCTTCGTGGCCGCAGATCGATCAACAGGTTTGCAGAGCTATTTTTGGCTTTTTTGCGGTTAATCAAATTGCTCCTCGATTTAAATTGCTCTCCGATATCACCGTATACTTTTAAATCTGTTTTTTTTATCTTTAAATCATTTTTCATAATGCTAAATCCAAATATCTGTTCGCAGGTTCAGGAATACAAAGACTCCTTGAAATCCAAGGTAATTATTCACGAGAAGAAAGCTTCCACATATTTTAACAATTATCACCCGTTTCTGTAAAAAAAAAAGAAAATTTTTTGGTATCCAAAGTTTTAATTTTACGACGTTGGATTTTTGTAGGCGGAGCAACTGTTGCTGAAGGGTTTCCCTGAGAAAATAGTTAAACTGAACGAGCTCTTAACGACACCAAAATTCTGCAGAAGAGATCTGTCCGAAGTATACCAAGAGCTAAATGTGCCCATTCCAGATCCAATAGTGCTTAACCATTCCGAAGATGAACCTACGAATAAGAGAATCAAATTAGACAACAGCGCGGATGGAGCTGTAACAACCGGAACAAAAGTAATGATATTGCCCAGCGGACCGATACTATGCAACAAACCGATTTGTGATATGATTTGCATAGTCAAACCGTACATACTCCAGCTTCTGGAAGACTCCAACGTCGTAAGGCTTTCTTTGAATAAAAAATATTTATGATTGCAAGCACGAGATGGCATTTGCGTACGGATTTGCTAGCAATGAATTATCGAATGAATCTTTATGTTTTTGCAGCTGAAAATGTGGGTGTCCGTTATGATACCCAAGATCGAAGATGGCAACAATTTTGGAGTGTCAATTCAGGAAGACACACTGGCTGAGATACAAACTGTCGAGAGTGAGGCCGCCGCATATTTCGATCAGATCTCAAGGTGAATTCTTTGTTGAAAATTACTAAAAAAGACAAAGTTTCGTTGGGTACGGAGTCAGGTAGAGATTTGTTGTCAGGCTCTCTGCTGAGAAGATTTCAATTGTTGGAATTGAACGATGTCGAAGCTTTTATCCCGCGGTTGCTTAACATACGGCGATGGAGTCAATCTCCGTTAGCCACATCGTGTAGAACTGGAAAATCCTAACGAAACAGTTCCCGCTGCATTCGTAATTACTTAATTACTCGAGCGCAACGAAATCACTTTAATCGTTTGGAAATCGGACGTGATAAAAGAAATCGCGCCCTCTAACTTTGAGGAAAATCGATTCTTATGTTTTTCTAGATAGAAACGTCTTGATCGGTCGAGAGAAAAAACTAAATGGCGTTTAATCGAATACTTTGATTTCCAGGTACTTCATTTCTCGAGGGAAAGTATTGAGCAAAGTGGCGAAATATCCGCATATTCTTGACTACAGACGAGCGATACAGGAGTTGGATGAAAAGGAGTTCGCGAGTTTGTGGCTGGTGATCAGCGAGGTCCGAAATCGCTACTGCGCGTTGCACGATCTCGTTATCAAGAACTTGGAAAAAATAAAAAAGCCACGTTCGTCAAACTCTCAGTCTATGTACTGAGGATAAAAATGTATTGTCGGGTAAACGCAATATGCGCGCCCGCGGCACACAACAAATAATACACTCGAGAATGAAAAAAATAAAACTTAGATGAGAACCGCGAACGAAACAAACAAAAAAATTAATGCAAAAACGATTGAATGAAACTAAGAATCTACAGCAAGGATCCGTACTATGGTATTAATTTATTTCAATTATCCTTGTAACTGATATTAATTTCACGGCGTTCTTCGCGCATTCGAGATTCAATTTGTTTCCCAACGATTTTCAGTTTCCCTTTTTTTTCGTCTCGATTCTCCGCCCCCTGATTTTCGCAGTGAAATCATTTTTCTTTTATGTTTTCGCGTGTAATCTCGAATTTTTCACATTATTGTCATCGATCGAAATAAATCCTCATCAATTTTTCCACGAAGTGTAAATTGGCGTTGTAACCTTATTGCATAATGAAGGAAAAAAAAAAAAAAAAAAAATACATCAAAAAAGAAGAAAACGTGAACAATAAACAAAGCAAATCAATGGACCCTTCTCCTGTCGTATAAAATTGATTTATTATCTTTAAAATATAGTCTTTTGTTCTTGTATAATTAACGTAATAATATCAGGTCGATTTTCTTAAGTATTTCTGTCGAAAAATTTCTGGAAAAAGAACAATACATGATTTCATTTGAGAAGTGCACAAAACGTGATAAGGCCACATTTTTCTCTCGGAACGTTACAAATTATGCTCGATATATAAAGTCTTAAGCACGGTTTTTTTTTGTATTATAAACTACGCTTTTTTTTAAATACTTGTCGTCGAGCCGCTGCCGCGTCTCTTGATAGTCATTAAAAAAATCTCTTATTTTACTTTATATTGGGAAGTATGTAAATGATTTGGCAATATTTCGAATACGGAACCTCCTTAAGGTAGTCTTTTGGTCGCATGCTGTGAGCAAACCCTGCTGCACACTTTTATTCGGAAAGCTGAATTTTTAAAATCTAAATATTGCGGGTAATCCTTAGTTTAAAATTATTTTTACTGCTAAAGTGACTAATGCAACTCATTTTTGAGCTCGTTCGCGACCTCGAACGACGGCGCTAGAAAATATCTATCCTGTTAAAAAATTCTAAGGGAATTCGAGATTCCTATTCGTTCTCATTGTTGTGAGAGTCGAAAATGGTTGCGTTACTTTTCACGAGTTTGAATCCTCGAATAGACCGGGATTCAAGTAACAACGCTTGTTGAATCCTAGTAACTTGACCGGCGGGGTCTGACCCTCGCGTGCACCAGTTCGAACATTCGACAATCTGCTGTCGACCTGGAATAGCAAACAAAAATAGTATTATCCACTCTGAATTTTTCATTTAGATAAAAAATACAATGTCGTGGTAGTTTTCAAACAAAATCGTTGATCTTCAGTCTCTATGGGAATCTTAAAGTTTTCCTTTTACAGAGTAAGAGGAAATCTTACCTTGGCCATGGCTAGACTTGAACTTTTTTTAATAAAAATTGAAACTCAACCCAACCAATGGGAATAGTGCTGTAATTACCGTTTGAAATAATTCTAGGAGATGCAACTTGTGAGCATATTTCATGAAGACCTCGCACAGTGTTTGTATGAACCAACTTCCACTGACGTTATTACGATAAGCCACGTAGCCGTACATAGTGGCATGAGCAATCATAATGTGTGAATAATTCCGGTCGTCCGCCGATTGGTCGATACCATCGGTAACAGTTTTTGGAACAACGTGGTGTTTGACACCCCTACAATGAAAAATAAAGAGGAAGTACAGACTTATCAGAATATCTTACAACGTTCGCAAAAAATGAAGCGGTTAAACGATTTTTCGAAAAACTAAGATTTTCGTTAAATTCGACAACCCATAAAATTTAAACCGTTTAACCGATATTTCCCAAATTCACTACCAACCTATTCACTACCTTCCTATTATGACACTCTATTTATAGAAAAAAAAATAATAATAAATCTCCAAATTTGCGAAAGTTAGAGCGATTATACCCTTTTTTTGAAAATTTCAAAATGCCGTAGAATTCGTATTTTTCTAGCAACTCTGACAAAATTATTGGAGAACGAAGAGCTGGTATAGATTAACATCTGTGCAAAACGGGAGCCCTGTTGCTCAAACCGTTCTCGAGTTATAAACGTTTGAATTTTACAGTGCCAGAACAACACACACACACACACATCCGGACATTTTTTCTAGATATGATTTTTTGATATTTTGGGACATTTTAAGCACATTGACATTGAAAACTAGAAAAAAAAAAATCTTCACCGTCACATGGCTTCCTCTATGAGGGAGCAAAAGTATAAAAACCGATTTAATTTCGCAAATCGAAACTCTTGAGTAATAAATGTCAAATAAAAATTGTCCAGTTTGAAAATAAAGTGATATTAAAGGCTTTCTTGTGATAAAAAAAAATTGCAAAGATTGTCGGGAGGATTTTCTATCTTATTTACGTGAAATTACTAAATAATGGTCATAGCGTTGTGAAAGAAAAATAATTGAGCAACGAACCTGCAGGCTTGGAAAATGAATATTTTAGGTTTTCGACGCAAAATCGGGCAGTTTTCGACGGTAAAACGATTTATAATATCGTCGCAAAATACTTTCTCGGCACCAGGAAGACCATAATCGGTGCCTGCGAGTTCCGTGTTGGTGATGCCGTTTTTGTCGACGGTTGCATGTCCATGGGCAGACATAACAACGAAGCAAGAGTCAACCCGTTGGAAATCCTTTTTGGCGAATTCTTTGACGGCATCCAAAATTTCCTTCAATCGTAATTTTCATCATTATGGACGTTCAATTCAATATTATGAATTGCAGATTATAAACGTCTGCCAGAATATGTTCATTTTTCATTCAGTATGGGGTAAAGTCATCGGTCAATGGATATCGAGTTTCATAGCAAAGATGAGCGTTGTTCATGATGAACTTACAATGAAATTTTCAATTATTGAGCTATTGATACAAAAATTACTCTTCCTGTTCGAGCCAATTTTTCAGAAGAATATTGAACTTTAATTCTCTCCATTATTTCACGAATTTCGCGACGTAAGTCTTCGAGTGCACACCTCCTATAAGTGCATACCGGGTCAATCAGACCCAAGGCCATTTGCAAATCGGTGTATTCCGGTAAATATGCATTTTTTGTTCTTTTTTTTTGTACAGACGTTTTTCGTAGTAAATTATCCATATTTTATGGCCCACAATTTATTTTCTGACGAAAACGAAAACGAAATGCCAAAAATTGCCAAACAATCGTCGACAGAAAGTGTTCGGGTCAAAACGACCCGGTATGCATGTCAATATTCATATCATTTATCATTTTTTCGAACATTGTTTGCTAAATACAACAGTGTTATTCAAAAAGTCAAACATGGATCCTTTTTGTTTAGGGTTCATAAGTTTTTCGTTTTACCTTTCCAGTTAGATTCATATGGCCCGTCACTTCGAAGCCCATATCCTCAAACAATTTTTTCAAGCACGCATCGTCACGTTCCGCACCCTCTCGGGGCTCTCCGAGTAGAGATTTCTGAATTGTGACTACGAGAACATAGCCACGTGGTCGGCTTCTCATTCGGTATCTCCCAATTGGTCCAGCTACCTGGTTATCCCGAAACTTTGTGGCTTTCCGTACCTTTATTATGAGAGGTTCTTTATTCCCATGGAGATTTTCGTTAGAATTATCGTTTCTGTAATAAAAGACGATCGATTTCATGACAAGGAGAATTCTAAGTGACGCTCAATATTCCTTGATCAATACTCTTTGTAAAAAGTCCAGCGTTCATTATTCAATAGGAAGTGAACACTCACTCAGGGATATCGTCTTCACTATCGCCACTATCGTCGCTTTCGTCATTTTCCCCATGTTGCGAACATGAATTGTTCCTGGAGTGGTCACACTCATCCTGAAGAGGTCTGTGACCTTGTAGCACGTCGGCCAAAGTGTGATGCTGTGTCTGCCGCAAGCAGAAACCAAGATTCGTAAATGCGTCCGGTCCACGAGTCTTGATCGTCGAAAGAATATGGCGCACCGTTTCCTCCGCTGCAAGATTTTTCTGAAAGCGTTTTCCAATCCTACTTCATAGCTCGTGAAGTTCGCTCTTTCGGAATCGTTATCGAAAAAAAATACGTTTTTTTTCCAAGGGAGGAAAATACGACAATACAATTTGCTAAATTTTTCACGAGGAGCGAAATGACGTTTCGAGAGAAACACCAATCGTTACTTTTGTTTGGAAAATTTGGTTTCGGAATGCTCGGTTCATTGTTGCTCAGTAATTCGTATTGAGAATTCAAATATGTTTAATGGACAACTCAATAACTTGTCTTTCTTGGTGCAATGCATGATTATAAGTTTTTAAAACAACGTGACAAAGGAATAAAAATCGACGTACCTCCCACCGCGAAACGTTTACGTCATCCGGATTGAAAACCCTCTTTTCGATCAATTTTGGCCATAGTTTGACCATGTCAATTCTTGGCACAAGGAAGTCGATGCAACGATCAATCATTGCTCTATCGTTATAATTCATTTTGTTTATAATTGTTTGTTTTGTTCACTGTAAATGCTAATAGTTCTGGTTATAACAAAAGTTACAGTCGTTTCTCCGACGAAACTGCAAGGACAATGGCCTGCTCCGTCTTCGTAGGACTGTGTAGACTGCAGCTGTAGAAGCACGGTTGTAGAACTGAAGTACTGAAGTGTCAGTGTCAGTGAGGTCAGTGATCAGTGTCACGGATAAACGTGGGAAATGCTGGCTGCTGGCTTGAGCGCGGGAAAATCAGAGCCAGTGGCTTTGTCCATGAAGAAGCAGAAATAACCGTAGGAAATAAAAGTTTGCAGGTACTAAAAGACGATGGGAATCACTACATAACTCTAGGTATTATCGTATGAAACGTAATCTTGAATACCAACAGTGCACATTGCAATGCACTTTGTTTGTATCGTTGGGAAAATTTCTTTTGTAGAAGCACAAATCGCATTTACCGATAGTCGGTGATGTATAATCGGAATATAGTGAAAAATCAACTATATCGACGATTATTCCGTGTAATAAACCGCGATTTCACGCATTTTTCCTTGATCCTAGAATTTCTAATTGAAATTTTTCACCTGTCGTGTGAAGGAGTTATAAAAGTTAATTAATTCAATTAACGTTAGGAAATTTTTTCGTACTTGCTCCTTCAGTAATCTGTCGATAAATAGACTATATACATGAATTCCATTACATTTACGTCGTGAACGGAATAATCTCTCGCTCTCGAGAGACTACTAAGCTGTGCATTATTAAAATTAACTGGCGAGTCAGGGGTAGTTTTCATGTCTCGCAACATTATTGTGCACGATACAAGAGAATCGTGAAAATTTCCCTTTACTCATAAACTCGGAATGTAGCTGGTAGATGTGAGAGACGAATTTACCGATTGTTAAAATTTCCATTGTTTTCGTTTTCGTGCATTTTCGAACGCTTCGTTGGCACGAGAAATTGCCCTTTTGGATATTTGCTCATACTCTATAAAAAATATCAGTTAAGAAAAAGATGAATGAGTGTTTGATTCATTTTTTTTCTCGTTGATGTCAATAAAATCTTGCTTTTATATAAAAAAGTGCTGAATAGACAATTTATTTAACAAAAAATCGACCTTCAGCATTGTGTGTATTACAAAACAGATGAAAATCGTGTTTATGCCTCAAAACTCCCACGTTCAACTATATTCTAGTCAATTATAAAGTGTTCGAAATATTCAAAACATACGCTTGTGCAATATCCAAAGTCTTGGTTCTACATCGAGAAACGAAAGTCTTATGAAAATACACATGTTTACATAAAATTTCGTGAAAAACAAAAACAAAATGGTTGCCAGATTGCTCCGATAAAGAAAAAACATAACGTTGAGAATTTCGTTATTTTTGCGATACGAAATTCATGTATGCAGGAAGGAACTATGGCGATTGTTCATTCGAGCGCAGAATCCTGCATTTCCAGGATTTCTGGTAACAGAAAGGAAAAAAAACGCGAGTGATTGTCATCTGTTGTTGATGATCCAATTTTTGGTCTGAAAATGATTTGCAGCGTGAGAAAATTTCACAACTGATGAGGAAATTGATAGCATAAAAAACTCAGCCATCCATTAACACTCGCAGTTTTTCTTCAGTATTTTCTCACTCCAGCATGCACGTCTGGGCGGTGAAAATTTTTCGCACAGACCGAGGATATATTTGGCGATGCCACGGAGCACACGGATCTTTGTCTTCCTTCCATCTCTCGTATCGTTGTAGTGTTTACAATAAAATTAACTCCTACATCGTAGATATGAATGGAATACGCGTTTAGCATGATAAAAAGGCCTGGACCTCTGCGGAGAAGAATCCTTGGGAATGCCACATAAGTGACGACACGGCCGATTTTTTTCTCTGCCTTCATATGCGCGTATACAGGGTGTCCTAAAAGTGAGAAAATATTTTAATGGGGTCAGAAAGTACGTACGATTTTGGTGAGAAAAGTTCTCAGTCATTTTTCTCTCCGATGCACCGTTGCCAATATATTAATTAACTCTGATACTCAACGGGCTGTCGATAAACAACTTTAATATTTCAATAACGGCACAACCGGGAGAAAAACGGCTGAGGACTTTTCTCTTCAGAATGACACGTTCTGTTCGACCATGTAAAAAAATAAAATCACTTTTAGGACACCCCTTATATAGGACTTCACAATACAACTATCCTCAGAGCTACCGGACATGAATTTTGAAGTGGCGTACTGTCACATGATGATTCTATATATGAACGCAGCTTCGTAATTATCTAATTACTTCAACTTCATATGATAGTCCAGAAATCCGTTGCGTATATCTCAGATAGGAAGGAGCAAATATTTAGGATCATGAAAATTGAACGACGAATTTCTGTCAGATATGTGAAAAGAGTTTTTTAATGTCATAATTTGATTTTTCGTGACTTGCAGGAAATTTTATTTGTACAACTTTTTCTTTCGATCGATTGTGAGATTTTATCCGTTTCGACAAGGAGGAAGTATGTTTTTCTGATGAAAAGGAAGTTTTACGAGGGAGTTGAGCGTAGTAAAATCGTGTTTGGCCACAATAATGTCGTTTGAGGGGGTCGCTCGGTAAGTGAGGATAATTTACGTCATACAGGGGAGACACATACACATGCACGTAAGAAATCGCAACCCAGTTAGATGGAAACAGGCATTGGACCCCGTGAAAGAGAATATATCGGGCGTGCTATTGATTTGGCATGGTCGCAGCAGCGAGGCCGCACCCTTCGTTACCACCCCCATGACCCGTTCCAGGTTCGGTCATACGCTCGTTTTAACAAGTACATCCGAAAGAATTAATAAAAAATATTCATTTGGACTCGAAATCATTGAAACGAGTCTCGATGAATGTAAAAAAAAAAAAAAAATAGACGACTCTCGGTTTTCGTAATCTTTATGTTCCTCCTAAGACATCAGATTTTGAGGGTGCTGATTTTCTATATTCAAAAAGCATTGAATAATTCCTTACGGACTTTATTTTCATCCACACGAAATTTGTTATCAAACTTGTTGAAAATGAATGACATTGGAATTTAGGAAACTGTTGGGAGAGTGAATTTGTAAATGGCGAAAAACAACCCCTGTAGCAATTATCTACACCCCTCGTGGGTGAGCTCCAATAAAAATCATGGAACTCGTTCGGGGCTGTGATTCGTCAAAGTCTCTGAAAGTTCATCGTGCGCAGCATCCTTTATGGACCAGTGCTCGTGAACCACCCCTTTTGAAACAAAATGGTGGATACTATGGGATGCAGCATCTCATGCATTGGAGTCTCCAGGAAATTTGGCGATTTCTGAGTTCGAGAGAAAGTAGAAACGAAGAATATACGAGAAGAAATAAATCTGTTGGAAAATTGAGAAATGAGAGGAACGAACACAAACATTTACGTAAGAATATGGATTCGGGAAATAATTATTTCCGACTGAAATCGTAAAAGTTCGAGCATTTGGGCTTTTCCAAAATTTATATGGGCAATGGAAGGATGAAAAAGGTTTTTCAAGGATGTTCGTACACATGATCTCAAGGACGAATCAAATGCAGTCGAACCGTCCAATAAAAACATTTTTCGAGGCCCCTAACGATACCTCCAGTTGACCTTCTATGTCACGCACCATGTGACGACCCCCATACAATTACGTCATTATCAGATTCCTGGGAGAGGAGCGTTATGAGTAAAGCCTGGATAGAAAAAAAAAACATATGTGACCTCTCTGGTATTGCTTCAGCTCGAGAACTCGGACTAATATGGGGAGACTGGTCGTTCCATCTTGGATTCGGTTTTACTCTTCGAATGTCCCATGGGAAGCTGTTGCTCAAATTTCCTGTACGCACATGATTATTTGTACCACGTTGTATTTCTCGTCGAGTATGCTTTACATGCAAAATATCGACTCGCGACAAAGGACTGAAGCCATATTTAAAAAAATAAAAAATGTGGCATCATAATTAATCAAATATCCCCTTATTCCCCTTATAAAAAGTTCTAAGTAACGATATATCTCGAACGTTATTGTTGTCGTTTTATTCGTCCTGTGATTGGTCGGTCCTGTTATACACCGTGTTTTGACTCTCCCACTGTCAGTCTGACAGTTCCGGCTGTTGGTTTGACAGTTGCGTATATACGCGTGCGGTTATATGTTCCTATCGGAATAAAACTTTTTTTCGTATGCATGAAAGTGGAATTTACTAGAACTCTTCACGAGAGCACGCAGAGGGACTTTCTCCATCACTGGGAATTGCCAGATCCACGAAAACTCGTCATAGAGCCACAGCTTCGGGATTTAAATTTATATATATTTTTTTTTCAAAAATCGTGGATCAAAATTTATCAAGGAACGCGATCGACTAGAACTCTTCACGAGAGCACGCAGGGGGACTTTCTCCATCACTGGGAATTGCCAGATCCACGAAAACTCGTCACAGAGCCACAGCTTCGGGCTTTAAATTTATGTATATTTTTTTTTAAACAATCGTGGATCAAAATTTATCCCAGAACGCGATCGACTAGAACTCTTCACGAGAGCACGCAGGGGGACTTTCTCCATCACTGGGAATTGCCAGATCCACGAAAACTCGTCATAGAGCCACAGCTTCGGGATTTCAATTTATATATTTTTTTTTTTCAAAAATCGTGGATCAAAATTTATCAAGGAACGCGATTGACTAGAACTCTTCACGAGAGCACGCAGGGGGACTTTCTCCATCACTAGGAATTGCCAGATCCACGAAAACTCGTCACAGAGCCACAGCTTCGGGCTTTAAATTTATGTATATTTTTTTTTTTTAAACAATCGTGGATCAAAATTTATCCCAGAACGCGATCGACTAGAACTCTTCACGAGAGCACGCAGGGGGACTTTCTCCATCACTGGGAATTGCCAGATCCACGAAAACTCGTCATAGAGCCACAGCTTCGGGATTGGAATTTTATATTTTTATTTTTCAGAAAATGGTGTGTCAAAATTTTTCCAGCAACGCAAACGACTAGAACTCTTGACGAGGACACACAGGGAGATTTTCTCCATCACTGGAAATTGCCAGATCCACGAAAACTCGTCATGGAGCCACAGCTTCGGGGTTAAAATTTGTATATATATTTATTTTTCAAAAATGGTGGATAAAAATTTATCCGGGAGCCCGAATGACTAGAACTCTTCACGAGAGCACGCAGGGAGACTTTCTCCATCACTGGGAATTGCCAGATCTACGAAATCTCGTCATGGAGCCACAGCTTCGGGGTTGAAATATATATATATTTTTTTTTTCAAAAATTGTGGATCAAATATGATCCAGGAACGCAAATGACTAGAAGAGACTTTCTCCATCACTCACAATAAGAAAGAGTGGAGGTCCGAAAAATTATAATATAGAGCAAAAAAATGTTGTGGCGGCGCCAACTTTAAAAAATTTGAGCCATGGTTTTCACTAGGAAAAAGTGGAGGTCCGAATTCTGCTCCAAAATAAGTTGGTTTCAAGAAGCTGTCACATATCTCGATAAGTTATTATACATAAAAGGAGCGCTGCAGCGCTACCAGAAGACCGTTCGCGCGCTTCAGCGCGCGTGATGGACCCTAGTCAATGGTTAAAATTTCCAATATGGAACGACACAACCTTTGACCTTCATCGCAAAAGAAATTTAATTTTTAACAATTTTTATGCCAATCCTTGGAAAAAATCTATGATTGACAATTAAATTATATCCCATGAATGGTGCGTCCAGTTAAAAAATGCTTCAGGACTTTCCTTTTCAGAATTCGCAATTCTATCAATTCCATAAATTGTCCAGAGTGACTTTTGGGACACCCTGTATGTATTTTTCTAATACCTGGACCAATCTTCTGCTTATTTGTGCATCACGCATTGGTGAACGTGCCACGCATCGTATAAAAATCCGTATGTGTCACTTCGATCCTTGAAAATGTGTACAGCTTCCCATAAGTCCATGTACGTGAGTGTATATTAAGGAAAAAAGAAAAAACCGATGACAAAAAAGTAAGATGGATTAGCCATCGTACACCTGCGCCAATCTTGACTGTGCGACAGGCGAACGTAGATAGAAACGATACAGCCACTTCTCTATCCGGTTTGCCTCGAGTCTCGTCCTCGTAGAATCAAGAGATGTCGTTCTTGTGGTTGGCAAGAGGGACTCGGCGCAGTGTTTCGATGCCAAGTAATTAAAAAACAACAAAAAATGGGCAAGAAATGCGGTAGCGTCGCGTTGCCAAATAAATATATCTATAAAGAATAATCTCCCAAGCATAAAAATGCATGTAATTTTGTTCCAAAATCTCCAGAGAACCTTACTCGAAAATACATTTTTAATCTCGCACCGAAGTTTTTTTTTCGCTTAAAATTTGCATTATCAAATGTATGACAGATTTTTTTATTCCCTATAAACAAAATGATTCATAGAGTAGTAGTAAAAGCCAATAATAATAATGAAGACAATATTACAAGTTATTTTCAAGTCGTATTGTTGCTGCAAGAACTGAACGTTGGCAGAAAATTCTTCAATCTTTTGTCCTTTTCTAAAGATATTTTCTCTTCGTCGCCACTCGCACGTATAAACATAACACACATACCGTTATTTTATTATCGCATAAAAAAGTGTAAGGATATAATAACAAAACCGTTATTCATCTCATGGACATTTTTACTCAAAAACCAGAAAAAATAGAAAAATCGAAATATGCATAAAAAGGCTAAATAATAAAGAAAAAAATGGACATCTATCGATGCTGCTCTTATCTCGAACGTCATCTCAAATTTAAGCGTCATCCGAAGATGATAAGGAAACCAATTCATCATAACGACCAAATTTATCATTCGAGCTGGTAACAACTTTCTTTCTTGGATTGTATATCTTAGATAAAACTAATCGACGAATATAAATTTTCCATTCACTGGACACGAAACGAGGGAAAAAATATCTTGCGAGGACTCTGAACGATCGGCTTACGAGAGTTGTCAGAGCTTTTTTCAAATTGATTCGCTTCCGATGTTCAGGAGGTTCGATACGAAAACGAAAAAGTGGTTTTCAAAATAGATTTTCAATTTAAAAGAAAGAAATTTCGAGTTGAAAAAATTGAACTTTTCTGGAGAAATTTTTTTTAATCGGTTTATTCTCATCAAATCTGCAATATTGTTTTGAAAAATGTATTCGCGAGGAAAAAATGCAGAAAAAAAACGCAGCATCACGCGGTTACGCAAAGAATCTTCCGAGCTCCCGAGCGCGCTCTCTTATCACGAGAGAGAAAAATAATGAGAAGAATGAGAGGAGGCTGGGTGAGTTTTGTCTCGGCTCAGAAGTCTCGCGAGAGTGGCGAGAGATAGGATGTTTACTCGGTGCTTCCCAACGACCCGTGACGTTCAACCCTCGTGTCGAATCGATAACCTTTTTCTTTATTTCTTTTCCTCTCTCTCTCCCTCTGTCTCTCCTCGCTTCGATATTATATACTAAGTGTGTGTATATTAATCTGGAGTGTATATTATGTACTTCTAGGTACACGTATTTCGAAAAAATCTCGTGGAAACGTCCAATAATCTTTTATGCCATAAAACTGGCGATAAAACCGATTTTTTACACAAATATCTCAATCCTCGAAAAAAAGAACAAAGTTAAAAAAAAATTATCCTGTACGCGATATTGTCGAGTGTAGAATTTGTGAGAGTGACAAAAAATTCGAACAAAAAAGGGCAAGTCAAGTCAAAAATTTCCGACTAAATTTTGTTATCGAACAAATCATTTTTTTTTTTCTAATCGTCACGTAAAAAAAAACGTTGGATTCGTGACGAAATTACAAAAATTCCAGCCGTCTTCGTAGCATTTTTTTTGTTATTCATTCAAAATGTTGGAAGATTCGAAGAATGATTTTTTTGAAATTTCACACAAAAAGTATGTGAATCAAGAGGAAGTGAATAGATAGATATTCAAATGTGAACATTTATATACAGGGATCAAAAACGCCGGAAGCAAAAATAGTGGATGGCGCGTTGTCAATTAATATTTAGACTGGCCCTCGACCTCACGATCGACCACGACTTCTGCACTCTTGAATCAAAACTCCTGCAACGGTATAAAAGCTACACAAATAATAACAACAATAATAATTAACAGTTCAATTACAAAAACTGAAAGAAAAAAGACCAGAAACAAAAATCACAGTTAAACGATCAATCAAAATTGAATGAATAATGTCAAGCGAATTCAAATTATATTTATATCCTCGTCCGATAGAAACTCGATAACTCAATGAATCGAAACGATTTATTTTTTTCCTGAATATTCAATGCTCAAATAATTACGTGATTATATAAAAATCTATCGAGTGTAAAAAACTGAAATTCTTATTAAAAAAATGGAAATAAAAAAAGAGATTACATAACATCGCTAACAACTCAATTCCTTCCTCGCATTTGGTCCTATAAATAATATGAGAAAGTATAAATAAATAAAAATTGTGTATATCAACGCAACGAATCAATGGCGCAGCGACGTAATAACGCAAAAGGAATGAAGTTCTGTCTTTTTCTCGGTTGAGCTCGAGAACGTGGCGCGAAATAATGATGTTTTCCGGCCTCCGGGAGAAGGCAAAGGTTAATCGAGGAATGGACTGCATTGTAAGTATGCAAGTCCTCGAACCACCGATCGCATGAGAACTGCGAAGAAAAAAACTTGGCAAAAGAGAGAAAAAGCGAAAGAGAGGGAGCGAAAAAAAGGGAGATGGAAAAATAATATTCATGCTTACACGTGTACGAAAATACGAATACAAAAACGATAGATACGAATCTATTTTATCGATGCGCGAAGCACACACATACATTGCATACGCAAATATAATTCCGCGAGTTTTTATTACGAGTACAAATATTCATGAGTTCTCGATCATCGACGATACAAATGTTCGTTAATCGCGAGCGTCTTGTTACATCGTGTGAACTATGGAAAATCTTTATAAGCTCGTGCGCGATCATTTTCACACTTATTATTTAATATATGACTACAGAAAAAAAAAATAAGACAACCATTATTTACTACCGATTTATCAACTTTTTTGCTCACATTTTTTAAACTCCTAATCAAAAGTCATTCATACCGCAGATTGCGAATCTAAAATCCTTGAATTGTTTACTACCATTTTACGTAATGGTCTTTCTTGTTCGTAATTAATCCAACGAACAAGCTATAAAATCCAGTTCGATCTCGATACAATTCAATTTTTTCAAATTATAGTTTTATATAGCGAATGCACGCCGCCGATTATTCCGTCAACCGTACTTTACGCCGTCGAGAGATTCGAATCATTTCGATCAAACCGCTGATGCGGTTCTGAATGAATTTTATTTAATTAGAAAAAATCCTGGTTTTTTTGGTATTTCGATCGATTGGAAAGAGCAGGGAGATTTAAAAATTATATGAAACCAATTAAAGTATATCACGGTGTAAAGTGAAGACATTTGCTTCAGACTCCAATGGCTTTGTTTGGTCATCGTCCAGATAATTGTTGATTGAGCAAGGAATAAAAGAGGGGCAATGATTAAAAGCTACATTATTAGCGTACACGCGTTTACACGGATGGTATTGTAACCTTAGTCTCGAGGCACCGCGTATCAACCTCAACAGAGCAGAAAAGTCGATTCTCACAAGCCTGTCGACCTCGAGGATTCGATCGATGCAAACATCATCCTGTTTGGCCTTCTTCTCTCTCTTTTCTGAGACGATTAAATGTTAGCTGGTAGATCCTTTGCAATTAACAGCCGTTTTATATCACCACTTTCGTTAAACGAGACGATTAATTCTCGAGATTCCTCGAGCCTCAAACGATGAGAACGAGCTTACAAATGCGTATTGGCCTGATTTATTAATAATTTTTGCCTTGAGTTATTTCCATGTATACGTGTTTCATTTTTGAAAACTTTTTCCGAAATTTATCAGTTTAGATCATTTCGAATAGAAAGAATTTTTGAAAAATTGTTTCTTTTTACGAAAAAAAAATAAAGTTGTGATTAAATATTTCGATGCGACGAGCGATAGACCTTTCTCGAATTTATAGTTTGCCAAGTTCATTAACCGACAGACTTTCGCGATAAGGTCAGCTAATTTAATTCCGACCGGATTTAAATTGACCTCCAGGTGTCGCATCCGCGCCTCTGCCTACTCGCGAACCGAGTAAGAAGAAGAATAAAAAGGGAGGCACAGCTTTGCTGAGTGCCAATTGTAAAAACAACAAAACAAAAAAAGATTTATTCGACGGTGAATGTTGATTTCGCTCCCTGTGTCTGCCATTCAGTAGAGGAGCCCGGTATACAGCCCTCGAGGGACGACTTAACGCTCAGCCACTCCCCTGCTATTGACCCTAAAGAGTTCTTCGACCCTTTTTTTTTGGTTCCGAAGAATAATTAAAATGATGGGAACGAAAATTGTATTTGAGCAAAGACAATTAATTTTTTTCTCAATTAAAATTACCGTCGATGTTTAATTAGGATTTGCTGAAAATATTACAAACAATCTCGTTTTTTTTCATCATTAATTTTTAGTCTGAGAACCAGCGATAGAAGAATTTTTTGAAATTCAAAGATATCCTGTTTTTTAACTTTTACGATAATTAAAAAAAAAAAACAAACTGTACCATTGATTTTGTCGATTTCATGGGCCAAAAAATCGTTCGTCGATTTTTCCTTTGCAGTGTGATTATAAGGAAGATTTTCTGGTGTGACTGGAATGGAATCAGGATCACGAATTTTATGTTATAAGACGATCGGAGAACGAACCTTCTGGAGTTCGTTGACTGGGGGCGCGAGTGAAGAAGTTTAACTCGAAGGGTCGAGGATCTTGGACCGGTTGGTCAACCGGGTTTGCCCTTCCCATTTTATTTTATCGTTCTCTCTTCACCGACCAAGTCCTGGGCAGAAACCTCTTGGAAGAGAGCCCTTCTTCGATTTATGGTGGATCAGAAATTATCCTCCCTCCGTCCTTTCCTAAAGATTCGTTCCATTCCCTCGAAACCTCTTCGTGGGTCAAAAATCAAGATTAAAAATAAATTCTAAAAAAAAAAAATGGCGTCAGTCTTTTACGCCAAAACGTGGAAAAATTTATGAAGGGAAAAGACCGAGAAATGTCTCCCTTTTGCCTCACTACAGGTCATTAAAAATCCTTCTTTTTTTGCCTTCATAACCGTTTATGAATCTTAACCTACCCGTAGGAAAGAGAGACCTTGGATATTAAGGTAGCTCACCTTACAACCTGTTCTTTATCTTATCTCCGCGGTAATTGAAAGAAAAAGAAACGATACTTTGTCCATGGTAGCACAAATTTCTCAGAGTTAAATTCAATAAATAGGCAAATCGTAAAGTAAAATGATCCTCTCAGTTTACATTTGCAATTTATTTGCCAGCTGATAAATAATTGCGGCCCGATTACAGTATTAACGTAATTAACGATTGCATGAAATAACAAAGCTACGAAATTCATCATTGAGTGCAAACAATCGATAAACATCATTGAAAAATTTGATTTTTTTTTTTTAATTGATGAAAAAATTTAGATTCAGAGAAATTAAAAAAAAAAAAAAATTCTCACTGATTTGGTCTCCGCTCGAGAACACCATGTTTTTTTCTTGTTTTTTGAGGTTCGTTTTCCATCTTCTCCCGAGTTTCTCACATGTCTCCGTTTTATCGTTCACCGCGTACTTTTATCGTTTAGATTTTTATCGCGCGTTCTACTTATAGCTCTGGCGCTTTTGAGCTGATAAGGAAACACGAACGATGAGTATATTGCCTGTAAAATTGTCATGAGACCCATGAAACGGTTCTCCTACCAGTCAAGCGTAGAAACAAATGGACAAATTCTTTGATCTGAAACCTTTCTGAATTTTTTTCAATAATTCTTAGAGACGTAAATCTCGAAATTCTTCGAAATTGAAAATTAAAAGATTCTGAAATTTCCAGTGCCTTCGCAATTTGCCTCCGCAACAGAAAGTCACATCAATTTTCGTCAATCGATTATAAAATTGGGAAATTTCCTAATCTTCGATATCTTTTTGACCACGTTTTTCGGATCACTTTAAGGGGGAACCTTAAAATTAAATTTCTCCACGATAATCAAAACTCTTTGAAAATTTTTGGTGCATAAATTTTCTCAGGGTGTTTGAGAAGTTTAAAAAGATAAATGTTTGAGGCCGTTCACGCGATACGGGGACGGTTTAGCGCAGGTAAATTTTTTTTCTGTATTTTGCTTTGTCGTACGAAACGCGTTTATGGCGAATCAGTGAATAAGATAACAAGTTCGATGATTGACAAGTATATTTCAAAGGGAAACGACGATTGTTAATATTATCCATTTTTCTCCTTATTTACGGCTCACGAAGTTTTAATGGGAAGTCATTTACTCATCGAGAATTTGAGGAATGACTGAAAGAGAAAAAAGATTCGAGCAAGAAAAATTATATCTCGAAAAATTTCCAATAATAAACTTTTTTTCGAAAAATACTATTTCTTCCAATTAAATTCTATTTGTTTCTAACTAATAATAATTTAAATGTTTTTTATCGGGTAAAGAAAACTGTGGACAAGAATAAATCGACCGTCCTGATCCGCAGACGCGGGAAAAGTCAAATGTCACGGAGGCTATGATTTTGGAGGGAATTAAGGGGACACAAAAAGTTTCGTTTGGTTGTTAATGACTCCGAAAATGGGGGGAGAAGGTCAGGAGCTTTAATATTCGTAATTTTGATGTTGCCATCAAGTTTGACTATATTTGTACACATTTATTACTTCCAAATGATATATCAACGGGTACTAGTTCGTATATCGGTATTGCAGTGACTTCACTGACGAGGGTCGTTTATAGCATTTGTATGTTTCAATAGTTCGTGAATCGCGAGAACTTTAGAATGTGTCTGTGTATATGAGAATTTCATCGTCTACGAAGTAAAGTGGGTCGCACGCGAAGCCTCCACCTCTTGCTCTCTCATTTCTCTTCTCTCGAGGGTTAATTCCACCCCCTGAGTTCCTTATCACCCGTGTCAAGTTGGAACGAGGGTTGCTAGCTCCAAGCAAAACGATGAGGGTGGGTTGGAAAGTCTCGAACACAGAAAGTCTCACGCCTTCCAACTCGATCCCTCATTTTCAGGACTTTTTCGAAACCGCCCTTAATTTTTTCCTTCCTTTCCACAAACGTGTCACGCCATCGCTGCTCGACTTTGAAATATATTTTTGTTAATCGCAACGCAGTGTCAGAAAATTTGAAAAATATCATTAAATAAATGGGAAAAATTTGAAAATTTCGCAATGGATCACACGAGAAAAATTCAACACCGCTGTCTCTGTATGTCTGTCGAGAATTCTGGAGAACGAAAGATTGGGAATTTTCGAGAGAATCTGGATTCGAATTTAGACTTGGCGATGATGCTGAGAGTCGCGTGTACGTCGAGTTTCGCGTGGAACGAACGAAGAGAAATTCATGTAGAATATGATATATCAACCTACCGTATAATAATATCGCGAGGAGCTAAACTCGTCTCGCGACTATATAATAATCCCGCCACCCCGGGCAAATGCGGCGTTGGTCGATCGGTTCGCTCGGCGCGGGCCCTCTCGCGGAGTCCCGCGGTCAGAGATCCTCGACCTCGAAAAAACTCTTCTCTCTTCTCTCGGCCAAGGTGGTCACACGTATGTAAGCGAGAATATACCAACCACAGAGATTCTGCTGCTAAGATAAAACGACGAGTAGCAATCCTTGGATCAATCAGACCTCAAATCAGACTACTTTGATTAATAGTGAAAAAAAAATCAAAATCACCATTTTTCAGAACACTTTTCCGTCGAGTGAAACTTTTTCAAAACGCGCCAATAATTCTTGCCGATTACGATTTCAATGCAATTCTTTAGTCAATTCCAAAGACATATTTTTACGAAAATGACTCTCAATTTTTTTTTTAACATTTCTGTCCCATTTTTCAAGGAAAAACTCATGGAGTTTCCAATTTGTTTTGCCCTAGAACTAATCTGCGGAAATGAGAATTTGATAAATTAGAAAAAATGGACAAATCGGACGTTTTCTATTTGTCGTATATTCCTGAAGATTGAATGAAAAGAAAAGAGGATATTATTTTGGAGAGTGTACGATCCATGAGAAATAACGTTCTCGCCATGCTGTGAGAGGCAAAAAACAGGAACCGCGTCGAGACGCGTATATATAGAGGGTGCTGGTTGATTCCATGATGCTTGCAACTCTCTCGTGGTCCACGTGTCACTGCGTTCGAGATATCAAGGAAGAAGAGAAACTGCGTCGTAAGTTTTCTATACAGAATCACTATTTCAAGTATAATAAAGTCTTTATGGAGAGAAGCAAAGAAAGTTTTTTGTTTTCCCTCAAAAATTGTCGATCCATACATATACGGGCACATATGTACATTGAGCCTGAATAAGCCAAGCACGAGAGAAACTATTCTTGCATATAATAACGATTTTATGCATCGGTAGGTAGACACACGTGGAGTTTATTCGTTACGTCACACGTCAAGCCGACCACCATGAAAATGCAGGCAGGATCGTATGTCTACCTTCAAATACACATACAAAATAAAATGAAAAAATACAGGGTGTCCAAAAAGTTGTACTCAAAAATTCATAGACCGAATTCGTCATGCAATTGCGAAGAGAAAAGTCTTAAACTATTTTTGTCTCTGACCAATTCCTCAATGTGTCAAGGGTCACTTTTACGACACCCCGTAAGTGAGTATGCATGCATGATCCAAACTGGCATTGACGTCATCATGCTTATATCGGGAACGCCGACAGAATCGATCGATTATTCGAATCTCGAATTTATACATGAATTCGGAGTCTGAATCGACTGAAACACAAAACACATAGAGGAGCATCTTCCTCTTTCTTGCATTATGGATCAACGAAAACGTATGGGGAGACGAGATCTATGATATCGTCAACGATTTTTTATCTCCACGTTACGATGTTGCTTGTGGGAATTGGACGATTCCAAGTTTTCACAAATATGAACTTGACGATAATTCTTCTGAAACGTCATCGTTGTTTTGTTTCGTGGCAGACGAGTAATTTTTTTTTTTCATTTCCAATTACGAAAATATTTGCTCAAAGATTTTATCGAGACGATAATGGATGCAATTGACCTTATTTTCTTTCACGGTCTCGTAAACGGAATCGACCATTAATGCAACAATACGTCGAGAAGAAAATCCATTTTCCATCAATTCGAATATCGAATTCCATTTCTCAAAATTCCTCAGAAATCCACAAGATTTCTCAAAATATTGGAGGATGCTGCCGACTTTTTGCACTCGCTCTCTAATCTTCTCGCAAGTTCAACGAAGCATGAAAATAAATAAAGACCCAGTGTCAGTCTAGTTTTATGATTGTTTATTTATACTGTGTTGGTTTTGTCGTTGCATTACTCGGGAGGTGGTTAATCGAGCGAGAAAATGATTAAAATCTTGTACAGCTTGGAAGAAATAAAAGTAAAGAGATCAGAAGAATGAACGAGTGCTACAGGGGATCCGAAGAGCAACATCCAAAGTGAGACTACCCACATACGAGGTCGAATTTCATAAAGTTATTGAAAACTCATCAACGGTGCGTTGCAGAGAAAAATGCCACAGGACTTTTCGATTAAGAATTCAACAATCTATTAAAAGCTCTAAATATTAGAGATGACTTTTCGGACACCCTGTATAACGTTTGCTATCCGTGTATTATTAGTTATACACGAATGAGAGTCCTCGCGCCTTGAAAGATGCCATTCCACGTGTTTCTCTAGCATCCATGTCCACTCGGTATCTATTAATGTATTCATCTTTCTCTATCTCGAATCAACCTCGAGCAATGGCTTTTCTATCCCTCCATTTAATGTCCCCTCCCTCTCTCAGTCTTCCTCTGTCTCTGCATAGTCTCTGAGACGTGTTCTCCACGCATTAATTTTCTCGTGAAGACAAACTCGCGCGCTTTATATTCTCGCCCTCTTGGATCGTATCCTCATATCCACGAGGAGCTATTATACTTATTCCTATTTTTATTGTATGTGTTAGTATATACATTTATGTGTCGTAGTGCGTTCTTGGTTCTTGGACGACGCTTGATTTACTCGAAACAAGTGTCACCCTTGGATTTATATTTAGAGCGTGTTACATCGTCGAGAAGCCTCTCGCGGGAGGGGTGAATCTCGACACTTTATCCCAGGAGACTCCCGAGTCTTCGAGTAGGACTCTACAACAAGAACAAATGAAAAACATACCAAGCTGAAGAGCTAAAGAGCCAAGATACCTCTTACAACTTAAAAAAAAAAAACCACAAGATGTCCCACTTGAAGAATTTAATAAAATAAAATGTTGACCAAATTTTCGTATAAAATCATTGCCTTCAATGAAAATAACAATGAATAATCATTTTGAAAAATTCATTTCAACATTTAAAGCAATTTTCATTAAGCCCTCGGTGTGCTAATTCCAAAGTTAATTAAAAAACGTTTTTTCATCAAAATCTAATTAATATTAATTAGAAAAGGAGGTAATGATAATGCGAGTGTGTTGGGAATGCAAATCACGATTTGGTGGGCTCGTTCGGACCCGCGAGAATTTGTTTGGAGCATGTGTTGGTGCGCGCCTCGAGAGGGTTGTTGCCATGCGAGGCTAGTCTCTGCCGAGCTGGACAGCGACCACGACACGAGGCAGAGAAAATCGTGCAAACCCATAGGAGAGGAAACAGCACACGCTCTCTCGACCGCGCCCTCCTAACCACGCCGTAGGTAGTAATTGATTGAGCCGCGCCCCTGCTGAGGGTGTTGTACCTTCAACTTTTACCTACTACCATGTAATGTTCGTCTACACTAATACATACGTATTTATTTATTTATGTCTACGTGTAATGTATGTAATACGAAAATATCGATATAGTAGAACGTTTGATTGAAATACGGCCATGAAACTTTTCCATAATGCACAATCCAACCTCTAAACACTGACCAACACACTGTATACCGAGAAACACCCCGCAATTACAAAATTAGACAACTTTATTGATCACTTCATTAAGAAGATTATTGGAAGATCTAAATTGAAACTATTTCCATTTTCGGTTCATTTGTGTTTACAGATATCCGTTTGAGTATTCGAAATAATGAGAAAAAAACATCGATTCGAAATTTTCGTCATTTTTGTAAAGACGAAACTCGAGTGACGAGATGATCGCGTGCTGCAACGTCTCTCGTTCGACGACCTCGAGACGAAGTCGGGCTTCGAAAACGTCGCGAGAAACTTTCTCCTCGTGGCGTCTACTTTGCTTCGAGTTCCCGTCGAGTTCTGCATATGGGTTAGTCAATGCTTCGACCAATATATGTATATACAGCTGTCCTACTCATGGGGAAACTTCCAAATTACATCGTCCAAGTAAAACGACTTCGTACGAGGTCAATATTCTGCTTTGGAGATTTCTTCTTTTTGTAGAAAAATCGAAAGTTTTCTTAATCGTTTTGTAATTTTTTTGGAGCTATTTTCGGTTTTCATTTAAAAAACGTTCTTAAGCTGAGATTTTTTTTGAGCAAGATCCTTAAGATTGAATATTCCTGAGCAAGCATATCTATATGTATTTATTTTTATATCAAAATGTATAATGGCAGTAAAGTCGAAAGGTCACGCAACATGGTGTGATAAAATTGCATTAAGCGAAAAAAGCGCGATAGGCGACGACGCCACTGTCGTCCAGCCTGCCAACAAGGGAAACCCTGCCGGATAACTCTTCCTTAAACTCTTCGATTAAATCCACAAGGAATATCCTTTCGTCATCAGGTTTACGAAGCTCCCTTACGAGAGTTGATAATCTATCGCATTGAAATGTCATTGAAAAAATAAAATCTTAATCGCAAAGTGTTAAAATGCCAAAGATTGAAAAAGTGATTAATTTTTTTTTTATCGAACCCGTTAAAAATTTGTATTTTTATTCCTCATACAAGTGCTTAAAAATAAATGACCTTTCAGAAAAACAAGGACACATCAAAATCGTAATTTTGGACTTGTATCAATAATTAAAGAAAAAAGTCAAATAAAATAGAGTTTAAAAAAAGATACTTGGGTCGTCGAAAAGTTACAATGGCTTTTAATCGTAAAAAAAAATATTCAATAAAAATATGAAAAAAACCCCATGGGTCGTGTATTCGTTGCTGGAGACTTGTTCGTTACATGCCGATAGTCTGACAGAGGCTAATTAATATTTCTTAAACTTCGCGTGCGATTGAGATTTTTTTCGCCGATAATAATTTATTTTTTTTAAGGACATTTGGGACGATGCAGTGTCTACACACGCAATGGTAAGCGCAGCGGTCTGTTATATATTTATACACACAATAAACTTTTATTTTTTACTCATTGGAATTCTCGTTCATTTATTACGATTAATCGCCGATAAATTAATTGAGTAAAATTCAATCAAAGATCGTGATTTTTCGAAAATCTTGAAAATATCAAAGTAATCATTTCAATAACAAAGAATATTTTGTTTATTTTGTATTTAAATAAACGTTTTACGTCATTTTTTATGAAAGGGACACGCAAATAATATTACTGCAAAAAAAAAAAAAAAATGACGAGTGTCACTAACCGATGCAGCGAGAGCTCGAATATTGGGTTTTGCCATGGTAACTTTCTTGTGGCTTCGCATATTGACTGTGGACTGTCGGTGCATCGTATTAAGAGGAGACTCGAGGTAATGATCCTCGGAGTGACGAAAAGTTTTTTTTTTTTTTTTTTTTTGAAAAATCGGTGTAACAAAAAAGATTTTTCAAATTTTAACTCCAAACGAATGGTCCCAGTTATTCGTACAGATATCCGTGAATAATTATCACGATTAAAAATGAAGCCCAGAATATTAATTGATATTTAAAATTTTCTTATTTCTCGGGATATTTTTTTCTCTATTATTTTGTTTCACTCGCTTCATCTTCTCGCGCCTCAATTCTATTTTGGGATAACGAGAAAAGCGACGTGCGGAATTTGCCGCGAGCCACTCACCCTCTTTGGAATCTTGCTCTCCCGTATCGTCGTCTGTAACACGCTCTCCTGCAAACCGGGCGCAATTAACCCGATAGGATATCCCAATGTTCAATATCCGAGAAAACGTGTTCACATTGATGAATTCCTTTCCATTCAAAAAATCATTAACATTGATAGCAATTTAAAAAAAAGTAAAATCCTTTGTATAAGTGTCGCAATAAATATTTAAATGCTATATATATATTTTCGTCAATATGTGAGTGGAGAAACCAGCAAAGCCCACGAAGATCTTCCAACCGTCTTCCAAGTTGTTTGACCAGCTGCTACGAGACTATCCTTTCTGATACTCGGCACCGCTCGGTAGACGTGGCCCCGTATAGAGGCTTCGATTGCCACTTGCACAATTCTAATTATAATATACACAAATGGATAAAGGGTGTCTGAAAGCCTCTTAAATTAAATGAATTTATTAATAATGTTAACATATTATGAGCTCTCTACCGAATTCCGAGAAAGATAGAAAAATGTTGTCCGGGACTTTTTTCTAGAAAACTTTAGGCTCTACAAAATTGGTCCTATGCATTTTATCCGTATTTCTAACCGTTTCGATAGTACGTACGATTGAAGATCGAGAGGTCATCATCTGTGATAATTTAAACGGTTCTCTACCGAATTCCGAGGAAGATGGAAAAATTTTGTTAGGAACTTTTTTGTGGGAAATTCGATTCTCTACAAATTCGGTCTCCACTATTTTTGCCCTATCACTGACCGTTCGGACGGTATATACGATAGAAGGGCTCCTGGCTCCCAATTCGCGTGGTAACTTGGATCCAAATTATTTCTCATCAACACTGAGACACCCTGTATATAGCAAAACGACACACTCGATACCATGAAGCGCTTAGCAACTATTTTTTATTTTTTAACGACATCAAGAATCGACCACACTTTTTCTCGCATATGAATTAATTTAGCTAAACACGTAATACCACGCACAGGATTCAATCGAGCACTATAACTGAAAAAAAGGGATGTTTGTAGTGTGATAAAAAAATGAAAATGAAAGAATTAAATGAGTGTCGAAACGAATTGAGACGTAGACTGTTGTGTAAATAATTGACGATTGGATAATTAGACGTTCGAGCCACAACGAGTGATACTTAGCCATGTCAACGCTATACAGGAATAATTAGTACAGACTTCGTGAACCCACATTTATCAATACTTTTCTCTGTTTTGCTTAGTTTTATCCATGAAATTAAATGAAGAATTCTTTGTAATGAAGAAAAATTTGATTTTTACGAATCCTCAAATTTTTATTCATTTTTTAATAAATAAAACTATTTCGGCAAATAAAAAATTACGTTGCAAATGAAACTAAAACATTTCTTGGACGTTCTAAAAATAGGGTGGAAAAGTGCAACGGTCATTCGGCGCCACGGTTATAATATTAAGCTCGCGACATTGAAAGTACTCTCGTGCGAGCACACCTCGCACTTCTAGTCACTCTCGTGGCTTCGTTCCAACACTCTTCTCTGTTCAAAGAGACACGCAGCATACGATGACTCGGAGCCAAATTCTTCGTCGTTCTCACAATCGGATATTTTCCCGTCTCTTTGTGCACAGACTCGTTCGAATTTAAATTCAATAATTACTATCAACGTTTTTCGTTTCGAGCCAAAATAAACAAACAAGCCCAAATTTCCCAACAGGAGCTCAATTTTTATTACGAAAAAAGAAAATGCAATTTCGAATTTTTTTGAAAACCGATCAATATTCTTTTTTTTTTTCAACAAATTTCTTTTTCATTTCCTTAATTTCCTGTGATTTTTTTTGCACATAAATCCACGACTCATGAAAACGTACGAACGTATCTATCGATGGATTTCCATGTGTTTTGTCATTTATCAAAAGACGTCGATAAATCGTAACGCAGAGTGGGAGATGGAGAGAGATCTCGCATCGCAGATATCCAAAATATAGATATACACGAAGAACTGGTTGGACGTACGATCGGTAAAACATTAGTCCGCGAATAAATCGCGAAAAGGACGAGGGCGGGGAAAGAGGGAGAGGAGAGAAGAGAGAGAGAGAGAGACATCGAAGCTCGCGGACTTCGGTGAGGTTCGTGGAGAGGATGGCCATTGTTTACGGCCGATTGCCGTCCGCCATTAGCCAGATAAATATCTGCGTTGTAAAAATAGGGTGGGCTCGGCTCCTCTTGCCAGTTTTCTTTCTGTTTCGCATATTTATATCTCTTTCCTCTTTCTCTCTCTCTCTCTCTTTCTCGATTCTATTCTTCATGTTACATTGCGTGTATGTAAGCTCTCGTGTTGCGATTCGTGTTCTCCAAGAGTCCAGACTCGAGAACCAACACATATATTTACATGTACATCTGTATGGTCGGTGTGCATGCTGAGAAGATTCCAAAAGATGAAGGAGTGGTTCTCTGCCCATTGAAGAAATAATCAACGATCCAAGAGTCCACTAATTTTCTCTTTTTTTTTTCAAAATCGAATTTCCCATCATTATATGCTTTCCATCATTTTTCTTCTATTGAAACATGGATGAAGTCATAGAGGGCCTGACTGAAATTACTTCGAAAATAATGATTACGCATCGAGGGGAAAAAACTGATTGGAGATGATCGGATTCGAAGGAAGGTGGAAAAAAAATTTCCACTGTCGCCAAAATAATCTTTATACGCTGAAATTCGATCAACTTTATCACGGAATGATTTCAATTTTTGATATATTTTTATCGATCGTTGTAGAAAGTGGAGGTGATCGCATGAGAGAGAAATATTTTTATCTTTTGGTGTACAGCAGGTAAGATGCTTTTAGATTACGTATGCTCGAATCAAAATGCCTTGTTATTAAGGGGCGACGAGACAGAGAACGAAGTGTGACGTCACGGTGGCAATATCGTTTTAATATTCCACCTGGCAAACACTTGTATTTGATTATCAACTTTTGTCGCCACGTAAACGAGCAGAAGGTTTCTATCACGATGAAATAAAAAGAAAAATGAAAAAATCCGAGTCTAAAGTAACCAATTTTCGATTTGATATTTAATTGCGTGAAATTAATGTAAAAAAATTTTCGCATCATGAATTTCACTCAAGAATCGAGAAATAAAATCCCTAAATTCGTAACGTTGACCTGGTTTCTGAAAAAACTTTTATTATTATTAAAACCCTGCAATTAGTTAAAAAAAAAAAAATTTTGAACTGATAGGACGAGCAACAATACTTCGTTATTAAATATATTTTAATAAGAAAAATAATTAATCCTTGAAACAAAGCCAAATCTATCAGCCCAGAGATATCGACTTTATGTTCCGAAAACACAATCAAACTTTCAGCTGCTTACAACAACGACAGTGTAAAATTTCGAGCAGGGACTGGAAGCCGAAAAGTAGCTAATCAAACGTGAATTCCGGCTCGAGAAATCGATGATAAAAAAATTTTATCTCGCAATCCAGAGCAAAACGATGAGGAACAATAAAAAGGTGTACAATTTCAAAAATATTTGAGGCAAAAAATATTAACGTGCTAAATACGAGAATAACATGCACATGAGGAAAATATTTTCAAGAAGAAAAAAATCAGATGACAGAAAGAAGAGGTGAATGAAAAACCGAAAAAATGTAAAGCTCGCATAAGTGATGGGAATAACGTGCAGCTCATCGAGAATGAAACTGTAATAAAGTGAAGTGCATTGAGCGAGACGAGCGTAACGTATATATAAATATAGGATGTGAAGGTATTATAATATCCATAATGATATACCTATAGGAGAAACGGGCGCGCGTACTCAGCCACTGGAAAACGATGATTCATCATGCTTCGATTCACGAGGAGCGAAGGAAGAGGGAGAGCGAGAAAAAGCGAAATAATCAAGCCGGATGCAGACGTCTCTTTTCTCTTTTCCGACAGGCGAGAGTTTCTCGCTTTCTTGTGTTGGTATTTTTCTGGGAAAACACCCTTAAGTACTTAGACCGAAGTACGTGCATGAAATAAGCACGTAAACGTAAATGTATAAACGTTGAAAACATTGAGAAGCAGCAAAATATTATTTGACTGAAACGACCAACAAAACTGCAGGGCGAGTGAACAAAAGTTAATGCACTGAGCTCGTTCGACTAAACGTTCCCAACGATACCAATTGCTCAATTTCGTATTAGGAAAAAAGCTTTTTCTCCGTTTCAGTAAATCACTCAGATACTTTTATTCAAATATAATTATCGATATTTACATTTTCTTCTATTTACTTATTGATAACCCTGAAGAAAAGAAAAACGCATGAGAACGTGAAAAAAAAAAAAAAAACGACGTGGGAGTTAGGCCTTTCTGTTACGCCAGGACTGGTTAAACGCAATAATATATTCCGCAGTGTAGATATAATATGTACGAGTGGTATAACGACTGTGGTTCGTCGTCGCCAGCTACCGCAGAGACCGCAAAAGAAAGCCAGTGGGATATTGCCTGCAGAACAACTGAGCTTGCTCGGCGACACATCTCTCGTCAGGTTGCCCACACAGTTGGGGTGGTGAACGAGACACGTTCTCGCAACATACGGTGTATTTTACATGTGCATACTTTAGCCACACATATAAATATAAATATACACATTAATCCATAGAATATGGAATATTTTTAATAATTATTATTTCTACTATTGAATACACGTGTACAAATCGAAAATGAAAATAATAATAAAAAAAAAAAAATGATACAAGATCTCGATGCCAGATGAAGGTTCCAGTTCGGTACGAAACGTCGATTTGTATTTCACACTTCACACTCGAGAGTGAATGGCATTTATGTCTTGACACTCGAACAAATTTTCACACTGCGAAGCTGGTGGATCGAGTGATCAGACTACTTCGTATTTTAATCGTTATGATTTCCAATGTAATTGAGACAATGAGTTGATTCGTTCAGTGTGTTCGGTGTTTTATATCAAATTTTTGACTCGATTTAAAAAATTTTAACGAATATTGTGTCAACGTCAACAAGTTCAATGCAAAGAAAAATAAAAGAAATGCTGAAGGTCCAGCGCTGCAAGAGAAGAACAGTGGGGGAAGGAGGAAACGTGACAAACGTTCAATGAGGCACGTAGCAGTCCGGGAGGGTGAGAAGGATCTATGAAGAAATTTTAGAAGAACTTCGAGGAATTTTTGACTGGCTGTGCAGTCGAATGGGAGGCGAAAAAAAAAGATTTTTCACAACGAAAAGAAACGAGGGAGAAAAAGAATGAAAGAAAAAAGACAAAAAGCGAAAAAAAAACGATGAGTGGGGGGGGGGGGAGATGCAAAGGGGACTCCCGGAGCGAAAACGCATGTGTTTCACACATGTGTCCTGGGACGAAGGGCTAAAACTTTGTTCTCAACTTGTTTTTTTCTTCTCTCAAAAAAATGTATAGACATATGCATGAAATATATTTTTATACGAATATGTTAAATATATACGCTGGACTCACACACCGAGAGCTTCTTTATTGTATTCAAAAATAAAAAAATAAATAATAAATACAAAAAATCTCTCCAAGCCTGTCTTTATCTCCCATTTTCTTTCTTCGTGTCCTCAGCATGTGTAACGAAAGTACGAAAGGTCCGAAGGGCCCACAAACTCGAGCCAGACAATGTCCTCTAATTGTAAACTTGCAACTGGGCCTTTTTCAAGTTCTTATGTTTTTTTCTTTCCACTCTTCTTCAGCTTTACTACAAGTTCTACCGCATTTCCTCGAGTGAACAACGAGAAGCTATATGTTTATTTTCGGCCCTTTCTTCCTTCCAGTTAATATGCCCTTTGACTTCCACCTCTTTCTTCTTCCCTGTCCTCCTTTTTTTCGCTTTTATTTCCAGTTCTCTTTTTTTCTGTGCATTATCCCCCTCTCTGCTGACCCCATTCTCGCCCTTGTTACGACTTCTCCCTTTATTCGTGTATTTCATTATTGCACGTTCACTTAACAAACATCATTCTCCGCAATAACTTTAAATATTCAAAAATAAGTTGGAATCCGAATACAAGAAACAATAAAACGTTTTCATATTTTTTTTATCAGCTTTCAAGTAGAATTCCCAAAATGTTTTTTTCCAGAAACAAAAAAGCAAACACAACCGATTCAGTTATGCTCGAATTATCGCTGGCCACAACGGCGGACTTGCCATTAAGTCTACAGAAGAGACGACACGATAACTACAAAGTCTTGTTACGGATCATTGAACGAAATTGCTGCGTTTAGCAGAGCAGGAGAACGAATGATACCACGCGTCCGTACACATTCCGCAAATTCTTTGGCAGTAATCTATTTGCCCTCGTCATGTGTCAAAAATTATAGACGAGCACGTGAAGCGTTGAAAAGTAAAAAATCATCGAAATTTTCGGCTAAGGAAAAGATCCAAAAGAGTGGAGTCCTGAAGAAATATTCCGAATGACCATTAGAAGGAAAATAAAAATGCTTTGTAATTTGTAATTTCCTTATCTTTTCAATCAAAATAATGACTAATAATACAACATTTCCCTCCGCTTATTTCCAAGCTGGACGTTCTCATTATGCAATTTCAAAATAAACATATACGTAGTGTGTGTATATAGAAACTTGCCCAACAGTTGCCGTTCACGATAAAACTCAAGTTATAAATATTTTATTAGGTTGAGCTGTTAGAGTTGGGGTGTAATTAATAAATGTGGTGAGCTCGTAAACATCTATATACGTATCGGGCACAGATATATGTGATACTCTTGTCGTGTTATTATCCAGACCTCCCTCTTTTCGAGCTTGGCTGGATGTGACTAAGAGGATGCATCGCATATTATAGAGAGCTGTACTCATGATGCTTACGTGGACATGGTTCTTAGCTTTCATTTTGTGTTTTTTTCTAATTTTTATTTCGCAGTGTGTTCTATTCACGAGAGAACCCTTTTGCTCGGTCGAGCCTCGAGAACTGACAGAGAAGACCACTTTAGCTTCAAGTGTTATACGAGGTCATTTATGCTAAACACTAAAATATATATATCTATGGATAGACACAAACGAATGGTACTTGGGATAGGCTTAGCATGAATCTATAGGGGTGTCCGAAAAGTCACACTCGAAAATAACAGCAACGAGTAGATATGGAAATTCTGAGGATAAAAGTCTTCAAGCATTTTTCGCTGCGATGCACCGTTCATGAGATATCAGTTGATTAGTTGGTAATTAATGAATATCTCCTCAACGGTAGCTCAGGATAAAAAATGGCTAAGGACTTTTCTCTTCGCTGCCTCGATATCTACTCAAGTCACGAATCAAAAGGTGTGACAATTTGGACACCCTGTATATGAAATTTTTGAAGATCGCTTCGTGTGTGTTCAATCTTTGAGCCCTGCAGTATTCGCAAGTCTTTCATGGAAGAACCATTATAACGTTGGTTATACCTTATGCTTATGTCTATACATACAATAGTCACTTGGTGGGATTCATGGTACTGTAATAAACATGCACGAATCGCCTCGGAACGTCTTTCTTCAGTCATATACATATATATATATTTAACCACGTGTCTGAATCTCAAAAAAGTTCGGTCTTCCTTATTCTTGCAGCAACGTGTGTTATCTACCACCTTCGAGTGCCTCTCCTTGTTTAAAGAACACTCTCTTTTCTCTTTTTCTCCCTTCTTCTTTCCCGTATATTTTATTGTAACACTGTGAGCAGTAAACACAGTAATAGTTCTGCACATACGATCTTTCGTACATGGTACACGCTCGGGTGAATAACGAGGCACTTGAGCGTCGAGGCCCTCTCTCGTGAAACATCATCGCTACGCGATTTACAAGTCCCCATGTATACATTTTCTTCTCGCCATGTATAAATCGCTGTCCGGTCATATTCGATTTACATCGCTTAATTGGTCATTTGTTTTATTAACTATTCTCATAATTCCGCATGAGAATCATCCGTGAGCCCTAGAGATTTGTAAAGGTTTGATTAAGTTATGATAATGTAGTCAGAAAATAAAAAAAGTCATTATGTCTGTTGTTCACTTATGCAAGCGATTTTATAGTGTGTTTACTGTTATTTTCAATCGGAATTAATTGAATTGATCGTTGTTCCCTGACTATGCAAGTTGAACAATTCAATGAAAAAAGAGAAACAATTTTTATCTCCTCATTCGCTAAGCTGCTGTATGAAAGTCTATCTGGAGATGTCAAAAGCCGTGAAATTTTTGAAAAAAAATTATTCTATTGCGAGAAAGATTGAAGACTCGGTAGAACGACCATGTGCATAATAAGTACTAATTAAACCTGTTGGGAAAGAGCGAGGGAGAGTGGAGGACTCTTGGTCGACGAGTGCTCATCGTCACGAGGGCCTTACGCGTAAGACCGGCTGCGTATACGCACTTAAAGGTACTTATAAGTATTAATATTACTTTGATACACGCATGTATGTGTTTATGTATGAATTTGCTGCGTGATACTCTCTGGTTCTTCCTTGTTGATGTTCAAGACCCGACGTGAGGCAAGATAGTTACGAGGCTCGTGTATTTTTTTCTCTTCTCCACTTCTCTTTAATTAGCAATAACTTATCGAAGCTGCGAGCGAAAGAGGGAGGGGAAGATCTTGGGTGCGATAAGAATATGAGAACCGAGTTACGCTGGCGCGTCGTTCTCCTCGACGCTCAACATTTCTTTTGCCTCCTGGTACACACCTAGAGACACCGACGCAATTTATTATTATTTTTTATTCCACAAATTATACGCTACACACTCTGCATTTTTTTTTTACTTGCAGAAACGAATGAGGAGAGAAAATCCAGGAAACTATTTGTAAGCGGAATTTCATTGCACGAATATTTATAGAAACTCAAGGAAGCATATTTCGGTAGGTGTGTGGACAGATTGAGAAAATTGATGTACAGGGTGTCCCAAAAGTGACCTTCAAAAATCGAAGAAATCGATCGGTTTCTCGATTGTTTGACACTTTTTCAATTATATTTCCGTCAAGTCGCGTCGGAGAGAAAATCGGCTGAGGACTTTTCGCTTCCCAATCTCATTTCCTTATCGATACCGTAAATATCTCGCGCGACTTTTCCGACACCCTGTATACGTGATTTGAAATTACACGATCGAGAGAGAGAGAGAGAGAGAGCGATCGAACGCGGTGAGAAGCATCCGGAGGAATTCGTACGACGAATTGCATTAATAAATTCGACATGGGACGAGACAACTGGCGTTTTCGAGACAGCTATTTATTTATGAGGTTCGAGAGAGAGTAAGAGCAAAAGAACGAGAGGGAAAAGGGACATGAGGGTCTGTGGAGGATTCAAGCAAGAAGCAAGAGAGAGAGAGAGAGAGAGAGAGGGCAAAAGCGTGTGCGCGATCGTCAATGTGAGAGAAAAAGAGTGCGAGGTATTGAGAAACTGCGGAGAGAAGTCAAGAGAGAAAAAATATCGAGATGAGAAGCAGAAAGAAAAAAAAAGCGATAAGGATGGACCAAAAGTGTGTATCCCTGCGCGATAGCCCGCAGGGCCTTATAAGAACGTGCGAGCGAGATAGGGAGACTAAAAAAGGGGCAAAAGGGAAAAAAAGATGCTGGGAAGATATATATAATATGTACATAAAAGAGGCCTCAGGATTGTGGGACGAGACAGATCGCCGCGCAGCTGCTTCGTTACTTTCGGAATTTTTCGGTCTCATCTTTCCTTCTTTTCTTTCTCACTCTCCGTCGATCCTTGCAACTCTCGTTGCCTGATGTGCACACGAAAGTCTCAAAACCGTACGATCCATATCCTGTGGGAACAGTGAGATCTCATTGCAGCATGTGCAACTAGAAAAAAAATCTGTACGTCCCAGACTACCGCAAAAAGTAAATGCCAAGATTGAACATTTTATTTCGATGTTTTAAAATAAATCAAATCCCAGAACAATTCTAACATTATAATTATACGTTGATACGTTTAATTTCAATGAATTAAAAATAATAACGGCAAATGTCACGAACCTATGTAATTGGACGAAAAATATATATATATATTTTTTTTTTACAAATCTGTGACAAATTTCCGCGCAGCAATTTATCTTTCGCGCTTCAGTTGTCCCTCTGTTATATATACAAGTACGAAGATACCGCAATATCGCTTATTCATCACGGCCATAAGTAAACTCACCCGCGTGCCTCTGCTCCCGTTCGTGCGAGATAAGATAGGACCCGGCGTAACTCGAAGCCGTTTTTTTTCCTCTTTCGTTTTCGACTATGATATTTGTACAAGTGCATAGAAGTCGGTGTTTCTATCATAAAAAAAATTCAAATTAAGCGCTTCGTTCACCTGGTTGATTTCGAAAAGAAATGAGCAGCTTTCGCCCTTGGATCGCAGGTGGAATATTTTCGAATAAACGATCACAAAAAATGACCAAAATTACAGGCACAATAGAATTGATTCTACTTTTTAAATTTTATCGACCAACGGATGTACTTTTTGCATGGCTACACATTAACAAAGTTGAACATATTGAATGATATTATTCTGATTGAACACGTTAAATTATGGAGCTTGGGACCAACTTGAAAAAGTTCGAATTAAGGATTTTTGATCGTTCCTTGAAATGATTATGGAATCGAAAATAAATTTGTGGCTGCACAGCCCTTGAAATTGTCGAAACTACGAACATTTTTGGCAATATACGAATAAAGATTACACGAGGAAGATAACTTATTCTTCTCTTCTTCGTAATTGGTAGATCGATATCTGACTTATGTATATAATACATATATAGATAGATGGTATGCATGTACGTAGCATGTATCTATAAGAATATTGGCTCACAAAAGCGTGAGTTGCATGTATATAACTCGATGATTCTGGAGGCAAAGAGAACCTCTTCTTCTGCGAATAACTTATGTACATATATCGAGTATAAAGTGCCGGACCGCGATTCGGGGCTCATTGAACTCGACGTTCTGATGGTGAACTCGTTTAATAAACAGGGTGTCCTGAAAGTCATGCTACGAAATTGAAAGGATGGATAGTGCTCGGCATTCCAGAGAGAAAAGTCCCCGAGTAATTTCCTCTCAGTTGAACGGATCGGCAAAACATTCGATATCTCAATAACGGAACGTCGGAGAGCAAAACCGCTGAGGACTTTTTAGCTTAAAATGGCGAGCTCTACTTGACCTATGAATTTCGAAGGATGACTTTTGGGACACCCTGTAGGTCCCATCCCACAAAACAGGCGTTCAAATCTCAACGGGTGGTTTTAAGGCATCCCAGCTCTCTTTTCCCCGAGTGCTCTACTTCGTTCAGTGAGTAACTGATGCGCGCAACAGAATTTTCGAGGTGACTCCACTGTACAAACGGCCGTGAAGCCAATTTGCACCATTATATAGGAACCGCGACAATCTTTCCGTCTCTCTTCCTCTCGCTCTCTCCACAGCCTTCGGTATAAACGGGACCAAATTCGGCACTCAAGATCGACGATATTTTCAATTAAATCAACGCCATTAGCCCTTGAGTCGTCGCATAAAAGAGCTATTGAAAACTACAACGAGGGCTCACTATTTCTAAACAAACAATTCTCAATAGAAAATAATGTCAGTGAGAAAGCGTAAATTCCACTTTTTCCAAATCATCGAATCAAACGTTCAAATCTTTAACGATGTCATGAGAAAATCGGTAAAGTAATAATTGAAAATAAAAATCGTTCCTCCATCCGCAAGGATGGTGAAACAAATCTGACCTGAATGGACAACAAGACAGCGTCAGAAAATTTGCGTGTAAAATTAGCAATGGATGTAAATTAAAAAAAAGTATCGTGTCCATAAGAGATCAGTGGCACGGCCCTGAAACCGAGAATGGATCGAAAAGACTTGGTCGGCGACGAAGAGAGTAGAAGCAGCCGGTTTCGTTACCGAGGACCTGGAGGAAGGGCGAGAGGGAAAGGGGAAGGGAGGAAGAAGAAGGAAGAGCGAAAAAGAAGGAGCTCGAGTGATCACAGCCCCATACGAGTCTGCCTCGTTCTTTGGTGCAACTAGCAACAGGCACAATCAGCAACTTGGCCCGCCGTCCCTGAGTTTTCAGCTCCGGACTTGGAATACAATATTATAGCACTTTATATACATATATACAGATATATATTCCGTATCGTGCGTTATACGTTATACGCGACACGAATGTTAATCCTTCTCGTTGCTTCGCGCCTTTATATCCTCTTTTTTTAATTCCCCCTCCCTCCCTCTCTTTCTCTTTTTCTCTTCGCTTTTTGCCCCTGTCAACATTCACAATTTAGCATATATACAAATATAGACAATACTAAGTAATAAACTCGACACGAAGCTTTGTAACTGCGATGAGGATTGGCAAATGGCGAGGACACATGTAGCCTAAAAAGGCCCACTTTATTATTTGTTACTTTATTCAAAAAATGAGGCCATGAGGTGACCGAATCAATAGAGAACCATCTGTCGATTTTCCAGATCATTTTTTTCTCAAACGATCGTAGATCGTACATAATATTTAAAAAACGTGTCGTCGATTGTAAAAATATTTGGACCTGTCGTTTTTCTTTCCTTTTCTTTTTTAATCGACTTTTGCTCAGTCTTCGGTCGGTGTATTTATAGGAGAGACTCTGCGCGCGTTGAACGAACCGAGGCTCGTACAATGTGTGGCAAAGAATCGTGGGCGACGATAGACGAGCTACATTTAAAACGTGTGCGATGTTTTATCCACACGATGTGTACAACGTCTGCGAGAAAAATGTATTCAAAGACTCGAGACAGTCGGAAATTTACTGCGAGCCCAAACCAGCTTAAATATAACAAGTTTTTTTATGACACTCTTCTTCAATCAGTCTCTGGGAAAAGGAGTAAAAATCGTTTCCCGTTTGTCGAACGGTACGTTATTTTTTAATATGTACTCGATTTTTCTAGTTTTGTACTTTTCGTTCAATCTTTCAATCCTTTTGGCTTCCTAGCTGCTTTGGTTCCTCGTAGCAATTTCTCGAATTCTGCCGTTTCGATTTCCCTCCAACTAAACCCGAATAGACAAATTTTTTGGAATGCTGCAGTTTAAATTCAAATCCAGTGGCTGCATCGACAAATTTGGACTCTGAGAGCCTTCGAGTGGCAAAATTCAAATTAATCATGAACGTGGATATTTTTTTTTTGTAATTATTTAAGAATCATTGGAAAAAATGCGATCCTAGTTTCGTTCTCTGAATCTACCACAGTCTGGCGATGAGACTGCAAATTTTTTTTGTCGCGAATTCGTTTTTTTGATTTCAGAGGGAATAAAAAATTGTCACGCGATCAAGAAGGGGGGTGCGACGACCTCGAACAGCAGCATCGTGAGGCGAATTTCAGACCTCGTGCTTCTTTTTATACACAGTTATAGCTCGACGACATAAATATATGTGTGTTGGTATGAAGTTGTATGAAAAACTACAAGGGCATACGAGCTCCGGCTCTTCTGTACATTATTCTTGCGCCTACGCTCGTTTCATTTCCGGTAAAAAGAGCTCGGCCGAAGATATGTCTTTATATATTGAAGTCTTCGCGAGGGATCAGTCTCTACTCGTAAATTGATAATGAACGAAGCTGCTGCAATGAATAAAATAAATCTACACTCCCACTGAATCCGAGATTCGACTAAAATCATGGAATTTCGTAAAACTCACAATTTTGAAATTAACTAATTATTTTTTTTTCTTCGGAAGATGTGAGGAAAATTCAACGAAAAATTGTAATTTCTTGTAATTGATATTTTTTTAACAATATCCATGGAAAATGTTTTTTTTTTCAACCATTTTTTAATTATGATTTTGGATGGTTTTGTTTGTTGGCGATTATTTTGTTGGAATAAGAAACTATAGTCGAGACGTTGTCTTTTGGAAACGATCGTATTAACACGAAGCTAAAGCACAAGCGAAATACACAAGGGGAGTCTTTTCTAAAACGAAACTCTCTCTCGTGGTGCGTCTGGCCGGAATCCAAATCTCGATTTCGGTTCACAAACAGCAGCAGGCGGCAGTAGCAGTGATGGAAGGTTAAGAATAAGAAAGAGAAAGAGTCAAAATGACTTTGGACCCGTTGACGACCAAGACGAAAAAGTCTGATGACTGGCGACTTCTCGTCGCGATCTTGTGCGGGATTTATTACGCTTTTGAATTGGTGAGCAAACATTTAAAAAAAAAACTGAAATTAATAAATGGGGAAGAAAACCCAAATGGATCATTTTTTTTACACGAAACGGTTTTCAGACATTCGACTCGGTCCAATAGGTCTTGTAATAAATAATTGAAAACAATTTCAATTCACTTTTTGGAAGAATATGATCGTTGCTGATGGAAAAAGTCAAAGTATTTCGTAATTCCGTGAATTCTCGTGCAGAACCACGCCTCTCGAGCGTGCATCGCCTCTTATACTCTCCGAGCATTATCCTCAATCTTATCTCGAGGAGCACGAATTAAAAGAATGAAAATAATCATTGTATCTCCTCTGGAACGAGATTTGCGAAATACAATTTTTCAACATTGGATAAAATCAACGAATTACAAGGGTGAAGTTCAATTCGCAATTGAGTTATGTGATTTATGTAAAGACGTGGAGTTATAGTCTCAAATCATTCAAAATGGCAGAACGAATCAATTCCTGAGTGGGAAGTCTCGCGAAATCGTTTTCTTGTCGAATTTTTAAAAGAATTCATGCAAACTTTCGGGGCATATGGAATCATGTGCAAAATTCCGAAAGGATTGCATTTATAAATTGTCGATAAAGGTCTCATTCATTAAATGATCATCGATAATATCGCCGTTTCCGGTAAAGCCGATTTTTTATGTTAATGTTAAACTTTTACGTTGTCCATTTACCAGCGTTCCAAAAATACGATGTCCTCAGACCTTGGACATTTCGAAAAGGCTGCACATTAATAATTTTTTCATTTTTACGATTTATCCCAATAGTACAGTTTCCTTATTCGTCTGTTCACTGCTCAATGCAATGCTGATGAAGTTTGGATCGTTGGATCACAAAAAAATCGTTTTTGTTATCAATTATTTTTCGTTTTGAATTTTACCAGAAAATTCTTCAAAAGTTACAGCAAAAATTCCCTCCAGTGCAAAAAAAAATGTCTTGCTCTGCGAAGGAAAAAAAAAGAAGTTTGTTGCATTCCAACGATGCGAACTCCAACAAATTTACCGAAACTCCACATCTTTTCGAAAGATTTTTTTCCACTTACAGAGAAACCCATGACGAAGATTGGCTAAAAAAATAATTAACAGTTTTGTTCGTAATCTTTTTACCGAAGCTGTGAAAAGATTGTGACGGCAAAATTAGCAGCGGCTTTCGAAACGAACATCACGATATTTGACATGATCGTGGATCGGTTCCTGAATTTTAGGAAAAATCACATAAAATCGAACAATCTTTCAAATCACATTTTTGCGACACGCACAATCGTAAATCGACCCGCACTTTTCGTTGCAACTTACGTGAATTTTCGGAGGACTGAATGAACACACGAGGAAGAATCGAGGATCGTCGACCACTTTGGAGAATTGCAACACGTTTTTGAAAACTCGTTTCCACCGCGGCCACGATAATTCATTTTTTCGGACTCACTGATTCGTTATTTCGAATAATTTCGTTGATTAATGCGATAGATCGATGAGAAACGATGGAGAGTTTGTTGATCTGGGAATCCTGACGACATCTTTACCTGACAGTATTAGAAAATTCAACTTTAATCTAATACTGCCCGGTAAGATGTGAACAGATACTCCTCCTTGATGGAATAATCGCATAAATCCAGTGCACACGAAAATTGGTATTTCTGCAAACCACTGAGTTTTAATAAAGTTGTAGAGACTTTTTTTTTCGACGTGTCTTCCAGTATCTTCATTGGACGTTTATTGTCGAAGTTTTTGGCTTGTCAAGTGTGAAACGATGTTGAGCGGCGAATCGAATGGTTTATCATTCGATGTTGTTTCTCCAACTCGACGAGGCACAAAACACTGAATGAAAAGTATAAGCAAACACGAAATACAAAGCACTGTTGTCACTCGATGAACCGTACGAGAGTTTCGAAACTCAAATAAGAATAATTTCATTAAAATATTCAGAGATGGTGCATCGAAAGCGAGAAAAAAAGAAGAAACCGTAAAAGAAAAGTGGACAACTTGATGGCAGAAAATACTTTTTTTTCTGCGCCAAATTGATTCATTTTGCGGAGGAGACTCCATAACGGCTTGCGATCCGATAAGATCGCGAAAGAGTGAGCATGCGAGAGAAAGAGGACGAAGGGATGCGCCGCGTATCCGGTACGAGGATCGTCTGGACGAATAATCGAGTCATACGCGTTTATAACCATATACGGGGTGTCCCAAAAGTGATGCTCGAAATTCTCAGATTGAGTACATTTCATCATTTGGAAACAAAAAGTCCTGAGCGATTATTCTGTGCGACGCACCGTTCAAGAGATATTGGTCGATTAACGAAAGCAGCCAATAAGGACGATCAGCCAGAAAGACTGGGTAGAGGAATCCCGCGAATTCCTCCACTCCGAGCTCTTCACCGTACACGATTGGCTGCGGGGCGAGAATTAATTGAGAGCTCATTAAAGATTAATCGGTGTACGAAAAATGACTGAAGACTTTTCAGTCGGAAATCGCGGTATCGATCTCCTCCGAAGTTCTCGAAGCACATTTTGTCGGATATTTCGTAAACGAATGCATTTTCGTGTATGCATAAAGTATAATCGTAATTTGGGACCGGAACGAGATCCATTTTGGGCTGAAACCCAATCATACGCTCTTTTTAAATCAAGAGGATGATATACGTGAATACATATGTATAAAAATGTATATATGGTCTACATAGGTGAATATCTTATGAGCAAAATAAAGAAAACCATGGAGAGATGCTGAAGATGGGAGGTTGAACGCGGCAAGCGAGTTTTATGTAATCACCGCTCGACTCAGTGGGGCTCAGTATTAATACCGGCAATAAATAAACTCCGGCATGGACAGAAAAGAGAAGGAGAAATGAGAAGAACCGTGGAAGCATCTTTCTCGGAGCTTCCCCTTTAGCTGCTTCAGAAATGACGTTTTTTTCTTTTTTTTTTTTTTTTGATATTTTACTTTTTTATTCCGTCTATTCACCGTTTCTTTTTTTCCTCCTCGCTGCGCTCGTCGAAACGCTAAATATTCAAACACCAGAATAATACCCGCATTTACATGCAGGTGTCGTCATGGACCCGAGGCCAAAAAAAAAAAGGAATCTTTCTTCAACTTTTTCTCAGCAATCCAAAATTTTCAAAAATTCGAATTTTAACGAATCACCTTTTCCCAAAACTCGATTAATTTTCCAACGTATCTTTTCGCAACAATTTTCAATAATTATTCAATCGCATGATTTGCATTTTCATAATTTAAAAAAAAAAACCGAATTTTGAACGAAAAAGTGTTGAAAAAAATATTCAAGTTTTTAATTAATTAACATATTTCAATATTTATTAAAATCTTCGATTTCGAATCCACGTATAAAATGGCGTGTGTCCTGCATCATTTAATCTGTCGATGTATGTCACGCCGGTTGGAATATTCAATGGGAAAGAATAGTACGAAGAAAAAAAAGAGCGGTGAGGAGAAAAAAAAAAAGAAACGTGACGACGAGCACAGACTCTTTCGTTTCCCGCGTGTTTGCCAGTCGCGCTCGTTATCGCCCCTCGACCAGTTGTATCAACGTATATTTTTCTCTCCCTCTTGCTCTTTCCCTCTCTATCCGACATTTATGCAAATGGCAACGAAGTCTAATATCCATAATGAGCATTAATCCGTTTTCAGAAGATGGCCGCGCCTCCGGTGAGCCTTCTGAACATTTTTTTCTTTTTTTTTTTCACGTTTCTTTCTCCGACTACATTTTTTTTATCGTTCTTTGCATCTCATTCTCTTTTTTACGAGCTCCAGAATATTTTCCCTTCGAATGTCAGTCAGAATTTCGCTCAAAAGATGAAAACATTTTGAAAAAATTGAGATATCAAAAAAACCTGACGAGCAATTCAAATTTCAGAAATGTTTTTCAAAAAATTTGAAACGCTAAAAAAAAACCGACTCGATCGTAATTTAAAAAAAAAAGATGTAAGTTTTTTGACGTTTTCGACCCTCAAGCTTCACGCTTTCTTTCTCATGTTCTCTCGCTCCACGAGAACGTACGCGCAGAGAAAGAGAGAGAGAGAGAGAGAGGGAGGGAGAAAAGGCAGGAGTCCAAAAATAGCCACGAAGCACCGGCTCGTCGTCGTCGTGTTCGTCGTCGCGGGTCTGCGATGTATCGCCCGTTTCAAAATCCCTCGATTACTTTCAATAACTTATCCCCCCATGCCGAGTCCCTCTTGCTTCTTCCCCTGGCCGCCACCGCAGTGTCAGCTGCTTGCACGTGCTCGATTTAAGAAATAAAACAGAACAACGAAAAAAAAATCGATCCGAAACAAAGTTTCTTTCCTCTCGCGCACTACTGAGAAAGAAGGAAATAAAAAAAACGTGGAATTTCGAGGCCGTGGAACGATACTCTTCGAAACCAACCAGTTATCTGACTTTGTAATCCAAAGCTTAGAAAATTTCAGGTTTCTCACTTTTATATACACGCGTAAATGTATAAACGAGTTGGAAGCGTGAAATTCCGTGAAGAGAAATTTTTCGAACATCGACTTTCGTTAATATCGAGCCCAGTAACGTGTTTTTAATTTTTACGATTAAAATCGTCGTTACTGTAAAAATTGGAATTCGCAGTTGCTTCAAAAATGAACCTCGAAAATTCAGCCTTTTTCGAAAATTTTCGAAACTCCATATCCGAGTAACGATTGAAAAACAAAAATTTCAACGAAAAGAAATTTTTTCATGAATTTCCTCGTGAAGGAAGGATCGCGATTGAATTTTTTTGCATAAAAAATAAACGCGTATTAATTATTCATTTCATTTATCTCTTTAATTATAATAGTTCATCAAAACCGACCTATTTGTAACATATTTTTACATATGTGTGAGAACATACATATGTATATATTTATCTCGTTAGAAAATGTAGGCGTACCTCGTTGACCGTTGGGCGGAGACTGACCGTTATTTATTACTAGAATAAAGCGCCTCTTTTTCTCTCTCATTCTCTCCCCCATATTCCTGTAACATCGTACGCATGCACACCGACGAACGTATCGGATGAGCGTATTTGTACAAGTGTATTTATCATCCTTGTTTAAACGATCGAGCTGCCTTGCGAAGCCCAAGTCTTAAAAAGCGAGCCTGTTATTGCAAGTGCTTCTCGGTTTTTAATTACTCATCGTTCGTTAATGTTCTAATAATTATGAACCAGGACACTGCGCTCTTTGGTTCGGAAGATTCGATGAAAGAAGGAAAGAAAAAAGTCTGCTTATTCGTGGACGAAATTGGAGGATCGATGGGATCTTGAAATTCGGAAAAATTCAGTTGTCTTCGTGGAAATTGAGCAAAAAATAATGGACTTGCACGAAGAAATAAAAAAAAAAGGGTCGGAACTTTTTTTGGTAGAATTTTTGAGGTTAAACAGTTTTTAAACATTTTTAGTTTTCATATTTAAAAATAAGACGCTCCTGCCATCAAAATTCAGACTCATTTTGCTCATTTGTATAACACGAATTTTTTAGCTGGGGATGTTCGCGTTAATTATTAAAAAACGGAACATATTTGGAGGATTGATAATTTTGTAACGTATGGTGAGAACGAGCGAAACGAAATGGGCGTGTCCGCCAAGAAAAAAAAGGAGAGAAAAGAGCCGCCAAAATGGCAAGTTTTCAAATACGGCTGACTACCATGTGGCCTTTACGAGCGAGTAAGCGCGAGAGAGGGAGAAAGAGAGATAGGAAGAGAGAGAGAGAGAAAACGATGGAAGCGCCCCCCGAAGTTCGCCAAGTTTTCGTCCACGTGTCACGAAATATTGTAAAAAAAAAAAAACAATAAGCCTAAAGTTTTCGAAATGAGAATGAATCGAAATGAATCGTTTACAGCTTGAAACGTTGATAGAAAGTTCATATAAAATTAAATTTTTGTAAATTTCACACAGAGGAAGAAAGAGTACTTGAGAACCGGAAGTGAACGCGTGTCGTGACTGTTCCACGCCAGTCATACTCACACATCGACACAAATCGAAACGAGGAGATAAAAAAGTCTCGAGCAAGTTTAAAATGTGAGAAGAATATTCAAGAAAAAAATGCTGCGAGAAAAAAAAAATTATGCATTCTGTATGAATTAATAGGTTTTGGAGTGTCTCACCTTGAAGTGCCCGAGGGGACGTTGCGGAGTGTGTAAGCGGCCAAGACGAGCCACAGAGAGGCAGGGAAAGTGAGAAAGACCGGAGCCCCACGCGCTTTGGGTTTCGTTCGAAAGTCCCCAACGTCCGGTAGTAGGGCTTCGTCGATTGAATTGAGAATTTCGTTATCGCTGTCTCTCTCTCTCTCTCTCTTTGTTTCCCTTTCTTTCTTCCGCTCTCCTTCAGTCATCAGTTCGAAGCACACGTTACCATAAACTCGCATCGGTCCTCTTTTCCACCGAAATTAACGTGGAAAAATAAAGAAAAAACGTGAAAATGCAGAAGAGCGAGGTCCGACGCGGTCGCGCGCGCTCGGAAGACTGAGCGAGTGTGCGTGGCCGCCGCTTCGCGGCGACACTGGCACGCATGCGCGGGGCACCCTGCATGGCCTGGCGCTCCGCACTTTATGCTCGTTTTCTTCGTTTTTTTTCCGATACTTCTTTCATTTCGCCCAATCAATTTTTCATCAACTCATCGAATGCCTATTTTCGTGCACACTTTCTTCCCCCGAAAAACCATCGCAATCTTTTTTTTTTTTTTTTTTTAAAGAAAAAGAAGAAAAAAAACCTTGATGCGTTAGTATTTATTAATGAATCCAAAAGTAAAAATTACCCAACGTGGGTAGTTAATCACGAAATTTTAACACCGCACTCTGGAGACACGCGGACGACGATCGGAAGCTTTTTGACCGCTCCGTTCAGGTTATTTACTCAAAAAAGATTTTTATAAAAATCGTCTATTTTTTTTTTTCAATAATAATGAAACATGCGAATCATTCATGAATGGAACAAAAAATATCGAATTTTCTTTCATTTTTTATTTCAAAACGTTTTCGCTCCATCGTGAGAAATTCGTTTGCCTGTTTTTTTTTTTTGCTTAATCATACATAGAGTATCAGCAAGAGAAACCCGTTTCGGTTTTGTGCAGAATAGAGCATGTGGTTGGAGCGAGACTTCGGGGGAGCGGAAGTAAGCGAATACGAACGAGGGAGGAACCGAGCAGAGAGAGTGCAGCACATGAGGGAGAGAGATCGCGGGTCGAGGCAAAGAAGAGAGAAGCTCTTTCAAACTCTCCCCTCTCGTGTTCGAAGACTCGTTTAATTTAGGGTATACTTTTAGGTATAATTGAATAGACGAACTTCCCGAACACGTTTCGTAGCCTGCAGTGAATAAAAAAGGATAAAACAATTCATGGATTCTTTCGCAACGAAATAATTCGCAAAAACTATCGGGGTGAACGCGTTTGGAATAAAGGTTGGAGAATTATGGTTAATATTAAAAGTTTCGCAGCACGAATTTAATTTTTCTTTCAAAACACCGCCGATCAAAAGACGGAAGTTATAATAGAAAAAAAAAAGGAACGACAAAAAACTAAGAGCACACACAACCTTACGGTTAAAGCGATCGACGCAAACTGAACTGCGCCGACGAGCAGACGAGCACGTAAGGCTGGCAAGGACTCGAATATTACGGATATATGTATATCATATTATAAAATGTGTGGCGTATACTACGCGCGCCCGCGCACAAACAACGTGTCCGAAAGCCTCGCGGCGCAACGTTCTCGCGTCAGTCGTCGCAACCGACGCCTAAGCGGCTTGTCGACCGACTAGACCACTAGACGCTCCTTCTCAACTCACAAGGGGAGGAACCTTCCGATGTACCAGAGCGGGGCAAACCAAACCGCGAAGTAGTGGAGGAACAGGCAGGCGGTATGGTGAGGAGAGAGAACCAGCGTCGCTATGCGCAGTGGCGCCATACTCGGTCCCTGCGCTGTTGCCGCCGGTATTTATTCCACTTTGGATTACTCAACACGCACCATCTACCGGACAATTTATGTACATACGAAATTTTAATTTTTTTTCAGCATTTTTCAATATACTAGTAAATTTTGTGATACTTGAATTTTTTCGCCTTCTAGTGTTCGTCGATCGATCTCATCAATAAATATGACAAATTACAAAAACAAAAAAATGTTCAAAAACGAATATTCGTTGGTACAAGTGAGAAATTTGAGGAACAAACAAATGATCGTACGATTCTCACGCGAAAACGTTGCTCTCAAAAATACCCCCTGCTCGAGATTGCCCAAGCGATTCATAACCTCTGTCGCCCTCTCTCGTTCGATGCCAGAAAAGAATCCAGCGTCAAAAAGTCATGGAAACTGATCGAAAAAAACACTGCGTCAGTTTGCATGCATATCGAATTGAGCGATCGAGAAAAAAGTTCGTGAAGACATCGATGTTTATGTGATTGCGTTGCACTCTGTACACAACTCTAGGCCACATATGTTAAGCGTGTCAGAACAGAAAATCTTGTGGTTATCGAGGAACGACGTTTTGACCTCGTGCACCCTTGCTTGTTTTCTTCCCAACATAAAATAAATCCAACTGATTTTTTTTCGTCTGAAAACTTTCCGAATAATCAGTTCGTCCCGAAGCTTCTCGCGTCTCCTATCCCAACATACACATATTTACCATTTCAAGTAAGACTTTTCGTATCTTTCTAAATTTAGAAATGTTTCAATGCACATTTATATTCCTGCTCTCGATATCACCATTTCATATCTTTTCTCAACTCCTCTTCACATTCATTTTTTCTTTTCTCTTGTCAATCGAACGTCAGCCCCACTTCAAGAATCGAGCACTTCGACAGACTAAACAGCAATCCGCGATCAAAACACAAAAAGATGCTCAAGACGCACGATGCTCAAATGTTCCTCTATGAGGAAGCTATATTTTTAATTTAATCGGCTTCCTCATAGAGGAAGCTTTGAGCATCGTGCATCTTGAGCATCTTGAGGAAGCAATTCGCAAATTTCAATTTGCAGCATTTTTTCTATTTGCATTTAAATTATATAATTTTGACAACTTTTATAGAAAGTAAAGAGGAATTACAGACTTGTCCACAATATTTTACAAAATTTGCAGAAATTACAGTGATTGGACGATTTTTCAAAAATCTCAGATTTTCGTAAAATTCGAAAGATCATTAACTTTAAACCGTTCGACCGATATTCCCCAAATTCAATACCAACCTTCCTATTATGATACTCTATAAACAAAAAAAATAGTAATAAATCTTAAAATTTTCGGAAATTAGAGCGTCGACACATCTGTGCAAAACGGAAGGTTCTCGATTTATAAACGTTTGAATTTTACAGTGCCATGACATACACACACACACACACACATTCGGACATTTTTTCTAGATCTGATTTTTCGATGTTTTTGAACATTCACATAGCGTCTATGAGAGAAAGCAAAAACATTCGTTTGTCTCATATTTTACACACAATATCCCTTTATGAATCTTTGTTTACATGTCAATTTTTTCTCGTGCTGTGTGTGTGTGTGTGAGTGTTGACTCTGGCATGTTGCCATTTTACCCAAGATGCATTAATCGTTTGCCGCGTTGCAATTAGCGCGTACGTATCGTCCGTTGAAACACGAAACCGTTTAACAGCGTCCTTCTCCCTCGCCCTGCTCCCTCCCTTCTTCCTTGCTTATAGTCGAGTCTCTGTACTGCGGAACCTTCGCCCGGGATTATTTATCCAAATTATCAAGACGACCACGAAGAGAGAAGTTTACAGAAATTAAAAATTTATCGGTTCCGGGATAAAAATGCCGTAGAAAGCTGCAATTTTTTATTTTCCTGCGAAACTTTTTGGCTTTCGATCGAGCTCTCAAGGGCACGAGACCTGGGCAAATTTCGTAGGTCAACGTTTCTTGTGTCTAAATAAAATATACAAAATCGAAAACTTCGGGTTTCTCGATGAAAGAGCAAGAGAAATGTTATTTTTTTCACATTTATCGAGTATGAGTTGAAAATCTTGGAAAAAAAAGTCGTGAATGATTTTCATAAAGTACGTAATTGTCTCTACGACCATGGCAAAGACCACATCTTCGCCATATTTGTAAACATACCCTTCGATGGATGTTGCATCTGTTTACTATTTTAAATAAATACAAATAAACACAGTAAAAAATATCGATAATGGGGGAAAAAAAATATTCACGTTTTACATACCTAGTGGCTCCAGAGTTTCTCTCACGACTCGATATTCATGTATTCGGGATTCGGGGATCGTTATTATGTTCCGAAAAAGAAGAAGAAAAAACACGAAAAAAGGTTGGTTTATTCACGCATCGTATTTGTGACGAAACTATAAATACCATGAATATTTCATGGCAATTTGGTGTATTATGAGAGAACGTGTCGGAACGTATAGAATATTATGAAAAATATATATGCGTGTGCGTTTGTATATAGCTGTGAGGGAATTGGAAAGTGTCGTGACTTTCGTGGCTCTGGAACTGACCTTTGTATGCAGTTAAGTAAATATAAGCAGTTATGCATATACATGGGCCATCTCGGAAGAATTCGACCCAGGCTATTTCCTATTTATACTTCTCCAGTCTACGTTCCTTATTGTTAGGAAGTCTATCTGTTCACATTTATCGATGCAGAGGAACATTGAACGCTTGGGTTTTTACGAACCTTTTCTTTCTGGCATCATGGTGTTCTGGATTTTTTTAATGGCTGTACATTTCAGTCGAGTGAGTCGTTACAACGTTAACGTTGGAAAATGCAATAATTGTTTCAAGGCAAATTGTGCTTTTTAATTGAAACAAATGTTTGCCTATTCCATTGACGTTTATTTGATTTTTGTCGAAGAAACTAGCATTTTCGTTTTTTTTCCATATTATTATATCATTGAATCGTGAAATTAGGTCTCAAATGCCAAAGGTGCTTAATGTGACTGCAGGGTGTTGTGGATATACAGGGTGTCCCATGATTGATGATCGTAAACGCAAACGAAATTATTTCTTGGATCAGCTCCCAAGCCCAAATTCCTGAAGGTGGAACATTGTCGTCAGGAGTTTTTTTGTAGTGGATTTAACACTTCGTCTTTAAACCTGGACACACCGTTTTTCAGCCCTTTATTACATTCCAAAAATTCTAAAAAAATGCAGGCTACTGTTCGAAATCTTCAACTTGGAATTTCAATTATAAAATTGTAGAAAAATTTATTTTTTCATCCTTTTTTGATCCAATGAATGAACCGATCTGTCGTATTTGCCTGGATACGAATGACCCAGGTTTACAGACGAAGTGTTAAACGCACTACAAGATTCGTTCTGTAGACTTTTGCTCTATTCCAACCATTTCAGCTGTAAATGCGATTAAGTGCACGTCTCTTTCCAACTTTTATAAAACCTGATCAGTGAATATTAGGACACCCTGTATACTAAAGACCATCCGGATCTTTTAAAGTGTTTGTTTTGTACAACTCGTCGATCATAATCGTTCGAGCCGTCTTTATATTATTTTGATACATAATAGACTATCGCATGAAGAGAACAAAGTAAGAATGAGAAATTTGAATTTCGATGGGCTCAAGGGTCGTTCGATTCTTAAAACGCAAGCAAACAACGCGTCTGTATACTCGAACGAACCTTATTATTCAAGTATGCATGAATGTACTCGAACTTAACGTTGCATTCGTGCTTTAGATTTCTTCTTTCGACAAATCGCCGAATTCCAAAGATAAAAATCCTTCGTCCTTTTTTTCTCTTTGAGTTTTCATCGATGAGTTTTTTTTTTTTACTTTTTAACACCGAGGCCTTGGCTGTCGGTATTTGATTTTTTCAACTTACCATCAAATTTTCTGCTCAAAAATTCATCGTGAATCATCGACTGAGTCCCGATCGTTTTAGTTCATTGAATATTCTTCCGGTAAAGAAAAATAAATAACGCTGGATCAGCAGTAAAAACTCTGAAATTTTATAGAAAGACTCACGTTGCCATGAGAACTTTTCACGTCGCACGAAAAGCGAGTCATCGTTTCCAAATCGCCTAGGCACAATGTCGAATACTTTGACTTCTAATCATCGGGGAATTAACATTGAAAGAAAGAACGATCGACGAGTCACGATTGCTAAACACCGTTCAAATTTGCGCAAATCCTATACAATGTCTTTCTTGAATCTACTGGACATAAATTTCATGGATTACAGTTGGAAAGAAAGAAATAACAATTTTATATTACGTTCGGATAAAAATTCGTGTATAAGAAAAAAAGTGAGTCGTTTTCTATCTCAAAAAACCATATCGACAGAAATTTGCTAAAATAGCCTAAATCTGAGATAAACGGAGCCAGGTCAAACACACCATAAGATTGCTCAGTATATTCGAAGATTATCTCAAATTTGGCGATTATTTTTTGTATGACGAATGAGCGAAAGTTCAAACGTGTAAGAAATATAATATCAATCATGGGTCATTGTAAAGGAAGTTTATCAGTTCGCGGAATCATTTCAATGAAAACATGACAAAATTATCTTCACTGAGAAGCTCGAAGTAAATTTTTTTCTCGCAGTCGGACAATAGAAAACAAATTGACGTCTAAAGTTTTGTAATTCTTTGGGAAATCATTTGGAATGACTGAATATTCATTTCGACTAAAACAGAAAATACATTTCGAGTCTAAACTCATCGAATTTCGATCATAATGTATGTTCCTATGATCGTTTTAATCTTATCCAATGAAAACCTCTCTCTCGGAATTTTTGTTTGTTTTGTCGACAATGAGGAAGTCTCTGAAAGCCGCACCCATGTTTAAGAATTGAATTACACGATCTGTAAGGGGTTGAAAAGAAAAAGGGGAAAAACTAGAGACACTAGGGTAAACCACCCAGTACTCAGCCAGAAACCTGTAGTCGGCCTCTGCCTATTCTTTGTATGAGTGGGAAGAGTACGAAAGATATATTTTCCACTCTTCGCACTCATGTAAGGCCGACTATTGGTTTCTGGCTGACTATCGGGTGTTTTACCCTGTACAATTGCATATTCATCTATATGAAGTAAAGTATCACATTCGTAAAAGTATCAATTTTGGAAATGAGTCAATAAAAATATTTGTTCCTCGAATTGAACTGAAAAATATTCGCAAAGCAGACGCAAAATATTTGCTGAGCCTCGGAGCTTAGCGAAAATCTTGTTACGCCAAATCTGTTTGTTACATAAAAAGCCTTTCGAATCATAGCCGTGGACGTCTTTGGAGCAAAGCAGTCGTTGCAACATATACAGAAAGGAGCGAAGGGCGTCGAGATAACCCGCCCGAGTCGCGGTTAGCAACACGATCGGTTTGCCTGCCACAAGAGGGTGATAACAAGGATACATATGCTTATATGTATATATATATATAATCTTACATGCGACAGATAATATATAGGGTGTCCTAAAAGTCACAGCCGAAATTTTACGAGCAGACAGATCATAGAATTCCAAAGAGAAAAGTCCTTTGTCATTTCCGTCTCCGATGAACCGGTATCGAGATATTAATTAATTAGTGTTTTAATCAATTGGATGTGTTAGTATCACGAAAAAAACTCTTGTTTGCATCGGGGAACGATTTAAGCTTTTCTTACGTATTCTTTTCGATTTACGGAATTACCAGGATCTGCCGAAGACGATCTTACTCATGGCTAGACGTATCTACAGGGTGTCCTTAAAGTTACTTCGGAAATTTCGAGAACCAATGTCCTTTTCGGATTGATACTTTTCTCACACTGAATAATTCCAAGTTTTTTGTGTCACTGTTGATTTTTTATGTTTACTCATTGCTTTACAGCATTGTAATTGATTTTTTGGAAAATAAAATTTGAATCATGAGTTCTCTTTCGCATATGGACATTTTTTTAAAATGAAAGTTGAGGCATGAAATATTTCAATCGATGTGATTTTATGTGTGGAGAAATGAGACATTCGATTGCGCGCTTGTACGATTGTGGCGCTCCCGTGAGGTCACCGCATCCGCTAACGTCACTACGAACCCGATGACCCTACCGAACCATATATGCTATTAGCATAAACGATTTGCAACCACACAAAAAAATGAATGCGTTCTCGCAACCATGAAATGTGTATACAGCAGGATTAGAAAATTAGGAAATATCGATCAATTCCACAGCCGCAAGTAACAACTAAACATAATGAGCGACTCATTTAGTATTTTGCGGTCCTTCGTGTCAATTGCATCAAAGTTATTCCTATCGACTTGGCAGTAAATATTCGTTTGTATTGAAACTGAATCACGAGCTGCTTTTTCACGTTTTCTTTTTTCAGGCGACTCATTTGGCAGAATTTCTGGGAATTATTTCGTAAAAGTGGCACAACATTTTTCTTCAAATTCTATTCGAGCGAGGTTCGGTACTAATTCTCTGAAATATTTTGAAAGAAAGTGATACTCTGGGATTTTTGATCGCGTTTTTTTATACAAAATGACGATCGAAAGTAACTTACTCGTGCGAATATGAACGAAGCGAAATATCACGAAAATTGCAAAATCCCGTGGATATTATGCGTATTTATTACGCAGACGACCCAATTACCAGAATTATCGGAATGAATTTTATGTATTGGATGCTCAAGAGTGAGAAACAAAAAAATATACACTGTCGAGAGTTCATCGCTCATTTATAATTTATGATTACGCGAAATCTTTCCCATTACAATTCTACGAGTGATTAAACATCACTCGGTTCGACCACTGCGAACGTCGATTTGTTTTATTTTTATTTCTCGGACTGTTCCCAATAATAGGTCACAATTTTGAGGCAGACTGAAAAGTTATTACTCGTACACGAAAATTCCTGAGAAGCACGTTTGTCGAGTTCCATGGATTCGAGAAGCCACCACTGCGATCGTGGAGGCGCCACGAGTCGATACTCTCCGCTCTGACGTCGTGCGTCACGTGACCTCGGCGGTTTTCCCGGGCTTTTTTGCCAGCTACCTCGTCGAATCACAATACACGGTTTCGCCTCCATAACCAACCGTAGACTCTGAGTTTCATTCGCCGGGTTTCAGAGAAACTGGAGATTTGCAAGGCGACAAACAAATTCCGTTTTCACTAAGCGATGTTTTGCTTTATCGATGATATGTTCAGAAGCATCTTCGTTTCTACCAATAGTCTTATAGGCACACCTCTGTGTCAGGTCCTACTTTCTTTACATAACAACTAGGAAGATTCCTTTCCATGTCGCGAGTCAGTAATCATGCGCGCGCATCAATTCGTCTACTGTTAGCTCGGGCCGATAATAACAAATTTAAACCGAAGAAAAAAAAGCAGACAGCAAGTTTGGAATCGTTCTCGTTCTCGAATAATGTTACACTCGAAACAGTAAACATCGCGAGTTTATATCGAAAAATATTTCCTACTCCATTTCATGAGCAGAAAAGCGAAACGACGAAGAAAAACGTTGGAAATAAGACACGAGTAAACGAAATTTGTGCTTGAGAAAACTTCAATATCTATTGTACGTGACGAGAGAAATGGAATCGAATGTAAGTTTACCTTCGAACAGAGAATTTTTCGCGAACGCATGCTTCGTATGTCATGCTTACGGAAATTCTGTGAATCTGAAACGATGTGCTCGCTGCAAAATGGTAGCTTATTGCAAGCGTGAACATCAGGTTGAGCATTGGCCGGAACACAAACCACTGTGTCGGATTCTCAGTGGAAAGCTGAGCAATGGCGTGGTGTACGAAATGATTGGAGAGAAGAACGATGAGGCTTGGTGCAGAGCAAAAACAACGGCCATTTCTTTGGTGCATACGGTATTATCGGTTCACATAGGCCGAGGGCTAACTCCCATTGAGCTAGAAATTCTTGCGTATCCGAGATCTTGTGATTTTTGTCACGAAACAGATTTTGCTAAATTGACCGATTGTCTAGACTGTCCGGACACTAGTTTCTGCATCGACCATCCTAAGAACAGCAGCCACTCCGCCAAGTGCGAAGTATCCCAATTCTTCTTTGACACGCATCAGGGATCGCCGTGTTTCAGAAACCCAATTCTGACCCTAAAGTACGGCGAGACTATGCCGAAGGACATGCAAGAAGCTACCGGCCTCTTCGCTCTCCATTGCCACGTCGAGAACAGCCTGAAATTAACTAAAATTTGGTATTCAATTCTCTCCGATCGATTGTCGAGGCCGTACACATTCATGCATGCGGTGCAACAGTTGAACCGTCCAAAAGGACACAATATAACCATCCATGTCGTTGGGGCATCGCCCGTAGAAATGGACAGCGTCTGTTACTGGCATCATATACTTCATCACGACGAATCCATCAAAGAACTCCATGTTGTCTTCGTTGGCGCTCACCTCACAGACGGCCCGATAGAAATCGACCACTGCAAAGAATGTACGGAGAAGAATCGCAGGATCAGCATTCGCAATGTCAAAGGCATGTACATGGTCTTTGCGAATGAAAAGTCTTTCAAAAAGCCTGATTACATTATCAGATTCAATCTGGAAATCCAATTTTCCCATGAGACTTTGCGTCCTACCCTCAAAGCCATAGCCAAAATAGGTTGTCCGCTCTTCATCACTACGTTCGGCGAGGACAAATCGGAAATGAACAAAGTCATGATTAATGAAGTTTTTTCCAAAATCGTTCCGGTCCTTCATTGTGCGGATAACCCCTTTGCCGGATGGAAACCTTACAAAGACTATCAATCCGAAGAGTTCTATTATTCCAATCGGTACTTGATCATTTACGAAAAGTTGCCTTAATGCCTTTTCATTTGTACCAAGCTCCGTTCTATGGGATTCTCGATAAATTCATTCGTGCGGGGGAAGCTGGACAATCATTGAAAAAAAAAGGAATTCTCAAAGTTTTATCATGTTTTTTGTTACGTGCCTACAAAGCAAGCCAAATCGCTCCTCGTTTATTAAGCGTTCTATCGTGAATTTTTGTGAAAACTTGTTGATTAGAAAATTATGAAAAGATGAAGAAAAAGCTGAGAATTTATTGTCGTAATGTAATTTAATTTTCTTTCTCATTGGCGTTGAATAACCAAAAATTATGTGACCAGTTGTGGCTCCAAACGAATTCACAGAATGTTTTGTCCTTGCTCAAGAGTGTAATGTTTTATACTTTGAATTCTACGATTCGATGATGCATTACTTTTGTATTTATGTAAAAAGGCGCAGTGCTCGAACCTCCACGTTTTTCAAGTTATTTTTCATGTACATATAAATATAATATAAATTTTTCGTTGTATTCTCGGAATTCTGAAACATTGCGTCTGCCACGTGACCATGTATTCAAAATGGAGGCACTAGCGCAAAATGTACGATGGAAACTTGACCGATCAAGCATGTACAAATAAAACAATTATTACAAGTTACACCCAGTCGCACAGGATTTTTTTATACCAATTCGAATATAAACGATTTATTTTTTCGTCTTCCCTGCCCAATTGAATAGCAGTTTGTATTAGTACTCGATTTAGAAATCCAGAATAATGCCAAGTGCTGAAAAAATCGACAAGGGAAACGAAAAGCGCGATTTTTCAAGAGGTAAAAAATTTTTTCAAACCCCCCAATTTCATCACTGATTCTAATTAGAACGTAATGAATAGATTTCTCTCAACGTTTATAGAATTCCATGAAGAAGATTTTTTGTTCAAGGATTTAGAGCAGTGACTACAATATTTAGTCAGATATGTGTTAATTTTTTTTACGTGCAACGTTCAACACAATAATTCATTTGATGGACGCTGGGATAGGTTTTGCACGATATGCTAGAAGAATACCTATTGATGATTATAGATATGCGATTTATTGTTTTACGTTTTGATTTTTTTTGGGCCCTGAAAAGGGCCGATGGGTTTGCGAAGGCTTTCTATGATGTTGAACTATCCCAATAACAGCCCATGTGTCTGTTCTGTTGGCAGGTTCAGCGTGTCGATGGCCCAATCATCCTTGCTGCACTTTCCAGGAAAATTTTCGTGGTATTTTCTCGGCTTCCGTTGCTTCCTCCATCTCGTCATCGAAGTCTTTCGGCGTCATGGCGAGAATTACTGGTCGGTGAGTTGTGGGTTGATTGCACGTTGCAAAATGAATGGAGGCGCACTACCGGGAGAGCCGACTCTAAACCCGAGCGGCTTGGATGACGCACCTAGCCACGATCGCCGGAGTGGAGGTGAAAAACCAACCAACGCTCCAATCAGAGAGACGCAGGTGTAAGGGTGAAAATACCAACGGCCCCACCAATTAGGAAAGCGTCAAGTCGTCTATACTTCGTAGAGCGATAGGATGTGGTAAGTATTTCATTAACTTCAATTTTAAATAATTGGTAATCAAACTATTTCCTTGAATCCTGAAAACCCCTACAATCCTTTTCCGAATGTGAACTCTACGAATGAGCCGGGAACGATTTTTTTCTGGAATTTACGGAAAAAATTCACATTTTGGAGAGATCAAGCTGGTAGCCATATTTGTAAACGATGAAAATTCGTCCCCCGAATTTACAATTGTTTTTTCTTATTCCTGGAAATCATTGCATCGCAGCAGCCGGATCGTTTGTGCATGTTTTTTTCCCAGAGAATCTCTAGGACAATCGTTTTTTCTGAATTATCTGAAAGCCCTTTTTATTTTTCTATGTTCCGGTTTTTTTTCCGAAGAATCGTGCGAAAAGAATTTATATTGCAGAGAATTAATAATTCACAGTAAAAAAATCGGTAAGACATTCTGCAGAGTTTATTTATTGCGAATCAAAACTCAATCATTTTGGAACGAAAGTAAATTTTTGAGCGATGCAAATTTCAACACGTCCCGACGGATTACGAAAAGCTCCTATCAGCGGATCTTTGCCATCGTCCTGGATACGCTGACTGAACCTTTTTGTGATTAGTCAAACGACATTGAAAAATTTTTATTTCGAAAACTCGAGGTGGCGAGCTTCGGTGACCGATCCAACGCCTTTTTCCGCTATGGAGGTGCGTAAGGAACTTTATAATTTTTTATAACAGTTTCACCCCCTCCCTCGCTAGGGAATCCGCCTCTGAGCGACGACAGCGACACGCGGCACCGGCGGAAACAACGGTTAGAACCGCGTGGAATATTCTCGATTCCTAGAGAACAGCCCCAGAGCTGTAGCGTCTCGATAACTGCGCAGTAACATTATCCCGCCTTAATTTACACAAAAACTCGTCTGTGATTCAAAATAATGAACAAACAATTAGTTGATAACGTCTTGATAAAGTACGGTGTTCGTCTACAATTATTTCTTTCCTTGGAAAGCCGAATCCGTACAGTTGTGGCGCTCTTGAAACCCCCACTCCAACGTTTGCTCGCGATCGAGGCGCTTCGACGGAAGTGTGCGCAATTATAACGACAAGAAATAAAAACATAGGGTAAAACACCCGATAGTCAGCCAGAAACCAATAGTCGGCCTTACATGAGTGCGAAGAGTGGAAAATATATCTTTCGTACTCTTCCCACTCATACAAAGAATAGGCAGAGGCCGACTACAGGTTTCTGGCTGAGTACTGGGTGGTTTACCCTATATCTATTAAAAAAACAGCGTCCAGCTGGCACAGTCTCCTGATGAGTCTATCGCCGCTGTCCCCGAGACGAAACACAAAACATTCATAACCATTCTTTTTCCGCTTCGTTTCGTGGCCAATCCATAGCCTGTCGATTGTCACCTTTTACTGACAGCATCAACCATCACACAAATACATAACCGGACAAGCAACAAGATTTGACTTTTCAACCGACCGCCAAACAAACTAAAAAATTGAAAAAAGTGGAAGTCAGTGGTCCGGCCAACTTTATACAGCTCGAGCAACATTCTACGTAGCATCCGGCTAACAGGAGCAGTGGCCACATCAGCGTAGCGAGACACAAGCTCACGTAAATCGGTAAGTGCGATTGCGTCACGCGCACCAGATGGGCAACAGCTTCAAAGACTTGGCCACCGCGTTTGCCCCACCTGTCTTTTCCGCCACAGCTCTGGTAGCTACCCCTCGAGTCCGATGATCCACTATAAAGGCGCGTTACCTACTGTCGGTAAGAAATGAATTCATTCGATTTTTATCGACGTTTGATAACAACAGAATTACTTTTGATGAAGCAAATATCTCACTTCGATTGTCACTCTTTCCGAACAATTTTCACTGGGCAGAAGGTTCGAAACTCCACCACAAGTAACACACATATCGCAGAACCGTGTTTTTCCTCTCGTTCATTCGCATCTCATCGTGTTAACGGATTTTCCGATATTTTTAGAAAAAATGTCGAAAAATCTCGCGTATATTCCAATAACGACTCATTCATATTCATCAAATAAGTGGATAGAATCAAACGAGTCGAAATGAAAAATGTAATTAACAAAGTTTTCATAACCGCGCAAGGAAAGCGGGCAAACTTTCGAAAGTACAAGCAGAGCGTGAAATCCAATGCAGAAGCCTTTTCGAATACTATATTACGTTTCATGTGGCTTGCTCGCATCAAGTTGAAACAAAGGCTATCAGGAAGACTTTGACTTGAGGTATACGTGAAATTACGAGGTGGGCAATAAATTATGCAGGTTTGACGTGTCTTTTGCATGAGTGTCAAATGAATATGGTGATAGGGGTCGATAGTGGGTATATGAGCGAGTTGAATAGTGTAAAGGAGGACAAGCTAGAGTTCTGAATTGGCTGTGCTGGGAACCGAACAATTAAGAGTGAGGGGAGTGAGAGGATGGCGTTTGTGAACTGGCCACTAGAATGTGTGAAGGTGTGATGACAGACGGAGCTTGTGTTCTCTAATATAACACTCAATGGTGGAGGGAGAATGCAAGGGTTGCTATGGTGTACCAAGAACAAGAGAACGATGAATACAACAGATTGGGAGGGATGTACTGTTTGGTTGCAATCTCACGAGAACACTGAAACGCGTTTGTGCGTCCTTTGGTGGCACAGGGGGCTGTAAGAACGAGAAGGGGGGAATGATGGGGGAGTACAGAGAGCTAGAGAGAGAGAGAGAGAGAGAGAGAGAGAGAGAGAGAGAGAGAGAGAGAGAGAGAGAGGATGATGGCGAACCGTGTATGTTGTATAGGGTCGTGTCGGACGTTCTAGCTCACAGGCAGGCGCGGCCCTGGCCACGGCTTTTCCATGGACTTGCGCGGTATGTTACGGGGTAGTTTCATCCCTCTCTTTTCGTTATCATCCTCCTCCACCCCCTACCTGTCTATCTCTTTCGCTTTCGCTCTTATAGTCAATCGCACTTGTTTTCCTTACACAACACAACCAGACACCGCTTTTTCTTGACAATCGCGTCTTTATCGAAAAAAACTGTGTCTCCATATATATATTTATGTTTATCTTTTAATCTATCAATATACTTTTTCCATGAGTGTGCAGACACGTACATCTCGAACTTATTTGTCCATCCGTGTGTTCTTCACCACACTATTTATGCCTCCCTCAATCAGACGTGACCACCCCCAGACGATCGCGTGACATACTGTAAATACTCACACAGTCTCGTTCACACAGACTCACGAGGAAAAGTCTCTTGCGACCTCTCGCTTTGTCTCTCTTTCTCCCTCTCTCGCTCTTGCTTCCCGCACTCGCAGCGTTACGCAGAATCCTCGCGTTCGCTTCCTCTTTAGATCACCACTTCCTCTCCGGCAGGTCACGTCGAAGACCCGTTCACGTAGAGATTTCCCCTTGACGCGAATTTCTCAGGAAGCAGTATCAAAAATAAATATTAGTTTTTTAAATTCACAACGTTATCGGCTGCCCGCTTAGATACGCCGTTCAGAAAGATAGAGTGGACAAAGCACATTCGCATCAAAGGGGGTGGTAGATAGTTCCGAGGGTGAGACCCGCCGGCCGACCACCTGTAGTTATTCCGATCAAACCAACCCCCACTACCCCCTACAACTGAGCTACTTAACTCGCCGTTTCTACGTTTCCCGGCTTGTTCCAATCGCGCGCTCGCGGAAGCTTCGATTTTCCTTCAGTCCTATTTCAACGCCATTTCGAAAAACTTAACTCTTCGTTATCAACGATTATCTAACGAGGAGGATCTTGTCCTCACCAAACTTTTTGGATCCAGGACTGCCAGGATTGCCACTAAAATGAAGACTTCATCATTCTCCTTACGGGTCATGCGACGGGTGAGTCTTGTCTCTGGTCGAATCATCAACTGTATTTTTTCCTCAAACTCAAATACATATTTCCGCTTAATATCAAAATCATTCTATTCTCGTTTTTGGCTCTCAACGTTTTCGAATCAAACTTTTTTTTACAGAAATCTTTATCGATTTCGTTTATCATCAGAAAATTTGCCTTTCGTTACATCAAGTCATTTTTACAGAGACATCCCTCGCTGAAATATTCCTCGTATTCATTTTATTTCCATTGCTTCACATTTTTAATGGTTCTGTGTGTGTGTGTGTGTGTCTATGAAACTCGAGCTATACGTTTTCTTTTCCTTCGTTCCTTCTCTTATTTACCCCGAGGACTCCGAAAGATAAATTTGAATAGAAATCGTTCTGCCTAGAGCGAGAAATTTCGACTTTGTGAACGTTCGTGATTTGATTAAAGAACGCGGAGCAAGAGAAAAATAATCAAATCAAGGATTTTAACATATTAGTCACGTTTCTTTGTACGTGCGAAAAAAACGACAAAATTTGCATCGAACTCTGTTCGTGTAACAGTCCATGGCTCTTGTCGAATGAATTTTCTTTTTCTAAATCTTTTTTCAAAGCTGTCACTCGCTTCGAAATTTTTCGTCGATGCTGAACTTATTCATGGGAATTGACATTGCCGCTGGGCATCGCGTCACCAGAAAGATCCTCGTGTCTCCATAAAGTATTTCACCGAGTAAACCAAAGTAAAAGCAAAAGCTCACTTAATATTTTATCACTTGGTAATTACCAATTGGCAATTGCCAAACATGCAACAAAAAAAAATGCGTCGTCATTGTGTGACATCGAATTTTTTTTAACTTTCAATAAATCGTTCGATTGTTCACATGGAAAATATTTCAGAATGAATATTCCAAGCCCTTTGTAACCTTCGCGTTATTTGGACAAACCGTAAAAAAAGTGGAATTTAGTCGAGCGAATAAAAGAAAGTCTCAGAACGAAAGGCTGACAAATCTCTTGAGCGCGGGTAACATTTTCATTACGCCAACAGAGTTTCTACCATCAAAAGCAACATTTTGCTATGTCTACATGAATTCCCGTAACGCGAGTCGTGCGAAAGTGGTCGTTCCGTGGAAACCCGTGTAAATCCCTTTGCCTAACCCCGTAAAACGTTTGTATAACTTTTCTTATTTCCGAAAAAGAAAAAAATTGGAATAAAAAGAAGGAAAAAGAAAAGGTCGTAAATTTAATACAGTTTTGGTCATAAAAACCATGGCAGAGGGCACGTCTTCCCAAAGAAACTATCACGCACTAAATAGTCGCCTTTATATAATATAACAAGATACTTGAATGTCAGGTACATCGTCCTTGCGTACGTTCATCGTACGCAACGACGCCTTTCCATCATTTAAACCCATTTTCGTGTTTAAATGATGGAAAGGCGTGATTCGCTACAGCCCTGTCTAGAAGAATAACGCTTCGAGCCTCCTCCCTCGCATCATTTGATACATTCGTATCGTCCACTCTCTTCTTTCGGGAACCCACTAGACTTACCATCACTAAAACCTCCCCTCCCGTTCTCTACTTTCGACTAACTTTAACACAATTTGACCCGAGTTTCTAAATTACTCCCTAGAAGCAAGAATTGGCAAAGTTGGCTGGTCCTTCCTCCCTGGGCTGATGCCACCACTCTTTTGCTTCTTTCTTTCATCAGAGCGAAAAATCTCGAGAAGAAAACTTTTAGATTTCATTGTTTTCTTTCTTTTCTTTTTGGTTCCCAAACATTTGGTCACGAAACGTTGGTTCTTTGGTAATAAAGACACGGTTTTTTTGTTGATTTATTTTACTTTGCAAAACTGTTTAAAATCTCGTATCATTGCATGCGTTTTTTTGTGGCGACGCGGAATTTTTTAGTACGGAGGAAATATTGAATCTTCTCTCTCACTCTATCCATTTGTACACCATGACCAGCTCCAGGCAATATTCAACATTTCCTCTCATGCAATGCTGCCGAACAATTAACGCTCGCATTTGCCCCTCCATACAATTTCAGTTTCCCCTCGTGAGTTGCATCCATCAGATTGGACGATTACCGATCTAATGGCATGTTCGCCACAAGCGATCCCAACATTCCCGACGTATTTCCGATCTTGCACGCACTTAGCAAACTCGAGGGCTTTTAAGGGTGGATCACGAGATGTTGAAACCTCGCTTTGTCACGTCGAGGGCATACGAGAGCCTTTCATTTTCCGCCGAGCTTCATACCCTCCCAAATCCCATTTATTATTAATTTCATTATCGACCTCCAAGAAACAAATCAGTTATCCAACGTTTTTTAATAACTTCATTGAAATCCTATTCAGTCAGAATTTTATGATTTACCAGGACGTTGAAAAAATTCACTCCTTTGCTTTGATTGGCAAAATTAAAATTATCGTCAATTACATAACGCGTACATCCCACCATGGATTCATTTTTCTTACCAAATTTGCGCAAGTTGCAAAATCTAGTTTATGCTCCAAATGCGCTTCACACTCCAGCTCTGTTGCCTCTTTCTCTGTCGTTTTCCATAATGAATTTCTCATCATACACTTGGTCGATAAGCGTCCTATCCAACACCAAAGCTTCGTGGGAAGCATCGATATGTCGAGTTGCGAATTACTGCTGCACGATGTGTAACATTTGTACAGCTTCCAAGTTATTTCTATAGAGAGGAAAACATTCACGACAAAAGTTACTTCGTGAACTTAGTCGTACAATGTCAAGCGAAAAAATTGTTGTCGTGTCGTAGTTTTGGCAGAAGGCTGGAAGCAATTTATTAACCAAATTTTTCTTTGAACAAAATGACAATACACTTGGAAAATAATTCAATTTTGTGTCGAGAAATGTTGTGTTTGACAAATTCGAATGTCTATTTGCAATTAAGGGAAACGTACGACTCAGTAGAAAGAAAAAGTTTGAAGCAGTAAAAGTATTAATAAATATTTATAATTAATATCAGTCGAAATATTGTTTCGTGTATCGTTTCTCACGTTCCAACATTATTTGCATAAACATAGAAGAAGCCCCACCCCAAATGTGTCGCGTACAACGGTCTCTAGAGATATCTCACGTATCTTGGGAGTTCAAAGAGGACGGAAAATCGATAAGCTATAGCGTGAGCCATGGAGAAAGACAGCGAGAGAGAGAGAGAGGGAAAGAGAAAGAGCGAAAAGACTGAAGAAAGCGAAAATGCTGGAAGTGAAAGTCTGATAAAAAAAAAAAGAGAACGTAGAAGAACAGATAACCACGAGTTGCTCGAATTACATGATGTGATTTTCGTGACTAGACAAAAGTTTTGTTTACTCAGTTGTAACGTCGAGGAAATCTTATATTTTGCTTAATCAACTCTTGGAATCATGAGAAATATTGAATTTCTAAGCGTATCAAACTGCCTTAACATCATTTCAGGGATGTAACGAATTATAGCTAACAAGTTATTCTTATCGTACACTTCGTGTCGTTACATTTTCCACGTAATCAAAGTTCCCTGAGTTTTCACAAGATCGAAAGTTTTTTCTAGTCTGAAACTTTGCATTGCTCTCGTTGGTGAATTTATAATGCATCAGTGAACTGACACAAAAGTTGTGGCAAACTTGTACATCTTCTCATCTCTTTTAACCACCATTTTTGTCGATCCAAAGTTGACCCAATTATCACAACCAGTCTCCCACCAACTCTCGTAAGTCTTTGCGTTTCTAACTTTACGACAAGATTTTCCGGAGATTTCTCAAACGCGCTTGGATTTTACGAGACGAGAAAATCCTTTCGAGAAAGGTAGCCAAGGCTCTATTCCAGTCAGGGCCTCCCATACTATAGTAGAACGAGTACGCTACGTGTCAGACGCACTCGCTACTGTTGCTCAGCAAAGATCCAACGTATTCTCTTAACCTTTATATCTTCTCCGTATATTCCTCCAGTTTCTTCGATTTATATGCAATGTACCCAACGTCTCGTGCGACGTGCATCTCATCTTCAGTCTCAAGAATATGTACGTTAACCCAAAAGACTCTCTTTCCACGCTACCTGTCACAACCTCATTACGCGGCTCCTGCGTACATTATTTTCTAATAATTCATGCTCCACGAGCTATCAGGAACTTCTCACATCGACACGTTCCTGGTTTTTTTTTTTTTTTTAATTATTAATATCAGAGTTCGTGACAAACTACAGCTCTCGATAAATATGTTATTCGGTGGTGATCCCTGTTTTGTTTTTTTTTCATGTTCTGTTCACAATTTCGTTTTGGCCTTATTTTTCATCGGATTTTTTAAATTCGAGTCTATGAACTTTTGATTTTGTACTGGAGCTTTGGATAATAATTGTGAATAAGCAATTAGTCACAGGGGTTGATTGAATTTTTTTTGCACACAAAAACGTAGAGGTCTCTTTTAATATTTCTAGTTAAAGTAAAAAAAAATGTATAACGAACTTCCATTCAATTGAGTTTATTTGATGCTTTTCCGCGATGTTCCTCACGCAGTCCTCTTCGCGGATAATAAATGTCATCCATTGCTCTCTTGGAAACCTTTCGTCATCTATAACGTTAAATTTCCCTTGAGGCCTTATTCACGTCCCATAGTTGAATTGTGACGATGGCAATTTGCTTTATAAAGGGCGTGAAGATGTTTTTTCATAAAGTTATTATTTCGTTTCTCAACATTTTCATTTTTTTTAAAAGGAAATCTCGCTGACGGTTTCTGTGTAAAAATTATTCTTAACGAACTACACGTTTTATTTCCTTTTCAACTTTTTCTCGTTTGTTTGAATCTACGATTTTTCACGAATACCTTAAGGCTTCTGTGGTTCAAATTCTTTTATTTTTTTTCGCTTGCCTATTGGTTTCCAATGACAGAAAAATTCATATTCGCGGATTTAGCGAGATTTCTCAAATTTTATGACCGATGAAATGCGCTTGTGTTACGAGACCAGACTTTCGTGAAATCGAGAATTCCTTTGAAGCAAATGAAACGCGTTCCTCCTTTATTCTTAGAAAATCATTTTTTTAATAATTCATTTTTCTATTCAGAGATTTTTTTAAATTCGCGTTGATTTTCCTTGTTGCTACAAATGGAATGGAAAAATATTTTACATTTGGTTTACATTGTCGATTTATCAGAGTAATTATTTTAGCTTAATCGCTATTGATTCTCCACCGTTCATTGTTTCCATGAATCTCTCATTTACCTAATTACGATTATTTCACACCAGCGATCGTGGTGAATGGTGAACGTAAACGTTACAGCAAAAACTCAGCCCATTGGAACTGCCATGATTCATGGTTTGTGTGAGTTCCACTGGCGTTTATATCGTGCGACGTTTATATATTCAATGGTCACTATACTTGAGATCAAAAAGGCGTGTTGCTTGCTACCGAAAATGTCGTGGTGTTCGAGTTACGCTGTCCTGTTACCAATCGTTCCAAAATCTATTTGGATTCTCGATTGCGATCGACGACTATTTCAAATGGTTGCAATCGTATATTTACCGCATTTCCGTGGCACTCTATTATGTACGGAATAATCAAACAACCCATAAATTGTTAGCATGATTACAATAAAATCATCGTCAACAAAATCGCCCCCATGAATAATTCACTACGACCGAAATACGAATAAGAAAATGGAAAATACTCCAAACTCTGTTTATAATTAAAAATAACGAAAAAATGTTTTTTTTTTCAGTTATTTAGAATCATTTTTCCTCGCTTGCTTCCAAGCGAGGATAAATAATAAGCGAGGTTCTGAGAAATTGTGCGTTTAGTGGTAAATTCACCATCTCAAGCAATTAATCTCGAATATCAAGGTACCAAGTTAAAAATGAAATAGACTCGGAGATTCTTTTATGAGGTAGACCCGAGGGACGAATTCAGAGAGCACCGCGAGACTCATTAACTACCACGAACCAACAGATCTTCGTATTTATAACAATGAGACACTCTCTCTTCACTCATCTTCTCGCTTCAAGCTCATCTCGACTTTCTAGAACCTCTTCGTGATCGAAAATACTGTCAAATTTCTCTGGAGACCTTGTCGTGTCTATCTGGAAAGAGTATTCGTCGTATAGACATAGCAGAGCGCATTTTCCTTCTCGCTTAGCAAATGCAGTCCACCTGTTGCTAGGCCTAGAGTGCTCTTATTCTCACACGCGTATATATATATATAGAAGAGAGATGGGCAAAGTAGGACATGGGGCAAAGCGGGACAGCCCTTGAAAAAACGTGCAATCCTCGTTTTTTTTTTGAAGCTTAAAATTCGTAATTTTTCCAATTGAAATCTCGTGAAAATGATCAAATTTTTGCGATTCGAGAAAACAATAATTTAATGTGGAATAAAACTAAAATTTCTGGCTCCAATCTTTTCTCCAATTTTTTGTAGTATTTGAGTCTCAATTTACATCAAACTTGACACAAAGTGTCAATCTCATAGAAAATGTTCCGCGAAACCTCACTAAAATTCGCTTCCACCTATATTTGATGTCAATCAAAAATTGATCACGTGCTTGATGATAACAGGATATTGAGCCATGCAGTATCCAATTTAAATGATAATTGACGTCTCCCCAATGACATCTCTTCGGCTCTGCACGTTCTGGCCTGGAAATTGGGTGCCGAAAAAAATGAACTCGTTTATTAAAAATCCGCTTCTATGAAAAATGGACGCATTTGAATTTTTATTGGGTCGCTCCAAGACTTTAAAAACTTGTGCCCTCTTTCTCTCTCTCTTTGTAGAGCTCCGTTGATGAACTTTGTTATTATTAGCATTTGTTGCTGCGTTACTTTTTCATTAATTTTTATTTCGTCATAACGCATTGATGAAACATTTCGTAGACATTTGATCAAGTAAATGTCAGCATTGCGAGAAGAGAAAGGTAAATAAATTGCCCGAAGAGTCCGAAGGGCTTACAGCAGAACAAACGAGTACCTCTCCAGGGCAAAACTCATTCGTATCTTGCGTTGCCATAGCAACGGTCCGCGTGCCTGCTTTGCCATCACGTTCTCGGTAGTGAGAAATTTTCACGCTCGTGGCTGTCACCACGTATTATGTCGCGTCATACTCTCTCTCTCTCACCCTCGTCATACCTTTCTATCTCAAAGACGCTGGGCTTCATACTCCCCAAGGCAGAAAAGCGGAGAGAGAGAGAGAGAGAGAGGAATTGGAGGGAAAATTTGCCACCTCCCCAGTTCCTCCTGGAAAATTTGCTCACAAAGTTTTGCTTCCCAACTTTGTCCTTATCAAAGTTTCGAACTGTACATGCTTTGATGTTATACACCATGCAAAGTTGGTAGAAGAAAAATAAGGGCTGTTAGAGCAAAAGTACATTGATCACAATCTCACAAATCTACGTGACACAAAAATTGTCATGAAATATATTGAATTTGAATATTCATGCAGTTCACACAAGAATTTCACATTTTTGACGGTGGCAATCAATATTTTGTGTCTTCCACTCTGAGTGAATAAAAATCGAGTAATTATCGTTATCGAATGAAATTTTGTGGAATAACCTTGAAGTCTGGGCGATTTTTATACTGTGGGGATCGTACATTTTCGGAAATTATCCCAGAACCATCTTGTTATTATATTTTGTATGAAAAAATTTCAGGAGATCATATAAATGGTGCGTAATGTTCGAAGGAAAAGATTTAAGGACGTTGTATGCAAAATTTTCTATCGATAGAATTCCTTTAAATTTGCACCACACAAAGAGAATAGTCATATCTACTAGCTCGCGCAATTTTAAGAGCTCCGTGTAGAAGTCGAGATATTTATTTATAAAAATCACAATTTTCAGTAATTTCTCATAAAGAGCGTGTGTTAAAAGTTGCAATTTTCAACATTAAATGATTCGATTTCTAAATGGTGAAGCCTCTTAAAACTTTGCATCCACTTTTATGTAACATCGAAGAAGCTTTATTTAGTTTTTCAAAAAAATCTGTCGTCAAATTTTTTCGAAATTTTGTTTATTATATAAAAAATACAGATTACCTCGGACAATGTTGGATTTAGAGTATGATGTTCTTTGGTCAATTTGTAACAACTTTTTTTAATCAACTTGGGCTCGAAAACCATTTTGTATGTAAGAAAAACTGAAAACAAAAATTTAGATTTGACCGTGGCCATACAACGTCCTTAAACACCACGAATTCATATTTCGCCAAATGTTTATGAAGTTTGTTGGTTGTACGGGCTGAAAGTTTTGACGAATGGTTACCGTTCCTATCTGTATAATAACGACGGATGCCTGAGCGATAAGAGTTAAGAATTTGACCGATTTGCAAAAAGGAGTCGGAAGTCTTAACAAGAAGCTTGTGAAGTTGAGCCCTGCTCGTGGATCTTGGGATCTTGGAGAAAATAAACGAAATGCCTTTCGCCCATCAACTCAGCAAAATCCACCCAATGGGATTCTTCTCTCTCCTACGCATTTTTCTAACTCTCCTCTATTTTCTATTTCTCTTTCGCTTCGCCTTTCTCTCTGCGTTGCTCGTACTCAGCGCCGTTTTTTCATCTTGCTCTTTCTTTGACGAACTGGAGGCTGAATTATCGGGGTCACGTACCACTATATATAAGGGTTGTGTGTTGCCTCGCGCACACATGGAGTATGAGATCGAGATGAGAAATGCCAAAGGTCGAAAAATCAATCAAGGACGTATAAGTTTTCTCCCCGTGAACTCAACAACAAATTCTTTCACAAATATATGAGAAGTCTTCCATTCTTTCATTTAAAAACAAATAAATATGGATACGCACAACCTTGCGTCGACCTCACGTTTGTACTTCGAATTCGATGTATCGATCATCAATTTTTCTTTCTTTCGCGACACCGCGTTCGTATGTCAAGCTAAATTCACTCAAGCTACTTTGGAGGCTCGTAACTTTTAGTGGAATCGGAATTTTTTTAGATATTAAGTTTCAAAACAATCGTGCACTTCCCGATTAAACAAATAGTTCAGGATTCGATATTTAACGCCTGATGAGCATCGATGTGGTTGGAGTTGACGAAAAAACTGAAAATGAGTTTTTGGAGGAAGAGCTAGTGGGGTTTTATCGTATTTTGTGGTAAATTTTTATACAAAATTATGTAATTTACTGATTAATATATTTTTACGTTAAATTTATTTGACCGAATACGAGAAAATGAGAAACTACCGTTTCATCAAAATTTATGATACGTCTCGGGTGTCACAAGCAACACGTGAGGCGTTACGATTGCGGCAATCGAGTGAAAAGAGAAATAGGATATTTGCAGTAGCACTAAAGAAAATTGGCTCACCGAGTGAAACACGCTTCCTTCTCTTGCCCCTTATTTTTTTCCTGTCACGAATAAAGTTGGCATTTGATGAACAGGAATCTTCGATGGCTCGTTCTTTTGAATTGTTTAACTTTAATGAATCGTCGCTGCGTTTGCCTGGGGGAGATAAAGAGTTTATTTGCGTTGATGAAAACGCTCATTTAACCTTAAAGAACAAAATATACGTGTTGGGCGAACGTTTTATTTACGTCGTAATTGGATTGACAACTGAATTATTCATCGCAGATTACTTTTCACGACGGTCTCATGAAAGTCACCGAATTATTAAATCCCCTATACAACGGAGGAGATATGTCCTTCGTACACGCCACGCTCTTGGGAAGACGACCCCTGACATTACTTACCCCGTACAAGCGAACCTGAATCTGGATCACCATGATATCTTTGCTGCTATTGCTATCGGTCACGAACCTTCTCGATCCCATGGCCTTGTTCCATTTACCAATACGAGAAAACAGAACTTATCTGATTGGAATGAATTTTGTTACGACTGGACAAACAATTCCGTTCGATTCAACGATTTATCTTGTTCGTAGACTAAATTGTTTCTTAGCCCTGGAAAATCACAATGTGTAATGAGTTTCCGATGGAGTACGAAGAATCGTATTCATTAAGATTTCCCTTCGTGAGGGAAATTATTAATTCGATTACGAATTTAAACTCTTGCTGTTGCTATCGAACATCTCGATCATTATCTTGGTTTCCTTGAAGATGTAAACAATGTAAATATCTAATTAATGTTCTGATATAAATGAATGATTGTTCCTGGTGAGAGAAACTTTGCTTTGAATCGATTTTTCTCGTTTATTCAATGCTTAGGCTCAATGAGATGGATTTTATACGACATTCGAAGGAAATGAACGTTGGAATCGATGGAGGAAATGAGAATTTGTTTCGAAATAAATTGTATGGTTCGTAAAAAAGCTGGTGAAACGTATAACGAAGAGAGGATGAAAGCACGTGTTACAGAAAACGATGTGGTACTGGGGCGAAGGTTGTTGGGTTAGTTCTCGTCCTGTAGCTCGAAATTTCATTAACGCCAAAAGGGTTACAGCGTTCGGTAAAGGATGTGATGACAGTACGAGGTCGGAATACACGGAGAAAGAGAGAAAGAGAAAGAGAGAGAAAGAGCGAGAAAGTGAACTGTCGTCAAGTTGATCGCGCACTGGTGGCTTTTTCGTACGGGCAAACGAACAGGAAAGGAAACTCTCTTGGGGGATAATGTTACAGCAATGTTGCACTGAAGAATACAGTAATACTTGCTTTTCCTGCTTTTTATATATCCCTTGCTGAGAGGGGATTAGTTTGAGCATAAGGAAGTAGGCAAGTCACGTGGACACGCTAAGAGCGTGCGGAAATGGTATTTTCAATTTACTCCTGCAAACGCGCAAGCTTTCTTTTCTCTATTTTGCCATTCTACTATTCGTCTTTCATTTTGCTTCTCACCCGATGGAAGAAATATAGATATTCCACATTTTCTCGACTATGAATGCAAAAATGTTGGAGAAAATTTGCATTTTAACATTTAAATTCACCAGAAGGAACAAGAACGAGGTAAATAGTGCGGAGAAAGTCATTTTCTTCGTGCAATCTTTTTTTCATTACGACTAAACTTTTAATCAAGCGAATCTGTGACAAGTAGAAAAATCTCGACTAAGAAAACCACGCATAATCGAATAAATATTCTGGCTCAAATTTACTCGTGCTCTTCTCGCCGAGCTTCGTTTTTTCATGTCTTGAGAACAAGCAGCTTCAGCTCCGTTAGTTCACTACGGTCAAGGATGCGAAAAGTGTACGCTTTCCGACAACGATGCACAAGCGAAAAGTGCAACAAGACACACGAGCCATGAACTCTCATCTCTCTCTCTCTTTCGCTCTCGCTCTCTTCATGACGGAGCTACTTTTCCACCATGTTAGAAATTTATTTTTCCATTTCTCTCGGCCTTGCCAGTTTACACCCGATTAACTAGCAACTGCCATTTTTTTTATTACACTCACTCTTCATAAAAATACTTTGATTATGGTGACCTATAGATTCCGATACAATGAACGAGTACAGAATTATTTACGTATTTACATTCGTATCGATGTAGTTGTATGCCTTGCACACTATATTCTCCATTTATTAACCAAAAATAGTCAACATCGCTTTATTTTCCACTGATTCATATTAAAATCAAAGCTTCTATAGGTTTGGGCGAAATCTTGGATTTCCGCGTTGAGGAAACACGTTCTTCTTACCCCGCGATAATAACAAGTACAAGGCTCAGCAGCAATTACTTTAAGTGCGCGACAAACTCGAGCACTTGAAATCGTTGTAGTGGAAATTCTAAGAGGACGAAGATACTCGCGCATATGTTGGTTGGTCCTGAGGCTTTCGATTATCATGAATAATATCCCGCGGTCCAGAAAAACGCTGTTCAATGTACTGGGAAATTAACAGGCGAACGTGTTTAGGAATTTAGCTGTAATTGTTGCTCCACGCAGATAAATAATTGTTTAATTTTCCCAACAGTCGTATGATCAGTTCAGTAAATAAATAAATATTTGTAAATAATGTAAATATGTGATAAGACATTAATTAATTAATGCAAAATGTTCGATGTGCATCACAAGTGCACGTCGATTACAGAGAAAAATCTCTTGAAATTAGCTGAACATAAAATTCATTAATTTTATGATGGAACGAATTTTTACGCGGAGCTTCGATGCGAATAAATAAAAACAGAGAGTACATCATAGTTGAGAGTATCAAAATTCAAATATTTTCACCTTTTCGAAGTTTAGCATTCCAAAAAATTCACGAACAGCAACGAAAATTCACTCGAATCCCTTGAAAGCATTTCGCTATTATCTTGAAAGGGTATAGCGCCTTTATTTCCAGTCGCTTGAGCGGTTCTCTCCCTCCCGTCTATCAACATACGATTCATTCGTGCTTGCGTTATTATTTCTCTCTCCCACGCTTTCTCCATACACGCAATCTTGGAATCGATCACATCTGTTTCAACAACGGAAACGTCTGCATCGTGCGAAATATTTTCCACGTTCTATATCCGATCATAAGTTCCTTAATCGTTCAGATTTTTAATAATCTCGAAAAGCCATAATTCACGATAAATTAATAATGTTTCTCTTTACATTTTTTTGCAGGTAAGTCCTTTCCGTTCGATTATCGATGTCCTTAAAATAATGGTGAGTCCTTTATGATATACTTTTTTGAATGAACGAGTCGTGATTGGAACAGCAGTGCATATGAAAATTTGAAACGACAGCAGGCACTAAATCTGCTCGATTTTCTCATTTCTGGTCCAGTCAGCTCGAGATCGATTTTTCCAGAAGAAACTTCGTCAAAACTAAAGTTTGAAAATCAAAACTAAAGTTTGGAATCGTAATTCTTATTACAATAAATTTTCTAGAATTATGAATTTTCGAATCTGAAAATCGTCACGTTTTTTTAAACTTGTTGGCAAAGTCGATTTACTTTTGCCTAGAAAATTTTCTTGTGACGAAGAATCGTGCGTCGATAAATCAGTTCACAGCTTCCAGGCATTTATCTTTTTTGGTATATTCGAAGCCTCCACTCGTCGGTACAGGAGAGCCTTGAGTAACCAACAGGAATATTTGTTGGCAAACTATGATAATGTCGACATGTCGAGACTCCTAGAACCCTTGATGTTAATACCTTAAGCCTCGGTCAATAAGTTACCGACATTTGGTTGGAATTATTTTCCACTCTGCCGTATCCAAAGGTCCGAAGTAAAATTCAGTTTTCGTTATTTTCCCATTACAGTCGTCCTCACCCATTGGCACTCTATTGATTTTTGATTCAGCTGAGATTTTAGGAATTGCTTGTTTCACTATTTTGCTAATAAGTTATCCGTTGCATTGTCGATATTTTTTTCTATTTATTACGACCTCAAATGTACTGTTGATTAACAATCATATTCCGAATTCCCCTGTTTATCAAACGTCCAAATAATTATTAACATTAAACTTGTGGACTGATCGAGCAAACAGTAGCTCGAAAAACTCGGTGTCATTAGGTCCTGACAATTGAGTATAAAATATTGTTTCAATGACAGCCTCGAAAACAGGCACACACACATTCACCCTTAAATTTCTAAGCAGAAAAAAAGGAAAAAGAAAAATAAAATAGGGGACCCTTTCTCGATGGGAATAAGATGGATGAGTGGCACACGTGTTGTCCAGCAAGTAATGTAACTTTTCACTACAAAGATTTTCTCACCATATCCAAAAGACTTCAGTGCGTCCTTGAGCAAGTACTAGAGCTCTTTTCTCACAGCTTCGACTTTTCTTATCCCTTATCGCCACAAACCCTCTTTGCTTCGTCACAGCAACGTTATTTAACGCCGTACCACTTCATTCTCGACTTGGAGGAAAAAAGGACGCTATACGCTGCTTTCAAACCTTTTTTTTTTTACTATGAATCGAATTTGGCGAAACTCTTTCGTCAATTTTGCAACGTTAACGATAAAAATTTTACGATGCTTCTTGGAATGGGCAGAAAGTGCTTCGAGAAATCTTTCTTCTTTATCAAGCCTCGAATATCCCGTTGGGAATGCTCAACTATGATGAGGATCATAATTGCCCCTTTAAAATTTTACATTTTATGGCTTTATTACACAAGTTGGTAAGCCGGTACTTAACTATTAATTAATGCTAATGGTCAAGTGAAAATTACTTCGACCGAGCTACACTCTGAATATTGTTTTTATTGGAAACGTGCCGATCTCGCTCTCGCAAAATCATGAATATTGTCAAACTGAGTGAGTTCGCCCATGGATGTGAGCCCGAGGGAAATAGCCGGACAGATAAGAGCCTCTCACAGCTTCGCGGCTACGAGAGTCTGGCACTGATTACATCGAAACTTGTTTTTTCGCAGGAATAACAGAATTCTCCCCAGCTGTCTCGTTACTTTTGTCTTTTATGATAACTTGATTACCGCTCATTGAAGGAGAAGCGCCGTTCGTCTATTTCCGGTCCATATGGACGTAGACAATTGGCTTTTATTTTTTCATTCTTCCTCTTTGTATATATACAGAAATCTATAAGTGAAAAAAAATGTTTGTCTAGAAAAAGCTTACGATTCACTATTTGTTTGATGTTTCGAACATTTCTGTGTCACGATTTTCATCCAGGTTACGAAAAAATGATGCATTTGAAATTCAGAAACGCTAAAAAACGGAAATTGGCTCTTTTCGAACTCCCTCTCGAAGCTTCATAAAAAAATAGCCATAAAAGTTGATGGAATAACGAAAAAAATACAAAGTTTTCAGTTTTTCTCAATATTGCAATTTTCGAAGAAAGTTTGGAGAAAACCTCTCAAGACTTTGATAGTGCAAAGATCCCTGAGGACGCGTTTTTCACAAACTCAAAAACCCCACAACTTTTCGTATGTTCATAACCGAATGGCGATGAAAGATGCAGACTTTTACAACGTTTGTTTCGGAGAGGATTTAGACAGACTCTGGGAATGGCATTCGCATGATATTTCGATGGAGACGAAGCAAGTTTTTACTTGAATTGCACTCCGTTCCAACATTGTTGAAATTATTCCTGTTATGAAACTCCGGAGAAACCGGGAACGGAGCTAGCGTCGACATATATATCTGTACAGAACCTATAAATGTTCTCGGATCTACTGACAGCTGACATAACATGATTGAGCGAGCTTGTACGACTGGGTTAACGAGGAAATGTACACAGCTCAACTGGCAGGTGAATTATATCATATAATTTGTACAGTGGTAAAAGCCAATAATTCATGCTACGTTTAGTCAACTTGTGTCAAATAAACTCTACAGAGTTTGCTTCTGGTGTTTGCTCCAAAAGAGAGATTATAAAATAGTAGTCCCAATCAATCGAAGCAACCGTTGCTCTTAGTTACAAATTTGTCGTCCATTGGTTTTTGGTTTTGTTGTCAACACCCAGTGCGGACAGATCAATATCCAGCCAGGGAATAGAGAAATTACGGTAATGGATGTTACGCGGAAATAGAGGTTGCCGAGTTGCCATATGGCTGTTTTCAGTTTCCCATGATTTCTTATAATCCATAGGGAATCAGGAAACAAGAGCAGTCTGGCAGTGTGGCGAAAATTGGCTTGAAAGTAAAATGCAATTATAATGAAATTGGAATTGTCTCGGAATCTCGTGCGATTGATTTTTCTATTGCCTCGAGGATTGATTACATTCAAGAGTTACTTTCAAAAGTGTGGTTTCTGTCTAGTGTCCTTTATCATGCTCTGATCCATTGATCAGAGCATTTCAATGCTCTGATCCATTGATCAGAGCATTGAAATGGCTGAAGACAATGGAAATCGTATTTCGACATCGGAGAACATAGATCATGACCACAAAAATATCGAGTTCAATATGAAACCTTCAAGTGGCTCATTTCTCATCGAAATGCAAAGAGATTATCATGAAAAAGTTGTGAATATTTTAATCGACATGGAAACTGAAGAGTAGTTGGGATTATTGCGTTGACGAGAGGGAAACTATATAAGCTGTCATTTTTCTGTGTGGTCTCTATGTGACCGCCAAGCTTTCGTGAGTTGGTACATACCAGAGCTGTCATTCAGTGTACCATCCACAAGCCATCTACTATATATTTTTTTGTGTCTCCTCACTCGACGACAGAGAAATCGAGGAACAAAAAAACCGCAGAACAGCAGCCGATTTCTGTGAGCAAGCTCCCAATGGAGTTGCATCGAAAAGCTCGGTCGAGCTTCCATGCAAATGAAAAAGTGGGAGCTCCAAAGAGAAGAAAAAAATAAAATAAAACAATTCGTAATCAATGCGCACTCTGAAAACTCGTTTCAACTGTCCAACGATTTCTCTCGCCTCGATCCAAGTTTTGACGCCATTCAAATGTCACGTATATTCAATGCCTCTTGCTCCGAGCCTCGGGCCCAGAATCGAACAGACAGACGTTACAAACCTAGTTACAACGTATCCGCCATTTTGTTCAACAACTTTTCATTTAATTTTTCATTTCAACATAATATTCCAGTCAATAGTCATTTCCAAACAAATCAATTGTTTATTGTGTACTGGTTTTTGCTGCTGCATTGACTCTCCTCAACTAGCACACGTCAATATTTCCCATAGAATAAACAGATGACGTGCGATCGTCTTTAGAACGCTGATCAGCTGACACGAGTCTCTCGGTACACATGCATGACGATACTGGGTCATTTTGACCCGGAGAATTTTTTTTTTTCATCCAGCAAATAGGCCAAGTTCCCCCAGTCAAATAAATACCTTCCCAAGAGCCTCCATTCGCGCTCGAAAAATATGCAATTGAAACTATTCGTTTTCCCAATTTCATTCATTCTCATTGTTATTCAAAAAATTCTTGTACCATTCAGACTCCAAATTTCCAAACACAATGGAACAAAATTCGGAAGTAATTATCATAAAAATTGTAATCAATGCATATAATGTGAATGTGATCGATAGCTAATGGGGGCTCATTCATGATGAGACACCCATTGTTGAAAATTGACCTCTACGTCGTTTATATGATTTACAACGAAGTTACATGTGCATATTTATAAATAGATATACATATTTATATATATCTATGCCATTTACCTTCTGCCAATGGTTCGCATATATATGTATATGGAGATATATATCCATAAATATATATGCAACGAACTGATGTTCGAACACATAATATTCGTGATCTATGTGGCGTCGGGCTAGTACACCAGAGGGTGCTCACACAGCAATACCGTGGGCGATGGTAACGGGTACACATTGTCCTATCTATTTATCTACATACATATGTATGTATGCAGGCTGATTCAGAATTAATAGATGATCGAATCCCAGCAGAGTCAACTTATGCACTTGAATTTTTCGTCCCTATAACATTTTTCAATATTCCTGTTGGCGGCAAAAATCCATGCACGCATTTCTCTGGCATTAAGGATTTTTTCGTTTTATCGTCATTCGAGGCTTTCATTTACGACGAGTTTTCTTCGTTCCCCGATAAGAAACCAGCAGCAAGCAAGATTTGGATGGTGACGTTTAAGGGGTGTAAAGAATTGACATTGTTTTGGTGTGAATTCGATGAGATTTTTCCAACGATTCGGTAGGAAATGGTCAAGTTTGAATAAAGCTTCCAAATTTCACAATCAGGAGCCTCGGAAGGTTTTAAAGTATCGATCTCTGAGGCTTGATCCTCTCGCATTAATAATGTGCAATTATAAATAACGTGGATGTGTGATCTTGATTGGAATTTTCTAACAATTTTAGATTGATTAATATTTTATCGTTTTGAAATTGTTTTATTGTTTATTTTCTTTGCGTTTGTAGTCATTTTTTCGTTCAGGATTGTGGCAAATTCATGAAACTTCCTGTACCTAACTGAGGGAATACAAGAGAGGGTGAGAGTGAGAAAGAGAGAGGGTACATCGATGTGCTCGAGGAGGGAGCTTGGAAAGCCCGTTGCGGGGGTGATTATATTCGCGGGAGCGCGACTGCCAGCTCGGTCCGAGTGATGCACGGGCCTGCGCAGTGCCGTAACAAAACGTAGGGGTTTGCAACTGTGTATATAGAACTGTAGAGAAGGGAGGGCGCGTGGAGTTACCGGGGGTGTCAGTCACGGCCCATCTACCCACCAACGAACACGTAAGTCCGTTTTCCACAAAACGAAACAACGATCAAGCCATCAACAATCATCGTCATTGTCATCAACACCATCATCATCTTCGTTATGTTATTTTTTTTTCTTTTCGATTCTATAAATCGCCTAAAAACGGGATTTAAACAAAATGTTGATAAATATTAACTGCCCGGCTACGCGAAATGTGCAATATTCCTCCGTGACTATAACAGCGTGCGAATAAATTGACGATACATCGAGGGGTGTCGCCCGCGACAACGAAAACACACTAAATGATTTTTCCTTCATTTTTATTTTCATACCAATTAATACGCGATTTATAGACATAGGTGGATAGTACATGCATATCTTTTTACACATATTCCATGTATCCGTGTGTGTATGTGTCCAAGAAGGAAGGATCGGGTCGAAGAACGAGCCCCAGGTGCACAACCCTCACTCGCACTCTTTTCCCATCTGTTCCTTTTTGTCTCCTCCTTTCCGCTCGTTCCCTCACTCGAAGGGCTCAGATCCTTCAGGATTTCTCGACGATTCCAGGACCCGTTTGCCCGGATTTGAACTTTTTTCGACTGTGATTCCCTTTCTCTCTCCCTCTCGTAAAAATGGCGCTTGTCCCGCCGATTTATGGAGATTGCACTGTCGCGTATTCCTGCTCCTTCGATTCACTTTTTCTTTCGTCAACGTTTTCAAATCCTCAAGAAATTTAGAACGTTTGATCATTGACCTCCGAGTTTATTTGTCGACTCGACAAATAAAAGTCTCGTGCTTCCTTCGTTATTTTTTATTACCTCATCAGGGGATGCTTTATTTATTATTCCCACCATTTTCTTTAATAAGCATGCACTTTTTTTCTCACGTCGAGGGTCGTTAGGAATAAAGGACTTTCTCGTTAGCTCGCTTCTCCAACGGGACCCAGAGAGCGAGGAAAATGTATGAGATACGAGATTTATAAACAATCGGAGCCAGGGGTGGTCTTCGTACGTGCTACCCCGTGTACACACGTGTGCACGCCTCACTGTGCAACAAAGTTTTATCGTCGCACATACAGGATATACGAAATACGTGACATCCTATAAATTAATTCGATGTGCGATCGTCCGTTAAATTCTTCATTATCAATAACAGTCACCACAAACATTTTTACTTAATCTCTATCCGAATCTCTGTTTATATGGGGTATTCGGTGTAAAACGAGCTTGTGATTATTCACCGAGAACTATTCCTCAGACTTTACAGTCTAAAGTGTACGGGAGCATGCAGGCTCCCATAATAACGATTATCCCATTTTTGTAATCGATTTGCAAAGGTCCTTGAAGGTGCAATATTTCATCCGTCGTTCGTCAATCGATCGGATTATTGATTTCAATGAAACTTGCGAAAATTATTATTTGGTACTGTACTTTTTTTTTTATTATTATGAAAAATGGCGGTAGGTCGAGCACAGTAGAAAAAGAATCATTGAAATTTATCTTGGCTATTTCGTATTCTATTTCTCGGTTTCGAGATAATTAGTAATCAGAAAGAATTTAAAGACTCGAGGGGGAATTCAGTTTCAAACTTTCGCGTCCTCTCATAATATCCCGTCGTATGCTTTTTAGCCCAGTGTGCCAAGACAGCGGGCAATTGTAAATCCTTTTTATTCTTCTCGGCACTCAATCAGCTCCCCGGATTTGAATACGGATTCGAGTTCCAAGAGGCATTATAATCGGATACATATATGCATATAGTTTAGTACATATCCATGTATATTCTCATGCTCCGGTCTAGAGCCATGTATATAGCAAACCTTGCTTGTTGGGCTTTTCCTTCTCGGCTCAAATTTGGCATATCCTTTGTCGGACTAACTTTTATATTTTTTAAGCTTCGCTATACCGCGTCTCGTGTTTCACTATATTACAACGGAGAATCTCTAGAAATGCAGCCGACTCCCTTCTCCTTTTATTATGAGATTTGCCCTGACAATAAGCGGACGAGACCGAAACCTCGGTTCCAATTTGCCACTACCGGACATCTTATTCCCAACCTCGAGCATCCATTGAGTCTCCACAATTACAAACTACCGTGTAACATTTTCACAAAACTATCGAAATAAATAAAAACTCGTGGAGCTTAGAAATTATTGTTTTTTTTTTTTACGTTTTCTGTTTGTTTATAAATAATTGAGAGGATTGGTGCATTGTTTGCGGTTTTTGTTCGAAAAAATATTTTAAAAGATTTACTTAAGCACCAAATTCGAGTCCATTTCAAAAGTAACGAAAAATTTTTGGCGCCAATGGTTGATTAAATCGATCACGTAATTTTTATCGATTTCGCTTTTTCCATTGGTCAGAGTTTCTGCGATTCATCCGACTCCGTTGGAATCGACAGTAAATAAATGATTTCTCATTATTCTGGATGTAGGCCAAAAGTTATTTGTGCACTTCAAAAATGATTGCATTCACTTTGAGGGCGAATGTTGATCAAGGGTAGAGTTGAGCGTGCAGGTAATTAAAAAATTCAATGAAATACAAATTTGCTCGTTTGGGAGAAAAATTAGTCGATCAAGAGGTCGAAACGACTCCATCGTGCTGCTATAAAATTACTATTATTTGGGCTCCATAGAACAGCTTACAGTGGCAACTTTAGGAACAAGCTAATTTGGGTAACGGGTTGACCTTACGAAATCATCGTCGTGTAACGGTGGTTCACTAAATCACTTCACACGCAGCACTAATCGAGACCTCCCTTGTTTTCTCCCATCGCAACGCAATTATTGCAATTAGTTTGGGCGTTGCGTGTCACGGATTAAATCAATTTTAAAGGAAACCTCATTATTATCGTAATTTTCTTTACTTTCGTCCACCCTTCGCTCGTGTTTTAATCTAAACTCTTATTGATTAACTACTTCACAACACTTTCACGCTTTTCGCCTAATTGTTCAAATGATTTCGGCATGTGACGCAACAAAAATTCGGAATCTCTTATTTCTTCATATTTATTTCATTGTTTTTGAGCGTTTTGTTGCCTGATGATTCGTCAGCGAAACTGACGCCCTGCTCGACGTTAATCGCGTGTCAGGAGATTAGTGTCGAGTGTTTCGTTTCATTGGGAACTTGAGTGAGTTAAAAACTTTTTCATTGCCCAAAAATCACGAGTACAATGACAAAATCCATAATATCGAAAAAACAAAAATAATGTTTATTGAGAAGGCAAGAGCTCGTAATTCTCTTGCCACAGAAAAGCGAAAAATAATTTTACCGGAAATGGAAATAAATTCCAACGCCGTTTGAATGACACGATTGCTTTGACAACAATATTCCTAGCTACGAACGAAGCCGTAAGGATAGCCAGTCCTAAATGAATAATATAATTTATTCATATCATCATAAACGTCGTTAAAAAAATTAATGCATTATTTTGCTTGTATAAGATTTTTTTGACATTGTGCAGTTTCCTATTTCCGACGGTTCGCACAGACGAATTGGGCGAATATAAAAATATAATAAATTAGTCAAGCGCATGAAAAAGAGCATGTGGAAAGTTCAGAATATCGCGTGCAGTTTTCTTATTGATTTAATCCCACGAACACTCAACGTTTTTTCGTGCTCAACTGTAGGTGAAAATACATACAAACCCTGATAGTAACAGTCTATATACCTCGTTTGTATATCCATCTGTATAATAACCCCTAAGACGCTATTTCAAGCCACGTGCTTCCATGTCCCTATCGCGTTGCCCTTAAATACGAGACACGAATGACTCTCGCCTATTTTTAGTCCCACACAATTTCATTCAGTCAAAAATACGACGATATGCCAGACTTTTCTCAGTCAATTAAAATCTACGTGTCTGGGATTTTGTAAAGTATGTTGACGTCTGGTCAAAATATAGCATCGATTGGAGCACGTTAACCTCCGAAGGGTAATTACAAATAAAAGAGCGAGGAGAATCCGAAAGATTTTCCTCGATTGATACAAATTTTTGTTTGTAAAAATATTCATTATTTTTTGTTTTCCCTCTATCGCATTCAGTGATAACGATCGTGTCAACCGAACAATTCAAATCTCTTTTCCAGCAATTAGTTATTTAGGATTTCTGGAATTAATCAGTTTTGCCAAGTTGGAACGTTTTTGTTGCGAAAAATGTTTTCCTCTTACTGAAAAATCTTTCACTTAAAGACACGTAGTTCATTAAATTAAACACGATAAAATCGTCCAAACTTGGCTGAGGAAAGAGAAAAACTTCGACCCAAAAAAACTTGACAAAAAAAACGTTAAAACAATGACTTCAGGCATCGATTGGATAAAATATGTTTCAGCAATATGGAAATTCTACCCCTCGGGTCAAGTGAATATTTTGTGGAATATTTCGTTTGATTGAACGTAGGTATTTGCCCGAATGAAAACACCCCTCTGAAACTATATTTCACGGATTTTCTCTCATTACGATAACTTTAATGTTTTCATAAAAAACTCGGAGTAAAAAATGTGAAGGAATCACCGAACGAAATGACGAATATCGATTTCTTCTTCATTTCCTTTTTTTTCCGATCTTAGTTTCATGGACGGCTTTAAAAACCTTCTAACCACTTTCGAAATGCTAAGCTCGATGCTGCAAAACACTTTCAAACGATGTTTTTACCACATTTTCCCTTTTTTCGAAATTTCGGCTTTAATTCGTATAATGTGGTTGCGAGCCTCAGAGCCACCGGCAGTGACAAGTATCTCGACGAGTTGTCCGTTAAAACTGAGCGATGAACGTGCTGCGCGATAGTCCGTGCAATTTCGAAGTTATATATACGTTACAATGACTTAGCCAACTCGTTTCATCACGGGACTCTGTTAAATCCTTTATCCACATACGCCATAGTCGTGTATGAATGAAGATAATCATAATTGGGCTAAGCTCGAAGAGGATGAACGATTAATCCTGGGGACAGAATGTCCCTCAATGCTCCGGCATCGTTTTCTGTCATATCACTCGTCTTATGTTATTCCGCGATTGTACGAAAAGGGGAAGAATGAATTTGAGCGAGAAAGCTGTTACCCCATCGCCGGGCCCGTATACCCTGTGCAAAGTGCAAACACAGAAACACATACAGATGTAGACACGGGGACCATAACCAAGTCCAGTATACAGTAATACCCAAAATCGTCGAGCCCCGTGTAAACCTTCTGTGATAAATACACACTCGCTGTTCGACTTTCTCTCGCACGTATATGTGTATATATGTATATGCGTACGTATATATATATCAAACAGCTTTTGCCTCGATCTGCTCTGCCTACGAACGCCCGAGGGCACCACGGGATTCCCTGGCTCTTTACTCGAGGTGTCGCGCGCGGGTTTTCGCTTTACAGAGCGAGAGGAGCCGAAAGGATGGAGGGAGGGAAAGGGAGAAAGAGAGACGAGCTGAAGACGTTGCCCCAATTTCCTTCGGCTCCGTCTTCAACATCCCTCTCACCGAATTTCTCGCCCTCGGGATCGAAGAGGAGGATGTTAAAGAGCAAAATCTTCTCTCATGATGATGAATCGATGGGGGAAGCGAATTGTGTTACAAGATGCAGTGGCATTCGTGCCTCTAGGGACGCGCACTCTTCGCGCAAATGACGATCGAGTGTGTTGCACAGAAAATACAGAGTCATTCGTAATGTGTACGGCGCATAGCCACATGTGTCAGTTGGAATGAAATTATTCTGTTAATTATATCGAGGCATTGGAATTACACTGATTTATACACAGTCGGCTAATTATGGCAGAATTCACATATCAAAGTGATGTAGACAGAATTTCGTCATACATACCGTTATGCTCGTGCTATTGGTGATATATGCAGCTTTTCAAATGCATCACTGATACAAGATATTAACGTGTACAAAATTAACATACATCTCATTCGTACGTCTATACGGTTAAACGGACCCGTACATACTCGGGGATTAGCAACATTCCTGGCGCAATTCCAATCCTCTTTCTATCTCCCTCTTTCTCGTCTCTATATCTCTTCACACAGCCATGATGCACACGCCCCACATTTTACATCTCGCTCCTCTATAGAACATTTCATTCGTTCGCTTCCATAAATTACTCCCAATATTATGTTATCGTACCTTAAATTGTTTCACCCCTGTATCCCTTTCTGCCACTCTCTCGGAATCCTCGGCCTTTCATTCTGCTGCCTTAATATCAATCGGATAATTAGTCCGACTACGGACTACAGTAGGTACTCTCCACTGTTAATTCTCTAGAGACAAAGTTGTCACTACGAGATTACGCTCCATTTCACTTCCATCGAATGAGACGAAAATTGGTACTGACTACAGAATGAGAATTTTATGACAGAATCAGATGGAGAAAATGTGTTCTTGAATGAGTTGCTGGAGAAAATACATTGAGAGCTATTGATAACTCGTTTTGTCGCAGTTCGTTAATGAAATTTAATCAATTTCAGTTTCCAGCTTATGAAATGGCTCTTTAAATATTAATTGACCATTAACTTTTGGAGTCGATTTCAATTCTGGTTCTGAGATTTTTGTAGTTCAAACCCAGAGCAATTGCATGCTTGAGAGTTTTATTAAGAAATACATTCGTTGAATTATCTTTCTTTCACTTAATTAGGGAAAGCGTTTGATTATGCAACAGGGAATAAAATTTTTGGAGATCAATAAATTTGGGCAAAACATGGAGCTCGAGGAACAGATTGATCGTTCGATAAAGATGGAGAGTTGGGTTGGCATATTATTGTATATTTGTACGTGCGAGAGGACCTCGAGGTCGGAGGACCACGAGCAGGACGAGCCGGGTTGCTCGAAGTAGGAGAGGAGGGCGCAGACGGTGGGAGTGATCAATACTCCCCCTACACCACTGGCTACGAGAGTAACAAAGATGAAACGAGAGTCGCGAGCGGCAACAGGATTTTGGAATGAAGTTAAATTTATAAATAAAAATATTTTAATAACATTTTATTGTGGATTTGAGAAATTCATGCTCTTTTTCCGATTGTCTCTCGCACAAGATTCAACACATAGAAATTTTAAATGACACTTTCGACAAAAGAAATCTGTGTCTTCAGTTTCGCAAACTTTTTTTTTTTTCGTGATTTTTTTTATTCGGCTTTTCGCGCCTCAATTTTTCCTCTACGAACCTCTTCTATACTGTCACCCTATTTTACCATTTCGTTCGACGTCGCCCTTTCGTGATAGGTGAAAAGCCCGAACCCGGGGAACAGAGCGAAAATCGGACTCGGAACTTCGTTTCCGGTCCGATGAACACGGCACAGCTTCAGTTTTCGTTGTATCAATACACATAGACGCGCATGCATCTATACACACAGAGATATGTGCTATAAAGGAACAGGATATCCGGCAGGTCTCTCGTCTCTTTCCGAATTTCCTCCCGTATTCACGGATATCTTGCATATATATCTCGGCACACACTGCCCCGATGGATATCCTCTTTTTATTAGTTCGATAGGCGCCAGATATGGCTCCTATCTTTATGGGCTGCAAGGAAGTCTCTCTAGCGCCCCAGATAATCAAGAATTGCCTGCATCAGAGGGGTTTTATTAGTTGAGTCATTTGATTGGAAATAAAATACGTGCAACTTCGAACATTGAACGTTAAAATTTATTATTTCTTTACAATATTAATAACTCCGAATCGAGCAGGATAATAAATTCAAATATTTTTTTATTCGTCATTAATATTTTTTTCATAGCTACAGCCACATATGTAGCTAAATAGCAATTTTGGGACTCGGCAGGCGATTAGCGAATTTGGAGTGTTGAAAAATCGACTCTTTGATTCCGCAGTTCCGTCAAATACATTTTTATGTCGGAGCAGTGTACAATCCGTAGCCCAGCAAGACTCAATTTTTCCCTCGCCCGCGTGATTCTGGGCGATTGAAACGAGGGTTACGTTTTGGCGATTGATTTGCATGGAGTAAAGTTTTTCGTGGATTCTTCCAAGGATCATGGTTATTGGAGTATTGATCGATAAGTAATTGAGGAAACAATTGTCATTCATGTATTATTCAATTTTTATTGCTGATCTGATTGTTATTTGAAAGCCTTGCAATTAATGTATTTCATGTGTCAATTAGAGGAGGAAACAGAAATCGTTCGAGTATATATCGTTTTCAAGAATTGCAAAATTGATGAAAGTCTATATTCACGTTTGTATTTGTCTCCACGATGTGAGTCGTGCTAGGGTAACATCGAGGCATTGTGCAATGGCTGAATTACTCCATTCGCATGTGTACCCTAAAAGCTCTCATTTTAAGCTTCAACGTCATTTCACCACTCGTAAGTTTCACGATGTCGAGTGAAAGAGGATCCTGACGAAGAGACGACGTCGTCATTGCAACTACGACTACGACAACGTATCCTTTGTCTTCGGACTTCCGACGTCGAGCAGTTCCGGTTGAGAGAAAATCCCCCGTTGTAGCTGTACGAAGTTTTCTCTTCCTTTTTCTCTTTATCTCCTTAGTACATGCCAAAAAAAAAACAAATAATTCGCCCGCCGTAATTAAATCTACCGAAAACCTTTTACAAAAGGTTAACGCCAAAAAGTTGCTATTCACTTACCTTCTTCTGGTACAAATTCTTCGAGTGAGATCGACATTTTTCTTTCTTACTTTTTTATATACTTTCTGATTTTTTGTAATTAGTTTAGTTGAGAAATTATGTTTTTTTAATGCGATTATCTTTAGCTTACATCGGTTAAGTTCTCGTCAAGATGTGTTGCTTGTTAATGCCGCACACGCGACATATGGGTGAGGTCGTTGAATTTATCGTCGTTGCGAGAAGCCACGATATACAATCGCGTTTATCCGCTCGTGCGTGACCGGAAGCTGTTAACTCGGACGGATACCACAACGGCGTCACCTCAATCTCTCTCTCTCTCTCTCTCTCTCTCTCTCACTCTCTCAGACTCTCTCCCTCTCCTCGTCACCCTCTCGAATTTGCAAGAACGCGTGCATCTCCCTAACTTGATTTCTCTTACACGAGATACACGTCATCCTAGTTTCCTCTCAGAACCTACGCTTCTCGAGCTTTCACAGACTACAATAGTTGACTTATTCGCACGCCTACAATTTCCTCTCTAGATCCGTCTTTGTCTCAACCACTGCTCTCATCTGACGCATATCACCTCCTTCAATTTTCAACCAACGCTGGCAAACCATTTCTCAGATTAGGAGGAATTAGCGACGAGTTCGTAATCGAGTTCTTCGAGCATACGCACACGCGGTGCAATATCCGACCCTTTAATCAAAATCTCATTTCGCCGTTGAAGAATTATCCTGGGAAGGTCATCCAGAGGCAGAGAGAAAGGGATAGAGAGTAGAGAGAGTAGCGCAGAGGTAGAAGATGCGAATAAAAATGCCAAGTCCTCGTTCATATTAATTGTTAATTTCGTTCATTTATTATTAAATCATTATAATACAATTTTCTAAATTCCATCGTGAAGAGGAGAGATGATTATCTGGAAACTTGTTATTACATTCTTCCTTAATTTTATCCAATTTGGTTCATCTTTTCCGAGTCCCTTGACTACACAAAACTCAATTTTCCGTCCAGCGAATCATAATTTTGGTGTCTCTAAAAAATATTCTTATTTTTTTTTATAAATAAGAGATTTTGTTTTTATCACTTTAAACATTATAAAATTCTGTATGGCGGGTCAGTGCTTTTCTTGAAGAACCTCGAGGTACTATCGGTAACAGATTTTTTCTCTAAAATTAAATGGAATTGCTATATATTCCATTCACCAAAAGATCAAAAGTCACTGATGGGATTGCCGATCGTAGAATTTCGACGGCTGCTTTCAGTCTGAGGGGTCAATTATTTTTTTTGAGAGGCTGAAGGAGCCTCAAGGAGTCTGATATTTTCTCCCGAATGAAATTCAAATGCAATCTCATTTGAACATGATGCTTCCTCATGGGATCCGTACTAGGAGAATTTTTATACGATCGCTTGACAAGTGACTAGTGCAACTTGAGACTTTCATCGCGAAGGCTTTTCCTGCAGTGTTTCCGGTCGCGATCGTACATCACGTCATATGTTCTTTCGGAAAATGGTCCAGCGTTGCAGAGACAAAGTTATGGAGCTTATCGGAGATGATAGAGGGAGAGAGAGGAAGAGAGAGAAAGAGAAAGCGAGGCATGTGAAGAATTTTCCTCCTCGCGCTTTTGCCATCTACACAGTGATATAAAATCACTATTTTCCTCTCTATAACATCCACTAAATCGTCCCACTTCACGAGCTTCGTGGACATTCTTTTATTATCGTCCCTTGACAGATTGCGGCACGAAGTAGTCTGAGGATACCGAGTATCAAATTTCAATTTTCTACCCAACGCAAATTATGCGAGAGAGAAATTCCCCAAATTCATATAATTTCTCATACAGGACGAGCTGATTAAAAAAAAAAAAGACATAATCCCTATGCGCATGAAATTCTCGATCAAGGTTATTGCAAAATGATTGGTTAGCGTCTCAATTGAATTTCCATTCCAAAAGCTTTCTCTCTCTCTTGCTCGATTCAATATTGAAAAGAAGATGTCGTAGCGGTGCGTTGTGTTCTGCACTCTGACACTCACCGTTTTCATGAAAGTGGAATTTGATTAACGTCCTTACTGAGCGAGAAACAGGTGCGCCAAATTGCAGCAGATATATGCGCCTTAAAGCAGACTTTTTTTCACACGCTCCTCTTGCCCAATGATTTTTATTTTTCTCTTGTCATTGTAAGTTACGAATAACAACAACAACAACAACAAAACAACTGAACTTGAATGCTTGAGAAAGCACTCTGCCTGGCTGGGATGAAAGACTTCAAAGTTGCAAGAGAGATTCAATTTGTCAATGGAATCTTTTGTCGAATGCGGTCGCCCTTGCGAAAACGAAAAGTCCACCGATTGGAAACAGGGGCAAGAGGGGCGAGGAATGAGGCGGAAATTCATTCGAGAGTTTCAATGGAGGAGCGTGACCCTTATCGAAGTTATTACTTCTACATATATCTTATAAATCCCTTTTTTTTCATCTCTTAAGCTAGTAAGAGCGGGGAGTCGTGCGCCTTTAAAGCCGTTTTCTTGCTCGATTGCGTTATTATAACAGGAGGCAAAAGAAAAACAAGTGGAATGGAGCACGATGAAGAATCTCCTTTTCCATAACCCTTCTCTACTCCATATATTTATATATATGTGGTTGTGTTTATACACACTTTAAAATTTATATATATGGATTAAGAAAACTCGCTGCCTCATCCCATTGCCGGGTCTCGTGGTTGCTAAAAGTTTTGCAATTAGTCCGTGGGCGGAATCAGGAGGATTCTGAGGGCTGGCTGTTCTCTACTTCTTGGTCGGTTGCGATGGTGGAACTCCGATTACAAGAAAGCAGACACCAGTCAGAAGGGACTTGTATGTCTATATTTATTATTAGAGACCAAAGCGGACGGAGAAAGAAGGAAATCAAGTTGATCGTCTTCCGGCGTAGAAATGTTCAATTTCTCAAAATGGATATCGCTTGGGGCTTTACTCCAGTCACTGCGAATGCGATTCACCATTGAGTAGGCCAAAACAACGACATCGCTCATTATTCGCGAGAATTATATTCTTGACCAGCAGGATCAGTGGCAGTACAGCTTCGTGCAATGATCTGCTGGACGAAATTTCATCCAAATCGAACGTTGAATCTTCAAGATGGAATAGTTACAATTTCTACCAAAAAAAAAATTTCATTTCTGCATTATTTTGAAGATTCTTCGATGATTCAGTAACGCCATTCACTAATAAGATTGTTTGGCAAATGCAAATGTTCTTTGGCTTCTCGGGAAAACAGTAATTTCGTCACAACTTCCTGGCTTAAGGTTCATTTCCTATTGTACTTTTGATAAACACAAAGTGATACATCTTCGTCCATTAACTTTTAGAATATGAGGAAATACCCTTGTTTGATCGGAACAACAGGAACGAGAGGTTTTCAAGTCCCTTTTATGTATGGACGGTTTTCCTTCAGGTGTATTGAAAATGTACGTGACTGATTACCGCAGTAATACAAAAACGGAGGCGAAACTGTATGTGTGAAAAAATACTACGTGTGTGTGGAGCGAAGAGATAGCATTTTCATGCGCGGGACTAAAGCGTTTCACTTTGCGTGTGACGCTCATCGATGATAAACTTGGTCGCCTTCGTGGTGTCGTTGGGCTTGCCTACATATTCATTGACGTATACAGAGTCACATTGTAAAAAAGTCTGTTGTCCACGTCCAGTCATGACAAAGAGAAGGAGGAAAAAAAAAAGAACGACCAAAGTATCGTGACACACACGATACTCTCGTGAATTATTCATCTACTCCGATCTATATACAGGCCATTTTTATTTTAAGTGATAAAGCTTTCAGTTTAGAGCGACTCGGCATTTTGACATTTTTCCAAAGTCTAATACATATTTATAACGCACTACCCGACACTTTTTACATTTTTTCATTCTCCGTTACATTTCTTGATGCACGGAGAGAAAATAGTTCCGAGAATTACTCTGGGATCGTGGTTCCCTGGTACCATATCGTCCCTCCGAGAAATTTCTGCAAAGACAGAAATTTTTCGTCTGAAATTGGGCGAAAAATGTCAACATTTTGCAAAAAATGTCAAAGTTTTCGATATTTTTAATAGAACGTGAATGAAAAATTACCATGCATTTGCTGGAATACTCCGATTCTCTCCGTGTGTTAAAAAGAAGGCTTCATTCGTTGAGTCGTTCAAATTGAACCTGCGATTCGCTGATTATTCTCCTTTTTCCAGAAAAATACTGAATCTATCTTTTTTGAGACGAAATGAAAATAATTCCTGTGCACTTGTCATCTCGCTCGCAGCCTCTGGCCTGTGTAAAATGAACGAATTTCCACTGTCATCGATACGTCGATCGTATGTCATTGTGACATTCTAGAAAAGACAGAATAAATTCAGCATTTTCATTCGACTTTGCAAATCAATCAGAATCGTGAAAAAAACGGATGACAATGAATAGCTGATTGACGAGGCACAGCCTTACTTGATGAAAAGGCATAAAGTGAGAACTTCCATGTCCGTGATAATCGAGTGAAAAGGCAGCGAAGAGAGGGCGAAAAAAGCTCGGCGTTATTAACAGATTTTGACGTCGTATAACAGACGCGATGTTTTCGATCCTGTAAAATATTGTTTACCACTGCCTTGAACCTCTTGCATGAATCATATTAAATCGTCCGATCTGTCCCGGATATCCGCGTGTTCTCGCTCTACCGGCTCCAAACGATTATACAGAGTATCTCCCCTCGTTCCTCGGAGGTTATGGCCGAATGTATAAATATACGTGCACCAATTCATCTGTATATGTATCTATCGAAAGGATTGCATATAGGAACGAGTTCGAAGCTCGGACGACTACATTTCCGTGCAATTTCAGACGCCGATAGAACGATGAGGTTTGCCAAGCCGACGAGGTCTCGCCACACCGTTTCCCGCGGATTTCTCCCCCTTCGCTTCACCCGCCCTTTCGTCATTTTGTTATATACCAACGCTATATTTCCCAGCCCCATGCTGCGATCGAATCGCCTTCATAAAACACCAGAATCCTTCGGGAATTTTGTCGAGATCTATATTCCTTTCTAACATAATATGCACCTACATAAAACTAGCTCTACATACGTACGCATACATCGTACATATACATCCAGTTTGTAATGAGGTTTGCCAAATTTTCGAACGGAGCGAGAATAATATCCTCGATCCCTCTCGCGTGATACAGCATATCCTGCAACAGCGCTGAATCTCATTATTTTCTGGAACAAAAACTCACCGCATAACTTTTGTTTTTCACGTTGAATTGCACTTTTAACGAGAGGATAGTGTGAAACTAAAGAGGAGCGTTTTCATTATGCTTGATACTATGTTATTAAATAAATTGAACAGGCTGGTGATAAAAAATGAATGTAGGTAACGTTTGCGAGTGGACACGCGAATCGCATAAAGTCGTTCTTTCCGCCGATCATATAAAATTATAATTATCATTATTATTATTATTATTATTATTATCCTTTTAAAGAGGATTAATCGTTCAAGGTCGTATGACTGTGTGACGTTATTGATCGTCTTATAAAATAGTTTTCATTCGTTGAAATAATTCAAATAATTACGAACGTGTAACGCGATAACTACTCGTCTCACGAACATACAAAAATTTCGACGTTTTGCTGGACCGAGTGTGTGTTCATTTGGCGGCTGGTGAGTGGCGACAGGGACAAGGCAAATTCGCTATTAAAACTTGGTTACCCGGTGCCTCTCGGTCATTAGACAGCGCGAGGGAAATACAAGAGGTTTCCGACGCGAACGAATCTCTCATGTAAGTTTGGCTAACGCAGAACTTTATTGGTCGTATCATAACCATTTGCCGGGGTAATTATTATCAGGATATCTGTTGTAACCTCACGGTCTTCAGTCGCCGTCAACGTGCACGGAAAATCGTTGGGTGCACCGTTAATGAGATTATCCGACTTCATGGATTGTCATTATTGCGGCCATCGTCGTGAAACTTTACGATTTATATTGCGTGTTGGGTACATTTGGATCTTGTTGTTCGTCGGGCTTGTAAACTCGCGCTGTTTGGAGCATAATGCGACCTGATCGGGTCGAGACTCTCCTTTACCTTTGTAGCTTTTCGGGCTGCAACGATTCTTTATTCTTTTATGTATTTTTTCAATTTTACTTAATTTCATATTCATGTTTGCCGTGGAAAAATCTGTCGCGTCGTCAAATGAATTCGTTGAAGCGCCTGCTTATAACTTTTTTATTTTCATCATGAATTTCCTCACAATCTGCTCTGGAATCGGTCCTTTCTCTGATTTATTTTTCATTCTAATGATTTCGTAATAGCGAAATTTGCATCACAGCGAGGATGAGAATAAGTTTTGATGCACGGAAAAATCTATTCATTCTTCTTCGTAAATTTTCGCTTTTCGCTGCTCCTGCAAATCTTCGTGATTGATTTGACAAGGGATTTCTCATGTACAGAAGTTACACTGGACTTATATACGTGAACGACGCAAGCGTTAGTGTTTGTTTATCTGTGTCGACACAAGCAGCTCGGCTAAAATTCTTTCACGTCATTCTACGTTCTCGTTCGTTCGCAGCGTGTGCAGTGTCAGTTATCCAGGAAAAATTCTACAAACAAAGTGGGCGTTGGTATAATAAAAGTTTGCTACATTCTAGTTCCCTGTTTCCACGAAAATAACGCGACAAACTGCAAGATCGAGCTATAGGTGCATGCATATCTATATACCTATTGGAAGAAAAGAGCGGCGGAGGGGAGGGGGAATGCTCTTGGTACATTCGTACGGAAAAATACCGTCGGAAGAGTTCTTCCAATTGGTCCACACCCTTATTTTTCGACTGCCCCAAACTCCAGCAAGTACACTCGAGGATTTTTTCACGTTTCGAGAAAATAGAGCGAGTCTGTAGGTACGGTAACGAACGAATGTATAGAAATCGCTGAATAGCCATGCACGCACGCTTTGATAGAGAAATCGTGGGGACCGGAAAAGAGTGAATTTCGATCGGAAAATTATTGTTATATTTTTTCATTTAAATCATCAACGAATATCATTGATTGATCGTTGGGTTTGATTCTTATTGGAAAAGAAAGACAGAACCAAAGAAAACAAAACGGAATCATTGCTATTTCTAGATCCATGGCCATATCTCGATAGCTGCGTCAATTAGCCAGCCACACATTGAAAACGAGGCATCTTATCGGAACTCGTAGTAATCGAAATATAATACACCGCATAAAAGAAGGAATAATTGGTTTAAACGCATATAGAATAATATTTACATTCATATGTATGTATATATAAATATTTATTAACATAAATGTTATATATTCATGTATATAAATGAAAATCAAACATGGTAAACAGGGAAACGTGAATACAGGGATCGTAAAAGAAACGCACACAACAAAAACAAGGAAAGAAATAAATAATAGAAAGAAAACGTGAAAAAACGCAACAGTGACCAATGTTCGTAGTGAACGACGTAACGGCTAACAAGAAGAAGAAGAAGCAGCAGCAGCAGCAGCAGCAGCAGCGGCAGCAGCAACACCAGCACCAACCTGACAAAAGTAATCCCGACGTTTCGATAACAGTCCATGACAGTCGTATCCATAATCGCGGCTACTCGATATCAAAATCAATTCAAACCAAAGTCCTTCGTCAATTTCAACGTAAAAAGCTCACTCAAAGTACCGCAATTATTCCTAGTCAATGTGGCTGTATAATTCGACGATTAATCGATAGTGTTCAATTAAACGATCAATTGATTTCATCTTAATCATCAAAGTTATACAAAATATTATATTATTAATAACAACAATAATTATTATAATTACAAATGAATAATAATAACGAATATTAAACGATAATAATAATCATAATAATAACTTTGCGATTTCATTTGTTTTCGGGTAAATTAGAACAGTGATACTAGAGAATATTGTATTCTTACGTTACACAACATCGTTTATCGAGCATCTTGAAACGGCAATACAAAAGTACACTTAATTATAAATTGGTTGAAATTCTACTTCGCGAAGCAATAATAAGGATTTTAATAAGGTTAATAAATCGCGTACGTTTTGACAATTGTGTGGTTATTAAATCGTCGTTAAACAAAAGTGCTCCGGGTACAAATTCCAAATCGCGATAAATCAAAATGGCTTTCGCGGCTGCTCGGATGATCCTCAAGGACAAAAGGCGTAAGGCGAGCAAAGAAGATTTCACACCACGAAACAGAAGCAAGGTAAAAAAATAAAAAAATGAATGCATAAATCACGATATTTCAACGACCATTTTCCAATTTTTGTTCTGTTCATTATATTCAATGAATTTGTCAAACGCACATCGATAGCACTGAATTTGACATTTTATTTAAAGAGTAAATACACCTATACGAATCGAACGTTCTTTCGATTACTTCGTTTCTATTATTTACATATTATATATGTTTATATTCTAGCGAAATGAGGTCACAGTCTCGCTTACAGAAGTGTCCTGTAGATATTCTTTCGACAAACGCTGTCCGCTTGAATAAAAAGCTAAATATACGATTTGCGAGCGAGCAAGAGTGTAGAGAGAATAATTCAATCAACCTGACTGCGACAGTAATGTATACGAAGTAAATTATCCATACTGCGGGCAACCACTACGGTATCGACTGCAAAGCAAACGGGGAAAAATGAACAACTTTCTAAAAAGCTCCTTTAATTACGAATCGGAATAATTACTGATTCAATGATCTCTTTACCTTGAGTTACTGGTCAAAAAAACTTGCATTTGTAGATTTTCGTGAATTTGAATGCGACTGATTAACACTTTGCCTCAAATCGATCATATTATCCAACATTTACGAACTCTTGGTCAAAAACCAATGTAGACCTTGAAATGGACTCTGCTGTGCGGATACGTTTTGGATCGAAATGAGCTCTTCCTACTAAACATTCCGTAATCGTTGACGCTGCAACTTTGCAACGACACGAGCACTGTAGCCTTCCCTGACGTCTTCAATCACAGCCACAGTAGAAAGTGCTCGCGTTGGTCAGACGTGACCTACGAGAGGCAGTAGTTCAAGTCAATGTGCAGTTAGACAGTGGCGCTTTGTATATACATCAGTGAGGAAGATTTGTTCGATTCCAATGACATTCAATGCTATAATCCTCAAGTGGCTTTTTTTGAAATTTGCCGAGTAACGTTCGAAACGAAATTTTTGATTTAGCAGCAGCTTGTACAAAATTAATTATGAATTTAATTTTATTGCAAATTGGTCATAGATTTTCCTTTCGCAGTGCAAAATCGATTCTTCCAAAATTATCGGCCAGCCTATAAAAAAAGACCGATTTGTTCTCTTTGGCAATCAATAATTAAGGCACTTTCGATCGAGGATCGTTGAAAATTTGAGCTGTAGTGTGTGAAATTTCAATTCGATAAAAACTGTGACCTGGTCAAGGGTTCTTTTCGTCGCTTTATCGTTCTCAATTAATTTATTGCATTTTCAATAATAATAACGATCCGGCGTGCCCAACTTTAAGAGAACAATTTACAGCAGCGCGCGAGAGCGTTTTTTTTGCTTCGAGCAGGAAGCTGTTCGGTCTACCAGCCTTTTGTCCTTTTTTTTTACCACTTTCCGGCGGAGGTCTTTTTCCCTGAAGGTTCTTTGCTCCTTTCCTGCCACGAATTAAAACCTTTGATGGAGTCGCCCTGAAAAAAACATTTAAAAGGAGGAAATACTATTCTTGCGCAGACAAGAATAGTGTTCGAGGAAGTAAGAAAAAAATAGAGAGAGAGGGCGGACAAAGATGGCTAATGAGAGGATGAGACGTTCTATAGATTGATTCTCTGGCGGACAGAGGACAAAGAGCGGCAGAATGTCTTTATGATTATTAATACCCTTGCCGCCATTTTTCTTCTTCTTCGCTTCTTCTTTTCTTTTACGGGCAGTAAAAAATAATCTGCTTTCAAAATTCTCTAAAGCTTGCGGTGATCGCAATCGTAACGTCGTCTTACATCGTACATTTTCTTTAGCTTACATCAAGTGCATCAATCGATCGGAAAATCACTTGCCATTATTCGTGTCAAGATAAAGCCTCGAACGCGTTCCGTTCCGTCTCACCAGAATGGTGAATTTTCCTTGTGACTGTTACCAGACGTAATTTACCACGTCGTCTCCCATCACTTATCGACTTATCGGCCAGTGTACTCCTAAGCGCATGTTTATCGATCTCAGAAGTCACCATTCCCGTTCGTGTAAAGTCACGTGTCACTTTCTTTGTCGCATGGACGATACTTTTTCTCTTCGCTTTTGTACAACGCTCTCTTGTCCCTTGACCAGAAAAAATACGAAGGGTTTGCAATGAAAAAAATCTCCTAGTTCTCTCCTTCGATGAGTATCAAGTCAAGTAGACTTTTTTTTTTATTTTCGAATTGATCCTCCGGAATCCACGATAAAACGATATCTTTTACGTTCCTCAGAAAAATCTTTGATGGCGAGGTGAGATTTCACAGTCACTCGGAAATTCTTTCCAAGAGCTGCTCCATTTCATTATTTTTTCCCCTTCTTTTCACTCGACTGTTACATTTTCCTTCGGCAATGTGATTTATCGACAAAGTCAGTGCACTCGTGTTATCGACTCAATATAAACGATGAGAAAATGTTAGACAGGAGAGAAAATCAAGAGCGAAAAACGTTACGAAAAGATTCACAAACACGAACGTGCATCATTTTTCTTGCTCTTGTTAGTTTTCTGGACCTTCCGACACATCGTCCCCGCGAAAGTGCATCGAGTTTTACAGACACCATAGTGCCACTCGGTGCTCCAACTTTCTTTTTGTTTTCCCCTTTTTTTCATTCGTGTCAACATCAAGTTTTGTAAGGGACGAAGAGCCACAAAAAAAAACAAGTATTGTCAATCTTTCTACATTATTGACACATGGCAACTAGAGTCGAGAATATTGCTTTTTGAGAGTGCAGAAAATTGATTAAAAAACACGATCGTTACAAAAATATTCCATTGACATTGGCCATGGGCAATGAAAAAAGGATTCGAGTTCAACTCAGAAGCGTGGAAATTTTTTCGTCACCTATTTCCCGCGAATCGTTTCCCAACCCACTAACAAGATTTGTAGAAGTTTGTCTTTCGCACCAGCCAACGTTGACATACTGGTAAAAACGACAATTAGCCTCACAACATTAACGCATATGCCTCGATACGATCGCGTTATAACGAAATCCAATTAGCGCACGATCGTGAGACCGCTTGGAATCTTAATGACCTGCGAATTTAAGAGGCACTTCTCCAAGAAACGTCTCTCGCGCGCTCTTTCCCTCTTTCCCTCCCTCTCTCTCTCTCTCTCTCTCTCTCTCTCTCTCTTTGTCAGACACCCTCTCGACCTCAGTTTCTTGCAGTACGTTGAAAAACCCATGAATTCTGATTTTCTTCGACACTCTTCCTCAACTTTCCTCTTGATTCGATAATAATGATTCTAACTGCGAGTTGTTGGTCAAGATCCCTTCCATTTTATTATATATTATTACAATAAAGTAAACTTTCCAAAACTACTTTTTTTTTTTCAATATTTTTTAATATTTTGCTATTGCCAGTTTCTTTTCGAAAGTGCATCAAATCTCTTCTTTACTTGCGAGTAGATCTATTCGTCGTGGATCACAGACGAACGTTCGTCCAGCAGATGGAGGGACGGGACGGAAACCGCGAAACTGTCAGAAACCTTGATTACTGACGCGTTAATCGCGACGATTTTTTTCTTCATATTTCATCGGGTCTATTCAGTATACCGAGAGCCAGCGATCGATCGAACCTTCCCAATGTTCTCCAAAAGCATTTTCTCACAATTGCTATTCAACGAGATTTGGTGTTTTTAAAAACTTTCCGCTCCAGGTTCCAGCACTAACAGCTCGTAAAAAAATAAAGAAACAGGTTCAGTGTGCCTCAGATTTTAAGGGACTCGGTATAGAGATTACTTTCCGCAAGGAAAATACCAGACAGTCGTCGAGTCCTTCACTCTCATCCACTAGAGTATCAGACTCTAGACGTTTTTACGAGACTCCTCGCACGGAAGCTAGGGCTCACTTTTATATTTTATTTCTTTTACCCTTTGAAAAATGTTCAATCCTTACTGCACTCTTTGAGCACGTAGATCTCCTTTTTTCATATTCTTCGCAGTCGTTTTATTCCATCCTTGACTCACAAAATCGCTTTTTTTGACTGGATTTAGAAATCTTTGTCCAAGCTCCTGAGCTTCGCGTTTCTGCATTTCTGTACTGAACTGCAGATTTTGCATTTCTGACGCATTCCTATACCCCGTTACGTTTCTTTCGTAGCCTTTCCGCTCGGTTGCCAATTAAAATGACAATGCGTTCAAGAGATGAACTGAAGGAGCTTCAGGATTACAGAAAAGCCGCTTGGCAGTTTTGCCCTCCAGACACATCACACGGCGCTTCGTATTTTTTTCCACTCGAGCGCATTTCCGCCCGTTAAACAAACGCGTCAGGGTTACCCGAATTTTGTTTTTTTTTCCCTACCTTTGTCTTCTCTCACGCTTTCCTTCAGTGACCTACATTATGAGCTCAACACATAACTCTTTGTCAATATTCAGAAAAGTCGCTAACTACTCGGCAATTATTCATTGGAATGAAAAACGAGACTGAAATATTTTGTTACCGTAGCGCGACATTCTTGCGGACAGCGTATTCTCCCTTATCAATTTAATAAAAAGGGAAACATCGTTATCGGATTTTATTATGATACGATTATTATCATTTTTCCAACATGTTCTATTTCGACGAAATCGTTCAATTTCATTCCCTCTAATTGTTCAATTAATTATAACTTATTGTTGCATTTATTTTTTCTATCAATTTATCTTCACGAAAGTAAAAAAAAAAAAGTGAAAAATGTATAATTCTTCGTTAATAAGCCCAGTAGTTTCTCGAATAATTAGTGATACTTAAAAATGAATGGAGAAAGTTAAAAGCTGCGACGAAATTGAACAAAGCTGTGAATAGAGCGTTTGTGGAATGTTTAAAAATCATTAATGTAAAGCAGGTCAGTGATATACTTGATAAAAATTGTCCACGACATAAAACATAAGACGTCGAATTCTAAGAGTCGAACAGACTACGTACGCTCTAATTTTTTTCAATAAAAAATTTCTTTAATTAGAATAATTTAGTAAAAAATAAGGAAATTCACGCTATCGCATTGTTAGATTGTGTATAGTGTGTGCTATTGTTGTAATGAGCTGTGTTCAGAAAACTCGTTACACGGAACTTTTTTTTTACTCAACAGAACGAAACAATCGAACTTCAAATTTTAACCGTTTCAACAGGATTATTATGACAATAATCCTACTCGGAATTGCAGGAAAAATTGTTGAGTCGAGAGGATTAAAAAAATATTTATAAATTATTTGGTCATTCGAATACATTTCTCTATCGTCATGCACTGACTTGGACGGCTTGTATGTATACGTTTAATTATAACAAGGCACCCTTTTGTATACGTACTCAATTTTGTTCGAATTTCGATTGCATTTCGAATGAAATCTACATTTGGGTATTTTTTCACAATTTTATTTCCGTAACTTTCCAATTCTCGCTCGGTCTGTTTAGACAAAGAATTTCATTCGCAATTGAAGGTCAATGACCCGTTTTTCACTTTCAAATCCATTGAATCCATAAATATCTTTATCGGAATGAGTAAAAAGTAATTTTTCTGATTACCTCAACCGTTAAAAAGTTTCAAGTACCGTATCGCTAAATGAGCTACGAAAGAAATACTCGAGCATCATTTTTTGACTCTTTAAAACTGCCCCATGAGAAGAGTTCGTTATGAAGTGAGTGAACAAGGTTTTCACGAATGCAGAATAAACGACTGAGGTACTTTACACAATTCCTTTTTAAAAAAACGAGTCTATGCTCGAGCAACGGGAACTTAATGAAAAAGTGCCCTCATGTTAACATAAGTATGTGTGCAAACAACTCTGTATCATACAATAGAGCAAACTCACTTTTAACTGGTATTATAATACCAGGAGAAAATTATCGTTAGCAAAATTGTCATTGCAGGGACAGAAAGAGGGGAAAATCTTGAATCTTTATTAAAGTTATTGTGCAAAATGTAAATTCTCATAGAAATCTATAAATTTTTTAATTTCTTTCATAAAAAATTACACATTGCACAAAAAAAATCATCCAAATTCAAATTTTTCTCTCGCTTCTATATTCCTGTCTGAGTTCTTTCGCGACGATTTTAATTTTCTTTCTGTACACTGATGAGAAAAAAAATCTGTAGATTCAACAAAGCCAGGGCGAACGAAATCCATTTTGTAAATTTGACATTTTGTTTATTTGACAAATCCGCCACATTGAAAAAAAAAGTAATGAGGCGGTGAGCGCATATGTAGTTGAGACAATAAAACTTGTTTTGTCAAATTTACAAAATGGATTTCGTTCGCCCTGGCTTTGTTGGATCTATAAATTTTTGTTCTCAGTGTACGAGCTACGTTCACCTGTGCCTATGCAATGACACTCTGTATATTTCGTATTACTCTTTCGACTCTGTACATCAATGTATATTTCCACTACTATTTCTATATTTCACATGTCTACTTATTCCTACTGTACTCTGTATACTTAACAACATCCGGTATGGCGTGGTGATTGGTGACCTGTACTGTACTTGTGTTTGCAGGCTCGCAGCGCCAGTACAAGTAGCTTTAGAAGCCTGAGCCAGGTACATACCAAGATCACATAAATCCACATAGCTAGAGTTCTCTTCTATATAGTCATAGTGTTCATTAGACGCAGAAGGACCAAATAATGAGTTTCGTTGAATTGATACATTTTTATTTTAATACATAGACATGCATTAGGGATTGACTAGAAACTTAGATATTAGAAACTGACAGAGTACGTATCGTTCATTTTTTTAAATTATTTTTCATGAAAATTTGCACCAACGAGTCAAGAAATCAGTGACGAATTATTTTTCGATTTTAATGGAATTCTATGTTCTGAACGATACTATAAACTCTTTAGGTCCATTAAGGAGTCATTTCTACTTAGAACCTGAACGATGAGGCGTTTTCTCAAAGAAACTTTGATGAGGCGATGGTTTTATATTTGAAAAAACGAAGATACTGTTTTTTTCGCTGGATTTCAACGAGACGTGACTCCTTAATGTACTGTCGCACGCGGGAAGACATTGTGCATGATTTTTTATAAGAAATATAGATCCTGTAGGCAGTTAGTTGAGGTAATAATACGCGTATGTTGAACGAGGCATGCAAAACTTCTTCAGACGACACTGTAGGAACACGCTATCCAGGCCAGACGGACCGTTTCATTCTATCCTCTACAGCTTTTGTCAAAAACACGGGAAATTGATAATTTGCATGAATTTTTCGATTTTTTCTCTTTTCCATTCTTCTATTCATTACTTTATTCTTCACTGCATTTCTTTCGTGATTAGTAACGAGTCCCATTTGTTCAGTCATAATATAACACTGTTTTTAATTGATTTTTTCGTATTGAAAAATACCAACTGAATATCATCGTAATTAATATCACAGCCACACGAATAACTTTGCCATAAGACATTTTTCTTTTCAGTTCAGAAAAGCATCGAAGTTGGTTAAGAGAAAATATTGGACAGTGAGTAATTTTTATAAACGTAGCAATGATAACGCGACGTGTTATTGTGTTTTTAAAAATGTTTCAATTTGAAAAATGAATGGAGGGAAGCCCATTAAACAATAGTAAAAACAGGCTGGAGAGAAAAGTTACCGCGTAATGAAAGACTCACGCACGTGTGACACCGAAGTGTAAAGCTCGTAAAAGACCTTTATCGCCAGCCGTATGGCAGACTCATTTTCATCGTGATACTTTTGTTGGTTTGCAAGAAGCGTGCAGGGAAACGATTTTTTACGCTACGTTTTTTTGTCCACGCTTTTTCGTGACGCATCGAGAGTGAGAAAATAATTAAAAGCTGCTGAGTCTTTTGTATTTGTTTGGAAAAACAGTATGTTTTGTTTACTACAGAGTAAGCAACGAGCCTGAGATTAAAATGGAGTGAAAATACTCTTGTTTAAAATTCATATAAATAATAAAAAATGATTCATTTTCCATCCCTATAGAGAAAATTATTTTTAGATTGGTTGCTGGCAATAATTTCCCTCTTCACCGTTTTCATTGAGAAAGAAAATCTTCTAGAAATCATTCTCAAATATCTTCCTCATTCCCCAAGTATAAAATGGCAAATGGACCGTTCGTCATTTCTTCATGAATGTTCCCAGCAGTCGTTCGAGTTATACGAGCTCGTTAAAGATCGTAGGAAAGATATTTTGAGAGTTGCATTGATGAAAACTCCAGTGGAACAATCTTAAGCCCCGCGAGCTCGAAACTTCTTGGCAATTTTGTCGAAGCTCTGTCGTTGAAGAAATAAACTATTCAAGGCCAACACCGCCCTCGGTTACGCAAAACCTTCACCCGATAAACTTCGATTTGCTGAAGTACGTATTACATGCACCTAATGAAAGTAAGGACCGAGTCGAAGGTCCTTGACAATTATAATTGCGTTACGATGCATGAGAGGACTCTGCAAATTTGTGCATCAAAATTTTGAGATTAATGGACATTGTGGTTGTCACCGTAGGAAAAATAAATAAACGTTCATCGAGGTCTGACCATTCAACGGTACTGACTACTTACCAATGCCCATTCGCAGCGAGTCGTTGTATTTTTAACTAAAAGTCAACCGTACAAGTGTAGAGCCTTGACTCTATGCAGTGCATTCCATATACAAATTAATAAAAGTGACGAAAGCAATTTATTCTTTCGTGGGACTTGTGAATAAGTAAAGCCATCGGATACTCGTAATTTTCTCTCTTTTCATTCACAATTTCCTACAAAAGATTTCCAATTTCTATCGAACCCCCCACGACGATGGAGTATTGGTAATTGGGCTCGAACTTGGTAGTAACTGCTGTAGTTGGTAAAGCAAAGTTACTGGGAAATGAACCACCATTTTTACTGATATCGACTGATCAAACTCTCCAGGCAATACCGACTAAGAAAGATTTTTTTCCAATTAACCAACACTGGAATCTACCAACACCTGAGGGACCTGTTTACTCGTTTGTTTGACGAATACTCTGCAATGGATACCCTCGAAATAGTGACCTGTCAATTGCACTGATCGAGTGAAGATTGAGACGGGACGTTCTCAGACCTCAATAGGGTCTTAAGACTTCTCTCTATCGCTCTCTTCATTTCTTTTTCTCGCTTCCAGTACTCGAGAAAACGCCCTTCTGACGAGTACAATCTCTCGTGGATATAAAAGCAATACAGCTAGGAAAACGAGGAAAAGGAAAAGCCAGAACGCAGCTCGAGTAGCTCGGGATTTCCGTGTGGTTGTAGGTCGGGGTTGAGGGTGGTTTGAGGCAGCGTAGACCGATCGATGCTCTGGGTGAAACCCGTTCTACTCGTTTTCTAACGACCACCAACGACGACGACGACGACGACGACGACGATGCCGACGAGGAGGCCAAGTTGTTCCTAGCCGTCGTACTCTCATTTAATTATTAATCCCTATGGTTTAGGTCAAATTCCTAACTCACGAGTGCACTAACTCATTTCAAGGACAGCGAACGAATCGATAATTATATACGGAAATGAGACGTTTTTTTTTCTTTTTTTTTCAACATTGTGCAAGTTTCAAATAGGAGTGAGATTCCTGGCTAGTCGAGCCACAATCTTCCCGCACGATTTCTTTTCGTTTTCTTCATTTTTGACCACTTTACAATTAAAAACTTACATTTGCTCGTTCCACTCTTCGCCGTGAACTTCAGTGAAGAAAACTTTTACGCCAATGGAAAAAGTGACGAAATAATTACGCACCAAGTGACAGCCTCGCGCTTTCGAAACAGAATAATGTTTCCCTTGCCAAGGCGAAAGAACGACAGCCCTTGTAAGGTTATTGTTCAGTTTTGTGGGATGAAAATGTATGCGAAAAGGAGGTACTTTCATCGTAGTAATGCTCACGGGTGCCAAATGACCCGAAAAACCGTCCGAGAAAGTGAGGAAAAAGAAAGACCTCGAACTCTATCTACCCTCTTATTTTTCCTGGAGCAAAAAGAGCTGCACACACGTTGATGGCCAGAATAAGGATTCTCGTTTCGAAATATGTACGTAAGTAGTGAGGAGTGTTGTCAAAAGTGGTGATGCGGAGGCAAAAGAACTTTCTGTACATATACGAGAGGTGAAAAAGTTTGATTCTGGGGGCGTTTTTAACCGGAGAGTAAAGAGTCGGAGAGTAAAGAGTAGTTTAGACTCGAAATTTGTCCGGACCTACCACGATTTTTGGATCAAAGGTTCATACGAGCCTCGGAGAAACTCGTGACGATGCGTATTGGGTTCATCCGTTAATTCGCCACTGTAGGAACCCTCCCCTTGGATCCATAAACTTCTTAGAAAAATCGCACCCTTCTCATGCGTTCCACAAATATATAGCCCGCCCCGCATTCACGACCTTGAATACCTTATTCTTCCTTTTCTTTTGGACTTAGCCTTTCTCGCTTCTTTTGTAATTCCCACCGCCCGTAACTCAGAGTAACATCGAATATAATCCGAGCTCCTTGAATGGCGTTTCTACGTGGGGAGTTTTCCGCGATATCCTCTGGAAAGTGGTCCCCTCTTGATCGAGTATAACTTTTGTATCTATCGAAGCGGAAATACCACCCCCGGGCGAGCAATAATTTCTGTAGATTCCGTTGAAACCATCGTACCGCTAGGAGAAATCCAAGTTACGTGTGTGATTGCGATGTAGAGTTCATACGAAGTCGGGGAGGAATGAGTAAAGCAACGAAATTTCGCGTATCGTCCATTTCGAAAATATCAGCAAAGTATACGAGCAGGAAGAAAGAGAACGAGCTCAAGAAAAGGAAAAAGAGAGAGAGGGAGACGAGAGATTTCTCGCGCTATTTGAAAAGCTAAATAAATTCCCTACCAAGAGGGATGGCTGTGAGGAGGGTCCACTCTTCTGCTATCTCGAGCTAACGCTCCCCGAAATTTCGCAGTTCCTCTCTTCCCGTTCCTCCGGGGTTCTTGCTCTTCGAGACTCCTCCGAGGGGAGCATAACTTTTCGACGTCGTTTCTCTCTCTCTCTCTCTCTCTCTCTCTCTCTCTCTCTCTCTCTCTCTCTCTCTCTCTCTCGGTCTATCTGCTCGCTTGCACCCTGGCTTCTTATTGATCCCTTGGATGTGGCTTCAACACCGGAACCGAGAGCCACGTCGTGCCACAAACACATTGATAAAACTCTCAAACTGATGGAGGCAAGTATAAAAGAGAAATTCAGTCAAGCAGACGAGCAAAGAAAGAAAAGGAACAAGAAGGAATCCGGGGTCGTATCTTCCCTCCCAGAAAAGCTGCAAGGGACCTCGTTGAAAATCTACAAAAAATCTACCAGCTCATACATCTATACGTTCCTAACATACTCAACCATACGTTCAGTTATACAATGATGCACAAATGTGTTTGCTCTACACCCTTCGGCTCGAAACTCTCGTGGGATAGACTCAACTACCCTTATTCGAAAAGAAAATCCTTCCAACCTAACTTTTCTACGCCACGATACGTTATAACGCATTCCTACAGCGTCCTCACTCCTCCACGTTACGATATGCATGTACACATAGGGAGATTACTCACGTCAACACCAAAAAGCAAATCGTTAGTTTCGCATTTCCTCGCTCTTTTCTCTTTCTCTCTTTACACACGCGACCTTAATATCGTTTCACCTAAACCGCGCGCTGTACACGTGTATTTGCGGTTGAAAGGGAAAGACTTGAACCCCAGAGACTGGAATTCTACCAAATACTCTCGTCGAGCACGCAATCAACGTCAGAGCTTGAAAGTTATCACGCGAACAAACTTACAAGAGAGTTGTATCGAGTGCATCCTCATTCCCATAAATATAAAGCTGGGAGGTCGCTGGTTCAACACATTCGTTTTAATCCTGAATGAGCCTATTTTCGTGCATATGCAACTGATAATTTAATGTTTACAGCTGTTCACGAAGCATCGAGCAATCTCAATGGAAACGTTTATTATCTGTTGGCCTTAGTGAAAAAGAAAAAAATCGTAATAAACATCCTCCAAGCAATTCGTCGAGTCACCAAGGAGGCACGAGCCTCAAAACCTTTAATAAAACTTCCCAAAATAATTATAAAAACAAAAACGAATAACATCAAGTTTATCATCATAGAAATACCGACTTAAAACTCTGAGGAATGCACGAAATTGAGTAGTTCGCAAAAAAAGTGAAATTACGAATGAGAGGAGCTGGAATAATCAAGTCTGCGATATAAACAAGGACTGTAAAAAGACCAAATGCTTTTATGGTGAAACTCCAAGGAACTTCGACAGCCACAGGCCAAAATCCAGATCAAGTCGTTCAGCAAACGGTTTTACTTGCGCCTTTTCTCTTCACAGTCTCCATACTTAGGGATGTGTGGATTCGTATACGTGTACAAGGGTCGAGCTGACGTAAATGTGGAGGCATCAATATCGTTGGGCAACCGTCCAAATACGGAACTCACGATTCATTCTTCGCTTTCTCTTCTGTATGAATGAATATAGTACTTTCATTATGATATATAAATGTATACACACACAGTCATATGTATGGATGGATTTTATTGTGCGTTGCGACTTTTATTGGTGCACGCGTTGCATCGATGAAAGATGTACCTTGACCCAAAAATTCAGGGTTATTCCACCGACCTGAAAGTATTGCAAAGTGCATCTTTTTATTCGACCCACATAAGGAAAAACATGAAAAAAAATCGCAATACTGTTTGATTATCATTAGGAACTGATTTTCTTGCCGTTCGAAAGGGTCGAGTGTCAATTTGCTTCGTTAATACGAAAGGGGATGAAGTGGACGAGGAAAACTGTTCAACTTTCTTTTTTTTTCTATTGATTTTGTTGTAAATTAGTGGTTTCTCGATTTTCATTCATTAAGTGGGAAATTGTTGGATTGTAGGTTTGTTGTTCGTTATAATATTGTCAAGGAGAGAAAATTGGAATTGCTAGTGAGGCCGAGGTGACCAGGGCTAACCTGAGTAACTTGGCACGTGTGTCTTAATTAGTTATGAATTCACGTTTGCATGCCGCGATTAATTATTTTCCATAAACGTTTTGGGTCCTCGTGTTGTGCATTAAGTGGATCGTTTGAGGTGAGTGTGCCCAGCCACGGGTGACTCACTGGGCCATTAGCTTTCATCCCACAATCTAGTAGAAACAGCCTGAGGCACCAGAAAGGGATGGAGCGAAAGAGAAAAAGAGTCAAGAGGAAATGACCGAGAGCGTGTGAGAGACAGGGCGAGAGGAACGACGCAGGGAAAGGAGGGAGCAGAAATGAGATACGAAAAGGTGCGGAGACACAAAAAAATGAAAGAGGAACGAAGAGAGAAGAGAGCAGAACAGAAAAATCGTGCGCATGGCCGTTTTAAATCGCCAGCAACACCAGGCGAGACAATTTTCTAGTTCCGCAGCTGTTCCCACACGCGATTATTTCCCACAGTCCTGAGGAACACTCTCCCTCTCTCCCTCGTGTACTTTCTCATCATCTTTTTCTAACTTCAGCCTCATTTTCCTCCAGACACGACGATGAGGTAACGATGAATATTTAAACAAGAATTTTGCCATTTACGGGCTAAAAGAATTTCGCCTGCAGCGTGTGCCAAGCGATAAAGGATCCTCTGGACAATGGTCCTCTTATCGTGCTTCTGTTGCTTTTCCCTCTACTCATCTGATTTATATGTACCTCTATGTTTGTTTGTGTCCATTCGAGTGTGTACCGACGCTTTCATTCCCTTTCAATACCTTTTTACGAAGAGCACTTAATCTTCGTATTTTCAGGCTCAGCCTTGGGGACTTAACCATTGGATTTTCTAAAGCATACGGCTTGGCTTTGATTAAGCGAACAGCAGCGTAATTAAAATCTTCCACTTGCGACTCTCTCACTTTTTCTCTTCACTCTCTGCAATCCAACTGTCACATAACTCTTATTACATCATGCCTTCCCATATTGAATATTCGTCATTGAAATCGTAAATATAAACACCCCCATTATTTTTCTCCATTATTTTATTATTTTTATTTACAATCAATTGATTCTTCACGAAAGAACAATAAATTTTTCTTTCGTGACGAGATGAAAAAAAATTGTCAACTTTGTGCTGAACTGTGTTTATTGTACTTTTCGTTTTTTTGTTTTGCTCTGCTTGTGAAGAGTTATGAACATCGCACTCACGAATGGTGATCATTGTTGAAATGTCTGAGGTTTCGATGATTTTTTCTTCTTTTAGTCTCCGGTCATCATTTCCATGAATTCTGCAACAAAAAATCGTCACGAGGTCATCGTTTACTTCCGATTTTTCGATGCATCAGTTTTTTTTGGCATTCCCGCACTTTTTTTCTCACTATAATTACTTTATCTTCGCTTTATCGAAACTTCCAAGCAGATTTTTCAGAAATAAAATTTTCTTCGGTACTGGTTACGTCGAGCCTATGAAAAATATCGCATACTCGAAGCTTTAAACCTTGTGGCCTTGAAGGTTTCGTCAAGACGATGTTAAAACGAACATGGAAAGGGCTACGAGATTATATTGTACTTGAGCGAATGTTCCTCGTTGCAAAGTTGTACGCGTTTCACGTTCGAGCAATAAAGTTTCGTCAGCATAAGCGATATTATTCGTGACGATGCTCTGTCATGCTGGAGAACGACTTTGGCCTCGACGAAGAAGTCAGACTATGAACCATGTTCCCGACCTGTGTCATTTGCACCCTCCCTTTCTTCCATACGTATTAGTACAAAGTCTCACAGACATAGGCACTGCACACGGAATATCTATATGTCAATTGTGCTCCAAATTGTTCCAACTAAAGTTTTTCAACAGTTACTGACCCGAAACAGCTGCTGCAATAATTTGAGAAAAAAGTATGTCCTCACTCATTGACCCACTAGAATTTTCAGAGCTCGTTACAGATTTAAACTCATAAATTCGTTACGAACAAATAACAGAATCGTTTTTTTCCACTAAACTTTTTTTTTCACTTGTTGGCTCCTTCTCTTTGCCAACGTGGGTCTGAAGTTCCTTAATTGTTGGCTCGTTTGTATGATTTCTCATTTTTATTCACAAATTTAATCGAAAAAGCTTTTCCCAGATATTTTTTCAAATCGTAATTGAAATTTTTCGTTCCGTGACAAATTGCGGAAGAAAAATATTATTTTCTGAAGCATCAAACACCTCAACAGAATTGTTCCACTCGTCCTATCGCCCAAGGCTTAACGATAATGCGTCCGATTCAGTTATGAGCAGGGCCTCTCGTGAAGTCGTGACGAAAAATAGTTCTGGAGAGGGGGAGAGGGGGACAGATAGAGAGAAAGAGAGAGATGGAAATGTGAACTGCAGGCATGCCTGTGAACAGGCATCCCTCCGAGATAATTAGGAGGAAAAGCGCAATTAAATTTTGATTGTCTCTCCCATCAGAGTTTGATGTATGTGTCATCTCGGTTAAGGGGCCGTGGTTGAAACTCGTCATCGTTTGGTTTCACCTTTTAGGAAGCACTGACAGGTTTATTGTTAGCCTAATGAGGTCGTTGCGCTTCGTGTGCATGACATTATAATTATTGCAGCAACAATAACATCGACTCTTTTTCGAATCACAGTGAAACCGCATCCACGTAACATTTTCATTTACACAATAAATAATTAATAGTTTTAAAAAAGCTTCTGGGTCGTGAGTTCCTGACAAATACGAGCTTCCTCTTCGTGGCATGACGATAAGAAAAATAAAATAGCATTCATTCTTTTTTCAGCACAATAGAGAACACAAACCTGGCGGGAAATAAAAAGGAAATCGTGTTCGGATTCGTATATAAAGCCCCCTCGTAAACTTTTGTATATGCCAACGTGTGTAACATAGAACGTCGAGTGGTAAAAAAGCAAAAAGGGTTAGTTGACGCGGATCCACTTGATAAATGGTCCACGTTACGTCTTTTTATTTTTTTATCCTAGTCGACGAATACAGTGTTGAATAAACATCGATATAGGAAACGAGGAGAAGAGAGAAATGCAAAAAAAATGTAGGGATGAGCAATTGGATCGTCCAGTGGTTTTTTATGCTCACTATTATTATGCATCCCACTCCCTGCAACGGTGCCAGTCAGTCTCATACAGTTCTGAATCGACAATCCCATCAAAACGGTCCATTTTGTATTATTTTACGAGCTAGCGAATATTTACGATCAAGATTTTACATCATTGTCTGCATCGCTAATTAAATTGAAATCTCATTTTTCATGTTCGAAATTCATGTCAAATTATGAATGGAATCAATTTCGATAATAATTTCGAAAAAATTGGATTTTCGATCGACGAAAAAGAGGGACGCGAATAATTGCAGAAAAAATGTTAAGCTTCGGGCTTTCGTGTCTGAGCTTTTCGTCCGGCTCGAAGAATTTTAGCTTCGAAAAATTTGGGAGATTTTGAGCATAAGATGGCGAGAGGGAAATAGGAATAGAATTTTCCTTTGTAAAGCGCTTTGGACCCAAGTCCAAAGCGCAGAGGGTACGCGAAATCGTTACACAAAGCCGTAGAGAGTATAATTAAATTTCCGTGATACGCGGAGGGCGGTCTCTTTCATATGTATCGTGGAGAAAACGAGAGGGCTTCTGCGGCCAACGTGAGAGGATGTGGAAGAAGAAAGAATGGAAGAGTCACATGCAAGACTACAACGCCCGGAGCTTTTGGTGCTTGCAATTAAAATCTTAGTCCCCGCGTTGGACTTTTGGTCCAAGTAACTCAAATATAAATATATAAGTGTTGCATAAATTTCCATCACCATTTATATCTGTATTTTCATAACTTGGCCGCGTTCGCATGGCCGAACGTACAGAGTTTCTTTTATACATACGACCGCAATCACGATTAATTTTTTTTTTCTTTTTTTTTTAATCTCCTCCAGCAGTTCCGGTGAGTTTTTTATCCACATACACAATGAAGCCACGGAACACTGTGCATGTATATCGAATATACGAAAGCTCATTATATTTTCCTCATTTTCCTTATGAAACGAATTTTCATAATTCTTATCGCGAGACACGACGATCGGGAGGTCTCTGCTCGACGCGAGCCTCGTCGGTACTCGGATGGGCGGAAAATATTCGTTTTTAATGTCGTGCAAAAAGTACCGATCGAAAAATGTAATAAAATTTCATTGATCTCGGAAATTGATTCCGAAATAATCGCACAATTTGACTAGACACTCTGACGTTGGTGAATATTTTTGGAAATTGTAGAATTTTGAATTTAATGAAAAAAATGAGAGGCAAAAAACTTACCATCGAAGTCAACCGTTCCGGATCCATCGGTGTCGATCTCAGCGATCATACCGTCCATCTGATCCGGCGTTATCTGATCGTCAAGAGCGGCAAGGATTTCGCGCAACGAGCTAGTCGGAATGTAGCCATTGCCCTCCTTGTCGTAAAGACGGAAAGCTTCCTTGAGCTCCTTTTGCAACGCCTCATCGTCTTCCTCCTGGAAGTGGGTCGCAACCCGATAAAACGAGTCGAAATTCAGCACGCCGCTGCCTAGAATTTTAAATTAAAAAAAAAAAAGAAAAAAAAATCGAGGTTTTAAAATATTCTTCCTCTATTGACAATTTTATTTTTTTCAGTTTTCACCTCGATGCAATGTTATTTCCGGAGGTTCGTTAAATTTCAAATATATTTTTTATGATTTTCACGGTTTTCTCGCAGCGTTATATGAAGAAACATCGATTTTCACTGCTATTTACTTTTCCAGTACCCTATTTCGCATTTTAAAATTATTATATAATTTTCACGTGACACCAAACAACTCGAGACCCTGGAGAAGCTCTGCACGTACGTTTTCGAATTAAACTGTGAAATTAATTCCCCAGAACGCACACTATAGATTTCACATACCCTGGCGCCCTCGGAATTGATAATTGCATTGGAAATTTGATCGCTCGATTCCAGGACGTTGTATATACGCTTTTACCGGTTTAAACGGAACATGAATAAATATATAGTCTACACGAAGCATTGTCACTAGCTGAATTTATACGCGAGGGGAGATATTTAATCTGAATCAACTCGTGAAGGCCATTGATCGGACAAAACTCACTCGAGCGTTGATGGAAACGACGTGTTTAGAATAATAACGTGAGCTTTGGGGAGCTTAAAATCCTCGACGCACTTAAACTTTGACATAGGACGTTCCCAAGCGTTTCAGGAATTCACGATAATGAATGAGCAGCCGAGATTCATTAACAAAATGCAGTCAAAGTAGAACAGCAACATTCTGGATGCTTGTTCTTGTCTAGCAATTAAACAGCTATGGAAAACTCAAATTAAATGAAACAGCAAGGCCGTCAAATCGAGCTTACGGTAATCAGCAATTATTTCATCATTTCGCGTTGAAAAATTGACGACAATTGCTTCGTATCCGGACAGTTGAGTAACACAGAGTTAATGAGTGAAATTTTTGGCCGATATTTCATGGCATGGGGGATTCATGGCTGCCATAATATAGGCAGCTTTGTCCTGGGTATCAACTGGCAGGGCGGACGTCCTATTTCGGAGCTTTCGCTCACCATACTAATTTAGAAGCTAACTCGGAAGTTAACCGATCACAGGAGAGCTAAATAGGGTCGTATAGGGTTTCGTGAGTCTGTTCACTGGGGCAAGCTATTGCAGAGTGTCTCCCATACAAGGATCAGAGTATTCTGAGACTGTATGTGGATTTGAGTGCATCAGCTCGGAGTCTACCTACGCGTTCGCTTACACCCTAGAGCAATACACACCCTGGTGGATACCAAACCCCACACAAAAGGGCTTAAGCCCTCGAATTTCATGCGTAAACTCAACACCAGTTACGCTCTTTTGTTCCAAAATAGCGAATCGGTATATATAGTTTATCTCGTTATATCGGCTAACGAGAATCTCCGCAGAACGCCAAGAGCCTGTCTCGCCTGCTAGTGCAATATGTTAACCCTGCTGGAACCTCAGCTTTTGTCTCACGTCTCTCCTCGCTCTCGACCTCCCTTTCTACGTCTAACTCTGGAATCCTCGATAATATTGGTCTCGTTAAGCGGAATTTAGCTGATTCGTTCGAGCACATCTGCGCAAATGGTTGCAGATGAGCCTCTCGTCACAAAAGCCTCTTTATTTTTCGCCATGTAATGCATGGGATTTTGACATAAAATCTTCGCCTAATATTCTTCCCTCACCATTCGACACATCTCGTAAATTATATTTCCATCCATCCACCATTTATCGTCACGCGTCAAAACTCATTAGCCGTGGGATCCGAACATCGTTCACGAACAAAGTAATTCACTTTACAGAAATTTCATTAACTCTCTGGCAAGATTATATCTGACCATTAGTTTAAAGCTGAATTGAAAAATTCTTCGTTGTCAAGTTTTGAGAGATTTATTTACTCAAGAGTGATTTATTCCAGAATTGAAAATTCACATTCTACTCTATTTTTACGATCATCAGGGAAAACTCGAGGAAATTTTCATGTGCTTCGCAGATTTTTAATCGTTTTAACATCTCTAGAAATATCTCGTAATTAGACTTTGAGCTCTCGAATCATTGCAAGGAATCTTCGCATTAAGGAACTTTGTTCAGTTGGAAAACATTTCGATTCTGCTATTATTTTGTAATAGTTATATTTGTACTCAATGGATGTGGATTTCTAAATAGCGGAGGTAAATGCAGAATACAAGCAAAGTGTATCCTAATTATTGTAAACGTCCTCGTGCATGGATCGGGCTACAGTTTAAATAGCAAATGTTTATGCATACTTGCATTAACGTATGTAGAGCCAGCTGCACTAAACCAACCTATATTTTGCCACTTCCTCTCTCGAGATATCTTCACAGTCGCACGTAGGGCCGATGTATAACTAAAGCTCACATTATGTGACATAAATTAAACCATTTCAGCGTTCAAATACATTTACGAAGCAGCCACGTGTGTCCAACATAATGTCCTTTCACCCTTGTGCACGAGTGAGCTGTTGAATCGTGCCAAAATATATTTGGTCTTTGAATAACGCTTCACGCTAATTTTCACCCAAAAGTGTATCCCTCGGATGTGGGAAAAGATTCAATAGTTAACCGTATGCAGGCCAATCTCAATTTTTCAATTACACGGGCCGCATAGCAATGATTTTTCAACGTTTGTGAACGATTTTACCAGTTTTTTCAATATCGATCACGTAACAGAACTCAGAGCGATAAGAATTTACGAATAAAGTGGAAGATGGCAGTTCATTTTTTACTTGAAATCGATTGACTCGTTTTTTGTCGCCTGCGTCGACTGCAGTGTGACTGAAAACTTTGTGTATTCTCGCAGCTCCATTTTCTCATGAAAACTCGATACGATTTCATCACTTGGCAGTTTTAGTTATCGACGTCTTAAAACTTTTGGTGGAAAAGTGAAACTTGGTTGATTTACTCTGTTGAAGAAATGACTCGGGAACGTTGCACGAGAAAAAAGGTCTCCCTGTGGCTATAAATTGATTCGACATTACGGCGTGTGCGGCGTGTGTACTGTATTATTTATTCAGCAAGTGCGCGCCAATTAAAATTTCTCCATTAACGTGATAATTAAAAAAAAAGCTCAAAGGTCGCAAAGTCAAATGAATTTTTTCTTTGCGTCAAACTCGAGCGTCGTGAATGATGTTTTTTCAACTGACGGACTAATTTCTGGTAGAAATATAGTTCAACTAGACTTTGCTGTACGTAAGCTGTATTTCATGATTTATTTGGCCCACCTGCACGTCGAATCGATAAGATTCGATCGAATTGAGGCGCACGTGCACAGCAAACTCCTATTGTATTAAGTTTATAGCAGCTGCGACGGGAATGTATGATTTTATACAATATAACCTTGAGACGCATAATACATGAAGAGAGTTCCGATGCTCCGATCGCGTTCCGAAGGATAATTGCGTACGTCAAAAGTCATTTACCAAGTTTTATTAAAACCCTCGAGAAACAGAAGAATTCCGGAAAGCTTTCGAGGTTATTTCAATAAATTCTTAGAGTTAAATTTGCTCCACTTGTTATTTTTAGAAATGAGATAATGAAAAATGAAACTTACCATCCTCGTCCTCTTTTTGGAGGAGAACTTCGAGTTCCTGGTCATCGAAAGTGTGCCCAAGGGTGTTTAGGATTGTTCGCACTTTTTCCTTTTCGATTCTGCCAGCCTTCGTCGAGTCGAACATGGAGAAAGCTCTCCTGAGCACTGAAAACACCACAAAAAAAAACATGTGAACAAGGATTTTCGAGGCAGAACGTGCAGCAGAAATTTCTTCGATTTTCCGACCGATAGATCTGCTCAAGGTGCTCGTCTCTTGGGTTTTTTTTTTAAGATGTTGCGATTTTATTGTCACTAAAGCACGAAAAAACCATTTGGTGAACTGAATTGAAACGTTCGCAGCCACAAAAACGATCATCGATCGCAGACATGCAGAGATACATGACGAAAAGTGAGTGGGAAGGAGCAGCAGAGCATCGATGGCAAAAGCAATGCATCAATAAATACACAGGATCCAGAGAGTCGTATATACACACGAGTCAATGTTTGTTTATCGAAACAGGCGATTCTGGCATTGCTGCGAAAATCGTATGAGTGCGTGTTCTAAATTGGCATTGGATAGAGAAATCTCATGTATTTTTTGAAAATGTGGGCCAACGGTTGTTGATGCGTTGGCGAACACTTTTCAACTGCTCAAAAGTATTTCTAGTTTTTTGTCTCTAGATTTCTCTTGACGTTTTGAAATTCGATATTGCTCGCGTCGTAAGACTGAAGAGCAAACACGGTCTGAACAATTGGACCATTTTTCTTCGTCTATTATTGACCAACGACACGATGGATACATGCATATATATTTATTTGTATATTGACAGTTCAGTGGAGCCAGTTTTCTCGTATATTCGCGAGTAGTCAAAGTCTCGAATGGGTCAGACTCATCCTGCTGCTCTACACTATTTCCACTTTCAGTAGTTTCCTTTTTCGCCGAACGAGATGCTAAAAAATATGACGTTCTCATTCTTTTTTATTTCGTTTCTCGTTCCTCTCTCTCGCTCTCTCTCTCTCTCTCTCTTTTATCCACGCATGTTATCTCTCAGCGTTACTGTCACTCCTTGCACCCAATCATCATGGCTGCAAAACCATGAATCCCAGTTGCTTCCCGCATGACATAAAACGCTTCACAAACGAGGTAACATTTGCGAACCAACGATCCTTCGTCGATCGTCCCATAACGACCAGACGCCCATAAACCACACGGCCAAACACTCAACCTCGGACATTCGATGTTCTCGAGTTGACGTTTCATCCTTTTTTTTATCGAGCAAAAAAGCGTGTGCACGCAAAGATGTTATTTTTATATTCTGTTCGAACTTTTTCCGGGTCAAAAAATATCCTCGGATTTAATCCAATTTTTAGTGGTTGAACAGAAAAAAAATAATCTTCCTAAAAATGAAAATTATTTAAAAAAGAAACTGAAATCGCTCAAGAAAAATGGCTCCATTCGATCGAGTTCATAATTACAAAATTTCTGTAATCTCTGCGAATCCAACTTTGCCCGATGCGAGTCGGAAAATAAAAAACTCATTACTCCATTTGTCCCATTTTTATACTTCGCAATGCAGTCGCACACACTCGACAAAACGTATGTCCATGTTTTTTTTTCTCATACGATAATGGAGGATTCATTTCAAACTGTTTATATGAATTGCCACTTATGTTAGACAAATGGTCTTGTCCTTGCTCAAATATGGCCACGATCGCATCCAATACATCAAGAGAATATTCTCCATTGACCCAGATACAAGGGAAGTGACATTAAAAAAAAAACTTTAGCGTTGCTCGGATCAAGATCGTCGACGCCTAATCGTTATGTACGAGAAAAATAAAAGGGAGTCGCGGACGAGCATGTAGAACAAAATAAAATCGAGAGGTCACGCGTCGGAAGTTTGTGGCAAAGATTGAAAATCGCACTTTTTTTAATCGTCATTTTCTACTGGTTTGAAATGGTGACTGGTGCGTTTAACAACCCGAAACGATCCAGTGGAGATGTTGCGAATTGATTGCCAGTTACTAATCGAGCGCGCTAATCGTGCTGAAAAGTTTCCGAGTCTGCAAGTCACTTCCAGCTATTCAACGAGAATTGCAACATGTAACATGTTTGTGTGTGTAAAAATGCATGTATTCGGTCCTGTGTATATATGTGTGTGTGTTTAAGCGAGTGTATACTGAAAAGCTATCAAACGGAACGATCGATTGAAACGTTATATTCCACCCTCGTCTCACGTGACGCCTGTACATCGAACTCGCAACAATGAATATCGAATAACATACCTGTCCCACAGTCATTGACACACTTCACAAACGACAAGCCACGCAGAATTTTAGCAAAACGTGGAAAAAGCAAAAAAGCAACATTTTTCCCGACGATTTATTTCAACTGAATGGCATTTTCAAACAGTGGGAAAATCCAAACGTTTTGAAAGCAAAAAAATCGATAGGCTCAGTGCGCTTGATGAAGTTTCTTTGGTTTTTTTTTTCTTTTACTTACTCTGAACTTGTTCCTCATCCTGAAACAAGCAAACACAAATATTAGTCCACCAAATATTCGTTTCGAATGAACAAAGCGATGAAAAGAATGTTAACAGTCCGCACGGAATTGGAAATGGTGAAAAACACGAGATTTTTAACAGATTTTTACTCGACCGCGATCTGAATCTCGAGTTTTTTCTATTAAACTTCACTCAGCTTCTCGCGTGTGCACAATGTCGAAACAGCTGTCGAATTAGCGAAAGGATCGAACATTTATTTTTCAAGATAAATGAAAACTTGAAAAAACGTTGGGATTTTTTGAAACTAACCATTTTGTCTGGGAAGGGTGGATTGTATGAGTGTTGCCGAACTCTGGAGTGTCTCACACTAACGGGCTTTTGAGCTTGGCATAACTTTTATAACCGACCCCAAAAATCCTCCCCCACCTCTTTCGCGATTCCCGTGAAAATATCCACACCGACTTGTCCCCGCTTCTCCGTACATTTTTCTCTCTTTCTCCCCCCCCCCTCCCCCCCTCTCTCTCTCTCTCTCTCTTTCTCATTCACTTTCGGGGTTTTGTCACGCGTGCGTATGTATTCTCCGTATCGGTGAGTGCGGTTAAGCTACAGTATAACGCGAGTACGGAGCGTCTCCAGAGCTATAATGCTGCAGGCTCGCGTGAAAACGTCAACCAATAGGAAGGACCGAAAGCTCCACAGCTCCGAATTGTGTGAAGCAAGATTAACAGAGCAGAGGAACGGAGACTCGCAAGACGCGAGAGAATCCGCGGAGCAAGAGATATTAGAGGAGAGAAAATATCACACGCATACTATGCGAAGCGCACACTCGTGGGCGCACATGACCACGTGCCGTTTTCGGAAGAAGCAAAACAGATACAGAGGCACGCGTTTTATTCGCGCGAAACTTTAGCGAAGAAAAAATAAGAAAAAGAGGAGGAAAAAGCAACGAATCGTGGACACGTTCGTAATTGAAAAAAGAAGATTAAAAAAACATGGAGCAAAAACGGTTACAACGATCGTCGAGAATGCGAAAACGCTATACACGATTGTGCAACGGAAAAAAATATTCTCATGCAGTCTCGAAAGAGACTTCGCTAAATGCCTGGCCCGAGAATCAGCCTCAAAAATATACAACAATAAACAAGTTATAAAAAATACACTGCGCGATTCTCCTGATGGGAGGAACAAAAAAAATGAGGCAGATCGTGAAATTTCACGAGAAAAAAAAAAGTAATAAGAACAATAAGAAAAAAATGAAAGAGCTTGATATTCTGGCTGGCTAGACGTTATGAGCCATTTCCTTTGGTTATCCGGACGAATAGTATCGTTCCAGAAGTCTTATATATGAGACTGGAATGAACAACGCGAGTGAAGCGAATATATAGCCGCGACAGGTTTGTTCACGAGAAGCTCTACTTCGATGCGAAACCCGGAGATGTTTTTCTGTTCAAGTTAAAAAATAAATAAAAAACCATTACAGCTGCGCGAAATGCCAGAAAAAGCGGGAAACGGAATAATGTTTACTCAGAGTTCTCGAACGTGTGTTACTTCTTTAAGTATTGAAAAAGCTACCTGAAGCCAGGTCTATAGTTGCAGAAAAATGAAATGCAGATAAGCGTTTGTCTTCATTCTCGGAAATTGTGTTTGCATAACAAATTAACGTTTAAAACGTCCTGGTAGTTGAGAACAGCAGTCTTACCCTGTTTCTCTCAATTTCTTCCTAGAACTTTCCCATCATTGCTCTATTTTTTAAAATAAAAAAACTTTTTCCCTTTTTTCCTTCTCTACTTTGCTTGCAAGCTTCAGAGTTTGTTGAAAAATCATACACTTCCCGAGGTGCGTTGATATTCAGGAGTCTCAACGTTTTTATTTCTCCATAATGCTCGATTTTTGTCCCTCAATCATCAAACCATCACGTGGCAAGATTCTCTAATGACAGAAACAACTCTGTCCAGGTGGATGAGACGCGAGCGAGATGGCCAGGTTTGTTGGAATTGATAAAAACTTCGTTCCGCACAACCACCTTAAGTTCTTCGTGACATTGTTCGTTTTGAGTAAACAGTGCTAATTGATAGGAAAATCTTGAGTTTAAGAAATAATAAAAATTTATTTCTATTCTACATTTTCTTTTCTCGACCAGTTTCTAATGGATCATGACTGCATCGTAAATTATGCGTATGTGTGTGTTGATCCGGTTCAAACATTCTCGGGACAGCCTCCCACGAAAGAGCCCGAAAGATCGAAAGAAGCACAGTCTCGAGACTGTGGGATCAGTGGTGGGAGCAAAGAGAGAGAGAGAGACAGAGACAGAGGCAGAGAGGTGAATAGCTATTTCAAAACATTCCAGAGACTATGATACTGCTGCTTTCCATGCGCGACTACGCCTTCGCTGGTTCGGCTCTGCCCGGATATTCCTGATTCTTTTCATCGCTCGAACACAGAGAGAGCTGAGAAATCGTAAAAAAAATATACAGAGTCTCCCAGAAGCTGTGGACCAGCTCCGAAAGAAAATGAGGTTATGAAATTCCGAAGAGCTGTTCTGTCATTTTGTTGTTGCGCCGTAAAGAGATGTTAATTTATCAGTCGCCGATAATCGGCTCTGGTCATTGGCGAGCGCTTCCCCCACTCTAAGTGGATCCTTTGCGATGAACCGGATTCGCTATTATAATTAATTAATTAATATCAGCTCAACGGCAGATCAAAGGAAAAAGTGTCCAAGAAGTTTGCTAAGCCTTCATAAATTCGAATTCCCCTCAAATTTGGCTTCAGTGCCATTCGCAGACGGCGCTACGATTGTGAATCATGTTCCAACGAGGAGAACACTCGAGATGAACTTAACATGACGAAAATTCCGTCATGTTCGCACTAAAAACCCACGTGAGCTTCTTTTACTTGCTCGTTAGTCGAGATAACTCTCCACGGAGACTTTTACGGAAAACGATCTAGCTCTAACGCCACTACCACGTACAACATCACGTTCTTCAAGTTGATGCTCTGTTAAAGACTTTCGTGTGAGCAAGATAATTGTTTTATAGTTCAAGCGAGTTTTGCTGTCCGCAGACACGTCATGCAGGCAAAAGTCGCGATTGAATGGAGGAATTCGAAACAGCACATTTCTCTTTATTAATCTTTAAAAGCTCTTCGCCGAAACTCACGTATCACGTTACAAACGCTAAGCATTTAATATGCAATTAACTTGATCATTTCTTAATTACGTTCAATAAAGACGAAAGCCTGCAGCTTAATTCCCTCATGAATTCTCATATTTTTAATGTCATTTCCATAACTACTGAGTCGCAAGGAATAAAATTATTTAAAATTCACCGACCGTATACATAATTAGGACGATTTGCCATTTAAATCGTCGAGGCTGATTTAATAATTGCTGCAGATGACTTTTCATTTCACTAATAACTGGCGAATATTTCATCGCTATTGTTAAAAACCGATTTCTCAGAACGTCCGGGAAGGAGGTGGAGAAAAATAAGGCGGTAAAAGGCTCGACGAGAAAATCGCGAAATCGTGGAAACAGAATAATTTGGCACGAGAGCCAAGAAATTCGCGATCCTGTCGTTTCTGGTTGAGAGCTGTCCCGCTAAACATGGTGCATGTGCACCGTTAACAGAAAAGTCATTGGGAGTCTTTTAGTTCGGTAATACGTGTGTTTGGGTTTACAGTAAATATCAAACGGCATAAAGGCACGAGGAGAACGAAACGGAAGCTGAACTGTCGCTTCATTAACCCAAGGACGTTGTAGTGTGTTATAACTATACACGCTTTGTGATTCGACGTTACGTTTCGTGTGGTAAATCCGGCATGTTTCAACCGATTCGATCGTTATTTCCCCAGAGACTTCCTTGAACCATATTCACCTGTAGTCGACCCTCCTAGCCCTTCCTCCACGAGTCTTTGATAACCGAGCCACCAAACATTCATATTATGGCTCCTTGAATGTCCTGAAAGAGGAAGGAGGAAGGTTTGTTCTCAGGTGGGCCAGCGAGAGCTGCACTTGTTCGGTTGCATCAAATTAGCACGAGAACTCTACTGATTAATGGCTCATCGGTAATTCATACTGTATATATGAACTTCCCTTAAGCCTCTCCGCCTTCTCCTCCACCCTCGTACAATGTCTTGTCGACAGTATATAATATAGACTTTCGCCAAGATGAATTCCCTCGTGTAAATCATTCTCTAAATTCGTAAACCCCACTTCAATCCCCCCTACGATCTTCCTTACCATTTCCGCTCAAAGTTGCTCAAGTTTGTTGGAAAAATTAATCACGTCTCCAGAGACTCGCGTGCGAATCTCTTCCGACAAAAATTCAAGTATTTTCTTCGTGTATTCTTATATATTTTTTTTAATGGAAATTTTTCTCTTTCGAAAAACTTGATGCTGCAGCAATTCTTTCGAAGTTGCAGTGCCAGTTTTTCGTGACTCTGTCATTTATACAATAATTATTACCACGGACACAATTATTTTTTTTCTCCATCTCGGTATTTTATTTTCAGGTTTTCTCTTGGATTTTTTATACTTTTTTATTCAAATGAATACAATTGTTCGAAAGCAGCTCATATTCGTAACGATAAATGGGACAACAGGAAAGAAGGCTTTTGTCCAGCCACAACGAGAGGCATGAAGCATTTCTTCGTTACTGGTGAATCCACAACCCCCCGCCCCTGGAGATTCCACGTGTATTCGCGTTGGACGGTAGCAGGATAAAGCACGCGGATAGCATGAGATAATGCCTGTTGGGCACAAGTTGAATAATGGTACCCACTGAACGTGTGCTGCCCAGGGACTCGAGGAGATTAAAAAAAACGAACAAAAATTCAGTTGGAAAAGGAAATATAAAAATCGAGGAAAATTCTCGCATTGTTCACGTGGTTGACGGGCGGGACGTTTATACGGTATGAGATACACTGGGGCTCGATGGAGCGAAACTTATTCGTGTTCATTGAGCTTCGGGCTGTTCATTTACTCCCTCTCTACCTTCGTACCGTCAATTCTCCAGCAGACAGGCAATTTTCTATACGACACGTGATTATCAGGTGAAAAATATTTCTCCAAAAGTTTAGCAATAAAGCTGGCAACTAATATTCACGTGGCGACCAACTCGGATGACTGACAGAGAGATCGGAACGTCGAATATCGTGGCCATGAATATTCATGAATGGGAGGAAAAGCTCCCAAGGATGTGGTCCAGTTCAGTCAGTTACGAATAAGCTCGTTCCACTTTGCATAAAAGATCATACATTCGAGATGAATGTATGGAGATGAATGGGGCAGGGGAAAATTGCAATACGGACGATATTTCTTTTTTATGATAACAAAAAAATATCGAAATATTATCAAAGAAAAATAAAATAAATCGTAAATAATCGTTCCTGGATGACTCCTTTTCACAAATATTCAACAAATAATTTACGTATGTTATTGGATGCAAGGCGGAGACTTTCCTCTTTAGTTTTGTAAATGAAGAAAAAAATGCTGAGTCGTGCGACAATTATGTTGCGATTTTGTGAGCAGCCTGTCTCGAGACAGTTCTATTTTTATTCACCCAGTACAAAAACATCGAACAACTTCATTTTTTTTCTTTCGACCTCGCAAAATTCTCGCCAGCATTTTCAAAGTCACTGAGTCTCTGAGTAAAAACTTCCGTTATTTTGTCCCCCGATGACTCACGTCGGTTTCTTTGATGTCGTCCTTTCGTCCGAACGCTGTACCAACTTTATATCATTCGGAATCTAAATTTCGTCTCGCGATAGTTTGATCGAAAAAAATCCATGCATGTATGAGCATCGAAATTAACCAGAAATTTGCAGCGCTATTGATCACGAATGAGCCCTTAATACCCTTGAGAACTGCGGCGAGCTGCTTCAGCGAGTTGTGAATTCATGAAAACCTGGCCTTAATTTGCTTGTACATATTTACCAACGAATTCCGGGGCCATTTTCATTGATGTGACAGAAGTTTACAAACATATGTAGACACGTTATGCATGTATATACTTTTAGGTTGAATAGGTTTCCGTCAAGTCGGACGTACTCGAAAAATCCTCGAAAACCGAGAGAGCTCTGGGTGTACATGAGCTTTTGATCATTTGGGCGCGAATTCAACGAGACCGAGTCGAGTCTCGTCCGTCGTTCGCATTCGCACGTGCAACGTCAGCTTAAACCTCAGGCTTTTTTTTCGGCGGGAGAGTGTAACGAGCGATGCACAAAAATGTGGACAATCACTAGCTAGTGGAAAATCTTTGCACATTTTTTGAGTTCAACCATCCGAGCACGAAAAATGCTACAAAAATGAAATGGCGCGAATGCCACGCACATTTCTGGATGTAAATTTTCCATATTTGAATTTTTATTCCCAGCATTTTTTTTTTATAGACGTTTCGATTTGCCGACTTGTTTTCAAGAATATCTTTCGGCCCCACTTTCACAAGAGATTAAATATGCTTCGGAGAATTTTTGAAAATGTCCAGATATTATCGAGATTTTAGTTTATCCATCGAAAAATGCATTAAGAACTCGCGTGCATGCAGATTCTCTGGAAAGTGTAAACGCCGAGGAAAATTTGCCATTCGCGATGGGAAAGTTACTCGTGAGAACGAAGGAGATGCAAAGGCATAGAGAAAAGGATTGTAGGGACGGGGCGCGAGAAAACGGGGTAAGCGAAGCTCAGTGTTCACAAGTTGCAATCGCTGATGCCCTAGTTTCTCTTACAGGCTTTTGCCATAGTCACTATCCACACCTCCGATATTTCCTGAGACGAAAATGGCGAGATGGAACACTCGTGGATTAACTCAATTTCTTTCCATCATTTCCATCCCCTCCGTTCCATTCTTTTCCTTCGGCCTATCAAAATAAATTTGTTTCGTTTCGCAGTTATCATTCCAGATAATCGTAAATCATAAAAGTTACTATCGCAGCATTTCGTCATAAAATTACTCGAAAAAAAAAAAACATATTGCGTTCAATCTTCTCAAAATTTACTGAATTTTTCATAAAAACAAAGTGGCACGTTTTGTTATTTATTTATAAGTTTTTTACTACGCTAGCTCGCTAGTGAATAGTGCACGACATGACAAGAGCGTTGTCTTGTATGACAAGGCTGTCATTAGGTTTTTAAATTTCGAAAAATTTCGTTTCTTATTTTTTCTCAAGTTAAATCTTTTTTTATAATTTTTGATTTCGTTGTTAAAAGGATAGAAAAACTCAGACGAAAGACTGTCTTGGTTGGGCACATTTTCGTACCTTTCATGAAATTTTCGAGCTTACAATCCGCTGATTAATTATTGCGATATTTTTCAATGAAAATTCCAGCGATAAACAATTTCGATATCCGTTGGTTTTAATTTTTTGTTTTTGTCTCTAAATCGGCGTAGGCTCGCAGCAAACCTGCGGATGGCGTTGGTCACGTGAATCAGAAAGGTGCCAGCGGCCAAAAAGCTCCGGTCGGAGGGCAGAAAGGTGCGCCCGGTGCCAAAGGAGCTGCCAAACCAGCGCAGAAGCCATCCGCTCAGAAGGGTCAGGTCAAGGTCACGCCGAAAGCAGCCTCGGTCAAAACCGGCAAGAACAAGAAGAAGGGACAGAGACAACAGTACGATCTTATCGTGACGATCAATTTGGTAAGTTTTGATAAAATTCATTCACATCCAAATTTTCTCCAAACAAGTCACGATTTTTTCGAGAGATCGGCGCAAATTTTCGTTTCTTCATCGAAATTAAAAATAGAAAGTAAACAAACAAGAAACGAGATTCGATTTCGATATTTTGCGGTTGCAAAAAATGAAAATTAACAATTTTCAAAAATCACAAATTGATAAAACCTGAAAATCGATAAACCTTTCGTGTCGGGGTCATAAAAAAAGATAAAAGTTCGATAAACCTCAATTTAGAATAATTTCAATGAAAAAGCTCTTTAGAAATGATTGAAATCCGCTAATTACCTAAGAATTAAATTCTCCGCATAATGAGTCACGAGCACAGCGAACCGAGACCATCACTTGGCAGAAAATCTTTTTTTCTTTGAACAATTGCCGCGAGCTATTGCGCATCTTGGCAATCGTCGCCATTCAGGAATTTCGTAACGCGCTCGAGAGTCGAAACGCAGAGCGATGTGTATAGAAGGCGCTCTGCTGCGTCAAGTGAGCATCAACGAATTGTTTTATTTAAAACACGTCGATGACAATGCGATATCGTCGAATTTCGTATCCACCAGTCAAAGGCTTTCCAAATCTGACGTTGTTTAGATTTTTCTATAGAGGCTGATAAGACAAGTTGCTTGTCAAGAGACCGACCGTCAATTTATTTCATTTCGGACGTTAAACTTGGCGAACAACCGTTTCCGACAGTTAACACTCGTTTGACCAGTGACAAGCAGCTGTTTGACTTTAATCAGGTCTTGAAAGAACTTGCACATTAATTGCTTTCGTACATCGATATGGAAGAAATATGAGACGAAAAAATAGGACGTAAATATTTTTGGAAAGGGAAAAAGGTGGTTCGTGGCAAGGCCGCGGATTCTTGTGGCACAAACGCGGTGATTATCTTCAAGGCTGTTGAGCGATGATCGGTTTGCCCTCTCGCACAAAAGCTACAATAAATATATGTGTACAGATATATATCCGGGGCGCATATGGATCAACAAAATGTTCGGGTATAGAGCAGGTCGTTCCAAACGACGACGGTACTTTTGCGTCGCGACGCACTTCTAGAAATAGATGCCGCACGCTTTCCTGGATTGTGGGTGGCATACGGGTGTACCGCGTCGTTTCCTCTGCCCGGCGACACACATATCTTTCCCCGGGATCCGGGTTTTCGGTTCAAACATCGAAACGAGCCAAATATATATACATACTTGGAACAATACGATCGGAACCGCGAGAGAATGAACAAGAATTCAAAAACTGGACTTGTCCAGACTCTCAGAGATTCCCTGCACGGCATTCGGATGCTATCAGTAGTTCGAGTCGATATCTGGTCAGACTTGAAACAGTGAGATCATCGTGAGAGATTGTTCTTGAGTAAATTTCCTCCATTTTTTTTTAAATTTCTATTAAAACATTGGATTCAGAATTCGACTCGATTTTTTTTTATCGAGTGTGAAAAAAAGGGCAGCAGGGAACAGACTGCTGCACTGATAATCCTTGAAGTAAATCGTTCGTTTAAAATGTGACCCACTTAGTTGGACTGCGGCAATGATGAATCGATAGGTCCTTAGCACTCTTCGACTGGTGTTGGCGGAGACCAGACCCGAGACATTAACTGTTCGTTTCTGTTTTTTTTTTTTAATTCGCCATTTGAAAAAAAATTTAATTTCTCGATTTTTGTCTCTTTTTTTTTGGCTGTCGTTCAATGCATTTTCCATCGATAATTAATCAGCGGAGACATTGCTGTCGTCAAAGTAATTCGAGGACAGCAATTACGTTCCGATTATTCGACGTGTCGTCGTACGAGCAACAAAACTCAACGACGGCTCTTTCTTTTTTTATTCTAGACTCGTCTCTCTCTTCCTCTCGGGGCCAACATGAGAGAGCTAATCATATCAAATATCTAGCGAGAGCTAAAAACGGACGAAGGTCGACGCGTTGAACGACCGTCGATGTTTTTTTTTTTTTTGCGACAATTTTTCTCTTTCAACTCAACGAATAATTACCTTTCAACGGTCGTACTTGTGATTTTTGACGAATGGATTCATTGGAATGTCTTTTCATCAAGTACCAAGCTTTTTTTTTTTTTGGTTACAAATTAAATTTTTGATCAATATTGAATTTTGTTTAGAATTTTAATTGAAAAATCAAGCTTAACTATTTTGCGATCTTGCAGGACGTGGCTCTAGGTCGAAAAATCATTTTTTTCGCAAACTGCTCTGTCAGGAAGATCGAAAAGTCGTGGAAACTGAATTTAGATTACGATCACAAGAAACTGCTTCAAAAGCTCGATTCATAAATATTCAACGTCTCTTTTATCGTTTGTTTAAATTAACCGATTTGATATCGTTCCTCACTTTCAGTACAAACGCAAAGTGTACACAGAAGAGAGGAAGATTTGAATTTTCGTATTTCGATCTGGATGTTTTCAACGTTAAATAACAGTATCGCGAGGATTAACAGTATTGCAGAATTTTTCAAGGATATTGCTCCTTGGAAAGAGTCACATTTGCGCGATCGATAATTCCAGGGTATTAATGAGAAAAAGGGAAATGAGAAGGAACTTGGAAAAGTACATTTGGCGTTAGTTCTCACAATGGAACTTCGATCCGCTTAGAATCAGTTATTTTATCCTTTTTCGTCTTGTACTTTTTTGCACCCATGAATATTTCATCAAGCTAAAATCCCCTGGAAATCTCGTATGTGAAAATGCAAGATAATGCTTCGCTTTTGCGCTCCGCGCCATGAAGGTATGAGGCTCGGGTTGATTTTGCATTGTGTTTTGTGGCATGTGAACAGCCGAGTCTTCTTGCACGCAGTGTGGGACGAATTTTGGCCCGGAAATATTTTGGCAGCAGTTTAGAGCGTGACTAGTAGCTGCCGCGGAATATCGAAGACAAAAGGCTCCTCGAATCTTGTGTCCGAGTCCACCCTCTCGCCTTTCAAATAGTCTAAGCCACTGTTATCGAATTGACCGGAATTTAGAAATTCGCTGAACGAGATAAAAAAAATAAAAATAAAAAACAAGTGTCCATAATTCTTCGTTTATAACGAGATCAATATTTTTTGTCATGAACCAATCAAACTCTTAAACTTTTCCAAGGCTTTGTTACGAACTAATAAATATTATAAAACGTTACGCTACTCGAGAAAGACACTCGAGAGAATTCTGGCTCGAATGTTCTAACCGAAGATCGCGGTTCGAGACTGGCCGAGATGAGCCAGTAATAAATGTTGCGAGCTCACGGACAAAAACGCTTCGGCCCAACACGCCCGAGAGGAGAGAACCACTGAGTGAGAGATTGAATAGTCCGAGTGACGAAGCAAAACTTGCCTCGTCTTTTTCACCACAGTTTCCTCACTTCTCGGACACAAACCTTCACGCAAACATTTTTCCGCGCTAAATCCTACCGGGATAAAGCTCAAAAAATACCTTAATAAATAAGTAACCACGAGCTAAAATAAATCTTGTATTTGTAGTGCCAGCGGGTTCAAACTTTGGCTGACTAAAAAAAAAAATGCTTGCACTCTGCTCTCGTGAATGTTAATGGAAATCGCGGTTATCAAATTTTTCAAAATACGATAAAAACGCTGTGAAAAAATAAATAAAACATTAAATATTTTTTATACCGTGTTTTATAAATTAAGTGAGTCTCTCGGAAATAAATAATCTGTCATGGCGGATACGGAAAAAAAATATTCTTACGAGTACGGAAGGCTGAGAAGATTGACAAGCACGATCGATGGTCAAATAAGACAAATCAGTGTAAGTTCGCTCAACATTCTGTGTGAATCTTTTTCATTTTTCAAATTTATTGAAGAATCACGAATCAAAACTCCAACGACATTTCTCATCCGATCAATTCGTCAGTAATTGATGATTTTTAGTGAATGATTTCTTCTCAAATCCGCGGAATTTCTTCCGTTAAATTGGATGAATATTCAGCAGTCTCTGATCTGGAGTGAACGAGTGGCTCCAGTAGAAAAGTCCTGATTTGGTCAGACATGCTCGTTCGGGATACGATCCCTCGAGAATTCTTCGTATCGAGACTAACAGAGCATTATGACGTTTTATTTCCATAGGGTTTCTACTAACTGGAAAGATCGAAATTGCGCAGAGATGAAAGTTCCGAAATGGAGAATCAATGACACGATTTTCAAAATTCATTCCAACATTTTTTTTGTGTGACAAAAAAATATAATGTTAAGCGTAACTTTCTGGTTTTTTATCCTCGAAAATTATTCTAAAATAATATTGAAAACTTTGCAGCGAACTCGCCTGATTAGAAGAAAATCGATATCCATTCTGATTCGAACTCATTTTTTTCATTATCGCGCGTACTTCGACCTCTGCGAATTCGAATGATCCGTCGAGACGAAAAGAAGTGGAGTCAACGTCTTCATTCCATTAGTCGCTATAGAAATTTTATTGTCTGATAAACGAAGCGCGGCAAGGACAGTATAATGCAGCGAAGGGGAAGAAACACGACTATTTTGGCTTAACGTCGACGGAACGTCGTAAACCGTTGGCGTGCAGCGTTCTGCTTCCATGGTGTGTGCAAGAAAGCCGAACTCTGACAGTACGCGCTTAAATTCACGGTTGAAATATCGCGTCCCACGTGCTGGATGTCCCAGAATTGACATCGAATCAGGACGGTGCGAAGATATAAATATTAACGTAACGAAAATAAAAATAATTTAGAATTTTCTATGCTGAAAAAAAATTATCGAGGACTCGATTGTTCCGATGTTAAGAAATTTGATTAAAATTTTTAAATCCGAAGGATATTTTCGACACACCCGGTATTGAGCCGAGATTGGAAGGGTGTAGCAGAAATTCTGCAACATCGAAGTAAACACGTTTTACACTCCTGTACACCCATCTGTCATGTTTGTATTTATGGACATGGCGGCTTGCCGGAAATGCGAAACCACCCGGTCTGAAAAACAGAGAGAGGGAGGAGCAGAGAGAGAGAGAGAGAGAGAGAGAGTCCTTGCTCTCTGAAACGGGAGAAAATATCTCTTCGCATTGGTACTCCCAAGGGAGGTCGTCTAAAGCGCGATCATCGGAGTCTATGCAATAATTTATTGGCGGTATGTTCACAAATCCTACCGGTTGATAAAATCGATATTTTTCCCATGGAATCCCAGGTCCACGATATTTTTATTCCGTCTAATTCCTTACGTGTTTTCTTATCGCGTGTGTGCGTTTTCGCAATTGTGACGGAAGACAGACCGAGGAACGAAAATGTATAATAAAATGGACGGATCGTTCTCGAGCTATTTGATACAAATTGGCAGATTCATGGAGCTCCACTTAATGAACCAATAAAGTTTCGTGAGAAATTAATACGAACGCGGAGTGTGGTAGGATGTCACCGGCATTATTAATAATGCAGGGACCGGAGGGTTCTTAACGAACGATGTAATATGCACCGGTGGAAGACAGGCCTCGGAGGAAGACTCCACGTCATGGGCTTTTGGTGCGTTTATAGCAGGGCAATTGGCCAAAGCTCTCTCTCTCTCTCTCTCTTTCTCTCTCGCTCTTTCTTGAAGCCAAACTTGATCTCGGTTTTGGTGTATAGCGCTTTAATACGTGGCTTGGAGACATAGTTGAATCTGGAATCTCTGTAAAGTCTGTTGCGAGCACTCTCGAGAATCCACATTTCTATTAAAATGGCTGACGAAGATAGTTATTCTCAAGAATATCACAAAATTCGTCGATTAACTTTGGAACTCGGTTCGGAACTTCGAGGCTTTTGTGTTAGTTCGAAAATACAGGCGTGTGTGTGTGTGTATTATTTTTATTATTTTCATTCGTCGCTTACGTTTCTGTCATTTCGTGTTGTGTTTCGATTGACGTACAAACTCAACCGATTTATAAAACGTTCAATCTTATGATGCAGTCCTGTCAAATTAGGTGCGAATGGGGCTGCCAAATCGTTGTAAAAAATGAGCATTTGTTTGACTAGTGACTAGTAAACCTTCGAAACTTATTAATTAAAGTTTCATTAAAAAATAAATAAAGCATAATTAATCCAGCATAAGAAAACCATTGATTCATATCGATAAATGAAAAACATTTTCACTGCAAAATGTAAAGAATGAATAACAATTCGAAAACACTTTTTTTTTCGTTCCTATTTAAAATGATGAACTTTCCTGTGCGTTTCAACGAAATAATTAGTGGTTTGTTAATTTTATGTGTTACAGTCTGAATATGGACTCACAGAGGATCAAGTTGCGGGTAAGTTTTCCTTATAAATGTGTACGTACGTCTAGAAGTACAAATTTTAACCCTCCGCGTTTCATATGATTTTTTATGGCACTCCGGATCATATGCTGGTTCCTTTTCGTCCTGCCACTTATACTCACGTATGTGGGGAGAAAAAAAAATCGAAAAAAATTCTGGAATACTCTCCATAGATGCTACTTTGAGGTTTAATAGTTTTTATAGTCTTTGCATTTATTTATTTCAAAATGAAACATTTTTAAAAACAAAATTTTCGAAAAAATTTTGTCGCTTGGGCTGAAAAAGATCCGGACGATTCGCAGAGGGTTAATAATCACTCGAGGTCTAAATAGAGATTTTCCATCATGACGTAAGAGCGCCCTGTACATAAAGCTGCTACAGTGAGAATTATTTTAAGGAGATACACGAGGCACGTGTGAAAAGCCTAGCGTCGAGGGCTCCGTCTTTTGCGTTTCACGCAGTCCGTACCTTTTCCCTTTAACCCTCCTTGATGTGTGTGGCGCGATGATTTGCATATGCAAATATGCCCAGCAGCATACAAGTTGACCCACAGCCGGCTTAATACACGGCGACGAGAGTTTTGCAACAAACCCTTGATGTCATTTTCTACATCGTTCTTGAAATTGGCCAAGACGATAAAACTCTTCAACTAACATTCACTTGGGCTCATAAAATTTTTAATTGCAAATGAAGCCTCCAAATTATGAAGAGCACTTTTTTTTCACCTAAACCCTTGCTGGTGGATCGGTCAATTAATAAAGTAAATTAATTGCTTTTCCGCTACGAACTGAAAATATTTTTGGTTTCGTAGAGTTTTTCCTTTCCACGTGATACTACGATCTCAACTCGGATACTCGATTCCGTGGATTTCGATAACCTCCGATTAAAACGAAGTACCGCAATTACTCATTGAACTCGTGAAATGCGATTCGATTTATTTGAATCTGCGAGATTCAACTGATTAAATTGAAATTTCATTTGTTTCGGTTCGATATAAAGCCTCGCCCCCAAAGGGATGAAAATATACGGTCACCGCAATAATCATCGATACTGGCAAAGTCTTTTCCTTTTTAATCTACATTTCCGAAAGTGCAATCTTCGTAATAATAAAAAAAAAAAAACTTATTGGAGTGTATCGCTAGAGAAATAATCGAGAAAATAATTATCGGCTTTGGCTCTTCAGTTTCTTTCTCATCGAAGCTCGTCGGAGTTTCATCAATAGCCTACTTTCCAATCGTTTCATCATGTACTCGCGTATATCCTTCCTGCTTTTCATCTACGCCGATAAATTGTCGGGCTATTCATTTCGTCGCAATATCCCGGGATTCGTGTACAGTATAATTTCCCACAGTGTGGTGTCTGAAAATTGGAAAAAAAGTGAAATTTCGATCGAAACTCCAAGCCCAATGAGTCCCTCAAAAGTTACAGTGTTTCCTCGAGATTTTTTTTCATTTTTTTTAACTTCAAAGATTTAACTAACATTTTAATGTAACGCTGAATCTCTGCCAAAGGGTCATTTTGACCCAGAGCCGAAAAACGTTATTTTGGACTAAAAATTGAAGTGCGATTCGTTGGATCGAACCATTATTGAAAAAAATGTTTGAAAATATCAATTGAATTGCAAGTTATAGGAAAGCACTCAAAGTTAACGGGGTCGTAAGGGCCTAGCGGGAGGTTTCCACCCTAAAAATGATCCTAGCAACGGAAGGTTGTCACAGAAAATGAATTTCGTTTATTTGCTTAAAATTCGAGTCAAAATCGATAGTAGTGTATGGAAAATTCGAGATATTCGACTATTCGGGTGTACGAGAATCGTGAAAGGTATAGTCGCGTCGGCGTAGTGATGCATCGAGTAAAAAAGCTCGCTGAAAAACAGACAAACTACGATTAATTGGCAGTGTGTTGGTAGTGTATCGAATGAAAAAGCTTGGTAGACGGGAGCCTTCAATTGACCGTTTTATGAGTCTGGATTGCAAGCGTGCAGAAGAGACAGCATATGTACGTGTCGTAGAACGGAATGAAACGAAAAAAGCAGCGAAGAGAGAAATTAAAAGTAGCGGGAACGAACGAACCAATAAAGAAAACAAACATAAAAAAAAAAAATTTTAACTGAGAACCCACGTGGTGCGATTAAATGCTTTTCGATCCACATGCCAGGGCATTGAGGCATCGTTATGTCCATGAACTGTGGTTCAGCAGTATTTATCTCGTTGGACGCACACCATACCTTGTTGTTTTAAGCGATACAGTTTTTATTTTTTGTGTCATCTTCTTTTTTCAATTTTACGTTACGATACGATGTAAAAAAATACATCGGCTGGTTTTTCGAGTGACAATTCATAATAATGATTCATAAAACTTTTTGTTCCTCACGGACAAACGCGTGAACCCAAATTTGATCGACGACGCAGCGGATCATCATTTTTTGCTTCCTCATAAAAGAAGCTATGTGACGGGGAAAATTTGTTTTTTTCCAGTTTTCAATGTTAATGTGCTTAAAATGTCCCAAGACATCGAAAAATCATATCGAGAAAAAATGTCCGGATGTGTGTGTGTGTGTGTGTGCTATGGCACTGTAAAATTGAAACCTTCATAACTCGAGAACGGTTCGAGCTACAGGACTCCCGTTTTGCACAGATGTTAATCTATCGAGCTCATCATTCTCTGGGAATTTTGTTGGAATTGATAGAAAAATACGAATTCTGTGGCGTTTTGAAATTTTGAAAAAAGGTCGTCGTCGCTTTAACTTCCGAAAATTTTAAGATTTATTACTAATTTTTTGTTTGAATTTTTTCTAAGATCCTCCAAATATCACTGCGTCGACGATAAGAGAAAAGTTAAATGAACGTTTTTGAAAACAATGGATTTTTCTTTCGTAATATTGAAATTCGGGATTTTTGAGTTACTTTTTTTTTTCTATACAGTTTCTCGCATTGGTAGCAAAAAAAAATGGTATTTTGATGATACGCTGTCAATTACGATTTCCTCCATTAGAGTTAACAACTCGCAGGCCCAACTTTTCGTGTTCGCGATTTATTAGTGGGTCACGGGAAGAAGAATGGTCCAGGCATTATCAGGAGTAAATAATCGTGGCGGAGGAAGTCTAATAGGAAAACGAGACGCAGCGATATATAACGAGCGTTTTTTTCTTCCTTTGGGCGAAGCTTGTACTTAACGCGAGAATTCGCTCGCTTCCCTTTCACGTCGCTGAGTCCGCGGCATTAATTTGTCGCTCGGATGAAAATCTCACCTAGACCAAACACGAATTTACGCGGATATTTAACATTCGAGGCAACCGCGGGACCCGCGTCCGGGAATAAATTTACATTAGCTGCGTATATAGCGCAGACGGATCTAAACATTTCGGCGCACGGAGGATTCAGCTATAGTGTCGGACAACTTTGGAGGAAGATACAGATCGAGAGACATTCACAAAAAGAGACAAAACCCCAGAAACGAAGAGACGAGAGAGCGAGAAAGTAAAAGTAATACGTGCGAATGGATACCGTTGGTTGGATTTATAAGAACACATTTCTGGAAAGTATGATGGTGTCGTATCTGGCCCCGTGCCCGCTTGTACGAAATCTCGTGAAAATACGTTTACACATACATACACGAGTCTATAGGCCACTAGAAAGTGGTAACAGTCCGAGAAATGTCTTGGCCCAAAGGCAACGTGAACGTGTGTACAAAGTCTCTATATATTCATAGCGAAGAAAATGTGTATAGTTTTTATATATGTTAAGAGAAACGTACATAAACGAACGTACATATGTATCTCGAGCCACGGCAATGCCCGTGTGATTAATGGGTATCTCAATTCGCGCGGGTCCGCGAGTTCTTCGCTGAGCAAACTTGCTCCCTTTTTCACTAGATCTCGAGAGGCAGAGAGAGAGAGAGAGAGAAGGAAAGGGGGGGGGGGGACTACTTCGTACGCGTTTTCTCTGAGAAAACCAATCGTCCTACTACATTCCATGTCAAGCCGGCTATTCTATCGAAGTTGTACGAAAAGCGAGTGGTAGATTGCTGCCAAGAAGTCTTCCGTGCGATTCTCTCGTTTCGCGGATATCTTCATGGCTTGGACGGTGGTCTGTGTGTGCATAGTCGTATGTATGCATGTAATTTAGTCGAAGACATAACTTATATTCGAAAACTTGAGTCGGTAGTCGTGTTCGAGAGAATTCACAAATTTGTGGTCATTTATAAGCGCCGCTCATTTAAGAAAACGCTGATTCGTGGAATAATCTATTCTTTCGTTTCTCAAATTACACTCGTCTGGTTTTTTCCTTCGTTTTTCGTAATTAAGAGCTTTTGGAACGGGCACTTGAAATATTGATACGGACGAAATGAACTTTGACTTTTTATTAACTGAGATTTTTCGCACTTCGGAAAATTCCCATATTGGAAATTACAATATTTTTGACCATTGACCTATCCATCAATTTTCTCGTTCATTATCCGTTTTTCTTTTTAATCAAATTTAATGTTTTTTTTTGTTGCCTTTTTTTTTGCAGAGTTCAAAGAAGCTTTCATGCTTTTTGACAAGGACGAGGATGGCACGATCACAATGGCGGAACTTGGCGTGGTCATGCGCTCGTTGGGCCAGAGACCATCGGGTAAGAGCAGCTTCCACGTTCCCAGTTTTTAAAACCCATAGCAATGCGCGTCGACTGTACGTTGAAAATTTTTTGTTGCCACTGATTTTGAAAAATGCCCGTTACCTGAAGAGGCGATTTTAATTTAACAAATCTGTGTATTTTGCTGATTTCAAGGTCACACAGGTGACCTTAATAATCTGTCAACAGTTGACACCTCATTCCCTTAATTAATTGAACTAAAAACTGCAAATTATGCATCGGAAGGCTTTTCAACTAATTTTCCTGGAAACTAGAAATAAATTGTAATTGGCAATCAATTGTTATTTTCGTGAGGACTCAATCAACCGAGATTTTTTATTTCGTTCATTTAAACAGAGAGACTCTATGTTTTTTATTCTGACCCCAATCTGTACGGCAAACGTCAAACTTCTACCGTTGCGACGTCTAGTAATCGGGCAGTCTCTGTTTTTTTTTTTTTTTTTTTTTTTTTTTTTACAATGAATCGCTGGTTTCTTTCGCTCGATTAATATCGGAATCGCAATGAGGCTTAGCTAGAAATCTGACAGCTGAAATATCGACGGTCATTCAAAAGGAAAGAGCCACCACAGAGAGGCCGGATTCCTGTTCGCGAATGCAAAAGCGATCGGACAATAATGACCCAGAGAGGTTAATTTTTTGCTGCACATCGATCCTCGACATTCCTGTCGATCACTCGCTGATTGTGCATCCCGCACAAGCGATAAATATACAGCAAACCCTGCTTGATGCTTACGATGCATCGCTGCACGCAAAATGATTCAACATGGAAAAATAATTTAAAAAAAAACGCAGTGGTTTACATCCCTCGACGATGATCGAAAGGCCACGGGCTCGCCGACGATTTCAACGGATCACTGGAAATGGGCCAGATCGTGTAATTTCCCTCGGGATCGACAAAAAAACGTGCCATGGCTCTCAAATTTTCGCGACGGTGCAATTTTTTTTTTTTTTTAATTTCTGCAGTGATTCAATTTTGTTTTTTGAAATCAAAAAAGGAGTAAAATTCGAAAGGAATTTGTAGTTTGCAAATAATCTCGTTAATCGTGCGTGGGAGGACCTTGGACGATGAAAAAGACTCTAATTTTTTTTTCGCCCCCTTTTTTTCCTGAACCCTGAAGTCTAGTAACCACGCAGCCTTAGTAACGAGAGGAAGGAAAATATGGATGAAAATCCATGAGCTCGTTGCTTAACGAGCTTGCCGCGACTGATAGTTTTGTAATATTCGTTCGTTATCTCGTTTTATCGTGAATTTACCAAACATCGACGTTCTTTTTCGTGTTTCTGTGCAAAATACATTTTTACTCGAAGTCCCAGAGCTGGATGTCAGCCTCAAAATTATTTCGTGCATTAATAGGCTTTCCTTCCCATTGCAATTATTTTTAATTGGTAAAGAAATAAAATGTAATTTTCGACTCTCGATTCTACTGACAATAACATCAATCTCATTACCTCGTTCTCTTTTCAATTCGTTCGATGCAGAGACAGAGTTACGAGACATGGTGAACGAGGTTGATCAAGATGGCAATGGAACGATCGAGTTCAACGAGTTTTTACAAATGATGTCGAAAAAGATGAAGGGCGCGGACGGTGAGGACGAGCTTCGCGAAGCTTTCAGGTAAAAGAGTGAAATTTTCCTTTGTACATCAAGGACACACAGTGATCGAAAATTTCTCTCAACGAACGAGAGAGGTGTTCGCAAGTTTCTTCATTTTTTTATCATTTTAAATAATTCTTTCAATCAAATTTCTGTTCGTTTCAGAGTGTTCGATAAAAACAACGACGGATTGATATCGTCGATGGAACTGCGGCACGTTATGACGAATCTCGGTGAAAAGTTGTCGGAGGAGGAAGTCGATGACATGATAAAAGAGGCTGATTTGAACGGTGACGGAATGGTAAACTACGAAGGTAAGAAAAGCGATTTTTTCCCCCGACCAACGCGAATCATGTAAATTTTGTCAAAATTTCATATTTTCCAAAATTCTGTAAAAACTCTAACGTAAGAGGCAAACATTTTCACGAAAATTCGTTCGAAGATTGAAATTGGACTTGTCCAAGAAATTCAAGCAAGTTTATTGGGTTTGTCGGAGTGGACGTTCCATCGAAATATTTCTGTCACCACGACGGTCAAATCGAGTTTTTAAAAAACTCGACGATTCTCTCTTTGTTACAGAATTTGTAACAATTCTCACATCAAAGAATTAGCTTGAGCGTTACGGAGGACCGAAAGTCAACGATACCAGGACAACGGGAGCGAAGACAGTTCGTGTCCTAACGAGACTACTGCGAAGGGGTGATAGCGTCAGGGAGCAAGCCAAAAAGCCAGCGAATGAGAGTGAGTGAGACGAGGAAGAAAGGTCATAGGGTATGATTACGATTGAAAAAAAGGGAATGAGCCAAAAGCGAGAAATCAAGAGAGTGACATGTACATGAATGTGTGTGTGTATGTGCGCGTGTGAGAGCAAAAGTAAAGAGAGCGCAAGGACGAGAGAGAGAGAGAGAGAGAGAGAGAGAAAGAGAGAGAAACATAAAAACAAAAAAGTGGAGTCAGAACGAAAAAGTTAATGGCGAAGAACCGGAGCGGTGAAGAGGCGAAGAGAGAATTTCGCGATCCGGTAAACCGTCGAGTTTACCGTATAAAGCACGTACTCGTGGTCTCGTTATAAAGACCGAGTGAAAATAAAAAGAGAAAAAAAAAAAACGCAAAGAATGAAAGAAAAAATATGCCTCCTCGTTTAATTTTCTTCTCTGTAACAGAGCCCTACTTTCTCGTCGTCCTCGAGACAACAACAACAACAACAATAACAAGAAAAACGGTTGAAGTTATTGTTGGTACAAAAATTGTGAGAATCACCTTAAGGTATGTCACTAAACTGGGGAAAGCCCAACACGAAAAAGAGGTGGCTAAAGAATGAACTAACGAGGAGGAAAACTTGATGTACGTGTTGAATAAACAAACATATATACGTGTTGGCTGTGTATGTTTATTTATTGAAACGTGTGTTGATGAACTAAGGACAAGACAAGATCGTGTTTTGGCAACGCTCAACGAGCCACGCGACTGTTATTAAGTCGCGAGATAAACAAACAGACAAAATCGTTTCTATAATTATTTTTTGAATTCGTTTGTAATTTATTAAGCTAGTGTGTATGTCCTAAGAACAAGGTTGCTCCTGAAACAATCAACTGAGCTTCGTTTAGCGTACTATTTCGTCCGTATGCTATAAAATCTCGTTTACAATCACCACACAACAACAACAAAGACACGTACACGAAAAACGTCTCAAACGAGATTAAAAATTTGTTAATATTTCAATGAAAAAAGTTAATAAACAAATATGAAGGAAAATAAACACGTATAAGCATTTGATATGGGATCGATCCCTCGTTCAATTTCGAGTGGAACTCGTCGTCCATCTAATGTTTTTATTATTATTAAAGTTCATTAAGATTATAGTGTAGGTGCGTCTGGCCAGCACACATTCCGCTCTAAATTTCTACACGCCAATTTAACCAACTAACCAAATCATTTGACGCATGAATTTTTAAGCGATCTTGTATTTCAACATAGAAATTGCTAAACAATTCCTTCAAATGTTAATGTTCGTGCAACCAACTCAACCGTTGCATTCGAAACGTCAGTTTTACGATTTTCTATACATTTCATTTTACTCTTGCTTCCCGGGGGTCGAGCCTCGAGGAAATTATGAAAAAAAGTGGAAAATTAATTGATTTTCAAGGAAAACAACCCTTCGAGTGCACACTGGGTCTTTTCGACCCCAACGATTCTCTGTCACCGATTGTTTGACATTGAGTTTTCGTTTTCGTCGAAAAATAAATTTAGGCCCATAAAATGTCGATAATTTGCTAGAAAAAACGTCTCTATACAAAAAAAAAACAACAAATGCATATTTACCGGAATACAGCAATTCAAAAAACTCCTTGGGTCAGTTTGACCCAATATGCACACATGGGAGGTGTGCGCTGGAAGGGATAAATAAATTACACTCCTTGAATTTTCTACGGGACAATGGAAAGTTTTCTTTTTTTTTTATTACGACGACAATGCGATCATGTCGATCGTCGAATTTTATTTTCCTTAATTCCGAGAAACTTGACCCCTGCGCAGTGTTAGGCACGAGGAAAAAAGTAAACAGGGTCGACCTTACGGAGGACTCTCGTGTGAATGAAATATATTCATTTTTCCTATGATAATTCTTCACACGCACACGCTAACGAGACGAACATAAACGACGTAAGGTAAAAGAATAAAAAAATTAATTTCCCACGTTCGTAGAGTCTCGCACTTAGATGTTATTGATTATAAGTTGATAATTAACGAGCCTAGAAGATGAGATAGTAAGTAGCAATTAAACACACGTAGTCACCGATCGAGTTGATTATATTCACGTATTATTATTAACAAAACGTTGAAAAGAAAACCCACAAATACGTGAAGCACTAACCAATATTGATGTAGTTTTTCCGTAGTGTGATCGATAGAATTGTGCTATGTGGCATCGATATTTTTCGTGATTATTCAAACAAACCCAACGAGTGAAAGAACTCGACAAGGAAAAATGAAATAAGAATCAACCACGGACACGGAGAGAAAATTTCTTCAAAAAGTACTTCAGTCCCATAGCACCGAGATACCGTGTCGTCACATCTAGAGTCCTACGATTTTTTTTCTCGAACGTAAACCCTGCGACGAGATCGAAAAACGAGCTCAATTTTCTCTGTACCATAAAATATGCACCGTACGAGTTATTAAGACTCAATCATACGCCATTCTCTTCGTTTTTTCATAACGAAAAGAATGGTCCATGATAAAAATTAATTGGAAAGTTTTTTGATAAAGAAAACTCTCCAAAACCGAAAAAAGTCCTGAGAAAATCCAACAAATAAGTTTTCTTTACGAATTGCGAAACTTGTCGATCCTTTCGTTAATCGACAACGAAACAGTCAACAAAATTTTATTCGTTTCATTCTCGATATTCATTTTGGAGGAATTTTCTCTCCATGTTGCTGCACGGAAAATGATAAAGATCGATAAGTTCGAAAGCAGCAGGGAAAACAAACAAAAAAACATAAAAATCATTGTTATCATCGGTTAGCTCCGATGACCCGATGATTTTACATAGAGCTAGACAATAATGTGTTACGTTTCCGTTTCGAGCGTTAATCTATAAACATTCGATATTACAGATATATTCGAAGTACACGAAAGTGTATAATGTTGATATTATATATTATGAGAAACAGAAAAAATAACGGTGCTTTTAATCGTAGAAGCAACAAAAAAGAAATTACGTGTGCACGTTCGCGATAGCTGGCTATACGGAGAAGAGTTGAAAAAGATGGGCTTAATAATAATTTTTAAAAAACCACCTGAAGCTTTGTAATTATGGTGGATGAGTTTCGGTTGATTTTCGTGAAAAGAAATCATTTTTACGATTTTATTTCCAACGCAAATGAGATTCGATAATATTCGTTATTTTTTTGTCCAATTCTTTCGAAACGAATGCCCATCTCCAATAACTCTTCGAACGTAACGAATTTTTGATGGAAAAACAAAAAAAAAAACTAGGCGTTTGCAGGTTTTCCTAGTCATCCGCGTTCTAGACGATCGGGCCTGCGCTTGAGAAAAAAACCGAGGAAAAAAACAACCTAATGTGTTACAAAAATTTTAAGTCCACCGGAACTCACGTGGGAAAATAGGAAAAGAGACATTTTTCGTGGAAAGTTTCACGCTATTTGTGATTTTCCAGTCCGGGTAAAAAGTGTATGGATTCAGGCGATTCATCGTCGCGATGAGCCAATTCAAATTGTAATGTTAAACGTCCCGAAGACAATATCTGAACAGATTAAACTAAATCTTATCCGAAAAGGTTTTTCGCAACCTGGCCGGCCTATGCGTTAAAAACAAAGAAAAAAATAAGAAATTTATCGTTAGAGATCGTTCGTATTCAGAAATTATTCGTATCTGAACTTTTATTAACGTTTTATAAACTTGGTTGCCTAATTGTTATATTTTTCCTTTCATTATTTACACCGTATTTGAATATTTGCCCAAATTGAAAAAAAAAAACACGAATCTTCTACCGTCCCGAACAAACTTTCTACTATACTACGATAAATAAGCGTTTCGATTCTCACGTCTTTATTTTTCGACCTCTAACTGGGACGAGTCTCTCTCTCGAAACGTTGTTTACAGTTTGGGGAAACGCCGCACACACAACCACATTTTCTCGTACGTAACACTAAAATGTAATGAAACTTGCATTATTCGCTCTTCTATATAAAGATCCGTCTTCGTGTTCACATTTTTATTCTAAAGTGCTTTTTCAAGGTTAAATTAATGTACGATATTTGTGTCTACGTGAAATTCGTCCAAAAGTCTCGATTTCGAGGCGCGAACAGAGTTTCATTCCGCATGAAGAATCTCGATATCGATGCGTGCATTTTGTAAGATCGCGAGGAAAAAAGAAAACAATCGAGAAAATGTGAAAATACTTCTAGGATCCGTTGGCGATAGTTTCATTTTTCCGTTTTTTCAATTCATTTTTATTTCGACAACTTGAAATCGCTGTCCACTCGTCGGTTAGGAAAGTTTTCAAAGAAATATTCATACGCTGATTCGATCTGCTAATGTAATTGCAATCAAATCCAATAACTAAAGAACAAACGAAATTGAAAATTAACATAAACTAGAAAATCTAAATATCATCAAACGAAAACATATTTTTATAGCTCAAAGTTCCACGCGCACGCCGAGATCCAACGGTTCAACGTTCTATTACGATCACGTTTCGATATTTCGTGCATAGGTTTTTATTTTTATTCCTGTCGTTATATTCGAGTACAACTAAACACAGAAGGGTCCTAAAATATTGAAAACACCATGCCGTCATCATAAATATTATTAAAAAGAAGAATAAAAAATTGTAATATGCTGGAGTAATATTCTTACGAAATAACGGTTACGAAGGGTAGAAAGAAATGGAGAAAAACGCCATACGAGAGTGAGAAAGCGAGAGCGAAAGAAAAAGGAACAAAAATATTTAAAAACGGTCTTCCCGCTCGTTAGCGCGTTTTTTTAAAACAAAAAACGATTCATCGAGACATTTCGAAACGAGTCAAAAATGCGGCTTTGTGAAAAAAAAAAAAAAAAATATCCGGGCTACAACGAATTCGTGTTCTGTGCGAAATTTAAGGAAATAATCAAAAGAAATAAATGCAAAAAAGAAGAGGGAAAAGCGCGAAGGAAAATGGAGAGAAATTGCAAGAGGAGCGGACGGAATAATTTTTAGATTCATCGTAAATAATTGAGAAGCACCATCTATTATATTAAATAAAAACAATCTCTCGTTTCCCTTGCAACATCCGACAAGAAAAAACTGAAAAGAATAAATTAAATTGAAAATAAAGGTCGGGCGAGGCCTCGTGCGTGTACACCGGAGACGGACGCGAACGAGAAACAAACGGAACGACGCTGCGACCTCGCCCGCCATTACTGTGCGCGTTAAAAACAACAACGCGCGACAAAGCACATGACTCTGTTCGCACATGAGCCTTGACACGAATGCGGTGAATTTGCAAAAATAATCAAACGATCCTTACGAAATTGTACGCACTTCGGAGCATGAAAAAAGTGAAAATAACGCGGAATTGAATAAAATGAAAAATAAACCTACAGGTATAACAAATGACATGCAGATTATCGTAAAGTTAGATGACGTAATCATTACTGTTAATAAATGTAATGTTTATGCTGACTACGTGAATGTTATTGTGCTAAATTGCTGCTGACACAATATGGCAGCCAACTTTTGCACCGGGACATACCTATAATAATCTCTACTAGGTTTTATCATCTAAAAACTAGACTATAAAGCAAAAGTGTATGTTTGCATTGTTAGTCATTAATAAGCGAAAAAAAATTCGGAAATAATTGAAAGTCGCATTATCGAAAAAATCGTGTCAAAAATGGTCGTCGAAAATACAATCTTTGTCCGTTTTGAAAAGTTGGGTGTTGAGTGTTTCGAGTGAAAAAGATAAAGCGAGGGAGAGAGAAATAAAAAGATGTGCGAAAATTTGTACGACAGCCTGCGACAATATCACTCGGAATTCGTTGAAAAGATTTTTCAATAATTTTGTCCACGGACAAATTCATCGTTTTAAAAATCATCTCTGTTTGTTCCGTTGCTTCGATCTCGCAATTGGAATAAAAACCCACCGCGTTGCTGAAGGAAAAAGGTAAAGAAAAAAACAAAAATATTTCGAAAGGCAAGCAAAAGGAGTATCGAAAAAAATTCTTTCCATTATTTTCTCCGTTTTCCCTACGATATGAATTTTTTTTTTTAATACTTAACTCTTGTCGATACTCTGTCGTTACGAGCCACGGATACTGGATGGGCCTAATTACAGAATAATATCTATGAATATATAGAAAGGAAAAAAATGAGACCGAGACACGTGCACGACTTGGTGAAAAGAGTCGAGGAAAATGTCGAGAATCGTTGGAAAAAGTCTTTCATTAATAAAATACGAGTACAAGGGAAGTGGGAGGGTTTGGAAAATTAACGAATAGCTGCCAGACGATAAGTGAATCCTGCGAAATATATAATGGTCACGAAAAGAGAAAAAGAAAAATTTATCCTCCAGCACGTAATAAGGAGGCCCGAAAAACGCCGAGAAAGAGAAAAAGTAAAAAAAAAAAAATATATGTTTATGTAAATGGAGAATATATATGATATATGTATATTGAGCGTATCAATCGAAAATAGGCAGAAATTGAAGAATAAACAAAGACGCAAGATACTGAGAGTAAATATCGAATCAAGGGTAAGAAATTATTATTTTTAACCCTGATAGAGTTGTAATTAAAGTTTCTACCACGAAGCTCCTGTGAACGGGTCTCTGTTGCCCTTTATTTTTCTAGGATAAATATTCTACGAATTATTATCATTATTATTACAATTATATCATGCGTTGTTGAAGAGTCGAAAGAAATCAAAGAAATCGCGATGGTTTTTGGACGGTGAAAAGGGTTTAAAGTAAGGGGGAGACAAATTAAGGTGATCTATCTGTTTTGCATTCGGTAAAAAAAAAAAACACGCGCTGCACGCTTTCTTCGAGGATCGAGCATTTCCGAGAAAAGCGCGGGAATCTGTTTCAGGCGGTTATGTCGCACGCACTCGCGCTATACGGATAGGTCACCTTAGCCGAGGCTTCCAGCTCCAGATCAATACAAATGATAAAAATTGATACACAAGTGTGTACATACGTAATTTTGTTCCTTGGAAATTGCGCCGAATTGTTTCACGACCGTCGAAATAAGATTAAATCGGATATAATCCAAATAAACAACAAAAAAAAGAGAAAGGGAAAAAAAATATTTTTCACGCTGATAAAGAGACGAAAAATTACGAGCTTGTCTTCGAAGTTTTCATCTCATTGTACTCTACGACTATTTCGTGGCTTTTAATGTTTTTTAATTGAAAAGAAAATAATAAAAATAAAAATAAATAAACAAAACAAAGAATAAATATATTTATGAATATTCCAGCGAAAGTCTGAGTTCCTTACGATCGGTTTATCAAGCGTTATCGATTATACATTTCTTTGTCACGTTCATCGATTAAGCGATCCCGCACCTTGTGTAATTAATATTACTTCTTATCTCGATATCACGCTATTTCCCAAACCTTCAACGATAACAACAATTAAATAATAATATAACACTCGAGAAGGGAGGAAAAAAAAGGTTAAAATAAATCATACCGAATAAAAACACGCTTCCTTCGCGTATTTACGTCGTAAGCCTAGACACAAACAATTCTGAGCTGACAAGCTACACGAGAGTGCTGTATGTGTGGTGTTACGTGTATGTAAGTCATGTTATGTGTTATGTCATGTATCGTACGATTAGAAACGCGAACAAAGAGAAACGACGAGGCAAAAAGATATTCAAAAAATTATATTAAAAACAAGATAAAAATATTAATAATAAATACGAGAATATAACAATAAACAACAAATCAAAGTTATGAAATGATGGGGTGTTTTGATGGAATGTAATACATGTATCAAGTTATCCTTAAAATACAGCCATTTTATAATGGAAATCTCGACTTATTTTTATTCAAAAATCCTATAATCGATTTTTTTCATTATTATTCTTTTTTTATTCCACGTTTTTGGAAGCTCCAAAAACGTAGACGTAGACGTTGACGTAGCACGGCGTGAACTTTTTCTTTTTTTCGAAACCCGAGAATTCCTCGCGCACTCACGCAATCATTGGATCGTTCCAGGAATGCAGTTGTCCTGCTGCCCCAAAAAATGTCTCGCCATTTTTTTTAATGGCTACACTTCATTGAAGATTTTTTTTAGGAGAGCTAAATTTTTGGTGAAGGAAAATTATAAATTAGCAAAAGGTTCGTTTCGTGACTTAGAAAGAGTTTTTTTCTTTTATTAACAGCAAAATTTATATCAGTATCGATACATTTACAACTTAAGCATAGTCACTATAAAGTCACTAAAAAAGAGCACGACAGCGTTGACTTTTCGTGCTTCAAGAATGGAATGATTTCATATTGCATATCAAAACATAAGGCAAACAAAAAAAAAAAGATCATTCCTCGTTAGCCAAAGAATAGAAGGAGAAGAAGAAGAAAAACCGATTATTCCCATTACCAAACAAACCATATTCACAAAACACACTCATACACGTCATCGTGGCAAATGAAAAATTTGCTTCGATTTTTCGAGCATTTCAAAGCATTTTATTCTCACTTTTTTATCATCCTGGTCGAACTGTGCATATTTATGTACAGGCCACATCAGCTGTGGGGGAGGCACGTGAGTGATTCCAAAATGTACACATTTGATCGAAGCAGAGAATTATTGCCTTTTTTCGATTTCACAATTTTTTATTTTCATTTTTTCGACGTGATTGGATTGAAGAATAGCCAGGAGCATGTACTCAAAATTTCTAAAATATTCTCATGGCAGATTCCTTTTCTTTCCACTGGGAAAACAACGTATTCACGAAAAGTTTCAGTGACAGATAATAATTATACAATTATCGATGATGATTCACAACTCGTCGCAAAACTTTATTGTGCCATTTTAAAATTCTAGCAAACTTTCGGTGATTTTCAAAGATTTTCGATCTTTTCTGGAACTTAATCAAACTCAACGATTCTTATTCCACTTTTTCGTTAAGTCGTTCCAAACTAGGTCAGTGAATATCTCACTAATTTCGTTCGTTAAATTATCTCTTAATTAAAAATAATTCACAAAAACAAAAGCGCCTGTTTCGACAAAGTCAAAAATCCTTCTTGGTGCGTTCAGAGTTGACACAACAAATCGCGACGTTGCCGAACGTTTATCAGTTATTTTTTAACAACTCATCAGCCAATGGTCCACGTGAGCTTTTTCGGTAACGATGTTTTTTTTCCTCATACGAGTTTCCAGTATGAAAGTTCCATTAGCAGTTTCGTGAGCAGGAAAAAATCGAATCGATTGATCTTTCAAAACGTGTAGTTAATCTTTCAAGTGCGAAATCTTTGAAAAATGTATTAATTATCTAGCGTGACTAAAAAAAAACGATATTTTTTCATTCCTGAGCACAGATTTAAGAATTCAAGGGAAAACCTCAATAGGGACTCAAGAAAGAACAATTTTCACAACTTTTTTCTCTCGTCTTCATTGAACCCAGTATTTTTACAATATTTGCTTCATTTCCTTGCCGAATCCAACAATACAAAAACAATTATTCATTCGTTGCTCAAGAAACGTTTTTATCAAAGTTAAAGATTCCTACAAAGTCCGATATGAAAAAAAGAAAATTATATTACGGGACCAAAATAATACAGAAATGATCGGCATCGAAGTATTATGAAAATTTGATAAATTTCTCTGTAAAATAATCTTTTTTTTGTCCGTCAAGAAATTTTTTTCTATCGTCAAGATTCCAGACGAAATACCGCAGAGCTTTCGAAAACATGTGTACGAGAACAAAATTGGGGAAATGGAACTTTTTTAACGTTTTCGCTCCTCGAGACTCAGTTTCGCGAGAAAATTTTTGTTTCTTTCGTATTCAGGTTGAACAATTATGGCTGCAGGGAAATGATTGAAAAATGTGTGTGTTTTTTTTTCCAGTCCAATATATAAATATAAATACATATATATATATTGCAATGTTACAATTGTGGAAGTTGATGAAACGTCACGACGCACGTCAATTATAATTTAAATGGAGTTTTGTTTTTCGTAAAAAATATCTAAAACGACGACGAAGGGGGTTGGAAAAATAGGCTCGCTAATCTCAGGCACCAGCGCCCACGTTTCTTTGTCTTCTGAGTTTGAGAGTCGAAGACGAATCGAGTAATTGCAACACTTTTTCCTTTTCATTTGCTTACAGTTCATCTCTGAGGAGGGTGTACCTGTTTTTACTGGGAGCGAGTTTCTTGAAAGTTGATTCGGGGGGCGTCGTCGGAGTTTTGGCTTGTTGGTTTTGGTCGGACGCCTGGATTGAGCTCGGATCAGGACCGTAATGGAACTCCCGATGCAGTTTACCGGTATGTAAATCTTGTATGAACGATTTCAACTTTCCTTCCACGTGGATATCTTCGAATTTGGGGAAGAGATACATGTGACGAAAACTGTCGATGGCTATCAATGGCAAATCGCTCAATCGTTTTTCCAAATGATAAAGCGGGTGAGCGAATTTGTGGCCATTGGCGGTTAAGAAATTAATGTTTTCTGAAAAAGACAAAATAAAACAGGAATTTTATAAAAAATCACGTTAAAATCTAATGGAATTCGATTTAATCGGAAACGACGATTTCGCTCGGGGTCAAAAGCAAAACTTACGTTTTTCGTCGAGCAAGTGCTTAGATACGATATCCTTGTACGTCTTGACGCTTTCATGGTCGTCAGGAGCATGGAACAAGATCAGGAAGGGCAAACCTTCCTCCGTCAATTCTTCGGCATTTTCGAACGTTATTTCTCTAACGAGTGGCACACATTTTTCCTGTGCCCAAATGTTGAACTCGTCGTAGTTAAGTAAACTTCCCTTGAAGGCTTCGTCCTCGTCGTTGGACAAGGCCTTGTCCGATCGAAAGACGATCAGTCGCTCGCCAGGTGGACGCATCGGCTCGCTGGCGTTCCTAATAAATGAGACAATTTTTTTCGAGCACAGAACACCAAGAAAAATCGATGGAAATTGTGAAAAATAGAAAATACACCTAGCGTTCGATTAAAACAAATAAAAAATGAACAACTCTATGAAACTAATGAATTCAGTCTATAAATAATCGAGGACAATCGATTTTCATTATTCTAGAGAACATTACGTTTATCTATTGGTTCGTTATTAGGAATGCACCTCGAGGATTTTTTACTTACAGCAATTTAATATACTGGCCAATATCACATTTACCATCGGCGCAGGTACTTGTTAAAATGAAAGGAACATTGGTTAAGAAATTGTTATAGAATCGTATTAAATCACAAAACAAGTTTTGTCGAAAAATCATTCCAAATCGATCGTGTTTCGTTTGCTCTCGATGAACGTTACGAAAAATTCAAAATCAAAATTCAAAATTTTTTCACTCGAGAAAAACGATAGGTCGACTATTACTTTTCAACGCTAAATGCCGTATCTTTCGGTGTACTAGTCGGTCCCAGCGATTTTTCGCTTTTTTTTCCCGAAATTAAGCCTCGCGATTGGAAAAAAGGAGGAAAAAGGGTTTGAAACAGAATTTCGTCTACAACGAAAGTGAAAAAATGATTGAAATTCCGTTACAGACGTACGTTACAACAGGGACTTTAGAAATGGAGAATCGTTATCAAAAAACATACCCAAAGCCAACGTGGAACTGGCAGTCGTCCTTGAGATTTGTAGCGACGCGTCGGAATGTTTCATATTCCGGAACATCCTTAGTATCAAAAAATCCAATCATCATGCGTTTCTTGTCATCGAGAACAGGCAATGTCTGCAAATCTTGAAACTCTTGTATCGGATCTTCCAAAAGTTTTTTCACATATTCAACAAAAGCATCGACGGACCGTTGTCCCCTGTATTCCCTCTTGGTCGGTTGGCCGTTCCTTATGATTTTCAGGGTCGGGTACTTTGTTATGTGGTATCGCGCAGCAACCGAAGCTGTGAAATCGTAAAAATTTCAATATTCAAACAAAAAAAAGTGTGAATTCCACAATATTTGAAAGAATTTCACTGCAAATTTGATGCATAAAAATGCCAGGATCATGAGATTAGAAAAAAAAACCCAGAAAAATGAATTTCCGAGTACATACCCTCCGCGTCGCAATCCACCTTGCCCATCACTACTTTCAAAGGGGTAGGAAAGAGCTCGTGGACTTTGTCGGCAGCCTCGTCAAAGATGGGCGCCAAAATATTACTAAATCTGCACCATTCCGCATAGAAGTTAATAAATACTAATTCGTTTGACGCTGAAAAATGAAGCAAAAATTATGACCATGAATTACAATTCAATATTTAGAAATTCAAAAAGTAAACAATGAATTAACGACATTTTTTGCTTTCCCAAAATCTACGATTAGCCGACGTACCTATTGTCATATCAATACTCATCGAAGTGAGTGGCACTGCGCCTCCGTCTACATAATTATGCGCTAAGAAAATCTGCAATGTAAAATTGACAAAGTGTTGAGAAAATACGCTTGTTATCAGAAAAAATAACGAGCAGCCAAGGAAACGCGTTGAACAACAAATAAAATTGAATTATTGTACAAAAAATGTGGCAATTCTAAAAGTTGTGCAATAATGCTGTGTGTATACTCAGATTCGTTGACAATAATGACGTTTCTAATTTTATTATATTTATTGCATTTTCAGTGGTAAAAAATGGAACAATTCGTCAATGAGCCACTGAATTATGATTTTTCACAGGTTCGTAGTAAGGAGTTTATTGAAAACTGTCAAACGTATTGCTCTAAAAAAAAACATGCATGGGCATAAAGATTTTTGGAATTTTTATTGAAAAAAAAAAACAGTTTTCATCGTTCAATTCGAATACGAATAACGTAACGATCATTTTATGTCATTTTTGACGTTTATTGTTGGGTAAGTTCGTCATGGGCTCGTGTTCCGATGAAACGTTCAAAGAAAGTAACACGCTTGAACGATAATTCGGTATCGCAGGCGCGTCAAAGATAAATAACGACGAGAAAAAATGGTGAAACCTGGCAAAAGCAACCTTATGGAAGAAAAGGCGACGAGGTAACATAAAACCGGAAATCCGCCGGTATCGATAAGGTGAGAAGTGAAGTTTGAGGTTAAATTTTCGATTTATTATTCGGTTTGGGAAATATTTGTTTGCAGGATAAATAGAACTAGGGAAAAGTCGAAGAAAAATGAAAGACAAAAAAAAACAATCTATCGAGAAGAACCGGGAAGAGGGTTGAAATTTCATACGAGGAAATTGATGTCACGCCGAAACAGATGACACCTCGATGTCACATATTAAAGTTCTGACACGTTCGATCGAGTTGAAGAAAAATGAACATGGAGATTAAGGGGTTAGAAGGAAGTGTGGAAGTTTGACTCACCAAGATACATGCGAAAATCGTAGATCGAGAGTGAAAAATATCACTAAGCCACAACATCTTGTGATCATTAATTAATCACACGCCAAGTATTAGAACAAACATCAGCGAGCGCGAGGGAACGTTCCGTCGTCTGTCGCGAACGCTTGTGAACTAGTTGAATGTCCGGAAAATAATCGAAAATCGAATCAACCTTCTCTTTTGCTACGGTGGCGGCGAAAAAAGAGGTTATTATTTTTCTTCTTCGCCTTTGGTTGTTTGAAGAAAATGCGATTTTCGATTAGTCGAACAGACACGTAGGACGTTGCTGTTTTTGATTCGACCAAACGAATTTACACGTGACCAATAGCCAAGCAGGCGAGTTACATCGAGGTTTTTTGACGTGATTTATGCCAGTAGACAGCGGTGTACTTTCCAACAGGACAGATGGCAGAAATTCAACACGACGACGTTATTTGATTATTCATTTCGTGGTTAAAAGTACCGGAGATAATTAGCGGAGATGAGTAAGTCTTGATTTTTCTGACGTGGCGCCTCTTTCAAGCGGTTATGCTGAAAATATTCCCGATCCTCTCGATTCACTCGGCCGAGTCTACAGAGAGACTCGAGACGGTCGGTAAGGCTGGAAATTTTTTTACCGCGCGCGAAGATTTCTAATTCTCGTACATACTAGATCAGTCTGTAATTTACCAACAGACGATAAAAAAATACGTTTAGTTACCGTTGAATATTCACAGCGACAGCTTCGGGTGAACGAAACTCGATTTTTCGAAATTCGATCGTGTAGATGTCGCGAGAAGTACTCGAAAAAAAAACCCAGACTGAAAAAATACGAAAGGAATGTAAAAAAAATCGACATTCTCGTCCGATATTTCGATCAGCTGACTAATAAGGCATCAAATTGAAGAAATTGGAATAATTCTATTTTATAAATTCATATAGTTTTTTTTTTATAATTAAATATTTTCTCGGATTTTTTCTTCATATTTCTCCATTTGGACAAGTCGAGCGAAAACAAACGGCAATTTCTATGGCGCTACATTCCATGTCGTTGTGATTTGGATAAAAATCTCAAAATGATAAAATGTAATGGATCAATTATGCGCTCGTAATTTCCGTGTAAAGAGCACATGATCGACGCGGTCGAATTGCGAGGGAACAATGTTCCGTGCATCGAAAGGCTGTTTCGTCATGTTTAAAGCGTGAAAATTTTAGAACGACGTTTCCAGTTAATAATCTCAACGCATCGATTCCACTTTGCTTTGGCTTTGTGAAACGTTCCATTCTCTATGAGTTCTTTCTCAGGTACTCTCACTTTGTTAGAGAAATGCACCTCGTCATCCTATAGCAGGAATATTAATCCTTCATTCAAGCCACAACCTGGATTGGCCACAAAATGTACACAGGAATATTAAAATAATTTACGACTAACAACCGAACCTCATGCCGGCACATTTAACAGAAGAATTCGCTTGTAATCGCTGGATTAGCCGGTTATTTACGGGGGAATCCAATTCGACGCTGTTTATGTTGTGCCTTACACTTTCTTCGTTTCCTTCTGTCGTCCAAGTTTAAAACATCAGTAGGTTTCTTCCTCGTCCATTGCGAATGCCAACCGTTTCAATATTTTTTACAATTTCGATCCACAGCGCAATAGAACTTCAATGAGAATATCGTAATGTCATTATTCTCAACTTTTTGCGGGTTTAAAAAGTAAAATTTCCCAGATGAAGATGGATTCTCTTTAGGGCCATGAGCTCAACGCAGAGCCACTCATTTATTTTGCGATCATCATAAATTTCCTGTACACCCACGAAAACTTGAGGCGACAAGAACGTTTGTCTGCGCGTGGCCCAGCGGCTTTCCTCATAATCATGCCAAATTATTTTTTTTCTTAAAATATAACTCGTTATCTTCAATTCCGCGCAAATTAAATGTCAATACCTTAATTAGTATTGAAATGGCGTCAAAACAAAAAAAAAACAGATTTTCAACATTTTTTTCGTGAGTTTGATCATTTTTTGTGGAAAATCTTGTATTTTTCGATTTTCTGATGATTGTAATCGATAGCCCAGGATTCATTACCCCTAAAAAGTATCCCATGAGTTTTCAATCCGTACAAATTTCGATGAGACAGAACGTTTTGAAAACTCCAAGTGCAAATTTGCACCCACGTGGTGAGTATGTTTAGCTCCAGAGGTGATGTGGTGTCTACTCATTAAAAATCCATGGGTGCTCCTGTTGAGGATTAGTTGGCTATTCGAGAGAACGAGAAACTCGTTCGATGAAGCAGTTGCGAGCAAATGCAATTTGCACAATTTCCACGTGATATCTTCGCTTTTTTATTTTTTCTTTTTCAAATCGATCGATACGAGAGAAAAATCGATGAAGAAATGTTCCAGTGGATGCGCTTTGACGCTTATGTAACGAGCAGAGTTCCCTTGATTTCCAAGTTCGTATTCATTTCCGTGAAGAGCTTTGTCAGGCTGCGTGGCTGAATGTCGAGAACGCGAACCCATTGCTTGAAACTATAATATCTACACATAGATATATACATGCACGTGCTTCGGCGTTTCAAAAGGCTCGCTACAGGGGGTGAACTTTGACCGTGCCGATGTCAGTTCGAAGTCCGGATTGCCCTAAACACATACAATTATTCCGTCACTTTTTCCAACCGATATTTCTCGCCAAACATCCCTGGAGCACCGAAAAAAAAGATTGACAAACAGGGGCCCAGTTTCTGACAGTTTGAGGCTGCATTTTTCTCGTTCGTTTGAATTAATGGACATCAACGGACGAGGGTATAGTATTCCGTCGCATCCTGTTTATTTGCACGAGAAAATCATTTTTTTCTCTCACATTGGTTTCTGCGCAGTATCGAAAAAAGTGTTTTCAATAAAACGGAATCTCCGAAGATTCTCGAGAGGTGAATTGCCGGAGATTTACGTGATCTTTATTCGTCACGGAACGGCCCAGTCCGATGCAGGGGGTCGTCGTGTGGTTCCCTCGATTTCTCGGTCCCCCGGCCCCTTTAGCCCATCCACGCGGATCTGATCCGTGGCCACTTCACGAGAAAAAAAAAAAAAAAAACGAAAAAAAAGGAGAAGAAAATAAAATTACGAGTCTTTGTCAGATATTTACGGGGCGAAGCAAGTGCTTTGAACTGTCCAGCTCACCGCCACACGATGCATGCGGAGAAATGTTGACATAAATATCGTTTATATGCTCCTTTACGAGAATCTCGCCGACCTGTTGCAGGAATTGCCTCCACAACGTCGCTTCTCCCCTCCATTTTCTTCTCGTATAGTTGCACACGATCTTGGAGCTTTCAGTTCGGTCCCACTGCCCCATTTCCACGATAAATCACTGCGGTTGAATCGTTAATTCGGTAATAAACACGACGATTCGATTTCGAGCTTTCAACCATTTTTATTTCATAACGTTTTCATTTATGTACAAATCTTTGATAATCCCTGGATTGTGTTTCGGAAAAAGGGAACATTCTTAAAATTCCATTGAACACACGCTCCCAACCTGACGCTAGAATCGATTTTTATTTTTCAATGAAATTCGCCACTCACGTGTGTCAGAAAGAATCCTCGAAATAATTTCAAGATTCTAAAACAAGGAAAACAACGTCGTACATCACTAAATGTGCGGCATCATTAAAATCTCGTCCGCACCGACAAAAAAAAACGCTCGCGTGTATTTTACGATCGCTCGATAATTTTATAACTCCGCTTCTGTAATTTAACGTCTTTGCTACCTCACTCACTTTTTTACCCAGTAGACTGTCCTAAGGCGATTTCTTGCCTTGAGCCTCAGCGATTAGGGATTAATGTTGCGGGCAAGCTCCGGGAACTATGAACCAAAAGTGTATAGCGAGTCGTCGTCAAGTCTCTGAGTTGTCCAGTCTTCGCAACGGTTTCTGGCACTTTTCAAAAGAATTTGCACAATGAGTCTCGACTCGGAGACGTGTCGCAAAGTTTACAGACCCGATGACCTTGCTCGTTATCGTATTTTACGATGAGTTTGCTCCCAGAGTAATGGGAAGCTCCAGGAAGTTCCACGGAATTGATGCTGGCAGATCGATTATTCCTGTAACAGCCGCGAGAGAAAAATCGGAGCTCGGGATTTCCTCGAGGACTGTGTCAGACACTTGTTTTTTGGGGCAACGAGCATATTCGGTAGTTTCGTTTGACACAGGACTCCGTTATATATCCACACGTTTTTGTGTGCACAAATGTGTGCTATGCACGCGGAGAATGGAAGGCAAAGTTTGGGTGCAGAGTTTAGCTGATGCTGTTGGGCGAGAGTCAAGTTGAACAAACGCGAGGCCGGTGTTGAAAGATAAAACCACACAATGCACTACACGACAGGGATGTCCCTTATTCGTTGTCGGCATTTCGGTACACATACAGTCAAGTTCTCCGGTAGGAGACCTTCCGAGAAACCCGCAAACATTTTTTCCATCTCGCCTTTTTAAAAGACGTTCTTTTAGCCCGAGGAGCTCTGGGTTCAGAAATTGTCCCAGAATTCGGCAATAGATGTGTTGAAAACTTGTGTACACGCGGTCAATCATTCGGCAAAGCTTGTGTGTAACAATTTGACACGGAAGAATAGGGAAACAGCTTCCTCAGGACGATCTTGTTCCGAAGCGACAAAACATCGATGATCACCCGATATGTGACCTGCTAAAATAACATCGTCAACCAGAACTCCGAGTCTTCTCGCTCCTTTCTTCATCGTTCGCATATCTCGTTCGTTCTTCAACCAAGAATTCCAATGGTTTTTTTTTTTTTTACAAATTCTCGTGAATTCCCGACAATTTTTTGTCGGTTTTGTTTTCGCGCGTTGAAACGCTGGAGAATCCGAAATAATTTGGTCGCGATACGCTTGGCAAAGCTGTGATTCGTTAGTTTTATATCAAACTCGCTTTACGACTTTACCTGGAAGACCGTCCTGCGATTTTCACTCATTCACGTCGACACACGTACGTCTCTCTTTGTATATAGATATATTCAATATTTCTATATACGAACAGAACGTGGACACATGCTCGATGTATAGAGAGCATCTATGTCGACGCGGGTCCGGTTCTGAAGAAGCAATTATCCATTTTTTAATTTCCCTCCGAGCGAGAGAGGAGTTGACGTGGGACGAGGGATGAGCCGAGAGGAGCCCGCGGACAGGACTGTTTGATCAGTCCGACCTTGTGTGGTCGTTCTTTCCGCAGCGCCAGCGCCTTAAGAGTTCTCAATCGGACACGATGAGACAGAGAAAAGGTAGATATATATACATATGTATATCTACATGTGGAGCAGCGAACCAACAGTCTCTTCCAACGAGAGACTGTTGGGAGCAAAGAAAAAACCGATCGAAGCGCCTCGTGCCTGGGTCGCTTCGCTTCCTGGAGCCTGACACACAAATCATATCGGCGGCGGCTTCTTCTCAAGAAAAACGCCTTTCGGTCTATCGATATACGTTCATGCCACATACTTTTACGTCTATACTTCGAAAGGGAAAGCGGAGAGGTAATCAAAAGTCTTCTGTTGCCCTCTGGACCAGAATGACCCTCGGGACGAGCGCTCTACGCATCGGGGATAACAGAGTCAACTTTGAACTAACTTATCTTGATTTATATCGGTTAAACCACATCGAAACGTTCTTTCTGGAATCGTCGAACATGTTGCCAACTGGAAAACGAACAATATCGAAAGTTAAACCCAGTACGCTGGAACGTCAGGAACTTCAAGACGAAAAAAAGGTACTTATTCCAATGCAAAGAGGCTTGATGTCCGGACCAATCTCTTTGTACACGCTACTTTCGAGAAACCCTACGCGGTAAATCTTCTATGTACATTTTTGAATGTATATACCGGTGTTCACGAGCACACCAACCAAACTATATACACGCTCGTCGACACCACGGGATTAAGAAGTCAGACAGCTCGCTCCTCATCTGCTTTCCGATGGTGGGATTTGCGGGTCATTCTTCCGACTGAATAATTTTTCGTTCCTCCTGCCACGCCATCTCTACACTACCAACATCACCAATCCCCGTATAATCCGTTAGTCAATCCGCGAGAATAAAGAAAATCAAGGACCTCCACAGCTTCTTCATCTTTTAACTCCGTCTGCTGCTTGACTTTGACGAAAAATGTTCTTTTCAAATATACAGTGAATTTTCAACAACGAGGCGCCGCCTCTATGCTTGTCTAAATGCTTATTCAACCGACTGTTACAAACTCGAAGAAATATTCAAAGTTTTCTTCAATTTCCACAATTTTTCCTGCAGGAAAATTATTCACCCAGAAATCATCGATCAACAACAAAAAAATCAAAAATAATCATCGATGGTCAAATTTTTAAGAATTTTTGTCGGAAAATCGTTTTTAAATTTCGAAATGTGACGAAACCTCCCGGACGATTTTCATCCACGACACGAAAAAGACTCCAGGGATCCTTCCCATAGCGTGTAAACTCGCTGCCGATGCTGAAAAGTGACAAAGGTTGAAATTTTCGCGACAAAACGAAAATAACGGTTGACATTAGACGCGTACGAATTATGCTGCTGGTTGTAAAGTTTGCCGGGTTCAGAATATCGCAAGCAGATGTATAACCACGCGGATTAGTCCGTTTGGATCCACCGTTCGGATTAACTCGACGTGCTCATCAGAGACTACTTCTCCCAGGGGTTCTAAGTGCACGTAGAGCCTTATCGCCAAGCACAGGGTTAATTATCCCTACCTGGCCTCATTGTTTTCATTTTTACCGGGTGCAGATTCTAACGAACAATCCAGGCTCTTCGTTGGTAATGCCTCTTAAGCGTCACAATATTTAGTCCAGCCTCGATGCAGATCTTGGCTTTGGCAAACAAACGGCTACGATCATTGAAAGCTGAGCGTTCAACATGACCGATGAATCGATTAAGGAAATACGATCGCGAATCGACGCGTCAATCGATTTTTATCGCGCGTAAAGAATGCGGACGTGCAAATTTTCGTACCGATTTGCGAGCGAAATGCGAGTAACTTTTCCGAGGGATTACAGCAATCATTTATTCATCTTAATCTCTTCCATGCCGATCGGCATACTGAAACGTTAATTTTTAGTCACTCTGGATTTCAGGCTTTCCAGGTGATTTTTGTTAACCCAAAAGTCATAAACGGAACTTTATGGCTTTCGTTCTTTTCATTTATCCTTTCCATTCCTCGCTATAGAATTCCGAGCAAATCTTTTCGCAAATTACAGACCACAAATCTTTTTCTTTTGCCAAGAAAAATCGTACTGCCTAATACCGTTTTGAAAATTTGAATTTTTCCGCATTCGTTTTTCTTTACCTTGCGTAGACTATCGACGGAAAAGCCTCTCATTATTGTTGAAAACAGGAAATAGTGAAATGCAGGTTTGAATATTCAAAATAATTAGGAAAATGGTAATCGAACGGAATTGTCAAATTCGTACACGTGAATTTTCATCGAAAAGTTAAAGCAGAAAATTTGCTATTCAATTTGGTGAACGAGACACTGTACTTGTAAAAAAACGTGACAAAACGCAAACTCGAATTGTTTGATGGGAATCGATATGCACGATGCGATTGAAATTTAGGGCGAAATACGAAAATCGATGACGCGAAGGTCGACGCTCGGATGAGTTAGTCGCGTGAATCGTCGGCATCACGAGTGTCCTTCTTCGTAAGCCAAAGGCACACAAAAGTCAGGGGTTGCGTAATGGACCCACGTCACAATAAGGACGGTGCGGCACTTTGATTTCGACGCTTCTCACGGCTCCCACGCGCCTGTGGCACCTCTACGAGAGGCACCCCCCGACGCCTTTTTTCATTTCTATTTTTTTCTTCTTTTTTTTCTTCATTTTTCTTCTTGGGTACGAGAGACAACGAGCAGAGGCAGAACAGGTCGCACTGTGTGACGAGGTGTGCTTTTTCCCTTCTTTTTCTCTTTGATCCACAGGTTGAACCGTCGGGTACCACGAGAAGATGACTTTTCTTTTTTTTTCCAACACGCAAATTTATGGCCTTCGCGTTACCGGCAAAATGTATCGATACGTTTTTTCCTTTTTTTACGTTTTCCGAGTATCGAAAAATAAGTTTTTTAAATTATTAGTTTTTTTTTTATCTGCTCGCATTCGTTTTCACATCAATCGATTTTTTCATTCCATTTTTGTAATTAATTGAGCTTGAGACTTGACACGGAGGTGAATCGTCGTTACGAGGGATAAAAAATTTCAGTAATAATTATCTTTCGAATTCGGACAAAAAGTTGAAGCAACTACAGAATGGTCGAAAATTTTTGAGCAACGAACCCGAAAAAATGACAAAAGTGATGGAAATGATCGATTTTTTGATCGCCATTTTCCCATCCATTGTTTACGATTACTCGGGCATTGTCAGTGCTTCATTGTTTACAAACGATGGGTAATAAATGGATGGGAATCTTAGTCAAGGGCTCACTTTCCCTCCGGTTATGCATACACGTGCCATCTCCCTCAAGTTTAAACCATCGTGCCTTGACATACTGGAAAGAAGGCCATGGGGCTTCTCTCCCTTGTTTTCCTCAAAGCGTGATTAATGAAGTTGCACTTTCAGCTCGTTTGGAAATCCCCCGTATGCGTTTGTTTCATGCCGTCGTTGATGCTCCTCGATTTTATCGTTCTTACGAATGACCGGCAGAACGAAAACGCACTTCATTTACTTTTTCCCCTGGGTAAGAGATTTTTATACAATTCGTTGGCAAAAATTTTTTTTTCAGGTCTTCAAATTATTTTTCTTATCGTTTATATATACGCAATGTCCGCGTATATGGAAATATTTCTATGTACGAAATCGATTTACACAAAAAAACTGCATCGAGGGTGTTTTGCTTCATTGAGAGAAATCTCTTGTTTAAGATTTTCCGTAATCCAAACCCAATTCCGACTTTTCACGAGAGAAAAAAATATTTGGCTCGTTCGCGAGCGAAAAATCATTTCGATATTTGTTCGTCATATATTTTCCGAACCTAAGCTGTGGTGAGAAAATTGGCCTATGGACTGGAGAATGCTCTCGGAGAGAGAAAATCGTCGAAAAAGCACGAGCTCATCTTCTTTTCAATATTTCTCGAATCCGATCGAAAAATGGGACTAAACACGGGTGCCAAGTTACGTGTTTTCTTACATTCAGAAATGCACCTGTGTTGGTATGTAATAGCGTGTGAAAAATGCGTGATCTTCGCTCCATTAGCCACGAATACTGGTCTCATTGTCCCGAAGCATTGTCCAACAGTTTTTTCATCGTTTCTTTGAGGCTTTTTCTCCCGTTTTTTTTTTTCCACGTTCCTCGATTCGTTTTTATATCAAGCGTTGTCTCAGTTTGACAAAAAACTTGAAAGAGTGCAAAGGATAAAAATAACTTTCGATCGTAATTCACGCGCACGTTGGTGCATGGAAAATTGGATAAAATAAAAAGCTGGTGTCTGTAAAACGCTAAGAAGTAATCTGTAGGATCTGGAGAAAAGTATACAAGATATTCGTGTGAGGAAGATCAACGGCACCTGATCCTGCATCGGGTTTCCATTGAAATCGTACAGGACCATGAAACATTCTCTTCTGTAGGAGACACGCAGGTGGCAAATTTCCAAAATGTATATATATACTTGTAAATGGGGATATTTCGAAGTCCTGTGGGTTATCCATGGTCCCCATAAAGCGAGGCGTTCCTCGATCTTGAAGCCCACAAGTATACGAGAAACACACGGCCTCTCTCTCTCTCTCTCTCTCGCTACGTCAAGCTTCCTCTTTAACGCCGCCACATGAAGATACTCGAAGCAAAGAAAAAAACTATAAAATTCACTGAGTTATACGATTGTTGACGTACGAAAACGATTAAAAAAGACCGTTTTTTTTTCTCTCACGTATAGTCGTGGCTGCTGCTCGATACGAGCGACGTTTTACTTCGGGGAATACGTCTGTCCAGAATAATTACAGTCAAAGTCAACATTTAATATCTCGGTAATTGGCACAAAGAGACAACGACTCTACGACCTGCTGTTGACTAATTGTATCGACTACAATTTATTTTTCTACGTATATAGATTTCACGGAACATTTAGAATCTTTTATTGTAACGTGTTATTGTTAACGTGTCCACGTTTTTAGTAGTTTTCATTTATCAACGAAAGTTTTCGAGCAATCGATCAATCAGTTCGTAGCGTTATTTATATATCGGGTATCAATATGACAGACCAAGCAGCTTCACGCAGAAACAAATATGTATATTAATATCAACGTGTTAACGCGTCTACCTGTCGAGGACCGAGAATTATTTCGTAAAACCACAAACTTAGACTCATGGGAGTGTATGGGAGTGCGTGCGATTGAGCCCGAAAGAAACGGGACGGATTTTTTGTTCATCGATTCGTGGTAAAACATCATATTCGATACAATAGCAAATTGTAATGGAGGATACGGTGATGAAGGGAACTGACCTGCCTCTTCCATTCGCCTCGGTTCGATGCCTTTCAATGTGGCTTTTCGGAGAGAGACCAAAAACGCGTGTATCTTGCACACGAGCAAAGCTAAAATCGAATACGCGTTAATAATCTACACACGTATAAATATCTTCTACATTGTCATACGCCTAGGTAAAGTGTAGCAGCAGAAAAAAGGCCTCTTGCACCCCCATAGGAACCCCCTTACTCGACGATTAGTCACACCCGGCCCAACACTGCACCCGGTCACCAAAAAGCCTTTCCCGAAACCCTCGTTTTCGTTCTGCAACAGAAAATCACCGTTTCGTGAACACCGCACCAAAGGTCATTTGTTTCTTGGCAAGAAGCATTGTTTTTCAGATCGCGATGAAGTGAGGACACACCGCAGAGGACCGGAGCATTAGTGCGTGTACCAACTGTGAAACATCAGTCTTTTTTTTCCATCTTTTTTCCTCCGTTACTCCGAAAGCTACGTGGACGTATATATATGCTGCACGACCTCAGATGTTGCTCAGGGTGTTCTTCCCGACCCAAAAGATTTGGCACGGGATAAGCTCCTGTGCCCCCCTGCAGAGTTTGACTCGAGAGTCAGCAAGAACTCGCACATAGTCCAAACATATGCTCTGTCGCTCAGGGACCAAAAAGAATAAAGACTATTTGGCAAATCGAATTTTTAACGAGTGACTGACGTTCTTTGGGAAATGTATCGATCTTCGCGACTCGCTTGTTTTTTCCTTTGACTCTTGTCGCGATCCATAGTCCGACGAACCAAAAGGTCGGAGCAACGCACAGAGTAATTGAAATACGAAATATTTTTTTTAAAAATGAAAGAATTCTTAATTTCTGTGAAATCTCGAAATGAGGAAAGCAAATTAGCGATATAGCGAGTTTTCGACCATAATCCATTGGCATTTATCGCTTTACGATGTTTCACAAAAATACGATTAAAAAGTCCTTTTGTGCGAAAAAGTTTAAGAAAAAAAATTAAATGTCTTTGGGATTTGCACAATGATATGCAAAATCATGAGCCAAGGATTAGGCGCAGGTTCAATTGGCATAGAATGCCTTAATGTGGCTATGCACAAAATGAATATTGTCTGCTTAGTCTATTTCGTTGATCCCTTCGCGAAAGCAGCACTTGACCGCGAACGTGACAGAATTCGGCGATGATTAATGACAAATTTCTAACGGGGCGCGGGTACAATGTGTCCGCACAGAATGGAGGCACAGAATCCGCAGAGCAGTTCAATTGTACAAAGATATAGAAAAAAATGTATACATATATATAAATACATAGACGGAAGCTGGTCCGAGTTGGGGCAGGCGTGGGAGTAGTGTTTACCGGTGGAGCAATTTGCCCCTCGCGGAGTCGCTAAGCGGCTTATTAGCGGACAATGGGGTTGGGTTCCTCCTACCAGAGAAGAAACCGAATGTGAGAGAGGGAGAGCGAGTGAGAGAGAAAAGGGTCGGAAGGGTTGCGTATGAAAGGGAGGGCCGAGTCAACCACGTTTCAACCCTTTTCTCTCGCTCCGAGTACATTCAATGCGGTTGTGGACTGTGTGTCGCAAGATTTACAACACTGTGCAATGACTCGTGTTGCGAGACGTCTTCCTCGAGCTGCGTTTTCACAAGGAGGGAGAAAAGAAAGAAAGAAAAGGGCTGGCAGTCTATCATGGCCATGTGTCTTGGTAGCAAACGTCGTCCATAGTTTACAAGTCTGCGTACTGAACACTTCCACAATTGTCATTGCCTAGAGACAGAGAAAGATGGAGAGAAAGCAAGAGAAATATGCTTCCTGGCTTTCCGCAACGGGAGGAGCTCTCGCGTGCTCCTTAAGGAGATAGACTGCGAGAAACGTCAGTGTTAAATGTCCGAGGATGTATAGGCATGGTGTTTGTTCAAAGAATTGGACAAACAAGGCGAGGCAGATTTGCGCCCTCTCTTTTCTGGACGTTTCCGTTACGGTGATGTTTGAAATCTCTCGTTGTTGTTTTTTAAATGATTTTCAAACATTAGACTCCGCAGAGACTCGACGAATGATCGATTAGTCTTTTCCTTCTGAGAGTCTCGTAAAAAGAGACAAACTGTCACGATATTCTCGGAGTTTCTTACATTTTCAAAACTCGAGTCCAACTTTACCGGAAGTTATGCCAACGAACGACAGGATAACGCAGGAAAATTCCGATAAAGACTGATCAGAAAGAGATACGAATATTTATCCTGTGCCCTCGAAACGATAACTTCCACAATTTTGAAATTAGTTCGTTACGCTGCTCTTTTTTGGTCCAACCCTTCAGTGTGCTCGTACAGATAAATCCCTGAAATTTGCTCTGATGACAATCAGCTGTTTTTGAACCCTCGTCAGCGAACCGGACGAGATACCTTCCAAAAAATTCAAGACAACGTTGATCAAAGTTTGATTAACCGTTATTTTCGAAAAATACGGAATGGAATTTTTATTTTATTTTTTCTTAAGAAAAGAACGATCTTTGGTGACTTCTGCGAAGTCGTAAGTTTCTCTTGGTCAATGATCGGTCAATCCGGGACAGTATTAGCCCGATAATTTGGGAGTGATGCGTATCGATGAGAGAAAAGCGTTTCGTCGACGAGTCTCGTGGAGAATTCACTTCGCATTGTCGAAAAAATTGTCGCACGGTCCAGCCAGTGAATCTTTTGACGCAGTGCGAACGCATATATATATGTTTTACTCTCTATTCTCTTATTTGTGCTTTTCTCGCGTTGCTACACTTGCAGTTGTATACACTGATGATGATGATGGTGTGGGAGCGGCAGGTCACGCAATATAACGCATAATAGCACACCAGCAGTCCTCGGTGTATCGGTAGCGCAAAAGTGTCGTCACCTTAAACGCGTCAATGATCATTTTACAGCAGCCATAAACCGTCCACTTTGTAAACGAAAAACCGTCAAACAGCAGTGGTCCTGTAGCGCTTTAGTATCTTTCTTTCTGCCTCTCTATTGTTCGATTCGTCTCTTTCGCTTTTCTCTTCTTTGCGCTGCCGAATTCAACTGGTCCGCAGTTGAATCGAACTAGATTTATGACGTTTATCCTGCATCCGAATAATTCTTCCCTTTCCTACGGGCAGAGCATTCTTATCAGAAAATTCGGAGCTTGGTGAATTTTCAGAACGAAGATTTTGAGCGTGCGATTGAATGAATTATTTGCGGCCATGTCGAGATCGTCGATGCTCAAAAATGTGAAAAATGTACGCTTCGGTTTTTCGATTTATTTTCAAGCTTTGATCAATTTTTCACATTTGGTCCAGCTCCGGGATATTGTTGTTAGAGATTCTGCGAAAAAAGCATGTCAGTTTTGTTGAAAAACCTGCGATGAAATATTTTTTTTGGTGCATTTTCAAACTTTTCTGAAATCTGCAACAATTTCGTAAAGATTGCCAGCATTTTTGCTGAGCACCGGAAATACCGACATTCTCAAGGGACCCAAAAATGATGGAAGAGGAGAAAGCAGGGGACGATGCGAAGAGAAAAATGGCGAAACAGGAAGAAGAATGAGAGGCGAAGATATTTTGCGCGGGAGAGAATTTCGAGCGAAGGGAGTAGCAGAGATATTTCTCGAGGGAAGGAATATGGTTAAAGGTTTCTTGGCAAGGACCTTTTCTTAGAGGGAGGCATGAGGCCACGAGAAGGAAGGATCGAGAGAAGGGAGAAGGGGCGATGTGCTATGAAGCCGGCCACAAAAGGCCCTCGCTCGAGCGCTCTGTTCTCTTCGAGCTTAGCACATACACATATATATGCATGTATCAAAAAGAAATATATAGATATATGCGTAGCGGTATGTAGTTCCTTTTGATCCTCGATCCTCGACGCCCGGGGTTGATTTATGAGCAGAGGAACGTTTTTGTAGTGGTGGGGAGATGGGGCATGCGCACAAAGTCTCGAAACGTTTTGGGTATACGGCTCATCTAACGGAGTGGTGTAGAGACTTACGGGATGTTCCCGTGCCCCCATACCCCCACCCCTAAATTTTCTTCCTCTCTCTCTCTTTCTCTCTTTGGCTGCACGTGAGAAAGAGAGAGAGAGAGAGAGAGAGAGAACGACCGAGGAAAGGACTGTGAACGAGAGAGACAGAAAACTCGGCAATGGCAAAGCAGCAGCCTCCCTCTACCACTCTCGGTTGTCCACTCAGTTATTAAAACCGAGGCGACACGCTCGCCAACCAGCAATTATCCGGCGAACGCCCGTGGCCGCGCATATACCCACAACTATGCGATATACGAAGCATTAAATATACACAAATATACGGACACATATATATACGTATTTATATGAGAATTCATTCGAGAGACGTTAAGTGCTTGTACCTCGTGTGTTTTTCGATCCCCTCCACCCTCTGCGATCGAGGGTTGACTCGGCACGCGATGATCCAACTTTGTCTTTTCAATCATTGACATCGCACGCGCGTGGACCGTTTTTAAAGAATTGCAAATTCATCTCAAAGTGAAAAAAAAAAAAAAAACACGATCAAGGATACTTCGAAGAAAAAGTTCTCGTCGCTGGTGTTGTTTTGTGTTTTTTTTTGGCTGTTTGTTTTGTTTGTTTGTTTGTTTTTTTTTTAATTGATCAACCGCCGAAATCGAAGGAAAAAAGCTTTGATCGAAAATCAATCCATCATCTTACAACACCCGAGGAAAGGACCCCATCGAACAGTGTGAAGTGATGGCGCAAGTGATGCAGTATCAGCAGGTTCGCATCATCCAAATTTCTATACGCATCACTGCGTTATAATTTAACTTTTAGGACGAACGTGGTGTTTTTCGCGTGTGTGAATTATAGTAATCACGGGAGAATGGAGCGCGTTATTATTATACACGTCACCGCGGCGGTCAAGGGGACTGAAGACGTCCGACCGATATATTAGACGTTTCACCCTATCTCATCATTGTAAAATACCCGGGATACGTTTTGTACTTGTATTTTTTATTTTCTAATTTTTTTTCTCCTTCTCTTTTTTCTTACTCACTCTGCATTCAAAATTGAAACATTAGCGTGTCTCATTCATACGATATAAATCACACCCAGGGAAAAATTACGCGTTCGTTTTTTTTTTTTGTTTAAAGAGAAAAAAATTTGATTTTTTCCGATGGATCGGAGTAATTTCAAAATGAACTGTTTTGAAAATGTAAAAGCATCGACTCACCGGTTTCTTTTCTTCCGAGTCGGTATTATTTCCCTTTTACGCGAATTTAGTGATTTTTGAAGATTTGATTGAATGCAATTTTGATTATCGAGATAATCCGTTTAATTAATTCCGAAAGGCATAGTTTTATTTTTTATTTTTTGTTTTGAGGATAAAATAATTACACAGGAGGTTACTTTTTGCAGATGTGCGTACCGACGATGTCACCGATGCCAGGAATGACGCCGATGTCCGGCCTCTCAATGCCATCGATGCATCAGCATCACGCGATGGATTACGGCAGCGGCGCTGCTGCTGCGGCCGTACATTATCATCACGCATACAACAGTCAACCGTCCATCAATGGCCATCATTCTCACCATTCTCACCACACTCATATTCCTCATCATCCTCATCCCCATCACCATCCTCATCATCCTCATCATCATCATCATCTTCAGAGTCCGGTCCAGACATCGCCATCTTCGTCGAGTTATTGGTTCTCGGGATCGGGGACAAACGCGGCTCAGATCGGTGAGCCTTTGACGCCTTCGTCTTACTCCATGAGCCCCGGTTCAACCGCCGGCTCGTGGACCACCCAAACCAATCATTCCAATCAGCATCAAACACATTTGACAACTCTTCAACATTATTCCTTGCCACCGAGTCCACCGGAACTCCCCGCTAGCCCTCATCAAGGTCACACCAGCCCTTATCAATGGCCTCTCACTCCACCGTCCGATCATCTTATCGCCGCTGCCGCCGCCGCTGCTGCTGCTGCTGCAGCCGCGGAAGACACCAAACCTGGCCGCAAATGCACCAGATGCCGTTGTCCCAATTGTCAAATTGACGGCGGCAACCAACTCGGTTCCGATGGCAAACGTCAACATATCTGCCACGTACCTGGCTGTGGCAAAGTCTATGGTAAAACCTCCCATCTCAAAGCTCATCTTCGATGGCACACCGGCGAAAGACCTTTTGTCTGCAACTGGTTACTCTGCGGTAAACGCTTCACTCGCAGCGACGAACTCCAACGTCATCTGCGAATTCACACGGGCGAAAAGAGGTTCGCGTGTCCGTCTTGCGGCAAGAGATTCATGAGGAGCGATCATCTCACGAAACACGTCAAGACTCACGAGAATCAAAAATGCAAAGGCACGAAGAAGGAAGCCAACAAGGAGAACGTTCCTTCGAGACATCGGCAAGAATCTCAAGTTTTATCATCGCCCAGCCAAAATCCTTACGCCTCTCTTGGTGTTACGTATTCCGTTGTTTAAAAAATTGAAAAACAACAAAAAAATTTGAGACTTTTCGTGATTATGACGTTCAGAGGCTTTCCATAAAATTCACGATAACAAATCTCTCCCTTTTCTCTTTCGCCGCACTCGCACAAGATTGTTTCCCACCTCAAAATACAATTTTCAAAATTCCTCAAGAACTGCGACAATTTATAAGTGTTCTCCCGACGTAATCCTTACTTTCGATCATTTCATAACACCAAATCCCAGAAACATAATTGTTATTGTTATTCTTGAGAATAGCATGTAAACTACACACACTTACCGGATTTCTGTAAAGTTTTCACAATTAGAACTCGTCGAATTCGATGAAAAATTGATTATTTCACGAGGAGATACGCAGCTCGTTTTCGTCTCATAATTCACCCTCATCTCTTTTCAAAATTGAAAATATCCGTTTCTTTCCTAATCCGGATAGATATTCTTAAAGAAACGCATTATGAAATGATATTGAAAAAATTAATTCTGTCCGCCTGCGCTACGACTGTGCAAAACTGTTGAATGCTAATTCCGGAAGTATCGCGCATTCAAAGAAATAATTACACTGTAAATAGCAGAAAATATAAAAAAAAAAAATAATAAATAATATTTGCCAGACTCAATAAAAGTTCCTATTTATTACATAAATTCTGTAGAATTTTTGTAAATACGAAGATTTGTATATATTTTTGTAAAAATTGAATTGTAACGTTGACATGTGTAATTAAATGAATAAATATAATTTTGACAGATATGAAAATTGGTATTGTGAAACTATCTATTTTTCCCAATTCCCACGATTGGCAGATCGACGTTTTACAGAATCATGTACGAGAGTAAGAAAAACGAACAGAAAACGCGATTTGAATTAAAATCGAATTTTTCATGCCGGAACGTCGCTCCAGAAGCAAAAACTAAACACAGAGCGAGAGGAGGGGGGGGGGGGGGGGGGGAGACAGGGAGATGTGGATGGAAAAAGAGGGAATGAGAGGTGGCGTGAAAATTCACATAATAACGAATGATCCCCTTGCCGTATATCAGAACTCCACAGAATCTTTCTGTCACACGATACGATCCTCGTTGCCACGCCCGTGATTGTTACAATACCATTTCGTGTCTTCGCGGAGCATCCCTCCCGGACTCAATACAAGATTCTCGTGTGTATTCCCAAGGAGAAGGGCTTTTTTTTTTATTTTATACCTGCAGGTGCCTCGTTCACGAAGACTAAAACCCTGAACAACATACATTTCTCTTTTTCACACAATAGAACATGTTCCATTATCGAAGAAAGAGAATCCTGCAAGTCCAGTTAGTTATATGTTTTTTCGTGCTCTAAAGAAACAGAACTGTGCATTGTGGAGTACGAAATATTATAGTCTAACGATCGAGCAAATTGCTTGCAATAGATTTTCCATGATATTGAAAAGTGGTCAGGATCCTTGGCCATGTATCGAGAATAAAAAACTTTTTAAACTTTTTTTCTCTCGGTACCAAACACGTTATTTTGCGTTATCAATAATTGCATCGACTCGAGTGATAATCGATAATTCACGCATCAGGGAAAACCTACAATTTCTTCGTTCATCCGAGAAGATTGAACCGAAGGAAGGAAGTAAAAAAAATTGAATGTAATACGAGTACACTGGGCAAATATGCCATGCAAAATTTATTGCTAATTACTTTTCTTCACATGCATATACTCGTATGTATGTATAAGCGTGTTAGTTGTAGACTCGACGAGTGTACAAGACGATTCGTCATTCGATGCGTGCGCGAGTAATTCCTCGAGGAATATCAACTATGCTTTATTTTCTCTCGATCCTTTTTTCCTTCTTTGCCTCTTGCCAAGTTGGCGGGGTTCCCCGGAGGAAGGTGGACGTTCCTGAGCTCAATCTTCGTCTCGTTCGGTTCGTAAAGCGACCGACAGATGGCGGCAGAATGAATGGAAAAAGCCATGGGGGCCCCATTAAATGGGCGTTGCGAGCTCGCCGTGCTCAGGCTAAGATTCATGGCTGGTCGCGTATGTGTGCATCACATTTCGCTTGTGTCTTATCCATGTTGCTATTGCCTTAACCTGTGGCCCTTGCCAGGGATCCGCACGACGTCCAGAACCCTTCGAAACTCGTGGGTGACAAGAAAAAACTGCGAAAAAATAACGAGGGCACAAACCTTTCGGAAGAATAATGGCGAAGGACAAAGAATGACAGAAAAGAAATAAATTTAGAAGAATCAGTAAAATGGTTACTGATCGTTGGGAGGAATAGAGCGAAATTTTTTTCACATTTTAAAATTGTCATGTCGACGTAATTAGAAGCAAAAATGATGAAAAACGTCAAATCAATATAGGAAAATAATTTTATGGCAAACAGAGGGTTCTGGGATACATTGAAATTGTTGAAAATATTAAAATGATAGAGCGAAAGAGTGAGAGATAGAGAGGACAGGTGGAACGTGAGGTATCCACACGGAGCAGTGTCGAGAGACGAGAATCGCGAAAGAGGGAAAGAAAGAGAGACAGAGGAATAGTGAGAAAGGGAGACAGAGATAAAGAGGGAAAGAAAGAGGATCGTGTACGAGGCTCCTCGTCGCGGCCCCCACAACTGATGTTTCACGTTACGTTGGTTGTGCTCCGTTGCAGTTGGAAGCAGAGAGAGGAGGAACTCCTCTGGCCACGGAGTGACGGAGAGTCGCGCGAGCGGGCAGCGCAAAAGCAGCGGCAGCAGCAGGAGGAGAGAAAAAGAGGTGGAGGTGGAGGAAAGAGGAGGACGGTACGTTCGGGATGCCTGGATAAGCCCGGGGTGGGGTGGCGCCACGGCAATTCCAGACTCGCGTTCAACCAAAGTACACGCGGAACGGGCGAGAAAACACAGCCGCGAACTGCATTATCGCTACCGCGTCGGACTTAAAACTGTCCCGCGTCAATCCGCAACTGCGGCTGACCGTAAAAAGCCTTTTTAGTATAGTGCGTGTTGATATCGAGAGGAGAGGAGCTTAGACCAAAGCAGGAAAAGTGAGTCAAAGTATAAAGTGTCCTTTAAAGTTTCGAGGATTTCATCGCACGTACTCGAAAATTTGTCTTTCGAATATAATATCGAACGCATCGATAAATTCGTTAAGGATTTATATAATAACGAGTAGAGGGCGAGAAAACAAAAAGAAAGTAAAATCTTTCGTAAGATTCGCGTACATCGCGATCACGAACTTCCCGAAGTGGGAAAAACGATTACGCAACGCATGTGGTACAGAAAAGAAGAAAAGATCGCGAAAATGGTGAAATCGAAAAAGGGCTGAAGAGAGAGAGAGAAAGAATAAGGAAGAAGGGGGGAGAGAGATAGAGAGGCAGAAAAGGGGGGAAAGTAAACCGGAAGTGGCGACGGCGTTGGCGTTTTCGTCAGAACACACGTGGCCTAAGAACACATTGGGTAAGTTCGTGCAGAACGAGAGGGAGGCCATTCATCGAAGAAAAAGCAAATAAACCGGAAAGAAAGGAGGCTCCGGTTAGAGAGAGATTCGCCGGGATCGTATTTGGGAGTTGGAAACCGCCGAATGTCCTGATTCGTCGAGACTCCTTCTCTCGACGTTTGGGGAAAGAGCGCGCGCACACATCGCTATAGAACGTGGCACCTGCGCTCCTGTCTGCGGCTTCCTCGGAACCTCCGCAGGACGTGTGTATATACATTTTTATGTGTGTCTTGTCCACACATATTTATATTTGTACACACATTTGTTACACACGTGACTGTATCTTCTTTTGCCGAGACTGCCACTGAACGTGTTCTCCACGTACAAAAAATACACATTTATCAGGGAGAAAGACAAAACACGAACTGCGAGCAAAGAGAGAGGGTTTGGGTCGTGGATCATCCAGACGAGAAGTTCTCGATCACACTGAGCATCGCAACGATCTCTGGCTTAGGGAAAGAGTTCTCCTGATCTGTCTCTCTCTCTCTCTCTCTCTCTCTCTCTCTCTCTCTCTCTCTCTCTCTCTCTCTCTCTCTTTCTTCCTTTCTCTTGCTCCTGGCTCCTCTCTCTTCCTCTCTTTCACCTGTTTATGGTGGGAGGTGAATATTCCTCGGAGAGTTTCCCCCTGTCGTCTACCCTGCTGACCGAGACACATCGATTCGTCTTGGAGTCCACGTGTTCGCGGTATCGATCATTCTCCTCTTGATCTCTCCAATAAATTCTTGCACCTCGATATGATTTTTTCGCGTGTTCGTCACATCCACCAATAGTGAATTGTTTTTTTTTGCTACAATAGTTTTGAGGCTTGATGTTCTGTGCTTCGATTAGTTACACTGGATTTCTAGGCGTGCGTTGAGACGAAGAACGTTGCTTCGATCACGCTCACGGAAAATATTCCCAACGAAAAAACTTTGACAGCGATCAAGTTTTTTTGTTTGTTTTTGTGATACACCAAGAGACTAAACAAAATCGTCAAACTGGAGGCTGAGATCGGAGGCGGCAATGGCCGCAGGGGGTCCAGTCCCACATCACCATTGAACACCATAAACGTGAGTCATAATCACTCCAGTATCACTCAATTCCCATTTATTCGATCATCAACTTCTTCAATTTCCAAACTTTATTTTTTTTTCAACAAAAATCATTTCTGCCGATTTTTCAAAATATCTGCCCGAAAAAAATATGCATCGGCGGCTCAGATGCATTGATAATTCACCTCGGCACGACTTTTATTAGCAAAGTGTTTTATGGCTCTTGTCGAAACGTCAAAACAACAATATATGTGATCGTGACTTCGGAACGGCGCCAACCGTCGAAAACGCCAACGATTCGATTCATTCCTATAGAGCGTTGATGAAGTAGGGGATGGATCATAAATTTACAGAATTCTTCAGAGAAGATATTCTCAATCCCTATTACCCAACCTACTCTAACATTTGTATTCGAAGCGACGAGACACCAGCATCGCGCTGAGGAACATAACGGCATTGTCGAGACGTTTCATCGCATCTAAAAATCCAAGTTCAGCCCTTTTCGTCGTTAACTTTCCTACAAATACAGGAACACGAGAAAAAAGGTGGTGCGCAATGGGGTGACGGTAGAACTTTAAACACGTTGATTCCCCATAAATTAGCAATTGCATCTGATCTCGAAAAATTGTCATTCCTGAATTGGGAAACGTCGTCCAGGTCATGAAATTCTTTTTGCATTTTCGTCTTTAAGGAACTCGAATAATGAAAAAGTCTCAAAGTGGCACTTGCGTGGCAAGACACGGGCACTAAATTCACAACTCATTGGAGTCTCAACTATAGATCAGAAGTTTGGCAAGCTTGAAGGTTCTAGGCCCACGCGTATTAGATGCGATATATGCTGTGGAAGAGTCTCGTGGGTAGATGGACGTTGAACAGGGCGGGAAAAGGTTGAGCAGACCTTTTCGCCTCTTTTAAGTCACACGCGCCGGGCTCGTTGGCTCATTCCAGTCTTATTTCATCCACGGCTCGGTTGCACACACTGTGGCCAAAATATAATAAACGTTACTATGTTAAAAGAAGAAGAAGAAGAAGAAGAAGAAGAAAAAAACGGTGGTGAACGCCCCCTCACCATAGATCAAACTTTACGTATATGGATCTTGGGGTTAACGCGAAAAGGTCGTCAAGTCTTTCGTTATGGGTGTTTGTAGGGCCGCCCTTATGGTTTTCACTCGTTGATGTGTATATGATCTTTATTCGATATATACCTGCGCAGAGTTCCTCCAGAGCCTTTCGAAGCAGAGGTTTTTCGCTTTTTGAAGTTTGCCTCTTCCGCGCGCAAGGCTTCCATAAACGTTCCTCTCTGCGCGCGGACTTTACACATGTCCGAAAGAAACTTAACCCTCGAAAAGCAAAGATGTCTCGAGCCTTTTTTTCGAGGTGGTATGGAAAAGAAGAAAAAACAAGACTATTCTTCTTGGCACTCTGGGTTTGAGAACCAAAGCTCAGCGCGCGCCCTTCCAGACACACCCCCACACAAATCTAATTAATTTATATCCTAAGAGAGGCGCCACCAACCATCTCTCTCATATATTCTTGACTTGACCAAGAAACCCAGGGCACTGAGCGAACCAAAGAAAATATTAAAGTTTGCTAATAATGAGAATAAAAAGAGAAATGCAGACGAGTCAGTTAATTGGCTCTTACGAACCGCCGCAGTCGGAAACTGATCACGCGTTTGAGTATTCCCCTTTATTCCCAAAGATCTACGCAGCCATTCTTCTTCTATCATCCACATGAGAAGCTCACGAAGCACTGCTTCCCTTCAACTTTACCAAATGGCAAATAACCGTCGATATATCCTCGTAATTCGTTCTCCCCCCTCTTCTCATCCCCATTCTCGATTCGATTATATTCCTCACTTCAGAACGATCGAATCTCCTTTTCGTTTATGAGAGTCTACGTATACGTGTGTTCATCTATTCGGCTACCTCAGATTTATGGTGAGAAGATTTTCGACGATCTATACTAATCTCGTAATTCATCGCGCGAGCTAATAAACGTTTGAAAAATAAAAAAATTAATATTCATTCATTGGATTCTTCGATTCCGGTCCGGCGGATCTGATCAGAGGCTGCTGAATTAATCTTTTATCGATTCTTCAATCCGCCGTGGTCAAACATCGTGATTTACAACTCTCGTGCACAATTTTAATAAAAATATAAATTCTTGTTGACGAAGAAATTAATTTAACTCTCCGTGGCTGTGGGAATAACGTTTTTATCAAAAAAATCACTTGCCAAAAATAAAAATCAGTTCATAATTAATCTTCGTTCACTGCGCAAGATTTATATTTTTTCAAGAGAACATTTCTCTCTTCCCAATTTGTAGACACATTTGTATCGGGACGCAATTTTACCCTCACAAAAATCCACACATTTGTCGAGAACAGAAGTGGCGTGGCTCCAATTAACTTGTCGTTCGGTCGATTGCGTTGCACCCCTCTTTGATATTTCGTCATTAGTGGTTCGGGCCGACCACCGTGATGAACCTTGCCCACCTGCAATTTGGTCAAGAAGCTTTCTCGTCAGTCACGAACGACCCTCACTCTGCTAATAAATAATGGTGGTAATTCCAAAAATACCAAGTCTCTCGAAATACCTTCGAGTGAGATTTTGAGAGATTCGATTTAAAAATCCTTTCACTCCATGCGAATCGACAAAAATCCCATAAAACTTGATATCTCGAAAGAATTATGATTTTTTTTTCATTTCCATTGGATCACGAAATGAAATCATTGCCGGAGAAATAAACACATCGAGCACATTTTATAAATTTCACTTTCCAAGGAAATTTGAGAATAAAGCACACAAGTCACACAATAACGTTTGAATCCTGATGGAAAAAATAATCCACATGGAGCAGCAGGAAACCTCAAATCAGGGGCAGACGGTCAACAACAGATGGAAACAATTCTACCGTCGTTTTCACCACGCGAATAACTTAACAGCAGCTGTCTCTCAATTCAGCCATCATCGTGAAGGTAGAAAATTGAGACATCAGTCGTACATATCGAGATATTAAAGAAACGATCCCAAATCGTCGACAACCAGAAAAAAATATTTCTCCAGAAAAAGTGCAATTAGTGATAAAATCATTAAAAGTTGCAGATTCTTAAAAAAAAAAAGACGAAAACAAACGCAGAATACAGGTAGACATTTTTGGCTCGCTCTTTCGGTTCGTTGCGCGAGAATTGCGTCACAGGTGTTCACGCAATTAAGACATCAATCACCCAACCGGGATATCTCATAAGCATTAACGCATGTATATCCATAAGATTTATCCCCCACATAATGCATATGGAGTCAATATTACAAGCACGACATATAAAAGAAGAAATCGAAAGTATACATACGAAATATATTCACGCTAACGACTTATTGGCTTTTGGAATTAAAAAAAAAAAAAAAAATTCACCGCGTTATAGAACAAAATGCTGCAGGTGTAGAGAAAAGAATCCACAGAAAAAACGTCTGTGACGTGAGCTCACGTTTCCTTGGAGATTGCACCTGTATCGGATGAATCTTTTGATCGAAACGAGTGCATGTGCGCGCAACTTTGGCTGATAGATCTCTTGTACGTACATCACTTATATACGTGTATACACACATTTGTAAACGTACAAATGTGAGTCACCATATATAAATGTACATTTACATATATGCATAAAAATCGAGGTACGTCTATACAGAGCTAAGTGACGTGGTGGTGTTGGTGATTACGAAGAGCGTTCGAATACATAAAATATCGTTCATATAATATAAAGCAAAGTAGCTCTCGCACGAGGCCTTACTCGCGAGAGCCTCACCGACCACCAACTATTTACATTCCCTGGCTAAGTGCACTATTAACTAACCTCGCGCTAATATCAACGTTTTCTACCTCATTATGTTAATTGTGGGACCAGGCGCCCTCGGGGCCGCAAGGGGCATCGCGCACGGGCTCCCGTCGCCGCAACATCATTTTCTACATACACGATATATCTATATAAATGCCTCGAGTAAATTCAGTGAGAAGATTTCATACAGCATCCAAGCCACAGATCTCGGACGTGCGCTTGGAAGAGATCTCTCTGCGTGTGTCTCGCAATTCTCAAAGTCCCTCATCTCTCGCTCACAAATACTCCTTCATGGAAATTAGTCCCTTAAGATACTTCATTTCCTATACGTACGGTACGTACAACTTCCAAGCCCAAGAAATTCTCATGATTATTTCATTTTGCGATATCATTACTGCGCTTACAAAGTATAAGAGAGTGAAAATAATCGTCCCATCGTTATAAAATACGGTCATTAGGTTCACTTCTTTTTATCTCATTTACTGCGAAAATGACAAAGTATCCTGCACTGAACGAAGTTAAAAAAAAAAAAACGTTTTCCCGAAAAGTACCACGTCAAACGTTCCGGCACGTTTTTTTCTGGAATCTTTAATTTCTCTTTTTCCTCCTTCTCACACTAATACCATGAAGATCTCTCGCGGATTATTTCGCATCGCGAATGCATCGTCTTTTTACGAGACACACACGTTCATATTATTTTTATACAGATGCATGCATGTATATGCAGATTCTGTGAATGTACATATTTGTATATCTGTATAGATTGAAATCCGCGAAAAGTATCAGAGAACGGTCACGGCGTTGCTCGCGTGACGAAGCCAAGTTTCACGCGCTGCCATATACCAGCATTTGCCCGGACAAAGTACAAAGTCTGTAATTATATCAACTCGTCGGTTATTACCGGGAGGTTTATGCCTTACGGCGTGAAAAAAAGATACACGGAGAAAGAATTTTTCCTGTGTGTATAGCAACATTTCGCGGACACCCTGTAGAAAAAAAAAAAAAACAAAATATTTCCCGTTCCTCCAGATACAAAGTCCGTGAATATTTTACTTTATGTAATTGTCCTTGAAACTTGAATTCAACGACAGTTTTTGAGTTCGATGGGATTACAGGAACCGAAACGTCATCTGTCGATCTTCGTTCAACGCCTCGACTCACAATTATCAATTAATTCGATTCGTCATTGCGCGGAGATCGACAAAGTTTTCACGACATCGTTTGTTTTTTTTCTCTGTTGCTCCAGTTCACGTAAATCTCATTACTCATTTCAATCGATAAAATGAACGATAAAGGGAAAAGGCTAATCAATAAAAAATGGAGAAATTACGAAGAATGAATATAAGAAAAAGGAGGAAAGAATTTATTCACCACTTTTCAGTCGATTTTCTTACCCGCTGCATCGCAGGTCTAAAGACGAGAAACTCTGTGTGTGTGTGTGTGCCTTTCGTAATCGTAAAGCGACTGTGTAACTATTCCTTCAATGTGTGCATGCACCAGTGCTGATAATTTTCTGCACGACTGCACGCGAAATTAGATCACCTTTACCGGCGGCTACTCAGTCTCTTTCTCATCCCAGTAGCTGTGCAAAATTACAACCACCACGTTTTCAATGTGCTTCTTGATATGCACATGAGTTCTGGATCTCGTAGCTCCGAGACTGAATCTTTACCATTGTGAATAAACGTACGGAGTAACGTCCAATAAATTAGCTCGCAGCTCTTTCGTATCAGGCCCAAAAAGATCGATATTCTTGATCAAAGAAGCAGTCCTTGCGAAAAGATCATTCGCAAGATGTACTGACCATGCACGATCCATTCGCTATCAGAGAGAAGTTAGTAACGTCGCTAATATGTGTATCGCATGCAGGAAGAAACTTAGTGACTTTTTCAGTGGGTGATTTTGAGATTTCTCTCTCCAGCAGGCCGTAGAAAATGTGTAGACTGAACATTCTCATTTATGCATGTTTATCGCGTTTTTTTTCTTTTCTTCTATAAGGGACGTCGTAGTTGATGATAATTTAGTAATTAGTTCTCATTTTATACACGTAAATACAGAAAAAAGTACAGGCTGCAAAAATATATCGGGGCGATGCTCTCGGCAACACCATGACGATACTTTTCTATCCCTCAGCGAGTGATCGCGTATTGCACGTGATGTCGTGGAAAGAGGTTGGCGTGCCCCGGATTAAGCAAAAAGCACGTTTACTTTCATCGGTTTTATCATTCATTTTGTTGTTGTTGTTACTATTTTTTTTATACGCGAACAGAATATCAAGTTTTCTCAGCATCCGTCTCTGACAGATCTCTCGCCCGGTTTTCACCGTTATACGCGCGTGAAGTGCATGCAATAAGATCAACGAGACTCTTATGATGCAGCTTCGGGGAACATTTCAGGAAAAACTCAATGGACTCGTCTTCCGGTGCGCAAGCATTCGTGCGGAAAATGTATTTTCAATGTCGAGATATGTAGTTACGAATGCTTGCAGGTGAACTCGATTTTTGAATCGATATTTGGTCAAATCCACTAATTAATCTTTGTAATTAAATACTCAATTGGGAGGAGTATTCGACGTTCGTTTGAATATGCAAGAACACGATAAAATTGGGAATTCAGATTTTCCAGTCGCGAAATATTTATAAAATGTAAATCCATTAGAAATGAGTTTTTTTTCGAGATCCATGAGAATTACGCCATCGTAGCCTGTTTTTTGATACATACAGACACAGGCTGGTCGTGTATGATGTTCACGGACGTTCCTAGGTTTGAGAAAAACAAAAAGAGAGACAAGGAGATGAGATTGAAACTGAGAGGAAGAATTTTGAAGGGACTGTGTGATATAAAATGCTGTTGGTGGTTCTCTCTCAATCTTTGAGAGGTTCCATCGCGGCGTGTTCTCCCATATTGCTGCGAGTACTTTTCTGTCTCGCTCTCTTATTCTCTTTGGATATGGTTCGGGTCCCCGAGAGCTCACGCGCTTCTCGAAAGAAGGCTTTGGCTTTGGCTTTTGGCTCGGGCCCCCTCTCAGTGTAATCGGTTCCCCGAAGCCAGGCCTCATTATCGACCCGTCGGCCTAGCAATTACCTGCGAAGCCTCCACTCTATATACCCGCTTGCGAGCAGAGAACGCGTGTGTGCTCTGGCAAAAGCCTCGCGCCCAGCTACGACGCTCCTGATGCTCCTGCCGCTGCTGCTGTTTCTTATTCTCCTGTTGCTAAACCTTCCGAGATGTGTATCCATCCCTCGACGACTTTGTGATCGAGTAAGACTCTTATACCTCTTGAGAAACTTATACATCGAGAAACCAGACCAGGTCCTTCTTTCTTTCCTCTATCGGTGTCCGAGGCTCTCTCGGAACTCCAAACTTTATTTACGCATTCATCGACAGTCTGAGGTTCATTGTCAGGAAACTCGTCCAAAGCTCTGAATGACAACAAAACTTTATAACGAATATTAATAATTTTCCAATGTTTTCGATGATTTCGCGTTTAACGCTTTATCGTATTATCGATTTTTTTTTTAAACGTTTATGGAGAAAGGGAATTTTTCCACTATAGATTCCTAATTATTCGTGTTTCCTTATTAAGAGCCAGCAAAGTAAAAAGCAGTAAGTAATACGTCTAGGTATAAAAACTCAAGAGATTCACAAACGGTGCTTATTCCTGAAGGTGTGTGCGTACATTTCTCGCAGGCGCGAAGAGTTAACGGATGGACGATCCCTGATAATTACTGGATGTGGTACACACCAAGTATGCAATAATTGGTTAGCAAGCTCGCGCGAGTTGCGAGCCGATATAAAGCCGCAGCTCACGGAGATAAAAAGAATTAGCGCCGAGAGATGTGAAGGTCCGAACCGCCCGTTCGACTCTCCCCAGCATCTCGGCACACACCAGAATATATCCGTTGTGTACAAACTTGTGAATCGTGCGCGAGGGTACAACTCTCCTACTTTCTTTTTCATGCCAACTTGCCCCTCGAACACTTGCAAAGAAAAGTCCATTACTCAGGCTTAATAAAAACGATGATTTCAACTTTAGGAGTAAAGTGCCGTCAATCGAGCCTGAAACTTTTGCAACTTTTTCTTAATTGAGTTTAAAAAAAAAACAAATTATCAATAAAAATGCTACGTTAACGCATTTTCTTGTCCCAAGAAATACGCTGACAATTAGCTCATTTGGGAAAATTTATTTCGCGTCCATAAACCGTCCAAAATATTCCTGTAGCAAGTTCGAAGGTTCCACCGATCTCAACATTATTTTTCTTCGTATTTATGAAGAATAGTTATTTCTACTATTTAATAATTCCATCGGGCCTAGTAACGATAAGCTGAGATGATAATTCATTTTTCTATGAAGAATCAAGAGTGCAATACGAAGAAGAGAAACACTCTTTGCTTTCAACTCGTCTAATTGCAATCGGCATACCTGTGAAGTGTCAGTAACAAGCGCGGCAGAAGAAACGTTATCGCGAGTGATCTTGTGGATCGCATTTTGCCGGAAGCTCATTGGCACAAGATTGTGCAGTGGCGGTAAACACGAAAAGAATGAAAAAATCTACGACGGTGTGTTTTCGTTTTTTCAAACAATTTGCTTCTCTTTCTCCGACAATTTTATCTGTGAATGAAGCAAAAGTACGAGGAATTGTACACTCTTGTAGAAAATTCGAGCTTCTTTCTCGTAATGCTCTGCTCGTGATTAATTAAAAAGAGCTGCTGTGTAGAAAAAATGAAAAAATAGAGGATAAAATAAATGTAAGCTTGCTCGAATCCTCGACGTCAATTTGCAATTCTCTGACTATAAACAGAAAAAGGCTATTATTGTTTTTCTCATCCTGCGTGACAGGCTCCTATCTAAATAAACCTGAGCTTATCTCCAGCGCACTAATGGTAAAGCGAGTGCTTCGAAACAAAAAGAAAAACAAATAAATAAAGACTGGAAAAAAAAAAAACGGAAATAAGTCACCGCGAGCAATTAGGCACAATGACGAAGATAGAGAATTCGAATTGGACACGAAGGGTCACGAATAAGTTCGCTGCAATATTGCAAACTGGAAGGGTGTTTTTGCGAGCCCGAGGGCGAGATTGTCGCCAAGCACGAATGCCTTCCAACGAGTACCACGTATACATACATCAGAAAATTATTTCACCACCGATGTGTGAGTTCCGACTATGTGAGTCTGTGCAAAGCGAAATGTACGAGAGGGAACACACAAAAATCATGCCTGATAAGAAAACGTCATTTATTATTCAACGACCCTCTGATCACGAACTGTCAATCGACAGACAAAAAATCAGAGAGCATTGTGGACTTGGAAGAATTTTTGAAACGTCAGTGATTCGCCAGTTTTTAAAATGTATTCGTGCGGTAATTATTATACACGAAGAAAATGTATCTCCCAAGAAATGTGTTTCGTATAATTTAAAAAATAATTCAAACGTCAGAAAATTAACCATCGTTTTTCTTTATCGCTGAAAAAAATCACATTACCAATAATTTGATTGAAAAAAAGGGAAAAATTCTTAATTTTCGAGCTCGGACGCCGAGGCGAGGGTGTGCATTGCTCGTTGAACGTTATGGCTTTTGAAACAAGTACTTTTACCGACCGCACGGAGAAATGAGTATACACGGTGTCGTTAAGCATGACGTAAGCGTTACGCTCGTGCTTCCATAAAGCCCATGTCGTTTCTCGATGAGGGTACGTGAGGATTCAAAATACCGATTCCGAGTCACATGCACTTTTGACCGTGACGGAGTCCAGATAACGTCAAAGATTGCTCGACGCATTAAAAATTAAATATTGTTATGTTCTCCCAACCTTTAGACATTCGAGGAATTTTTTTTTTTTTAATTTTACTCCCAATAAATGTGACGAATGAATTTCCTCTCATTTTAACTCGAGCCATTACCGACTCTTAATAAAAACCGATCATAAGCCAAATGCACAATATATGCCAAAGAATCTTACGAGACTAATTACACTCCACAAATGGCAAAATCATACGAACTCGCGGAGAAGAAGTACGATGCAAAATTTGTGTAGATGGTGCGAGGATAAAATGGTGAAGGTGCGAAAAACATGAGGTTCTTGACAGTCGCGGAATGAACAAGCTTTAATTAATTACCACAGGATGATTCTCTTTACAAATTGAGCTGCGTCTACTAGTTTTGTATTCTTCGGGCTGTAACTCTCACAATTGTACCACCGCGTAGTACCATATCGAGAGCACTGCATTTCTGTGCAGAACGCTGGAAAGCAATTAGATGTCATTAAGGCGCGGTTATAACGCCATTGCTTACATTCATATATCTATACATCCATGTTTATATACATAGGTATATGTAGCACCATCAAAGTCTTGCAGACTCTCGATTAAGTTTTGCTGAAGTGATTATTTTTATTGTTCTTTCCGGCCCGATTCTTGGAAATCTCGGAAACTGCACGTACTCCACGCACGAGATCCTCGCAATATTATCTCTCTTTCTCTCGCTCTTGTTTTCTTTATTTTTATCGTCATCATCACTACCTACTTCTCCTATATATCGCGCTTATCTTTCACTTCAACTTTTGCCACGTCCTCAATTGCACTTGGCAACATTAAATTTCCCGAAAAAATTCATTCGCAGCTAATTAACGTGCTTTCCTGGTCACGATTCAGCTCAAAAATTAAGGGCCATCTCCCACGTTTACGAATCAAAATTCGTATAGAAATGAGCGACAAAAAAAATCAGTTCCATATTGAAATATAACGAACGCTTACGAAGTTCGTGCTCGAGCACGTTACGAAATTTCTTCTAACAGTTTATTTTAACGATACACGTTTTACGTTTTCCTGTAAGAAATATCCCCCCCTCTCGATCCATATAAAGCATACGAACTTAACAGAAAATAATTTCTCGGTCAAGAATTTTTATAGCTTCGAAAATAATGGAGCAGAGTTTAGCTACATGCGATGAGAGAGGAGGATGATGCCAAATAAGGGTGAAAGGAAATGCGCGCGGCAATTACATTAGGATAATAAGCTTTGCACCCTGCGGGTGTTTCGTATTTTCCGGTCTGGCACTTGTTCGTTCGACTTCTCTTATTATTTTCAGCCTTTTTTGCCGCATTAATCAAACGGTATTAAAATGGGTGGATCATTTTCAATCGACCTGTTACATGTGCAATCAGATGGAGGTGAATGTTCTAACGGTTTTTCAGTGTGACTGTGCCTTTCGCAATAAAACGTTTATAAACGGCACATTACAAATATTATGCAGGTACATATAACCGCGATAAATAATCGTCGAACAACAAAAAAGAAGAAATGCCGTTGTATTGCCGTTTTTGTATATTTATCGATTTCACCATTGAAATTGATAAATCGACTCCGTTTCAAATGGATTTTCATGGTTTTTTCATTTTTACTGAAACCGCACCGCCGAAAAAAAAACTGCAAGACAACGAGATTCAGGTACAAATCGTTTACGAGCTTCCAAAGGGAAATGCCTCGCAATAAAATCCTCCATAATTGGTCAACCCCCAAGACTCCTCCGTAAAACCAAGCTAACGAGACGAACATATATACATTCACCAAGTGCATATTCGCTCCTCTTCACCCATAACAATGCATCCCTAACGTGCATTAACTAATAAAAGCTCATAAGATGTAAAGTACCAAGATTTTTCTTTTCCAATGTTATATGCTTTGTGATGATTACCGGGAAACAATTTTTATCCTACTGACATCTTTTTCCCTCGGGCTAGAAAGCTCTATGATGATAATTTCAGGGTTGTTGAACCGTAACATCGAACAAATCGACTCGAAGACATTATACGACTAGAAAATATTACGACAAGGCTTGCTCGCCTCGACAACTAATTTACGAAACCAAGAACAAAATTTGAAAATATTCATAATTTATTCGGTTCGCGCGGTATTTTGCTGCACATTTCGAAAGCAAATAAAACTTGAATTTTTTATCCTCGTAAATTGATTTTTCAAGTTAAAATCGATTTTTTTTCGCAAAAATGGAAAATGAAGAAAAACATTTTTTTTCTTTTTCCAATTCATATTCTCATATAATTATATGGACAAGACGCCGGCAAGTCTCGACCCACAGCTGCGAAAGACACAGAGATTTCGCTGCGCGGTGTTAGAGCTGCGTGTATATGGCGAAGGCGCGATACCGGTATCTCCTCATTCCTGAGTAATCGACGACGAGAGGGGCCCCCGAAGGCAGCACAAACTCACACACTGCTCGAACGCACCTCGGCACACACAAGCACGCACACACATAAAGAAAGACATCGAGAGATCACGAGAGCTCGAGCCTGGTCCCCGACACGCCATTTTCTAAATAAGCCTTTCTTAACCAGTTTCGATTTGACGGAACTTTGCCGATGTCTGTCGATATATCTTATTTATATATCGCACATATTTTATCGAGATTGCTGAAACACGAGACATTGAGAATTCAAATTGCAATCGATGCAATTGAAGTAATAAAATTGCGATATTGCAGTCGGATTAAACGATTAAATAATTATGGAAAAATTATAGTGTTCCAGTCGAAGTAAATCAGTCGCTATTTATTATTCCCATTCAAAAATAATCATTACTTACAATTTATTTCTAAAACATTATAAACCCCCAAGTGACGTTTGTCTATGGATTTTGAAATTCTTTTGAATTTCGAAGAATTGGACAAATAGATTGAATCGAATAATGCGTTCATTTTGTCTCGCACGATTCTTACGGTTTTTTCATTAATTTTATTTCGAACGTAATGCACATTTGTAGTGAGTTTAAATATCCGTTCGAAATCGGAGCAGATGAGAGGAGAAAGAGCAGGAAGAAGGAAAATGTGGAATTATCACTAATCTCGATTCGCGTCGTCACAGATGATCTTAATTTTTCCTGTGCGCATCTGGAACAAAAATTTATCATAAACTTCATCTTTCTCGTTATTCGGAACGCGAGTGCATTTCCCAGAAGAGTCATAATGCGGATGTAATACACCCGGAGAAAGGGAGCGAGAGAAAAAAAAAGGAAAGAAAAAAATAGAGATTGCTCATCTGAGGGAATTTCTGGAAATGCGAAACGGGGTTGTCGCACCCGGGCGTTTTGTACGGTCAATTGTATAATTCAATAAATGAATTCGTCGAAGCTCTCTTGTTTCTCTCGCTTGAAAAAAACGCAGAGAAGAGAAAAAAAGAACGCGCGATGACCGGAGCGATGCTCCGTGAATTCGACAAACTCCTCGTGATCATCGCTTCAATTAGGTTCACTTTGTACACGCGTATACTCAAATGAGTGACAAGACTATAATCCTCAAGAGACCGAAACTGCCTACCGAGTGATTATTATTCATTAATTGTTTCTCGCAGCCGACACAAAAATCGATTGAACAAAAAATCTTTGATAATGTTTCTGAGGCACGGATAATGCACGCTGAAAAAAAAGAGTCCGGGTCAAATTGACCCAGAGTACAAACGGAGGGTCCAATAGCCAGAAGGCCGTGACATCTTTTATAGCGACAGAATCAAAAGCGATAAGTATAACAACGCGACAGAGGTTTTTGATTGATTACCGTGCGGCCAGCAGCGGGGGACTTCAGTTGCAATGGCAAAGCATAAAAAAGGGTGAAATTATATCGTCGAGGGAGCCAAGCAGTGTAGAGCCTGATCTGAATATGTCTCATCGAGGTGTGTGGAAAGTGCATATCGGTATGCGATCCTTTTGGCGTTAGACGAGCACGCAATAGACTCGTATAGATAAACGCCAGTAAAAACGTTATATACTACATCGGTGCATACTTACATGTATCACGACAAAAGGGAAAATCGTCGAGGACTAACACTTTTGACACGCGAAGTTCGAAGAGTACGCGCATAAATATAGTTATAACGACGATGACAAGAACTGCGGCGCAGCACATCAGTTTAGTAGGTTTTAATCATTAACTGTCCCGAAGGATCTGTGATAGCACTGACTACGTTTTAATTACCCCGAGCTCGTTTTTCCTATTTTATTGCTAATTCGAGCCCCAGAACACGAGCCCATTCGCAAGCATTGCATATATTACACTTTTAATTCCACTTGACGTTTATCGGAGATGCGATTAAAATGGCTGCTAAAGTTTGATGTCACGAGTATGAGGGATCGAGGATGAACGGCGGGATCATTGACCGCGTAGATGAACGTGTTTTACGTCGATCTTCATTTTTACCACGTTTTTAAATTTCTCCGTCCCACCCATGCAATAGAACTTCCATGTTTCTCGTAATTCCTTACCTTTTTTTTTCTCTCTCTTCTTTTGAGAATCTCACGAGATGGAAGCGAGCAAAAAATCGTGATCCTCTCTTTGGCATGTGCACAGGAGATCGACTCGCTCGGTTTACGCTCTGCCTCAATCTCTGCCTCCGCAACACGCTTTTAATCTTCTCGCTAATCTCGCTCGATCCCCGGCAATATAACCACACTGGGTACGTTTTTTTAAATCATTTTTTTCTTTCTTTCCCTCACTTCTTCTTCTATTTTTATTTTTATTTTTTTTGTCTTTCAATGCAAAATAAACGCCAACAACGATCTCGTTCGCGTGTGGTCGCTGTAATGGTTCGATAATCGCTCTCCACCATCGCAGTTCTCTGAAACCAACTCTCATTCGCAGCTCATACCTATACGTTTTTAGGTCAAAAGTCCTCACATCCGTTTTTATACTTTTTTCTAATTTTGAATGGAAATCGCTTTCGAAAATTTTTCATTACCATAGCGTGAAAAACAAAAGCAATGAAATCGATAAATTTATCGACTCAGCTCGTATACGACGAGATTAACAAAAAACGACGTTGGTGGCTTGCGAGCGTACTGGACGTACTCGAGTAGGTGATAGTTAATACAAACGGCCATCATATTGATTATACGATTATGGAAGACAACACCGCGTTCAATCGACGAGACCTGTCTATATGTGTCTCTACACTTCGTAAAGTATATTTCAAACACCTTTCGCTGTTATGAACCGATACGTCAAAACGGAATTATAGCTGCAGCATGGTATCGTTAAAATAAAAGATCCAAAACCTTGGTTTCCAATTCTAGCGAAACGTTAAATGAACAATTCGAATTCCATTAAAAAAATGAGGGCAAAAATTACTTTGACAAAATCTGAAGAACCGACGAAAAGATATCAGGGTTTTTGAAAGTCTCTCAGCAAAGCTGATTGACGGAGGAAGAAAATGACTTTATCGAGACTATACGCACATTTTTTGCGACATTTTGAAAGCCGACGAAACGTCGTGTGCCAATCAATTCGAAGCTAATTTTCTAAAAACTTGAAAAACTCATTATATCGAATCGTCGAAGCTGGATGGAGATTGATTTGAAGGAATTCTAGTTGCGTCGTTACGAAGGGATTTTTAGAAAGAAAAATAGAAGAAAAAATGGGGAATTTTGAACGAAATTGCGTGCGCGTGCCGTTGGAAAGAAAAACAAGTGGGAAAAATATGGAAAACGTGGTAGTTTGGAGGGTAGGTTGAACAAGATCCTGGTGTATATGGGGTAGAGAAAATATATAATGGTATTCATAGGATACGAGAGTTGGCGAACCAGGAGGGTGGAAAAAAGAAGAAAAAAGAGGGGACACATGGCCGACAAGTCTCACTCTCCCAACGCATTTCGAGTGGACATTTTATATATCTATGGTTTGTTTTTTTCGCGTTCACTTTTTCATCCGTTCGTCGATGGTGAGTAGTGTCGGGTGGTTATATCCACCCTGACTGCGGGTGGGTCCATTCAGCCATGTGGCGAGCATCGATGAACTTGCCGAGTGCGGAAAGGAGGAACCTTTATGGCGCTGTTTGGCCTCTTCTATCGAACGTGTGTGTGAATTCGTGTGGTGAAAAGCTCTGGTCGCGTTTTCACGACTCTTATTCGCTCCTCTCGTGTTTTTTTTTTTTATCGTTTTTTTTTCTTTTTTATCACCAAGCCATTCGTATATATCTATTTATTTGGATAGTCTAGCTGACAGAGAATTCTCGCACTTCCACGAGCGTTTCCGCATGGCCTCGTGCTCGATCTTTTCACCCCTCAATTTATTCACTGCTCAATGATTTCGGGATTGTTTCTAGTTTTTTTGCCCTCGTATCCGAAAAATGTTCCAAGCTTCTGAGTATTTACCTCCCGGCTCTTGTTGAATTAAAAAAACCAGCCAGTCAGCAAAACGAGGTTCTATACTCGTTTTTGCTTCAAATACGATAGGAAAAGAAATCCTGACTTTCGAGAAAAATCGGAAGCTGCATCGATTCTCTTGGATTCTTGCGGTCACGTTCGTTTATGTACGTGGAGAGGTTTTCGCATGCGTCAGTAATCCACCCTACACTTCTCCTCCTCCTCCTCCTCCTTCACCTCTCACCCTCCTTCTCCCATTCCCATCCTTGCTCACCAAGTCCTAAACCTTTCCCCTGGGGGGATTGCAGAACGGAACAACCACCAACACCCAAAATTCTCGGATTCGTTTCTCCATGGCAAACCGGAACAACCCTCAGGTCGAGCTTCCGCGGCGTCAGCACTTTTTTTTTTACAAAGTCTTCTACGTTGTGTGTATATGTTTGTAGTCATTTTCGATGTTTCGCCAGAGTGGCTTCAAATCAAAGAAAATTGCAAAGAATTGTCAAAATTTAGTAAAAACGACGATTTCGTGTGAAAAAATCGGATAAAGATACGCGAATGGGAACTATAATCGTAATTCATGAAATTTGCCATTAATTTAATGAACGAAGACTTTATTTTATGAAAAAAAAATCGGTTCTGCAAGATTCGCAGGACTGATTAGAAACAATTTTATTCAATTCAAACGAATCTGAAAATGTTCTCACTGCTAAAACATTAAAGACTCTATAAATTGAATTTCCAAGAACTGACAATCGTGCCCACCAACGTCCATTTAATACGAAGGTCGTGTGGGCGAAAGCGAGAGTATTTTAAACGTTCGTACGGTCAGAAACGAGACGAAATTTATTCCATTTTGCACAATCTCAGTCTCATTGCGTGCAGCTTTTTTCTGCGTTACATATTTGCCTTCTGCTCCTCGAATGTCGAATATTGTCGTTTTTCTCCCTGGCCCTCTCGGCCATTTAATTTCGTTCATTAATTCGCGTAATCTCGTTTCTATGGGGCACCATGAATTCTCTTCACGCAGACTAATTTAAAAAGTTGAGCCACGTGTTTTTTTTTTTTGTTGGTTTTCTTTTCGAGCATGCACCGTTTACGGCCGTTCTTTCCGTAAAGCAAAGTCAGCAGAGCACGCGTCGCGAAATAACCTCTCGAACGTTTGGGATAAGGTGAACCAGCCGAATGCCAAGACTTGTCGAAAACGCGTGGTGCGGGCCCGCCTCTTCTTGATTTCATGATATATGCACGAGGCAAGACTGCGAAAAACGATCGAGAGAGAAAAAAGCAAAGTCCACTAAATAAAACACGCAAACGTGAATGACGAGACGCGTCTATTTTTTCTCGCAGTCGTCTTTTACAGCATTCGGCAATGTCGCTGTGTGTTTTTGATTTCTGGCTTCAGGAGTGTATTAATAAACGGTTGCCTTGGCGATGAGTACGATGACTTGCTACTTCTAATTAAATATTCACTTCCCTATGGGGGTTCGAAGATTTTCACGTTAAAAATTCAAAGCCTGCTAAGCTGTTTCATTATTTTATAGACCGGCGACATTATTTTATGGCGACGTGTATAAATGCACTTGTGCTTGCACTTTCCATTCAATGTTATGATCCAACGCAATTACGAACCAACTCATCATTTCTTTTATACTTTCCCACTGTTTTCCCTCTGCATCGATGATTTCCTATGGATATCCGCATATTTAATTATGCCATGAAAGACACAACGTGTAACGTGCGGAGGATAAATTTTTTTTTAAGCTCTTACATGTACGGTTGAATGATGAGCGACAATTTTGTTGCTACGGTAATGTGACTGTGCTATCAATCGCTGGTATAAATATCCCCTCAGCTCTCCCACAAGCCTCCCCCATAGAACAACTCGCGCACAACTCGTAAATGTTCATTCGCTCTTCATTTCTTTTTCTCTCATTGTAAATTATAAACTGGGAAGTAACACACACACACACACGTACACGTGCTCAGGTTTCTATTTTCATTCTCCACATTAGTCACATGATCGTGCACGCGCTAACTTCCCATTACAAACATATATACATATATACAAGCGTATAGAAACTGCAGGAGATTCCCCTCATGCAATATTGATGACTCGCCACGGATCAAATGCCCCATGATAGCCTCCACCTCCTCAATACTCGGAAATCTCCCTCTCTCCGCGTCTGTTTCACCCTCTCCGTTGCCCCCACGCATCTTCCCTTTGCCAAATCCTGATTGCGAAGCGGTTCGGAGCCACTGATTTTCAATGGATGGGACCCGAATTTAAACTATGATTACCCGTACTGTTCCCTCAACTAAGTATGGGTCTCTCGTTGCCTTAGCGTTCGTAATGAAGCTTTGACAAATTAGAGCCTCGACTAAATTACCTGTATTTTGGATAGAACGCGGTCCAGATGTAGTACTCTCGTGCCAATGAATATTTTCGCTTTGTACTTTATTATCTCAGTTTCATTGAGATCAATGTCTTTATTACGTCGAAATAATCACTGGGTAGAAAACTTCGTATCGGTGATGAAAATTCGATTTCAACGAATTAATAGAAAATAATGAGGAAGAAAAAAATTGGGAATGGCTTGACAAAAAGTTTGTCATGAATTTTTCCGAAATTCACTTTACCGTAACGGAACACCGTTTGTTCGGTGCGTTCATGCAAAATTATAGTGTTTCCTTGGATGAGACTGGAGCGAACGAAAGGATTAGGCAAATTTTTTTCAAGGATCCGTCTCCAAAGGTATCGGAGCATTAGACCAAAGGGTTCTATTGTCTTTGGAGCTTTTCCTCTCTTTAGACTCGCTTCGACTTTTTCCTCGGTCAATGTGTATCCTCAACTATGTTCCGTTTCCCTCGCTCTGTTACACTTAAGAATTTCCATCCGCGATTACGAAAGGGACCACCGAATCGAGACTAAAACAGTGGAGACGGTTACACGGAATTTATCCCCGTAAAGCTCCCGTTAACGGCCAATTTTCATGCATTTTCTCCCTCGGATTTGCAAAAGAATCTCAGCCGCGGAACGAAATGAACGACGAACAGCAAAGAGGAAACTGAGAAATGATCCTTCGCGCGGCAAGAGTGAAACGAAATGAACCGGACAGTCCGCGGTGAAAATCCACAGCCTCACAAACGCCGAGAAAGATCGAGGGAAAATGGAAAAACGAAAACACTACCATTTTGGCTTTTGAATGGATTGAATCTCGACCAGGCGCGGCCAAAGAACAAAGCATTTTTTCTTGGCGCCATCGTACAGCAGCGATTTGTATTATTTAGTCTCGCTCTTGTTTCCCATTCACGGAAGATCAATAACAACCCTAGAAACAACGATTTTCTGGTTTCTTTCGTACAAATATAAATTAATGATGCCCAAAAGTTTTCTTCACAATTTACCAATTCTTTCTTCATCCTCCAGCATGAATCTCGTCGTCAATTTAAATTTCAAAATCAACATTAAACTGCGAGATGAACCAACAATTACTTAATTAATCGATCTCGTCCATTTATTTATTGATACAGTTCACGGTCATTTGAAAAGCAATATTTTTATGACGTTGAAGTTTGCATCGTGTTGAACTGCAACGAAATTGCCCAAAAGCTCAATGGAGCCAAAAAATTGGCATGATTTTCAAAATCCAATAAATAATCAATCGAAACAATATTTTTCGTTGAATCTCAACGTTGCGAACTTCACAATCATGTATTTTTCCCATAAATTGTGAGAATATTTCAAAGCTCACTGAACCACAAAAGTAATTAAACGATTCTCCAAGCTCGTTACGTCGAATATATTAATCCTAACGTGTTGAAGGAAAGGACTATCCGCGAAGAAATGTTGTGTTGTTTTATTCGTGTGGCTTTCGTAGCCCTTTTACGTAATCGGGTTATATTCACGTGGTAATGTTTACTCGAGAGGTTTTCGCGCTCACGCGGTTTTACGAGTGCACACGCCGGTTTTGAGCGGCGTTAAATTATCCACGACGGACTTATACTGCTAATGAAACGGGATGCGAGACGAGCGGTTATCCTCGTGAGTATAGCCAGTTCCCCGACTCATTCGTCTGTCCTTTTCTCTTATTCTATTCTCCCTTAACCTACGGCAATATCGTCTATCATGGCTAATTCTTTGAAGGACGCAATTCATCGAACTTGCAAGGCATTCGAGAACCCTGTAATTACCAATAACGCACATGATTAATTTTTAATTATGCTGCAAGATTTGTTTTATAGAAATACCTCGGAGGCTCGTATCTTCGACATGGAAATCTTCAGCCACTTCTCTAATCGTTAATAATAAAAATACCAGAATTATGATGCGTGGAAAGAAAAAAGAAAAATTGAAAAAGAATCCTGAGGCGAATCGTAAATTTGCATCCATCGAGTAATGAAATCGAATCGTCCAGCGAAATGGCAGAATTACAACGAACGAAAATGTCAGCGGTTAAATTTTTATTATCCGAGAGGAAAAAAGACATTTTTTTTCTTCTTAAATCGAATCCGCCGAGTCATTTCCGTGACATTCAATCAGGATGGCGAGAACGAATTGTGGGCTGGTCAGGATAATATCTCGCGACATTAATTTTTAACGCACAAGGGAAAACTTGGTACGTGATGATGTGAGATTTCGATCACCCTGAATTCAAACTGTCGTTCGGCTCGATTTTCGCAGGGGTTTATATTCGAACGACCGCGTTTCTCACCGCAATATGCCACGAGGACCACCACCATCTCCGACGTCATTCCCAGTGGCTGCAGCCCTTTAATAATTTATTAGGGAGATGTGTGGATTCCCCATTCTCCACTCCTTTGCTCGAGCTAGAATCGTGTCGTGTCGTGTGTCCCGGGCAGAAAGCGAGAGAGCGAGATCGGGAGCATATATCCCAGCGGGTGACGACGTGAAGAGTGTTGAGCCGGCATAAACCAAGAGCGGGGGCAACGACGAAGAACGAGCGAGAGTCAAATGGGGAAGCATCCCTACGGGTGGTCCTTGACACGATATCCTTATGGTACTACACACATTGTCCACATATACTCGAACGCTCTTCTGCTCGCCGATCATTAATACCGGAATCAATTATTCACGAGCACAAATTCATAAACGCGTACCTATCTATAGCTATACATCGTATATATGAATATGTATTTCATGCCAATTCTACAGTTACATATGGTGAGGTCGGGCTGTGGGAAACTTAAACTCTGAAAGTTGATAAAAATGAATGGGACCTTCTCCGAAAAGTGTGATCAACATTAATCGCCGTGCAATTCGATGACACAATAATCGTTGATATAAATCTTTTTTAAAGATTCGCGAATCGATTGATTTATCACGCCAAATTGTAAGCTGTTGAAGAATCTCGAGAGTGAGACGATTGCATCATTTTTTTGTTTGTTTTTCATTCTCTCGCTCTCTCTCCTGCGATTAACGCAAACGTGCGATGCTCGCGAGATAAATCATATGGCGTGCAAATGCACGGAGAGATAAAAAAAAAATTGTGTTCCAAAAAGTCTCATCAAGTGGTGGATTCTGTTTAATTGCTTAATTGCATTCCCTTCGGCGCTCGAATAAAAAATACCGAGAGGCATGTACGTGCTCTGTCGCACAAATACTATGCAATAATCAAGTACACGGAGTCGCTTGTGCATCTCTCGGTGTGAAACTTATGGATAAAACTCTACAAAGCTTTAATTATAAACGTGCGGGAGAAAAATCGATTGAACGACGTCGCGATGTCGGCTTTGTCCGCAGGTTATCCGATAGGGGAGAAAAATTGATAAATAAGAATTGGAACTAAAAAAAACGACGACAGCGTATAATATTGTGGCTACAATTACGACATACATCAGGATCATGAACCTCACAAATATACGAGAGGATGACAACCTCCGTATTGTTAAGCTGTTATTATACCTGGTCTCCAAATACGTTCGCATCGTCGTTCAACAAAATCCAAGCATATTACGAAAATTTCTGCTCTTTTCGGTAAGCGACAAATATTCAAGAAAATGCCACGTGTGCATGTTTTTTTGTTTTTGTTTTGTTTTGGTTTATTGAGATCAAAGTTTATAAATGATCTCGTCGTGGGATGAGAAAGTTTTGAGGGCTCCGAAACGAACGGGAAGAAAAAAAATGGAGGGAGGTGAGGAGACAATCGTCGGGGTACAGAGAACGCAAAACGAGCATTAACATCGGTCTCAATTCCGAGTTTAATCAAACGCTAACCGTCGGAGATTTAATCTGGAACACAGTGGCGAGAGTGTACATACAAGAATCTCGTACGCGCCCTCATCCCTTGCTCTGTGTAGCTCAGTTTCATCCCAGGGGGGTTTCCAACGCATGAGCTTCTCTCTATTCTTCGGTATCATTTCGCGAGGAGACGGAAAGAGAGAAAACGAGGGGATAGCGCCAGGGTAGGTAATATAATCACAACACCAGGGGTGCGGACTCGTTATTTATAGGCACTCTATTTGCACTGCAGTGGAAAACCGCCGAGCAATTCGCTGCTCGTCGATTCGACTACAAAAGAACGACTGTCACGAGGAGGAGAAAGTGAAAAAGTAGAAACGGACATCGATTATAGGAATCAAACTGCAGCAACGTAATTAAAATGACTTTTCTTTATAGTTTGATGCGGAAAGATTCAAACAGTCAGCGCGCATTCTTTAAAATTTATTGATTAAAAAATTAGTTATTAATCAACTATCCATTTTCGATCTTCGTGCTCCATTCTCTTCATTATTCGTGTCTTTATTTCCCTGCAAAAGGGTAGACAGCAAAATTGTTATTTGTGTCAATGTGTTTTCCTGCTGCTATCGTGACCTATAAATATTTTCACACACTGTGTTTACGTGTTTTTAATAGTAAACAATATATATATTAGATATAATTGACGGGAGCATGGATAAGTATATAGTGAAGGTATCAACTTTTTTTATCTCGCTCTCTTTCTCTCCGAATCGTCCCTTATTTTCTCCTCTCTCTCCCTCGCATTCTCTACAGATATAAATATGAGCTAGATAACATAGAAATCATTTCTGCTGGGTTGTGGAATGCTTTTTTTTACCCTATGATTTTCACGAAGCGAGGACACAACTGTCGCGGTCCCACCCTGCCCATCGACTCCGTCACGAGGACGCACATCCGCGACGCGGGACATCGCGACCGTCGCATTGATGACACGTTGCAAGCTTTCTCGTCAATTTTTTTTCCTACAGCTTTTTTTCTTTTTTTTACGTTTTTTTTTTCACTTCTTTTTTTTTTTGCAAACCCTATATCGTACGGAGCAAATACCTGGATACGTGTACAGTCCGTACAGAGCTCCATCGACGATACATACATTAAAGTACACCCACCAAACGATTAGGCCGTTTTTCTTCTCTCGCGTTTTTTTTTGCAACAGTATATACAACCGATAAATATGCCGGTGTCGCCCGGATACCATGTGGGCGTTTGATTACAGAGTGGACGTTCATTTATATTTCAAAGATTTTTCACCATGAAAGAGAGCCTGTAATGCGTGTGATGTGTCTCTCGTTTTCTCGCTTTTTTTCTCCCTCCCACACTCGATCCTTCAAGTGTCTCCGCGACAAAAAAATAACTAACAATTTTTCAACGATGGATTATGTGATTGTTGGTGGAATCATATGGTTGACGGGAAAAGCAACTTTCCCATTCTTTTTTCATGATCAAAAACCTGAGGAAAAGTTTTTGCGCCCGCCTCTATTCTTGAGGTGAAATATTTTTGTTGGAAAATTGTTTTTTTTTTGTTCCAGCGTGAGAAAAAGATTTCCTCTGCATAGAAAAATGTAAAAAACGTTCATTTTCGCGAATGCAAACTCTGTGGTTTTTGAAATTTTGTCACTTTTATTAAAATAGTGCAAATAATACGGAGACTTTTAAAAATGATTTCGCATGAAGGTTCTTCCAATGATTCCGAAGTTTCGAGGACCTGCTGTCCATGAGGCGGTGTTCTGTGACTCGGAAAAAAAATGTATTCTGTCGACACATCCAGAGCCACGAAATAACCGACAGTCCGTTTTCCTGATCGGTATCTTTCTCTCTGATCCCTCAACCCCGACGCAACCCCCGTCAACAGCGAAGGGTAATTACACGAAATCGGAGCGTTGGCGGCATCGGCTTTGCCCTAATTCTCTCTCTTCCTCCAACTCACTCTCGTTCACTCTTCCTCCGTCGCAATGGTTCTATATATACGAGACGAAAAGTGTACGCGGTGGAATTTTGTGGCACGTGCTACGAGGCCATGGTGACCGGATCCGCTCCGCTTTCCAGCGATTCATCTCATACAAAATTTCCCCTGGACAATCGATAATCCAACCGAGAGAAAAATCATCCACCGAGATAAAATTTCAGCCTCTTGGTCCGATTGAATTAAGTGACTTTGTATTTTCCCGGGACGACGATGCATGAAAAAAAATTCATGGCCCAAATCGTATGAACAAACGACCTTTGATTACTATCAAATCTCAATCCGAGTTATTTCCAAACAATTGCCTCGAAATTAATGACTTTTGTTTATGGCATTGCTCGTATGCAGTTTCCTGCCTCCGGAATTTTAATCAGTCATCGAAAACAAAAACTGCAATTACCGATTAGCCCTTCATCTTTCCTCGCCTTCCTTCAGGCGATCCTTTTCGTCATTTGAATACGTATCTATACACTCGCCAATTAAATAATTAAATTGTCGCGAATTCATCGCTGAGATTCCAACATATACACGTAACTAATGATAATTCATATCCCAATGCTGTTTCTCGTCTTTCACTGCTCTTGTACGCATCCCTTTGAATACGTATCCACGCATTTCTTCCTCCAGGCAGTATATAGAGAGTGAGACCGAGGGTTCTGCATCTCCGCACTCTGACACGATGCCAATTATCTCGTCGTGGAAACTTGCGACGTGACTCTTGGCTTTTAGTATTGTGAATTCAGATCCATCGTATTTCTGTCAATATATTCAACAAGCATGTTTCGGCTGCTCTGCCTCATATACGAGGAGATTGCTTCCCGTTTTTTTTCCTCAACACGAAATGTTAATTGCTGCCTGGCAGAAATTGTAGAACTAATGTTTTTGGCTTAGATGCTTGAAAACTTTTCAACGTAAAATGTCAAAACGCTCAATGGATCCACCGAAATTCCCAACGTTGAGCAAACACTGTTTTGGTGCTTTTTGTGGATTACCGGGAGAAACTTTTCAAGAGCATTTACGTAAGCTATTCACAAAAATGGAGCACAAAATCTTCGGTCGATGTTAAGGCCAAGCTTAATCATTAATTTCCGGTAAATTCTCTTACTCCCAGGCAAGAAAATCCGAAACTTCGTGTCCGGTACGCGTACAAGGAGTTTTGTAGGCTTAAGGTCAGATTTAGGCGTCATGGATCACTTTCTATCGTTCTCGCTTTCGCTCTTTCGTTACGAGTAAAAAGGGTTCTGCTTAATTCTAGTAATCTTCACATCAGTGAGGCTTCCGATCGAAGAGTATTCCTGCTTCTCTTATTCTCCGTTTGAACGATCCTAAAAAATAAAATGCAACGAAAACAAAGAGAACGATAAAAAAATTAAAACCCAAAACAGTCAGGAAATTTGACTAATTTCCAGATTCATTTGCCACATCGAGAAAATCGCTTGAAAGAAAAAAAATCGTCGTTTTAAAACCCTCCATCACAATTGACGAGAGAATGAAAAAAACAAAAAAAAAAAAACAAAAATAGAAAACCTGCAATTCGTGGGAGTTCGAGACAGAGATTCGAGATAATTGCTACCGGGAGTCGTAGAGGCGGCTCTCCTCGGATACTCCCTCCGCAACGAGTGCAAACGCGCAATTATTTCCCCACATCACTGCCGCGATCTCTGATTCACGAGTTCCTCATTGCTCCGGTTGTGTCCTTTGGCTCAATAAGAATCTATCTCTGCGTTGACAATCGAAGTCCCGCGATTAGTCTCTTCGACGAAAATGTAACATGGGCCGTTGAAAATTAAACGAAACTCACTCAATCGATATCAATATGTAGAGATTGACCATCGGCCCTGCGATGGGCCTTCATAGTTAGCCTATTTAAAACATTGGCCCATATTGTTCATAACCAATAGAAGTGAACGATACGCTTACCTGTTTCCTATGTACAAATACCAATAAATTGGCTAAATAAAGATAACCTAGTTACAAAAAATGAACTATACGAAACGTGTACGGTTTGGTCATTACGACGTGCCAATAATCTGCCTAATGAGCTAATCCACTTAGTCAATATAGGGCCTAGATGAATTAGATGGAATTGCAAATATTTTTGCATAAAAAATTGACAAATTTCGTTTCATTATCAAGGCCATTTATTGGTATAAATAAATGGGCCCAAATTGGCTCTCCTATAACACCATCGTGATACTTATCAAGAACGACGATAAAAACTTCATATTTTTTTTCGGCAAACTTGACACATCGCCAAGACTAATGATATCCGTGACGTTTTTCATCTCTGGCGCACAGCCCCTTTCTCTCATTCTCTCGTTATGCGGTACGACTTGTACACGTTTTCGAAATAAATGTACCGGTTGTACAGTTGTTGCGTGTTTCGTGTGAATACACGTACGCAAAGTGCGTGATTAATTGGTCCACCGTTTGCCGAGGTTGAGTGCATCATTATATATATACACACGCGTGTATATGCATATATACGTATATATAATGCGGATTTAAACATTTATTCAGAGTAGAGAAGCTCAACGAATTCCGTCCAACTGTGCACGGTACATAAGACATTTCCAGCTCGTCCTGCCTCTTCCTCCGTCACAAGATATACACGAGATGTAAGCGAAGGAGAGATACTCGTTGACTAGAAAGGGAAATGAGAGTTTGACTTTTTTCTTTTGGTGTATTTTCGTTGAGCCGTGTCGTAGACGCGTCTCGAATGTTGGAACTTTAATTCTCCGCAACCCCGCGTCATCGCCTCGTGATCTTTGTTCGTTAAAAACTTACATAGCTATGTATATATGAGTCTGACATCGCAGTTCTGCAATGTCTTTGCTCTCGTCGTGGATGAACGAATGCGGTCGCGATGGGCGTGGCAGCCGCAGTGATCTAAGTCACTCCGCAAGTACATACTCTCGAATAACCACGACGCACAAGCGCGTGTCAGTTTCGCGTATTACACGCTCACCAATACTCGTGCAAGTAACCGCTGACTGCGATCGTTCAATTCTAAATTATCAAAATAATCACATTTTATGCAGTTATAATCTTTATTCAGACATTCCATATTTATCAAATTAATCCTTTACGCAATATTTATTTATAAAGGAGAAGATGTTGGGAGGAAAAATAATTCAAACGCAGATTTGTGAACGAATTTTCTCCGCGAAGGATTTCTCATCTCTTCCTCCACATTTTTCCACTCTCGGCTGTTGGTTTTTGGTCTTTCTTCCACTATCTCGTCGGTTGTTCACTCGATGTTAAAGTTTGGTTCGCGTGTTGAGAGCCAAAGTACGACGGGAGGAGAGAGCGAGAGAGAGAGATGGATTTGAGCACTGTCGGCGGATGCCAGGGCGGCGACGCGTGACGAGATTAATAATTTGAGCACGTCGTAGGAAACGCTCGAGCACCTTTTCCTTCTCTCGTCGTTCCATTACCACATTTCTTTCTCCATTGCTCTTCTCGCTGCAGCATCTTCTTATCACCGCGAGTCTCTCGTCGGCGATATTCGTAGTGATCTTCAAATATATACGATGAAAATGAAAGGAACTGAGGTAGACGCGAAGACATTACGAGATGGGAATCCCGAATCTAATCTCGTGAACTCGATTTTCTTTTATGTCTCGCGATGGCTTTGGGAAGAAGATGAGCAACCAAGATTGTTCAGCATTTTTCCTCTGTGTCTCCCGACCTCATTCTTACATTCCTTTTATTTTGTTCGACATAAAACCTTGAGTCGTTTACATCCGCATAGCACATTTGCCATGGGATTGTTAGTGAATGTACAATTAGTACAAAAAAAAAAACACGTTCAGTTGTACGGAAAAGAATTAGAGGAAGAAAAAACATATTCTCAAACCCACGCGCGCGTGAACGATTTGAGTGCGGACGCTTTTATTATGTTATATCGAGAATATCGTGATTGCTATCGACGCTATCGAGCAAGCCCTCTCTTCGTATTGTATCCAACAAGACCTGCTCAAGAGGCGCGCGACTATATATTATCGAAATATTCATATATGTATGGATATAAAACTTACACATAGATACAAACTGCGTTCAAGAAGTTACAGAAACGTGGGCGCGTTCCCTTCTCGTAGCATCGCGATACGATAGACTTTGCAAGAAACATCTATAGGTATCCGTACGAACATTTCTGCTTATCATTATGACTATATATACACACAAATCTGTATATATATATAAACGTCCATAAGAGATCGTTTCATTTGCATTTAAATGATCGGTACACGCACGTTTTGCCGCTCATATTATCCTCGAGGGCTTGCAAATACGTTATGAGTGTAGAATATTATAAAAAAGACAGATCTCTGCGAAACGCCATTCAAATTGTCTACCTGCTGCACAAGGAAACGTTGTTCACTTATTTTCTGCTTCTTTCTTCCATTTTAGTCTTTTTTTCATTCTGATAGAACGATGCTTTCTTCTTTGAACTTTTCTTCGCGTGTGGCTCCGAATGTCCTCGATTTTGCGATCCCTCTTATGCATCATTGAGTACATATATATAGTTATACGCGAACGCCCTGCTGAAATTTCTTGAGTCTCGATCAAAAACGAGGTGGTGATCAGCGAAAAGGCGTACGTTGCGTGGTTTTGGTTGTTTCGCTGACTCGTGTCGGCCCTTTTCTCCCGTATAGAGGGATCGATTTGTATGTCGATATATAGCTCGGAACTTGGTGCCCTGTTACATATTTATCGAACGTCAATTTATGCGGAGTCGCCGAGGAAGGATCCGGTACATGCTTCTCCCAAAAAGGTCGACGACCCCACAAAAAAAAAATTCCTTGTCAACTGTACGCGATACACAAAAAACTTTAGAGCTTAATTTTCACTCGCTCACAGTTTTTCAACGTTACGATTTTTAAAGGTTGTAGATTTAGCCAAAGTTGGACGAACGGGAATCCTTTAATTAGAGAGAATTCTGATTGTGAACATCATGAAGGAAAAAGGTAGGAAATTATTTTTATTGTGAAGAAGAACCGAGATGTCGAATCGTCATCCGAAATTCTTTTCAACTCAGTGCTCGTTTATGGAATAATAACGATGATAATGATGAAAATATGGACAAAAAGACGCCGGCAAAGCCAGAGGTCCTTCGTAAGCGCGTGACTCGCGAAGTAAAGGAAGAAAAAGGCATTTAAAAAAAAGAAAAAAATGGCGAGCGGACAAGATGGAAAGGGATCGGCTTCAAAAGGGTGTCACGACCCCTGCAGGGACCTCCGGTGGTGACGTGACCCGCCATGATCGTCCTCACACATCCTTCCTATCGAATATATTACACTCGGAGCAACGCTAAAGAACAGAAAGGCGTAACTCCGAGGTTTCAAAGTTACGAGACACGAAGAAGTCGTCATTTCGTTTGTTAGTATTCATGCTGAGGCGGTGGGTGTATATGAGAGCAATGGAAAAAATGATACACGTCCGCTGCAGGTCCTACTCGAACGCGCGCGAGGCTCTAAGAGTAATGACGAAAAGATGACTCGACAGGACGCTAAACACCTGCCTTCGCCACCTTATCTCGCGTATTTCATCCCGCTGTGTTCCGGACAGATTTTTCGCTACAACACACACACACACACACACACACACAGACACGAAAACTCACGTCTCTCTGAATCGTCGCTCGCGAGAATCGACGTCGTCCATTCAAACGAGATATATTAGTCTTTTTTTATTCCCCTCTTCAATTCTAACTTTCTCTCTCGCATTATGAAAAAAGCTCCTTTCGTCTTCGACGTTCCTTGCGTACACGCGTTTCAGCAGGTACCACGGATGGCTCGGACGCTTTGGGTGGTCCCTTTCGATGGCCCATGTCTCGCGCCCCCGCGATGCGGGACGTCTCACGATCTCGGATATACCACACGATCAAAATGTATATACAAGCGTGTGTTTACTGTATTGTATATATATGTATATAATTTTATGGCATTGCGCAGCAAGGGCATCGAATCTCGAAAACTGATCTCCCCTGATCGATAGACGCACTAATAAGAATTATAGTGCGACTCATGGCTTTCCCACAGCAGCTTTTTTTCACGCAATGATTTTTCTCTCGTACTTGTAACACACGTTGGGATTATTTCGATCTCGTTCGAAATTGATTTCCAATGAGGCGTTAACGCCACAATGAGTCTCATCGCACTTCGTTATTTCGATAATTTTTTACTTCCATGATTTTCAAGAACAATTTAGAGACGAGAATTATCGACTGTATTCCGAAAATAAGGAGCTCTTTCTTTTCTTGGTTGAAAAACGACGATGCCGGAAAAGACGTAGAAAGCCCGGAAGGAAAATTTCCCCAAAAAGACTACGTGGTTTTTTTCTGGAAGATAACGAGGGCAGAAAGAGATAGCAGCACTTATCTCTCCCTTGCGACTACTCTGCACACACTCTTCGTTTCCTCAAGCGAACCGAGAATCCAGAGATTTTCGGTTCTCGTGTACACGAGCAGCGAAGATGGACCAGAAATTTTCCAATAAAGATAGAAAATCGTGGATTTTGGGTCATGCGGTCATATCGGATGTTTTGACGTTGGTCAAACATTTTTTTACCGATAAAAATGGATAGCAACGAAATAATTTAAAAAAAATAATTCAAGGTGGTCCATATTTGCACGAAATCGAGGATAGAAAGATTCCAACAGTCACAATCCAACCTATCACTGGAGGTTCACTTACCGGTGATGCTCTCATCTCCCGGGTCCAGAACTTCTCTTTCGCGCGGGCGCTCTTTTCGAAGGCGTGGTCCAGAGACGCGCGACGTCCATTTGTCTCGGCAACCTCCCGCACCAGGAACGCCCCCGCATCCCACGGGCATCGATCACGTCTTTCTCTCTTACACTCAGCAACTAAGAGCAAGAGAAAGTTCACGAGCTTTTGCGGCATTAGAACAATACATACATTTAGATATATATTTCATTTGACATATATATAGACGCTATTTACTTGTGCATATGTATATATTTAGATTTTCGTATTTTATAAATAATTGGGTTACTTTTTCGCAAAAAAAATCATTGCCCTGAGAAAAAATAAACAATAAGAAGTTCGAGTATTTTTTTTGATGAATCCAATCAAATTTAAACGTTCCATTTAGATTTTTGATCAATTAACATTTTTTTTTTTCACTAATGCCTATTTAAAAAAAAAAAAAAATTTACCTGAAGGTGCGAAACGAGGTTGTTCAGTATCGCTACAAAATATTTTCCTTGGAGATTCGCCTCTGGCTGTGATCCAGAAAATAAGCTCGGTCGAGAGTCTTACGACATGCAGAACGGAGCGACAAAAACGCTACGAGATATTTTTTCTTCCTCCCCCGTTTCTTGTTTACATTTAAATACATTAAAACGCTGAATGTACAGAAAACTAATTTTTTTTTTCTCGTTTCGTGTGATTTCAGCCGGTAAGTGTTCAACTTGTTTCGATCTGGCCTTGCGAGGGTATTTTTCGACACAAAACTATGGCAGCTTGTAAGTAAGATTTTTTGTTTTATTATTTTTGAGGTAATAACGAAAATGTCTTTACTTGTAGGCCAAAAAATCGTGTTTTTTGGTGATATTTATGAAAATTTACTATCAATTAATGAGTTGTTTTATTATTGAAATTAAACTACTGCGATTCTATAGAAAACTTGTTTCCACGTTTCCGTGATTCATAATTAGCACGAGAAGCACAAAAATGTCACACCTCGGCATTGAGATTAATTACTTAATTACTGCATGACAATTTATCGCGATTATTCATCAAATCTGCAAAATATAACCTGCAAAAGGAGTGTCACATTATGAGAGAATTATACAATTTCTATAGACATACTAGTTCGTATCTGCTGCAGTTTGGCATATGTTATTATGCCTTCTGTCACAACATCGCGTTAAATTTAATATTATCGCGCAATTTGTGGATCGCGGACACGCACAGTTACAAACTAGATCTACGATCTTTCTGTTTCGCATTATTTTCATCATGAATATTTATGCATGAGTTTATGAAAACGAGCGTGCAATGTGTGGGCAACAGTCTGATTAAATTCTCCTCATATATTCTTTGTGTGCTTTTTTCTGTTCGATCTCCTCTACGTGCCTCAAAGTGCTCGTTTATCCAATTTTTAACCAACATATCGAGAGACTGTGGTCGATCTCAAACGGAGCGAAATGTAACGAGAATGTTGCAATATAGAAAAATCGAATCCAGCGTATGAATAATCCAACCCAAGAGACTTTAATCGAAATAAACTCGAACAAATGTTTCCACTCTGATATTTATCGAGACCAGATTAATAGACAAAAGGAAGAGAATTCCGCCTGGACATGTAGAAACTATCATCGACGATAAGAGTTCTCGATAAATTTAAGAGAAATCGAAAAAACTCAGTTCTCAATCAAACGACTACAACTCTTCACACCTTTTTACTAATTCAACAGAAATTTATGTAATCTCGTACGGCATAACGGTTATAGAAATAAATATTGAAATTAACGTCGACAGAATCCCCTGAATTTTCTCATATAATTCAAATGTGATAATAATTATGGGAGTAATTCAAAATCGATAAGGAAAGGCGCTTTCTCGTCGTAGGTAGCAATTACAAATTACACGTGGCACAACCAAATGCCCACACATGTACAGATTTATGCGACATCATAGATTCAGTACGGAATAGAGATCACGACGACTTGGAACATACTCTTGTATAATGCGTTGATATTCTGGCTCTTCGTACGTTCTCTATGTAAATATCTACATGTATATATACATATATACAAGTTTATATTGCATATGCATGGAGTACGAGATCCAGAGAGCTCTACGCACATTCTCAATCTCTGTCCCTTTCTAGCGATTGATATAAATGCACCGCTGCATAGTAAACGAGCCAACAACCCCGTCCGGATCTCGCGATCGGTTATCTCGATCGTTATTTTCCATTCGTCCGACTTGTATGCAAGTAGACACATAGCGACAAAATACCGCAACTCTACAGCCTTTTCCATGCGGAAATCATTCGCAAATATTTCAAGTATCCTTTGCTTCACTCATTAAAAATCGTTCATTCAAAAGATTCTCGATCAATTTGATGCATAAAAATTTCTCGAACATAAAAATTTACACCTCAGTATTGTTGGTTCGGGAAACGAAGTTTAAAAAATTGCATTCCCAATGCCTTAAGCCTTCGATCGATTTAATTGACATTTATTTCAAAACTGTTTCTTTTTGGGACGAATTTTGTGTAAGATGGCAAGGGTTGAATATGAGAAGTCGATGGATGAGCTCTCGGTTTTGAAATATGCGCAAGGAACGCGGTAAAATATGGTTCGACGATGGAACGAAGGGTTCCACATTTTCTTCAACATTTATACATGTATATACTTTTGTATATTGCACGTGCTCACGCACGCCGGCGCGGAACGACCATCATAAATATATTAGCCAGTTCAGGCCGAAAAGGACGAAGCGGGTATGTGTGCATACGACTCTGCGAGAAGGGCTGATTTTATCAGCAAAATTTTCGAGCCGCGGTCAGTGTGTTCTCTTAAAAAGCGCGTGGGAGGATTTCTTCCATCTATTCCCGCCGAAGACGTCCTCCTCTTAACCTTTTTCTCATTTTTTTACTTACTTTTTATTCTTCCACTGCTTGGCCTCTCTTTTCTGCCCTTACATTCTCGTCTCACTCAAGTTTCTCGTGCATTTTGCTCGACGAACCAGTATACACCGTCCTGCTTGCTTGGCTCTCGATAAACATATCTGTACATATATATTTTGCCTTCATACGGCGTCCAGAGGCTCCCTTTTGGCTTTAATACATTCATGAAGTATGTGTGGAATATTCACGGAACTCTGTGGAAAATACCAGTGACATCACGAAACTACTTGCTCGACTGTTCTTTTTGTTTCCCTTTTTTTTTCATCTTGTTTATATACCGTTTCGCTCATATACATACACGCAAGAAAAGCGAACCGGTAACACGATCAACGATTTTAATAGAAGATTAAGCCTCACAATTTACTGCTATATAGTTTCAAGAGAGGCGCCAGGGAATTATAAAAAGATTATGAAAGATAAGAGATACATTTAAGTGGCAATATCGTTATAATTTCACACGAGCGTGCTCAGCTTTCCGGGAAATAGCGCTTCTCGATTTCAGTGCATCCGAAGCAAAAATCGTATGAAAAGTTCTACGCACGTTCTATTTTTAATCGATTCATTTTTTTTAAATTATGGAATCAACTACAAAATCTTTAATTGCCGGATTTTTCATCATTTAATATTGCATCGATATGAAAATGTAATTAAATTGGAATAATCTCTGCAGGATCGAAATTTTAATTGAAAATTAATCGATCTCGATTGGAATTTACTCGAGACATGTTCCTTCGGTGAATCGATTGAATTTCATCGAACATAAGAATTAATCGTGTGACAGTGAACAAACGCATTAATTATACGAATTGATTGAAAAATTCATGAACAACCATAGCGATATTCATTGCTGATAAATTTGATACAAATTTTGTCCAATAATGATCGAATCGAGTAAAAATTGAAGCGGCAGCTGTAAAAATGATGGAATCTTCTTCCCGATGAAACATCTGCCTCCCACTATCGTACACACTTGACTGTAGAAGTCCGATCTTCGCAGAGCAGCTTGTCTGCGTCGATGTTATATTAAACCTGATAGACTTTATATAATACGTTATCGCGAGTGACCATCGGCGATTGTATACGCGATGGCTTTTCTTTCTCTCTCGATCCCTTACGATCTTCGTTAAAGGGTGCTTGGTTTACCCGACTGTATATAGTTTTCTCTGCGATGATCCTCGAGCTGCGATAACGTGCTAGACACAAAACAACAACATTCATCGTCGAGCAATCTGGGAAATAAATTGCTGCAACTTTTTCGACGTCGTAGTCTCTTTGAGTTAAATATTGGACTGATGAAAAAAAATAACAGGGCTGGTTGTATGCAGAATTTTCATTAATATTGTGGGTACTACGGAAAAAACACGTTCGATCGAAATTTTGAAGAAAAAGTTGGTTGTTGTTGCAGCCAAAAGGCTGAAGATCGATGTAATAATTCGAATAAGTCACATATGCAGACAATTGTTTTTCGCCTCTATGGAAGCTCCAGGTCGTGCAAATCGGTTGAGCTGTGATTCCTCAGACAAACCTGTATGTATGTATATACAGACGAATAAGAAGCGAGAGACAACTTGTGCACGTCGCAGACGTAGGATATATAATTTGGCGGATCGTTCGAACGTCAAAATATCCTGGCGAGTGGATCGTTCGTAGATATACGACGAGAAACCTTTCTTTCTATTTATCTCTCTGCCTCTCTTTTCATTCCGCGTGAAAAGAGCACACAGGCATGCACCCTCGTCACTCCTGCGAGGGAGACGAAGCTGAAGAAGCTAAGACGGAGACGTTGAAACAAATGGTGGGAGAGACGAGCGAGAGGATGCAGGAGAAACAACGAGAGAATCTCGACGGGACCGGGTCACGGGCTGAAGGGTTCTTACTTCGCTATATCTACATGTATACAGACACACGTATTACTGAGAGGGCGAACGTTGAGGTCATGTATATAGTATAAGAAGTCTATGCACGTTGCACCCGCCGCGGCACCATCTCATAATAGCCACCTATATAACGAAAGGGCTGTTATTAAACCGCAGCTTTTAATCGTTCTCGCGATATCTCTTCGGCGACGGGACCCTCTGGCTTTCTCTCTCTCTCTCTCTGTCTCTCTCGCTTCTTCGCATTCTTTCTTCTTTTATCCCTGTTTCTCTTGATGGACTGTGCCATGTCTTCCGTACCGTCACGTGGGAATCATAGGATTTCACTTCAACTTCTCTCTCTCTCTCTTTTTCTCCTGGGATTGCAAAAAACTGTTGGTCGATCGGCAGAAAACAAACGATGGAGCCAATCGCTCCGTATTCTTTGTTACTTTGTTCATTTCCACAGCCTCATTCACCAACTTGGGAAACTTTGACGCAGAATTAATGTCATTGTGGTTTTTTGGGTTTCGATTTCGCGCGATATAATTTTCTCTCAAATCGAAGCAGCTCGTTGGTATATTTTTGATAATACGAGGGAAATAAAATTGACAAGGAGCCGGCAGAAACAAGAGGCTCACGGTAACGTTATATATACGTGGGCCGGTAATTATGACTCCTCTAATTACCGACAATTACTGCAGTTACCGGCCTCGAGGCGTTATCTCGACCGGTCCATCTCCGGTCTCGGTCGCCACGCTTCACGGATAAAAGGACATAATATCCATATACCTATGTATACAAACGAGATACATCCCATTTTGTCGGTACATCGACAAAAGAAAGAGAAATAACGAGGAGCGTTTTGCTTTTGCTCGTATGAACAAAAAAAAAAACCCGGCAATCGTTGCTACGAAAAGAAAAAAAATAGAAATTCAAATGAGTCTCAATTGTATTTACAATCAGAGAACTTTGAATGGACGAGTTAATTGGTGCAAACTAAAGAAACCTGTAATTACGAGTGCATCTTCAATAATAATTCATCGCAATTTGCTTTTGTCGGACATTTTTCATTGGGTTAGAGATGGACTAACTCGAATATCAAGAGATTCTTTCTTCATCTAACCAATTGACATTTATAATATTCATTAAAAACGCTAATAGGATGAGAATTGTTTGTTTAATTTATTTCGAATTTCCTGAAGACATCCAACCAATTTCTTTTGACTGGGATGGAATATTTATAGATTTTTAAGAGCCTCTCCGTTGGGGCGTTGATTCCCGATGCAGAATTGTATATTTCTATTGCTTCGAGCGTTTTTCTCACATTCGAATGCTGTACATGCATACGTTGTTAATTTTTTCTCCCATGGGAGAAGACGACGAGATTTGTGAACACCACCTTGTGCGTGCTCTATTTTGATATTGCTCTCGGGGACTCCCCCGATTTCATTCGTGCGTTATTCTCCTTATGACGGTTTTGCCCACTCTCGCAGTGCTATCCTAGCTTTAGCATAACCCAACAATTAAATCCGTGCCGGACAGACACCGGCGGTGGCCTCTATGTTATTATTACTGAGTTATCGTTTCTACTTCGAAATATATATGTATATCAATCTACGAGTAGTTGCTGATCTGTTTGCTTCTGGCAGTTTATGGGGGCGTTATTATCGTACCTATGTGGCATCTCCTTGACGTGTGCCTCAATGTCGATTGATGGTTTATACCTCGAGTCGATTTATATCGTTTGAATGAAAAATTAATCAGCAGAATGATTTATAATGTTATAATTAACACTCGGTAAAAAAAAAAAACAACGATTGCGAGCTTGTGGAAAATCATTTGGATTTCATGGAATCAAGACGATTCACTTAAAAGGCTGGGATTTGAATAAAAAAATCAGAAAAATGAAAAATTCATTATTATCCCAGATTAATAAAATCATAGCAAAAAAAGAATGAATGATTCCAACGAGCCAAGATTATCGACCTCGAAACCCATTAAATTATAATACGTGGTTGAGGATGAACAGCTGTGGATGCCCGCGGGGCTGGACCGATTCGTTGAAAGGGCTTGTACACAGGCGTGTGAACGAGGCTCATTCCGATTGCTAATTCAGTGAATTCGTGATGCTGGAATTAATGCAATTGAACAATTTCGAAGCCCGAGGCCTCGCGATCTCGTTATATTAGCCGCAGAGCCAAATCGATGCTCACAATTAGCCTATTTTTTTGACACGCACCAACCGGAGCTCTGAAATCTTCAAAATCGCGTTCAAATCGAACTCTCGGCAAAGAATTTCAAAAACCTCAACGTACTTTAAGACAAAATTGAGCATAAAAGGATCACGACTTGATAATTAAGAGAAACAAATTAAAAATAACAAAGACAACATGCCACGTCACAATTGGCTCTTCAATAATCATAGGTATTTTTTCAAATCTACAATCCTAAAGGTTAATTAGAAAATTAGTGTTTAATGAGAAATAAAAATAGGAGCAAAGGTAATGGATACTTTCATTTCGTTATGAGTTTGTGTCTGCTTTCCACACCCTCGAGAGATGATTGTCATGGAATTGACATATTTTTTCATGAAGTTTCTCCTCCGTACAGACAGCAGTGATCATCCCAGCCAATACATAAAATATACACATACATATATCTAGGAATATATATATAAATATATAACATATAGGAAGTAGACATAGGCGCCAATCTAGTGTCACGAGGATGGTCCCCATTGGGCGACGGTGGATGTCGCCGCTGATGACAGAGGCCAGAGGTAATAATTATTACAGCGCACGATTCCCGATTACACGGCGAACGATGCTGCGCGCGTGTAGAGTCGTACTTCGGCTCTTCCCAAGTGACATGAACAAAGTTGCTCCTCAATCTATATACACATGCATTAATATATACATAGACATTCAAAGAACGTATCAACACACTGATAAGTGTAAGTGTATGCAAGTAAATTGCGATTCTAGTCGTTCGATGCAGAGAAACGAAGGTACGACGGAAGAGACAGCGATATATTGAAAGGTACATGGTTAGAAAAGCCCCATATATAATATGCTTTGAGTACGGAATCTATATCCGTATTTTCCTCATCCGAGGGAGAGAGAGCGAGAAGCGGACAGGGTGGAAGAGAAGCTCGCACCAATGCGTATTCTATACCCTCATTTGCGATGGCACGCGAGACACAGACACAGTCGTCCTGCCACAATAAATATATATTTGTATATTTACGTATCTCTGTCTGTGTGAACGTATTGACCACTCTAGTATTTCCGTACAGAGCCTATAATTCCAAAATACATGATGCCCCTTGCGATATATTTCGTAATAGCAGCGAACGTATTCGTTTTGCTATTCCACTGACGCGATCAGAACACTCGCTACGAATGACAAATCATTCAACGTATTCAAAATCTCAATTATTACAATATTTACAGACATTTTCAATATATCGATAAAAATGAAATTACAATTATTTTTATCAAGCTTCTCGGTTGATTGCAGTAATGCGGATCTGCAGAACGAATGCAACTCGACGTGGAGAATTCTTAGAAATACTTTTAGACTCACTCCGGAGTGAACATTCGGTTGTAATTTTTATTTATTTATTTTTTTCAATCAAACTGCCCCTAATTTTCGAAAAATCAATTGGCACCACGCAGCAGCCCTTACGAAATTCTCTCGACTGCCCCTTCCATCTTTCTTCATCCCCTTCGATCGCCTCGTATGTATAAATAGTGCAGAGCGTTGGACATCACAGGGTGCTAATTGTATGAATTATTTATATTCTCTTTTGATCACACGTGTACGTTGAAATAAATGGTCTCGCGATTATCGAGACTATCGTTGCAAGTTATTCACGACGATTATTCTGAAAAAAACGGGTTCGATCGACGCACACGAACGGTCTATGAATGTATATATAAATTTATATCTACAGACTTGTGTTCGATCAAGAGAGAGAAAGAGGGAAAATGAAAGAAAAAGATCGGTGGAAAAAGGGACATTGGGAGGAAAGGATAGTCAATGGCGTTTGGGTGGTCGACAGGGTGCAGGGAAGGAGATTGAGGATAGAAAAAGACACAGCATCCCAGGAAGGTCGTTGCATGTGGTGCGTTGCCCACCCTAGATGAGCTGGCTTCGAGAAATACGCGAGGGGCAGGGATGCAGAGCAGTAGCGCCTAGCGCACCCGATTTACGGCTATCGACTTCCGGTCGAAGCGAACATTATTGAGATTAACTCCCTCTGGCTTGCCATTCGATGTGTATGTATATAAACATCTATATAAATATATCAGCACGTTTTTCGTAAAGCAGAGTGCATAGTGCTCAACCAAAATGGGTATTCGATCGCCTCCTCGCCCAATAGTCCCGTTATTTATTCGTAAATATAGTCAAAAAGTACATAACCGAGGGTGAAGAGACGTTTGTCTGTTTACGAGCAAAAACGAAACCGGTTGGTATTTATTTACATTCTTTTTTTTTTTTACAAATGCGTTTAGAAGTTCCTCGCGCTCACCAGCGTTTATTTCTCTTCGGTGCGTAGATACTGAAACATATTGGCATGCATATTAAAAATTCGTGCAAATAAAAATGAGCGAGGATTTTGAAATCACTGAACGGCGTTGTTAATGTCTACTTTTTCACCTTTTACGATTGTTCGCCATCATCTCCTCTGTAATTTGACGGGTGTCTCGGTTTCTTTCAGTCCTTCGATCTCTATCCGCATGCTCATCTTTTTCCCTTTCGTCTTATTCTCGCATCTCGCAAGTTACACATTTCGCGTAAGAAATATTCTTTATAACATATAGACCAATAATTGCGAGCTCTTGGTCCAAACGTCAGAGGAACAATTAGAGTCCATGTGACGAGGCTCGTTGCGTGCTGCAAACTTTGAAACTCTTTTCATTTCAAACGAGACACTGCGTTGGCGCCCTCGTAATAAATATTTATATATATTCTTCAAGAAGTACCTTCACTCGTGTTACTCCGAAGCTGAGACAGAAACAGTCACAGACATCGCTGAAAGAAACATTATTGACGAAAACATTAAATCGCTCCAGTCTGTTACAAATATCAGCTTTATGTCTCGCGGACGTGTCTTTCCCCTCTCCTCCTCTTTCTACTTCTCGCTTTGCGGTCCAGTATATATAGAACGTGAGCAAATCATCGTTTCTCGGTTGCACCGAGGAATATTGTTTTCGAAACGAAGTAGAACATCCCTATAATTGGTACATCCGCAATAAGTGCAGACGTTACATAACTCTTGAAAATATATAGTAATACACGTTCGGCAAACCCACTCAAGTTGGGCTTTACGAGCGCTCTTCAACTCTACCAAAAAAACAAAATGTTTATATATATGCGTATGGAAAAATATGAAGTAATAACAATGAAGAATTGCAGACTGCGCCAATAATGGCCTGTATAATTAAAAAAAAACTTGGTGATAATTACCAGCCTTACGAAACGCTTTCGACGATTCATATCCAACGAGATTTATTAATTGCCGTAATTAAACGAAAACAATTTGAAACAATAACTTCTTTGATGTAATAATGGTAAAATTTTCGAGCAATATGCAGGAGCGATGAATGAATTTAGAAATAATAAAACAGTTTTAATATTTATGCAGCAATTATCGATAGCAATATCGTCGGAATTATGAGCTGTATAACCCTCACACTTGAAAACGGGCTTGGTACATCGATATAGAAAGAGAGGAGTAAGCGAAAACGAGAGCGTAGAGAGATGGGAGGTTTTACATGACACGCATCGATGCTCCGGTGCAGTTTTGATACGAAGCGCTATTTCATGCCAATAAATATGGACAATTCGTGTGCCACCGGCAATATTGCGTGTCCATACCGATGCATACACTCTGTGTAAAGCAATGGATACATGCGATACAGGAAGGGAATCGAGGATGAGCTTTTGCCGTCAGTTTCGATGATTTATCAGCGAGAGGCGCGTGTGCTGGCAGGAAAATGATACAAAATGACGCCCGAGCAATAATAATGTCGATTCCGCGTGCCGAGCGCACAAACTCTCGTGCACCGAACACCATTTGCATCGCATCTCCTCTATTTGTCTCTCGTACGTGTGATTTTCATCCTCGGGATCGTATATGCAATGCTGCATAACTGCAACGAACATTGATAGCGTTCGATGTGATGGAGGAAATCGGTCCATCGTCGTACCATTATGAATTAATATGTCACTATAAATTTGTGTTTATGCCTTTGGCTTTGGCTCAGCCTCATTACGAATGGGATTCTAATCTGCTCCTTGGACTTATAAATAAATCAACATTTTTGAAACTGTACGAAGCTTCGAAGTTTTTTCACGTTATTGAAGAATTAAAAACACAAATGAAAGTTGCACTGAAAAGCCGAAATATATCGTGCAGCAAAAGAGAATAGAACGAGACGAGATTTACGGATCGCGTTTATGCAAACAATAACGGTTTCTCGCGCGCGCGAGAGACCTCCGGTGGGTATAACGGGGCGGAAAGCGGGTGGGGAGTAGTAGGCGCTTGCATACATAGAAAAAGCTGTTCAAGTGCCTTTATACGCGAGCTTTACTGGTACTCGTTTAAAAGCCCCTTAATATCTCTATGTGCATATAAAAATATACAGATAAACACGTAGACATGTATTCCACGTTTATTTCTCTCTCTGCTCATCTCTCTCTCTCGCAGTTTTTAGTCTCTCCCTCACTCTCTCACTTTTTTACTCCTTACATATATGTCTTGCGGGTTCGTAAAAGGATATCGCGGAGCTCAGGGTTTGAGGCTGTTTCACTCTCGTAAGGCTAGGCCGTTCGACTCAATGATTCACCGGGTAATGGAGACGAATGCGCCCATAACTTCTCGTCCCTCACAGACCCAATCGTACCAAAATGTATATATGTACTTACACAGTATATATACGTATAATTCCTATACAAAAGTACCGACAATGTTCCTTTACCCATGCTCGCGCGCGACGAGCAAGAAAAGACTTCGCGCGTTTCTTCCCAGTTGTCCTTTATCGTTTATTTTGCTGCTTCGACTCTTTTGTAATCCTCGAAGGTTGCAACACATCGCGTCACCGGGCCGACGCGGTATTTACAACGGAGCTGAGATCGCCGATTTACAATCTCATCGATCACTCGCGTCACGTAAAAGTCCTTACGCAGTCAGAACCAATCGGGATGTTTTATGGGATATGAAAAAACGTGCATCTCGTTATCACGAACGCGCCTCATTGTCTCGGTGGTTAAGTTCCACATTTCTCGAAGGATTGAAACTGACGAAAATGATTTTCTCGTTGAATGGCCGTGATTGGAACTCGCTCGCGAACGAAAATCGATTTCACACCTGCGGTCCATCCGTTCTCGGGGGACGAGCCATATTTTTATTTAAGCTCGATAATCGCAAAAAAGGCAATGAAAAACAAAACTGTTATAATAAATAAAAAATGAGTAAGATCGATGATGAACTTTCTTCGAATCGTTATCGACGATCCCCTTACCCCATCGATTTTACTCAGGTTTGTGTGTATACAGCCCTCTTATATGTACACTCCACGCAAGCTCGGATGCAGGTGAATTGCACGCGCGAGGCGCATTACCGCTGGATAATGGGACGCAATTTCTGGGCTCTTTGCTTTCGAGTGGTTTCACACCTTCACACAAGCTGTACGTAAGGACCAAAAGTGAGAGAAACGGAGAAAGGGGGAGAGATAAAGAGTCCGAGAGAAAAGAGCGAGAGGGAAAGGATAAAAGGGAAAATAGCCTGGATACTGGCGTGTCCGCATCACGTTGTGGCGCGAGAGAGGACTCGTGAGGATTACTACGACGCGCCAGTTGCCTCTCACTCGCTCGCACTCTCCTTTTCCCTCTTTCCACTCTTGGGATCGTCGAGCGAAGGGGTTAACTTGATAACCACGCGGTAACCGCGGCTCTAACCGACCGGAGAATATAGCGTAATACTATGAACAAGAAAGATATATAAATATATTTATTATGGATATAGATATATATTAAGTATACTACGGACATGATTATTGTATGTACAGAGTAGTGCGCCATAATTCGTATAAAAGCCAAGTGTATAACATTGCCGCTGTTCTTATAGTCCCCCGACTCCCCAACGACCATTCTTACTTTATAATACACATACATACACGAGCGTATTATGCGCTATACACTTCCGTACGTGATTATACCTCAAGACACGCTCTCATCCCTCATGATGAAAAACTTAACACCTTTCGTTCTTCCGATATACTCTGTCGAACGTGCCTCCATATCCTTTCAATACTGGGCTCCGTTTTACATGCATGCAGTCAGAATTGCATTCTTCCGATGCTTGTATGCGCGGATATTTATTTCCCCATTTTAGCCACCCGCGGTTGCAAAATTAGTTCTCATTTCATGCACCAACCGATTTGGGAATTATGGAGAGACTAAAACGACGTGATTTCGTGTAGACACGCAGTATGCAGAACGTTATTAGCGATCTTGACTTTTTACCTCGTTATTTATTTTTTTTCAAACTCATCTTGTCGTTTTTTTACAAACCAGACTGGATGATCTGAGAGATTCGATGACATTCGCGGTAATTTGAAAATTCGAAAGTGAAATCCGATTTGCGTAACTCGATGTGGAGAATCGTTGGCAGGAAAAGAGAACGAAACGCTTGATATCGTGCAAGATTATTCCCATTCAATATTTCTAATTGTTTTATTGGAGCTGCTTGAATTGAATCTAGAATAAATATTCCTGAATAGAAAGATCGTTTTGAGATAAAAGGAATAGAAAAAAGGAAATAATTTCGTCCCGTGATGATGATTAATAGAACATGACAATAATATAGTTTCTCACTCTTTGAATAGGTGAAGATTTTGATCGAAAGGTAATAGATATTGGTGTAGCATTTTAACACTGAATACCACTGAGAGCTGAGCATTAGCAAGCTATTTGTAAAAGAGTGTCATGACCTCCCGCGGCTCGACAATGCCAGGAAGGTGTTGCACGTCGGTTATCTCACAGCGTGACTTTTTTCTCTCGTTCTCGTTCCTAAAGTATAACTTTCCTTTGGTGCTCGAGTGCGAGTCACTGCGTGCGTTAAATATATGTAATGTTAGCCATGTATCCGCGCGGTTGGCTGCCCAAGAGCTTTTGGTTCACCGCATGTGGCCGATCGAGCGAAAAAAATCTTTTTTTTTCACTCCGAGGCGTCCAACGATGCTTGGCAAGCGTCTGAACCCTGCATTCAGCCCCTTTTTGACGCTGCTACTTTTTCTCACCCGCTGTTCTACAGTGATATGTATCCGAGAACCAACAAAAGAGACATTCTCGATGCGTGTAAAAAAAAATCTCATACTTTTGGCCTGCTGATCGCAAAGTCACAGGATTTTTTAGAATTTCGTAAATGATCCGCAACATTTCTTCCAAACATCCAAATAGTCGAACGATCCTCAAGCGAACGATCGGCTGACGATTATAATGGCTAAATCGCGATTAATGGTCCGTCTAGAACGTTTCATTTAATCGCTAACGTTAATCGAATCAATATCGAAAGGATATTGCAATTGGTAGAACGTTTATAATGCACGAACAGGTTCATTAACGATCAAGGTTTCCTGTACAAGGTCAAATGCTTAAGAAACATTCTCCTAGAGATACAAGATACGAAAAGTGAATGCCCATAAGGTATGTATGTGTATAAATATATCAACATTGAAAATCTACAATATAAATCGTACCCGCTTGAAAATATCCTTCGATCGTTCCTCTCATCGGTCCCTTACATCGCTTTTATCCCCTTTGCGCCAAGAAATCAATTAATTCCCACATACAAACTCGGTATAGGTTGCACCTCGATTTCGAGCGCGCACAGTATATCTCGATTTCTTTCGTGCGTTGCTCGGGGTATGAACACATGTGATATACAATATAAAACACGAAACATTGGATATTAGACTCAAGATTGAGTCTGGGATGCAGAAGAGAGCCACACAGCGAGTTCTGTTTCGTTTCATTAATCTCACATGTACGATCATAGAGGGCCTTGTCGATATACGCGAGAATTTCTCGAGAAGATTCTGCAGGAAGATAAAAATGTGCGTGCGGATTTCCGCGCCGTTTCAATAAAATCGTCAGCAAGAAATATTCACTTGTGTAAACGTTCAAAAACGGAGTGTTTCGGTGAACGTAGAAATATCATAAACTAAAGATAATCAAGAGTTGAGCAAACAGAAACTTCATCACGCTGAGTGCGTGACTTCGTTCGGTTATTTTGCGCTTACGTCGTCCAGAATTTATACCGCGAAGGAAGGCACGAGGGAGGAAAAGTAAAAAAAGGTTCGGTCACTCGATAAGAGACATGCGGGAGTTTCGTATTTGTTTATGAATCTTATGAGCTCGGAAGATGCAATTTCGTTCAAGTTTCAATATGGCTACGTAGGGTAGATAAGAAAGTGGAGTAATGTTTGTATAAATATTTTTTTTTCAGCGAGCTTTTATACGTTCACATATTTTAAAGCCTACGCATGTGGAAACGTCCGCGAAACATTTTATCACATTGGTTCCATCGATAGAGCGTCTTGAAAATAGCCGGAGGACGCCTATCGTGGGTGTAGAGTGATTTATTTACTTGCAAGCTATGAACGATCAGTCCTCAGTACCGTGTGCATCGCAACTACAATAATGCATTTATATACGCGATGTACTTAAAGTTATTTTCCAAGCTGCAGGGCACAGTCAGAATTCGATTTATTCCAAAGAAAAAAAAGTTTTCTGCTATTTTTCGTTCTGCGATGCACCGTTGATGAGATAATTATCATTAAAGGACAGCCAGTCACCTGCGTTGATTAGAAGCGGGCGTAGCCAGCGCGTGGAGCGATAACGCTGAAACCGATCCACCGTGACTGGGAGCGTACGCTACTTCGAGCTACTCTTTCGCGATGCTCCGAATTGGCTGACAATTATGAATAAGAATCTCGCCAAAGGTGCATCGGAGGGAAAAATCGTTCTAGACTTTTCAGAATTGTGGGTTTTTTTTTTAATTTTGATAACAGTGACGACGACTTTTGGGATTCTCTGTACTAGCAGCCATGCTTTAAAAACGAACTGGTCAGCGAGGCTGATATTTTAATAGAGAAAGGGTCATGCGCGCAGGGTAAAAGCGAAGAGAGCGTGATGCTCGACCATCCATCTCTCGCCCCCGCTTTTGTGCGTGTACACGCTCAATTTCGCATAAGGAAATCACGATGCATCGCGTAACAGTATCCGTGTACATGTGATTGTGTTTGTGTGTGCGAGTGGCATGAATTCTGGTGCGAATACAATGGGGGGGCTTTTCGAGAGCAACGAAAATAAGCCACGAGAAGTGAAGCTCCCCGTAACGAGGTGAAAGATAGAGAGAGAGAGAGAGAAGGAGCCAACGTTCTGTTCAGGAAGGAAGACTGTTTGTTACTATTATCTTGCAATCGTGTTTTGCACGTTGCTGTCGCTACAAATCGCACCCAGAGACAGAACAAGAGAGAAGGAAGATTCCACCCTTCCTGAATTTCACCATCGTTATGTTCGAAACGAGCCCGGAGAATTATCGTGCAGATACCTTGATGTATATTTGCTGACCAGCGAGGGAATCTAGAAATTTTATTCAGCACGAAAGCTTCGAAACAAATTAGAAACCACGTTTGAAATAATAATCAGATAATTTAATCGCATGAAGCAATTGAACACTCAATGCAATAATTAGTTTCTAATTTGTGGTCCAATGGATTCGAATCGATAACGTTCGAACTTATTTATGCAGTTTTATGCAAAATTCTCCAGTATATACGATTTTATCTCACAAACGTTAAGAAAGAGCGGTGATTTTTCTTTGAGAAAGATATTCTTCTGTGGGTCAGCAAAACCTAATCCATCGGCTGAGTCGGTCGCTTCGGATCAGCGTATTCTCACGATGCCACCCCCGCGTTCGTTCTCGTGACGCTTTCCCATACACACCACACATACACATAGATCTACGAGCGAGAACCGACATAGTCTCCAGAATCTCTGAGACTCCGGCACTGGGTTAGGTGCACGTACATGTATATGCATGATGTATAGATATATTTATATATACCTTATACCATAGTTCGAAGGTTCGGGATAAGGCAACGTTTCGACGTTGTTTTTTGTGTCTGGCGGGCCCTTCGGTGCGCGGATGGGTCCAGGGCCCCGCCACGATTTAGTGGCCCTAATTGCAGGGTTCGGCTATTTAATTACCGGGTTTGTCGGGGCCCCTCCGCAATGCACCCCCCTCGCCCTTCTCTTCCACCCTTTTTCTTCCTTACCTCGTTGTATCACGTCGATCCTTTTCGCTTTCCTTTGCACACATGTCTCTACACAAACCCGAGTACATTCATGCTCTACATAGCTCCATAAAGAAATGTTCGTGTATATATATACATGTGTATATTATAAAATTTATATAGATTTTTATCTTCGTATGCTCTGTGTGAAATAATACATCATTCGTCACAACAGCGTTCATTTGCACTGCGGAAAATCCTCGACTATGTACGAATCTGGCACTTGCAGAAGACGCAAAGATCCAATGCAATTTCGAGATAATTTTTCAAAATTTATGTACAGCGAAAAGCTACGATTTCTGGATCATCGAAATCTATGTCATCGAATTTTGTTCAGTCCACCAAACATCTGATTGTTCAAGTGATTTAATTTTCTAACCATGATATGAATATCGCTCGCTACGTCTGTATTGTTGTTAAATTAACAAATTTAAATTTGTTCGTAATATTTTGGTGAGTCTCCAGCCTTGGTTTCTCAGCGTATGGTGATGGTTATCGTTTTTCTTAATTGTAAATAGCGTATAATATGGAGAATTGAGTGTTCATTATTGATGGAGTATTTTCTCGCATATTCGGTTTCTTTTGTAATCGATTGCAATGACTGATAATACGTTGGTTAGAAAATTAACAAAAAATACTCACGTTAAAGTTTCATGGAAGGTTTTTCGGGCTTCATTTCCCTTGAACTTCTCTCTTCCCTTCACAGGCTACGGGGAACTGTAAGAACGGGAAAGAGAGAAGGAGAGAGAGAGAGAAACACAGACAGACAGAGAAAGAGCCAAGCGAGGTCCACCATTTTATTTTACACCCACGCAATATATTAACTTCCCCACTCTGCATCTTCAGGACTGGCGTTCGAGGCTCGTTCGGACTTCTCTGCGGGCCTACCACAGAAGAGCCACAGAAACGAAGCATATATCACCTTCAACTCTTTTCTCATGCCCACATATATATTAATATTATGTTTTGAGCCCTCCTCCTCGGCGAGAGAATTCATATTCGCGACGCCATATTGGTAACGTCGTATAAAACAATGTTTTTGCTACGACTAAATAATCACGAGTTCTAGCAAAAAAATCTAAACGACAATCATTAATATACTCACGTTTTACCGTCTCAGTAAACCGAGTAAATTATTTCAAAGTTTATCTTAGTGAATCTTCTATTGAGATTAATAGTCACGGATCATGCAATGCGTGAATCTTCCAAATTAGCTCTCGGGAATCTATGCGTCGTTCATCTTGAATTTCAGAGACAGAGAGTGAGAAGGGGGAGAGCGAAAGAGAGCGAGTGAGCGTGTGTGAGTATTTTGAGGCACCAAGACCCGGGAGAAAGAGATGAATATCTCGTGTGTCATAAATCTTGTGAATGAAAAGAATGAAGGAAAGACAAGGATGGACGATATACGAGGGAGCGAGAAGCGTTACTGATAAACAGTGACCACCATCATCACCGCGAAATATCGGAGCACTGCTGCAGCCGGTGAATCCTCGCACATGAGGAAATATCTCTCGCTGTAAGATCTCTGTCTCTATAGCAATACTGGAATCTTTTAATCGTCGCTAATAACAGGCTGCATCGGTAAGAACGTTGCTATACACTCCGCTCTCAAAAGCGGCTACCAAATGATTGATAAGTCCATAAACCAACCGTTCCTTTTTTCGCGGGGGAGAAGGGAAGAAGAACCGAGTTGTGTATTCGTGTAGGAAAGCTGTCAAAGAGAAAGAGAGAGAGTGAGAAAGATGGAAACAAACGACCAAGACTCCTTTGCCCGAAGGATAAACGAATGACGAAAAGCAGATGAGAGAGACACACACACACGGTGATCGTTTCATCTCACTCACACAATAACCCGCAAAAGCCTCGATATACTAACTAACCCATGAGCACATTGACGTCGCAGCAGGGGAGGAGAAGATTTCTGTTGCTTTGGTTACTCCCAGAGGTTTGCTCTATGTGCATCCTCATGTGTATGTGTTTATACGTTTGCATCCATGTGTTTTTTTTCTTTGGCCCCCCGGGTGACGTAGTGACGAGATGATGACCGGCCAGAAGAGTCGGAATCATCGTGATTACCCCGCCCGCGTAACCCGTAATGCTGAGAGGAGCGCACACTTGCCACCGCGGTTGCTTCCTCGATGGGGGTTTATATAGCCTTCCTGACATTCGACAGCAAGCAGCAACCTATGTATATAAATATATATCGGTGTGTTTGCTTGCAAATATATCTATATAAACACACGAGCCAGATCGTTCGCTTATCTCACTCTTTTACTTCCCGTTTAATCGTCGGTTTCGCCAACTGGCACTTTGTCCGCACTCTCCCCTCGCCGACCATTATACACAGACATAAACTTCAAGAGATTCCATCCTTGATTCCGGATTGCGCACTCGAAAAAAGTTACGATCGATCCGTGCGCCCTCGAAGAATTAATGAAGCAAAAAAACTATGCGAGTGTTGAAAAAAAGGAATTGACAAAGTTGCATCCACTTGGATAATCTCCTCGTCCACCCCCTCCAGCAAAAATTATCACATCGATCGTCTCCCCATCGCATAATCATAAAACAAGGTCGTGCATAACATCCCCAGGTCCCGCCGAGAAATATTTACAAACACAAACAAAAAAACCACTCGTTCAACCAGCCTCAAGACTGCTTTAATGGTTATTATATCGCCAGAGTTGTAATACCGGATCTGTAATCAAAATGCGAGAGGGAGATAGCCAATTGGAAAATTTGTTGAGAGACACACGTAAATAAGTCGTCCGGGAAGGCATATGCAGCCCTTCTCGTACATCACTGCTTGGGTACACGATCAGCTAATTCCTTTTGCCACGATCCCGATCGATGATTAAAACTCTCGATCCTTGTAAAATTCTCCTCGCAGTGTGCCTCCTCGATAAACCTTTCCCTCTCTCGCTTGCTCGCTCAGCTATAAAATTACGACGACCCGATCCACCCGTTCCTGATCGCACGGAGAAAAATTCATTCATTTCATTCAGCCTTCATTCAGCTTGAAACGTTTCAGGTTAATATTCCTCCGGTCAAGTCACGTTTTCTCAGAGTCAGCTCAAACTCGATGGGCTTTAGTTTGGACCATTTCTTTCATAGCAATTCACGTTGTTTTACAATTAAAATTACGTTTTTTTTTGCTGCATGAATTCTTCCCAACAACCGAATGGGTTTTTTCGCAGTAAACTACACGCTCGAACCAATCGTACAAAAATGCCTCGGACCCCACGCATGCTCAGATGCATTCTCGACCTTGAGGCAATGCAAAAGCATTTCGTATCAAAGTGCAAGATCTTTTCTCTTGCACGAAGAGCAGCATCCAACCAGGTGCTTACCACAAGTACAAAACAATTCATTCTCATTGTGCACATTTTGTAATCACGATGTTTACCAAGAGTAAATATACCAGAAGACCTCTTCTCGGTGCCTGCTTCACAGAAAAATGTACTATCAACCGTCCCCTTTGCAAAGAATCGCGATCAAAGATTTTTTTCGACATCTTTGCGACGAGAACGAATGTGCTTCCTTTTCCGGCCGGAAAAAAGGGGACGCGCTCGAATTCCGGTGTTACGGAATCACTTCTGCGCGCATTCTATGACTTTTATCCCTGGCTCCTACCCTTTTTTATAAATAGTAAGGAAAAGGGTGAGCTGTCTGGGTTTCGAGCATCTTCTATACGACTCGATCCCGAAATCCTTGATTTTTTTTTTTCATTTGTGTTTTGAAATCCAAGGAGAAAAGAGTAACGAATTTTATCTCAACAGACAGTTTTGCTCCGTCCGTAATGAAAGATTTGCAAAAATGAAGAAAAGTGTCACATTTTGGGCAATTTTTAAATGAATCGTGATACCGATGATTCGAAAAAATGGCTAGTCAAGGCGATTTTTCTTAACGCCATGTTGGGTGGTACTCAAGATTAGTGTTGTGAATTTCGTCAGTCTCTTGTATAGCCGAAAACATATTCTGAAGCTTTTTTAATTGCGGAGAGCGCGCGTGCAAGGGGTTTGCTTGTCTGGCTATTATTCTTTCTCTCTTTTCGAACATAACTCCACGAGCACACTGCACAACGCCAGTAACTGCAGCGCCAATTTTTTTATTTTCGTTTTTTTGAAAGAGTTCCTCAAGACTTGGCGGAGACGAAAAATAAAAAGAGCTGTTGCAGTGTATAGGCAAAGAGAAAGAGATATATAATAACAGACTGCGTCCATCTTCGCGTTCATTCGTTCTATCTCTTCGTTTTTCTTTTCTCTCTTTCGCATCTACGAGAACGTCGACGCGCAAGAAGAAAACGCCGCGGTCGACAGTCCGTTCTTTCGCGTCCGACCGTCTGTCTGTCCGTTTCTTGAGCACTTTCATAAATAGGATCCAAAGAGAGCAAAAAGGATACCGCTTCTCGATTTTTCATCGCCTATTTCTTTCGTTTCTCTCTCCTTTTCTCTTTGTCTTGAGTCGCGGACCGCAACTCTCTGGAAAACACACACTCATTTCATCTTGTTAGCCACTACACGTCTTTTCCACAGGACTCGTTCCCCTTACCCTCTCCATTTCCCGTTTAGAGACCAATGGATAATGAGGCCGCGAGGGCTCGTTAATCTTCGCTAACGCGATCGCATGATCCCTGCGTTCGATCGTTGCACCTTTTTTCCCCCTTGTCTCGTTACGGAAAAACTCCTCCCCTTCCAGAGCACCTGGTGTTGCTCTTCGAGAAAAATGAACTTGTTTTATTTGAATAAAGTTCATCTGCTTACTCAACGTTCGAGAAACGTCCAAATTTTTAATGAAAAGGCAAGAAAAATACTTTGAAGAATCGGACCGAAAATATCTCGAAATTCACGAACGATTTTTTCATGGGCTAACGACATTAGTTTTTGGCTACCAGCGAATATATCACCCACGAACGGTTCCCACTGCATCGGATTACACACCCCATTTAAAGCTTCTCCTTCATCGGCGAGCTGAGCATTATTGTGTCCTCTTACAAGGCACTAGGAAGGAAAAAAGAAACGCGACCATGAATGGGCGCGTTTCACCCGTTCGCCCAAGACTCTTTCTCTCTCCTTTTTCTTCATCGCTCGTTCATTCATGCTCTCGGGTGTACACTTCGTTGTGTATTATTCTGTTGAAATATATCAGGGAGTATTTTAAAAAGATCAACGATGCCGCCTCCGCCGACTTCCTGTTTCAAACATATTCCATATTAAAAAGAATTTATATCGAAAAATATTAATGAAATCATTTGTTACGTTTTTAAAAAAATAAAAATGTTACAAAGTTTCAATGTCTCAACTATTTTTCCCTTCGAAACAACATTTTTTCCGTAATTTTTTGGCGCATCTCTCCGAATTCCTCGGCGCCAATTATTAGCACAAGGTTCGAACCCAAAGTTTTCACACAGCACACGCGATGAGTGTAAATCATTGACTCGTTTTTCTCAATACTTTGTTCTTAATGGCTCAATTATTCGCGCTTTAGCGCGTAACTCGCATTACTTTTTGTATGCCGACGCGTATCTTCCCGTGTACTTGCGGTCGTTAGATTTTCCACGTGGGTACCGAAGTGTGTTTCACGTTGAGCATGGTTTCGCGGCTTTGAGCTTGTACCCCGCTATATATATCGAAATAATAACAATAGATGAATGTATATCGCGTACTCAAGGCCAAAAAGTCGTAACTGGCGTGAATTTTCCTGCTAAACCGTCAAAATTACAACCTTTTGTTTGTCAGTATTGAGCGCATATAAATATGCGCTACTGGCACGCTAACTGGGCAACTCGCGCGAACGAGCAAAGCGAGTTCTCTCTCGTCGTCACACCGCTCGAGTCCAATCAGATAATAAACCTTAATGGCCGCTCATTTTCACGGTGAAAGAATTAAATGCCGGGCTGCTAGGCTCAACGATGAAAATGTGCGACAAAAACAAAAAATGACGAGTTTTAGAAAAATTAATAACAAAAGAGACACGAGAGTTAATTGAAAATTATATAATAGACAAAACTGAGCATCGCGTTACATTTGGTACGGAATCGTTGTTTGTGACAGCTGAAATAATTGCTGCGTGAAATACAAGGAACATGATTACTTTCAGTTTAATGAATATATAATTATAAAAAGGAGTTTTAAAAATAATTGCAATTAATACCTATCGGGGCTTACGATCTTTTTAAAACGATGCCTCGTTCACGAAGTATTTTATGGGCAAATGAAGATGGCGATAAATATTGTAACGTATCGGGTGTAGAGTGAATAATTCGCATCGATCACGCCATTGGACAGTGACGATGAGAGCAAAAAGTCTCGCTTTGACCTATGGAAAATCGAAAGCCCGATATTGCGGCGAATTGCGGGTATTTCTCTCGTGTCCCGGGGATTTTTAGCGGCTTTCACGTCTCTGTACGGACTGCGCGATCGGTGCGCAACGTTTATTAACATTTTATCTCGCGTGGTTGCTTTAAATGTCGCATTACCATGCATAGTACCCGCGACATTACGATTTCCACGTCGATAACGTGTTCGTTCGACAATACGAAATGAAATATCCAACATAGATTGTCTGACATTTCACATCATTCCCCTCCGATTAATTACTGAGTTGGTCTCAGCAGGCCATGATAAGCAACGTCACCTGAAAAGTTGTCTTTTTTTTTCTTCTCTTCCTTACTCCGAATCGCCATTATTTCTTCCATCGTTCGCTCTCCGTACGGTGTGCGCTACGAGGATGAAGGATGATGGCTGCGGCGTCTTAAAATCGTGCGCGATAGAGCAGCCCAGCGTCTTAATTGGCCGACTAATTGGTCGAGAGGCTCCGTCCCACCAGACGAAGAAAGAAAAATAATACGAGACATAGATCGTGAGACTATATTCGACTCTCTCGGTTTCGAATCTTCGTACAAATGCCCAGAACGATCGTGGGACAAACGTGAAAAGTTGTACCGATGACGAGCACATATTTCATAAGATAATGCACTTCGCTCTTTCTATTAGTATACACGTATGGGTTTAATCTTCCCGGGTAATTATCTTTTGGAATTAAAAAAAAAAAAACCCTCCTGAAAGCTTGTCCGTACATGGAGATTTCCCGGGAGATTACACGCGTCCGAAAATATCCAAGGGATAACCGTTAAGGAATAATTAAACGTACAAAACGAAAACGCAACGATAGAAAATTTTACAAAAATACTGCAAGTCCAATAAAAACAATATCGCGATCCTTCGATTTTCTTGTCAAACATTTGAATAAGCTTATTCAGCGCAAGGGATCAAATTGATAGACTTAACAAATTGCACATTTTCTCGCTTAGACTATTCGGAAGAGTACGACGCAGCACCCCTCGTTCCACCTCCATCTCCGAATAGAAAATGAAGAATTAATAAATTCAAAAAATTTCAAGAGAAAGAAGGAGAAGTGGAACGAGTAGAGAGTGTTGCACGACCCCGAGGGAAGGGAGGAGGGAGTGAAAGAAGGAAAAAGCAAAAAAGGAAAAAAGAGAGAAAGAGAAGTCCCACGTGATCATAAGAGAGAGTTTTAATTGGTGGAGAGTTCCGAGGGGGGAGTCTAAATCTTGTTGGTTATATTGTGTGTGGTGGAGTAGAGTGGAGCAGAGAGTGGGAGATTGGGGGTAGGAGGTGTTCGAGGGGGTGATGGGCCACGCGAGAGAGGATTTCTCGATGTAGTGGAACGCGGGGAAGGTTGTAGCTTGAAAAACGATATAAGATGAAGAGACACACACAGAGATGTGGATGAATGTGTGCAAACACACATAACAAGAGATGAATATGTATATAGAAAGAAAAGAGGGACAAGAGAGAGCATCTCGATGATACGGTTTGGTCGGCGGGCGCGTGGAAGCGGTCGCAAAGAGGGCGGTCTCGCGGAGCCCCACCAGCCAACAAACACCTTCTCTCCGGGATGTTCGTCTGTACAAAAGCTCAGCACAACCTGACTCCAATCTCCAGCATTTGCCTCTCATTCTAACACGTATCTATCGGATTTTCTCTCGCACTTACGCACACTCGAGTGTTTCTGATTGCCCGAGCCACAACCCCGATCTTTCTTTCCCGAAGAAACTTAAGGGGGACCCACGCATATTGGACATGTGTGTGCATGCGCATGAGTATCAAGGCGCCTACGCGCACGCAACTCTTGGAGTTCTCTCCGCAGAACGCCACTAAACATACACATATGTTTATAAGATGGTGTATATGTATGTGTCGGTCTGTGGGGAACCTATCGGGAGAAGGAGAACCACCATATAGTTGTGACGCTCCGTTACATACTTGTGAAAGCCACGTATTCATGTATTATCCGTATACGTAGTATATACTTGATACACATGTATATTATCACATATAGATATCCCGATGTATAGAGCGCGACCTGGAGCCGGCTAGCCGCGGGAAAGATCCGCCTCCGCGCGAGCGCCGCTCGAGCCGCACGCTTCTCTCGAAAAACCTCAGTTATAATTGTTACCCGCTGAGAGAAACACCATTCACACCGTGTGTTTTCTATACTTCACTACCTAATAATTGTTCAATCTGCGTACATGAGGCCACGCTCGATATGTGGCTTCGCGTATAACAAACCTCTTCTTTGTACACATTAATGTGTGCAAATACGTATATTTTCATGGGACCTCTTTATTTTACAATGGCGACAGACGAGTGTGAATTCCCTGTGGTTTAATTGATACAGTTGCTATTTTTGCCCCATTGCGCTAAAGAAAAGTCGAATTCATTGACGCGACTGTCTCGTCTCAATATATTATCCACCTAAAGATATATATACTCGTGTCTCTAACTTCTTTTCTTTTTACTCGCGCCTCCATGTATGTAGTTCACAGTCGGAAGAATATTCCTCATCACGTCGTGTGCGAGAGCGTCAATTACAGTGATTACAAACGTGTTCTCTCCGAATATCTTTCCGACTTGTTTTTCTTTTTACATTGACTCGCCTGTACGCATATATACGAATGTATATATTTATACAGCAATGTATTGAGATACCAATTTTGGAGATCAATCGATTTGGAACTCGGACCAACGCTCGTATTGTGGATACATCGATATTACTACACAGCCAACATAATCCGCAGCGCTTCTCCAAAGATATCGAAATTGGCGTTACTCCGAGAAACTCAGAGAGAAAAAATTCAGCAGCCGCCGCTCGGAAATTATACGCACTTGCAAAATTATACTCGAGCATTACGCGAGATCAGCTATGCGAATAAAATACGTTTCACCTGCTGCTCCAACGTCCTGGAAATGTTCTCGGTCGACGACGAATCTCCCATCTCCCGCGTAATTTTTACCCTCAAGTACCCGAATGACCAGCGATCGAATTCCCGATAAAAACTCCTTCGATCTATAAATCATTCCGTAATTTTTATCCCTCGTGATTCAACAGCCGCAATAAAACCTGACGAGGAGAATTATTCCCCTGGACAATTATCCGTCGAGCTCGGTTTACATATATTTATAAACATACCGGTTGGTTTATAAATTTCAAAAACTTTTCGCGATATTAATCACCGAGTGACTACGATGAATTGCGCTTATCAGTATCCGCAGCCTGCGCATCCACAAAACGTTATGATGCAGAACGGAAATCAACCGAATCATCATTCCACCACTGACACCGAATTTCTCGAGGTAATTTTTCCTAAATTCTCCATTATCTTTTCGACCGACAAAAATAACGATATCATTATATTTCTATGAAATCTGACAATACACCGTAATTTGCACGTGAAATCCAACGTAAGAAGGGAAAATGCAATGAAGAAGGAATTCTGAATTAATTGATAAAAAAATATTGTAACGATCGTGTACGCAGTCACGTTAAAAGTTTATCAGAACGTATCAATCTCGGCGCGTGCTCGTGGACATCTCGTAAGAAAAAATATGTAAGCTCATAAAAAATCCGTAGCGCAATGAAATCATCAAGATTAACTGGACGTCAGTTTTTATCAAGACAAGAGCGCTATACTTAAAGAAAAATTGTGATATCAAACAGTCCCGTAAAGTTCGCTATTTAGAGGAAAATATTGCGCAGCATGGAACATTTTTCAGGCTGAAGCCAGTAATTATAAAAGTACGATGAGCGTCGTGCGAGCATGCGAATGATCGGTATCGTCCTAGACATATGTTATGTGCCATAACTACACGAGTATATTAAAATCAGTCCTCATAAGTCCACATAAACATATATGTATACATAAGATACCGGTATCGGTAGCAAAACTTTTTTTTCTCAACAAGCACTAGCTCAGAGATTACGATTCGCGAAAAAAAAAAACTCTCTTACGAATCGTCAAAATCCGATAAATCACTGACGTGCAAAAGCATCCGCAGACATTTTAATAACCGACGATTCAATTAATCAATTCAAGCCGGAATATTTATCGTGGGAATGAAAAAAAAAAATTATGACGATATGCGGAACTGCCAGGAGGCAAATTTTTTTTCGCTGCAAATCAGAAAGGAGCCTTCTCGGATGAGATTCTGTGAGCAGAGGTTTATATCGAGACGCCAGAACTTCTCGATTCCTACCCTCGGGCAACCCTCTCCAACGGGGGCGCTTCTCTCTCTCTCTCTCTCTCTCTCTCTGTCGTTCCTCGAGCCCTCTGCTTCGCTTTGACGCGATGTACATAACTGTACGTCTCATATCTATTTATAGGGCAAATTGTAAGGACAAGGTTGCTCCAGCAACTAGTCGGTGTCGACGAACGCACAGCTTCCGCTATTTAAGCTCCCCGGTTGTCGCTTCCTTAACGATATTTGACAAGTTCGAGACAAAACGAGTTCTTCGATGCGCAAGAGCTGATAATTTCGTCTTGGGCGGTCTTCCCCTTGCCATATCGTTAATTGTTCATCTCCCCATAGCTGCCGTCTCGTTCGCAGCATCCTGACTGGCCAATACGCGACGAGGTTATCCCGAATTCTTGAACGCGTCACGCACTCTCCGCCGATTCAAACTTCCGTCATTCAATTTATCCCATTGCCAATTGGATCGCGATTTTAACCCCATAAGCTCTCTTCCCTCGTCGCAAATACCTATAGACATTCCCGGACCACTCCCCTTTTGACGAATCACTCAACGAATCGAATACGCGCAATTTCCGCATTTTTTTTTTTTCAAAATATATCGTAGCAATAAAATCTCTGACAATAAATAGGAGGACGATAAATGCGATGAATAAATGAATAAATTATTTGCTTTCACATCAATCGATCCTTTGTTCGTTGAAATTAAAACTCCTGCCAAGATTTTCATAGCGCATTGTAATATATCGCACGCAAATAATAATCTGCTGCGTTATTGTTACCAGATTTTTGCCATCCGCGACATTTCATTCAGCAACACATAGATTCTCTTTGGATACAAAGACAACTCGAATGACGTCAGAGAATCTTCCACTTCCTTAACGAGCGAGTTACGTGAATGACTTTGTCGCTGCACTCGCGTGATTTTACTCCGTTCGTCGGCCACGTTTATTTTTTCTGCAACAAGATCAACGGTCAACGATGCTGTTTGAAACGTTCACGGATTGCAACTAATAAATGAACAGGGGACGCAGAAGTCAATTACTCCGTAACAATGGCGAGGGTGTCGCTAAATGTGACATGATTGGTTGTATCGCGTGAAAGATTTAGCAAAGAAGCGGCCAAGAGCTTTTTGGGGCGAATAAGAAAGGCGATTGCGAACAGATCAAGAGGAAGGAAAAAAAAGCGAGAGAACGGAAGAGCGAGGCTGCCAGGGGGGGGGGGGGGGGGTATTAATATAAGGGCTCGATACGTAATTATAGTGATTACCGTATTGCCAGGGGGCGGACGAGGGCGTCCCTCAGTTTGCACGTCATTTTGCAATCTCAACTACCAACCTAGGTACATGCGCGTGAATTTGTCGGTAGTTTTCGATTTAACAGGCGTCTTTTTTTTTGTTTTCACATTTTTTATTCTCCCTTCTCGCTTCATATAGATCTTTTTTTCTCCTTATGGAATTGTAAATGACGTCGCGCGTGCAGGGGACAGTTGATCGGCGAATAAGTGATGTAATCGCTGGAGGATCGTGAGGTCGAGAAGAAAGAATCGGTTAGGGGGTCAAAAATAACCGGAATTTCAACTTTACACATCGCCTGTGACAACATTTTATCGCTATCAGAAAAAGTAGGTTATTGGTTCATCATATCTGAGCTTGGAAACTTGGCAAAGTTTGCTGCATTCATTCTTCTCTGTTTTTGGAGCAATAATTGGATCTCATAAAGCCATTTTTCTGTATTCCAACGCAGAATTCTTCAAGTTTATTCTTTTTCACACAAAAAAGAGCATCTACGCAAACGTATGGAGAGTCTACAGACGTAGTAGTCGGCAGATTGTACAAACTGCACTCCCAAAGAGTTATAGAGTCTCCTAAAGAACACCCCATAAATCTGTGCTCCCGAGGTTCTTTGAGTTCTAGAAGCAGAGAGCTGCTCTCCTCTTGTAAGAATAGCGGCATGCGCGAAAGTACGCAGCGCGCGGTTATATACCAATCTTACGTGTACCAAAAGTGCTCGGTTGGGCTGCCGAGTTCGTAAATCAGTCGCAGACTCGAGTTTTCTGTGCTCTCTTTATCGCAAGGTGCTGCTTTCTATATAACACTAAGAGGGTAGATTCGTGCTGGTTGGAATAAAAGAAGATGGTGCCTGCAGAACTTACGTTCGCGTATGTTAGCCATTGGAGGTTAAAAACTACTAGTTCCAATAAAGTGTGTAGCCATCAGCGAAATGAAGTATGGGAAAACGGGGTTTTACAGTTTATTTCTATCTCTTTCCCTCGTTCGCCACTTTGAGAGAATCACATTGACTCTGATACGCGCGAGTGTGTGTTATAAGACCAACGATCGTATTATAACCTCGTCGAGTTTTGTTTTTGTAACACGTACCTTGCTATTAGTAATAATAATACAGCAATAAGTAATAATGATCGTACGGTAATAACAGAATAATAGTTATAGCCACACGCGCGTCAAGAAAATTCTACAGCTTGTATATGAGAAAGATTATGTTCTTTGGTAGGCACTGAAGTTTTAAAAAAATCAGCGAAAAGCAGCTGAGATATTTGCGTGATTGAGGATTCCCCTGTCGCCATCATGAGCTCTCGTTGGAAATCATAAAAAGAGTGCCGCTTTGTCGTCTTCTCGCTGTGGCTATACTTATCGTAGAGTTACAAGGTGAATCTTCATTTTCGGCCTTCCCAGGAGCTTTTGCCCGGTGAATGTACAAAAAAGAGCAGTCTCTTTCTGTCCTCCTCTGCCTCTCACTCTTTCTGTTTTATTCTCATTGGCGTAATTATTAGACCATCAGCCCAGCATCCCTCGTCGGCGGATCAACACATGGCAAAGCCGATGAAAGAGAGAGAGATAGAGGCTTGAGACAAAGTCCAGACGGGAACCAACGAGAGAGAGTGTGAAAGAAGCCAAGCAGGCGACGAGGCGCCTCTGGTCGCTCTTCGAATGCGGCTGCTACATCTTCGCTTCACATCACACACATACACATACACCTTGGCCGCCCTGTTATTATCCGCCCCCGTGGCCCATTTCCCTTTCAACCCCGAAGTCCTCTGTTCGCATATATCTGTGCCTTTCTCTCCCTCTCCTTTTCTCTTTCCTGCGCACCTTTTCCCTTTTTCTTTCGCTCTCATTCGCTCTGCCAATCAACGATCAATCATTGAAAGTCGATCTTGAGTGCATCGATCGAACGAGGCCTACGGAAGCCGATAAGTATAGATCTCACGTCGTCAGCGGTGACGACGGACGAACGAGAAACGTGCAGGTGTATAAAGGCTCAGCAAAGAACAAGTGAATCACGAAGTAACTGCATGCTCAAAGTTTACTTTTATACGATGCAGCAAAGAAACTTTCGTTCAATTGTTCTATTGCTTCCATTTTTTATTTTTATTTCTAGAAAGTTTTTTGAATATTTTCCTAGTATTGAATTGGAAAATTCATAAACTGAATCGTGAAGCTCGACCCTCCGATAACCCCGGCATCCCATCAAAATTCAGCCCCTGCATTACGGATTTTATTCATTCAAAAAACATCGCTTCCACATAAAAAAGAGAACGCGCGCTACTTCCTACTTCGAACCACATAACTAAAGCGATACCCTCGAGCCACGCATGAATTCGATAAATCTTTGGTCAAGAATGGATTCACCGGGAAGAGAATTTGAAAAGCAATGGCAACACGCGTTTCCCCAGTGTGGTTTATTTCGCGTTTTTAGGTGAAAGACGAAGATCACTCTCTCGTTTGCCACAACGGATATATGTAACAATGGTTGCTTTTCGGTTTTCTCATTCGCTCCTAGCACGCGTACAGATGATACGCCCATTGGCGATTGTGCTCCAGTCGGTCGCGTTAATATCCATCTTCCCGTTGCCATCATCGTTCTCTTCTTTCTTTCTCAATCTCTTTTCACATCTCTTCCGTCGTCTCTTGTATTGCAAAAAGAAAAAACCTTTACCAACGCTCACAGAGCCTTCTACTCGCCCTTCGCGCTTTCTCCTCCTGGTGGTTTCGCCGGATCCGACGGCACACAGAAGAGCCAACTCTGCTGCCATCAAACCCCACATACAACGTGTTCTGATCACACCACCTTTGTGGATCTATGACACGCGATATCCGCATCATCGCCCGGTCAACCTCTATAGCATCGTATATTCGCACCAAAAAATGGGCTGGGCATTCGTCGTACGTAATACGATTAATACAATCTCATTCTCTCGCGAACATATTACCATCAAAGCTATAACTTTGACCAACACCTTCCCTGCTCTGCCAACTCTTGCTTTTACATCACGTTTCATCAATTTGCCACCGCACTGGACTGACCCGTATATCATCATCGGGTTGCTTCTATCATTTCTCCGGCATCTATATTCCCGGGTGTAACATTTCAAGAGATCGTATTATCTTGACTCGCAGTAACTCGGCACCCTCGTTACTTCGTCAAATGAAATAATAATTGTCACCTTTCCCCCACAGGCAGCCAAGCGTTGGGAAGTGAAACTATTCGATGTGTGTAATTTACAAACGAGATAATTATGATTCCTAAAATAATTGACATTGGCTACAAGCAGACGCGATACTGTGAACGAGAACGAATCCCAAAACTCGTCCCTTGCGCATCATTTTCTAACATGGTCAGTACGAGCCGGAGCTATAATCACGGTGCACAAAGTTATGAATGAACGTCGGTGAGTACGAGAATCCCCGGATAAAAAATGACCGGGAAAAATGGTCTAGGATGAAAGAAGAGTCTCTTCACAGATCACCGCGCAGGTTCTTTACACTCTTTTAGAAAGAGATCCCTCTTGAGAGATCTCAACGAGTTTTGAACTTGATGTGGCTGCTGGGAATTTATGAATGGTCCACGATCAGGTCAGCCCTTTCAGTCTCCTCCGTCTCTTTTGCCATGGCGCCAGTCGCCTTCGTTCATTATGGTTAAATTAGGTCCCTAATGCGAGCCAGCAACAACGTGTCTCGTAACGTTGATCCATTACAATGTCCAGCTACGAATTGTCAGTGGCGTAACAATCCTCCTAATCCCGCCGAGTTCTTCCAAAAGAATGATCGATTCAATCGAGATTTTGTTGTAACGACGTTACGCCAATGAAGAGAGAGAGAGAGAGCGACTACACGCATAATCGATCATCTCCTCGTCTGGCTTTCTCATCGGTTGGTACACATCGTTCACAGAGTCTTTATCCACTTCGTGTATATATATTCGTTGTATGAGCATTATGAGGCCAACGAGTCGATACGGCCATTTGAAATTCAAACTCGCCGATTAAAGTCACATTAAGAAAGAGAGAGGCTACACGAGAATTTCGTCGTGTATGTATACTTAAGAAGAAAAATATGCGTCGAACGTATAAAAACCGCGTCGTTCGGTAGTTTTTTGTTATTCCCTCGTGCCATTTCGTTAGAACGAATTACCGCGATCACATGATGACGGATCTTGTGAACGAGAACCCTAGAATGTCTTTGCTTCGCCGTCAGCCTTGACTCACAAGAAAATAGCTCTCCGAGTCTGATGGAAAGTTAGATCGAGACAAACAGAGATCGAGAAGGAAATGGCACTTTGCCGGGTTTGCACATTCCCAAATTTGAATTCTAAGCTACCGTAAGGTGATCCAAGTTTCTATATCCGTCTGGTGGCAACTCGACGTACGTGGGAATCGATTCGAAAGCGTCCGGGCGAGACGCGAGTAAGAGGTCGTAATAAATCTTCCTTTGAACGGAAGAAGAATGACTGCAAAAGCCGCAGCAGAGAGCGAGCCAAAGAGATCACCGAAAAAGGAAGAGTGGTTCAGCGGCGAGCGGGCATGAAAAAGATTAGAAAAAAAACGCTGTGTTGAAGCAGAACGAAGGAAAAAAAGGATAGAGTGAAATGGAAAGAAGAAATCACCGATAAGGGGTACGAGGGTGCACGGGCGAGTCAAAGTCGACTTGTAACGTGTTCGGAACGAGTAGCAAGCTTTGTTGTCACGGAGTTGCGCCGCTTACTTGGCAGCACCAGCGACCACATAGGTCGCTCACTCGGTGATGTTTGTTGCGCGCGCAATTCACGTTTGATACCCCAAGTCGAGGATATGCTCTCCCCTCCAAACGTGTCCCTGTGGAAGTTCGAGCAAGGTTTAGCCTGATAATGTGCCACGTCTAACTATCTCTCCGCGGAAATGTGGTGGGGGCAAAAATTCAACCAGGTTCAGCTGGTAGTAGGCGGATAAAGGCGTTGACGATTCCAGGAGGGTTCCCGCCTCTCGAGCTCAGCCCCTTTTTTTATCCATCCATGAGTGTTTCCCCCTCTAGCCTGTTGTTTCTCGTTTCTTGCTTCTCCGTCTCTCTCCCTCTTGCCTCACGTCCTTTGCTCTACCCTCTCCCTCTTGTTCTCACCCTTACTCTCTCTTTCTCTCTCTCTTTCTCTTGATATGCTCGCGTCTCTCTCCCTCGTCCATGGACCATAGGTTGAGCGGAGAGAAGTGAAGCCAACAGCCACGCGCTTTCCTCCTACCACGCTTGCACTTCACGTATCCCATTTCCCCTGCTGGCGTTACTCCGCTGTTGGCGTTTCTGTCGGGCCAAACCCCCTGGACGATAGGTTGCCCGGCAGTCTGTCACGGTGCGAAGAACGGGAACCACGTTAACCGGTTCCCCAACATCGCCGTCTCGTACATGCCGAGAGATATCGCGCGCCTACCACTTTTTTTTCGTTCCTCACTATCAAGTTTTATGTAACAATTAAACATCGTTACGTTTATATCAACGCTAATTCGGTCTGTGCTACGACGATTAGGCCAATTTAAAGCGTTTTCAAATCGCGGATCGACGTTTATTTTCATTATCAATGATATAAACAACCTCGATATCGTTTCACGTGGTGTTTTAAAACTCGTAACACGAGCTACTGTGTTCAACCTTTCTCAACATCTCGTTCAAAGTAATTCGATTATCGATTACTCGTCCTTTATCAGTAACGGAAAAGACGAACGAAGTCACTGTACTTCTGGTAATTAGTGTAAACACCACGAGGAAGCACGGAGGCCTTCGAAATGCTGACCGACATGACGCCGGCGGCGGCGGGTCAGCTTTATCCTCAACTACAGTCCATCAGCAAGTCACCCGCTCACGGGCATGTGGTGAGTGTCCAAAGTGGACTTTTTCAACCACACGATATAACACTTTTTCAGTGATATAGAACACCTGCGCATTTTTCCAATATCATTGCCTAGAATACAGCGTAGAAATGTAAAAAATTAAGTTGAAGCTAAAAAAACAGTGATGTTTCGTAAGTATTTATAATTTTCTACCAGCACCGACGGTAAACGGAAACTCAAAAGTTTAAGCTTCCGAATCCCTTATCTCCCGATGGAAACGTCAGATCTCGAAGTCTGACAGCAGATCCCAATGACTTTAGTGACGAACGACTTTTTGCGAGGTCGTTCCTCGTACTGGTACGCCAATTGGATGACGCCAATCATACCTGGCTTACCAGCCTTCGATTGCCATCTCAATCCTACCCAGACCGCAGGTATCTCGCAGATCTTGCGATCCAGCCTCAAGAGTCTCTTGCCTTTTGTGTTTAGCTTCACTGATGGCATCTCCAATCGCACTTCCAACATCAGGTGCTACTTGTCTTGTCATCTCTACCACATCTTCGCATTAAGCTTTAGCATCTTTGCTGACCGGGGCTGCGTGGATAGTTCCACCATCGGTCCCATCAGTGGATAAGATCTCGGACGATATCTCTTGAATCTCCTGGCGCTAAATGAGCAAATTAGTTGAAGATTCCTGGCAATAGAGAGTCATTGTTCTAAGCTGTCAAAGCACCATCGTTCTTTTCCAACGTCTTCATCGACACAGGGTCGCTGGAAGCTCGATGTATGGCTTTTTCCAAATTTCTAAAAATACTGCAGTGGCCAATGTAAATTGAGCCTCTGCCATTTCTACACTTCCGTCCTTCAGACCCAAACACTAGATACTTTCGACGCACTCGTATAACGTTGGAGAGAACCTTTTATCGCAATGGGATTAGCCACACGGATCATCCGGGATGATCTCCACTCTGTTTTGACAGAAAAAGGTGGTCCCCGGAGCTCGATCCTCACTAGCCTCGCGATATATGTCCTCGTTTATATTCATTTGACGACGATTGATCGGCCAATTTCGGTAGATCCTCTTTCAAGATTTTCAACAATACACGTGTTACACGTGTAGGAAAGGTAACGCCCGGTTAACCTTTATTTAAATATCTTCCTCTTTTTTCTCTCTCCATCATTCTCTCCGCCCTTTACCTCCTCACTTATGCATACCTAGTAAAATTTTATTTTATGACTCGGCATGAGGCGACCACGCTCTTACGTCTCTCTTTCGCCACACTACTTCCTCCCCCCGGCTTCTTTCGTGACTGTATAACTTGGCTGTCTTTTTTCTCGCTTCTCGAAGGCGAATGATTTACGAGACTCGACGGAAAAAAGTAATTAAATCCCGCTCCCCACTCGTCGCCACACAACCGTCCTTGACGTTCTCAAGCCCCGGCATATTAAAAACGAAGCAATATTAATTAAGTGCGTAGAAAAATTCTCTCTGAAGTGCCGAAATTAATCTCGGTGAAAAGCGATTGCGGTAACCAAGGCCCGGAAGCCCGCAAACGCCACACGCGGGGATGAGGACGTCGTTGATACACACGTGCATGTTCCTCTTTTCGCAATAACTTTTTTTACTCTTTCTCAATCGTCAAGACAAATCCTACCAGTCATCGAATACTAGTTTACCCAGCAATTAGTCCGCGACGATGGTCTCTTTGGCCGGACAAGAGTTATTAATATAACGCATTCATCCTTTGCTTCTGTGCCTCATTTTTTTCCATACGTCGTTAGTGCGATCTGTCGATAACCGAACATACAGCCTCATCCCATTTAAATTTTTTTCTTCGTTTTGTAGTTCGTTTTTTTTTTTTTTTGTAAACTTGTCAACGGTCGAGTTTCACACAGTAGCTGCTTGTAACACGAATAGTACTTTCAGTTTACGGTACATCGTCACCTTCGTCGACGATTCATCCGACCCGAATGTATCGAGTGTCCCTCATTTTCTATCCTCAAGGTACAAAGAACCGTCTCCATAGATCGTTGCGCAAGGTTCTCAAGGATCAAAAGGAGACTCTGCCTCTACCTGTGCACCAAGCCAATTATTTATCTGATCTCTTTTGTAAGCCTCCAGTCTGCGCCCTATCCACGGAGAAAAAAAAAATGGAAAAATAGCGAGGGAGACGAGAGGGGAACACGAGAAATCCACTTGACAGAGGATGCGTGGGACACTGCGTAACGCGATACTCACTTCCTTTCCTCTTGGGTGTACGAGTTGTCATCCGACGCTCGTCTCATCCTAATGCGTCACTCGTATAATTCCTCTTTGCATTAAGATTGAAAATTATCATTAATTCATTACTTCCGCAAATAAGTTTCTGTCAAGCTGGAAGAAACTGTACGAGAGCGAATAAAAATCACAGCAATTGCGATTTATTCTGAAAAAGTTATTCTCGGGTCTAATCGCTTGTCATAAATATAAAAAAATTGAGCAACGTCGATCCAGTGTAGAAAGTTCAACAACGCACTCGGCGGATAATCCACAGTTTTATATTTTTAAAAGTAATTGCGAACAATTGAAAAACCGGATATACTTCTTCTCGGTATAGTTTGCGCCGATATTCAACTCTACGCTATCTCTGAACATGACCCATAAATTTTTCGCCAACATTACTCATTCACGAGTGAAAAGTGGCGTCGTTGCGCTTCGACATTTTTGCATTTCTTCGGCGGTCTAATAGTGAGTTGTGCTTCGTAGCCTATACCATTGAATCCCAGTCCCGAGGTTTTTAAATCTTAAACGAACTACGATAAATATACTTGACACTAATTGAAACTAGGCAAAAGAACACGAAGCTTCGTATCGTCGGTTTATCAAACTTTTATTTTACTTTTTTTTACTCTTCTTTTTTTTACCAAGTCTATAAGAGAGATACTTTTTTTTATTGTACTTTTCCGTCATCGATCGTTCGTGTCAATAGGCTACGTCAGCGACTCCGACGGCCACTCGATTTCGCGTTACTTATACACTTAATGTGCAGTTGTCGATGTTAGAGGTATGTCGATACATGAATACGCTCGTGTGCCGTAGCAAAACATTCTCCAACACTTATACTCGAAACTCCCCTGTACGATTTCCACGTTAGAATAAAGTTTACAACATTGCTGTTCAACTTTTGCATCAATATTGTATTCCTGACGACCAGTCAGAAACTAAGAGGATTTACTTTTTTATGTCGATACATTTTCTATTGCCAACCCCCACTCTCTTATCTGGTTGGTTATTCGATACAATGTTTCTTTGTCAGAGAAAGAAAATTGTAAACTAAAGCGGACAAAGTTACGGAAAATCGAACGATGTTGTGCATTCAAACGCACATGCTTTACATATTTTTTAAAATGCGAATAGTGTATAGTGGTTGTTGCGTAAAAGAGCCTTCCCAATCGAGGACATAATGCGAAAGCAGTGTCACCAAGTTTGTTCGAACTTTCGCTCCACTTCACTTCACCTTTTATGCCTGCAAAACTGTATGAGGGAACGAACGCCTGAAGAGAGCATCCACTCGTAATCCCATAATCCGATTCGCTAAAGAGAGACAGAATCTTAGCGTGGACCGAAAAAAAAAGAAGAGTCTCTTCTCGAAGTTTGACATTTTCGAGTTTCGACAATAGACTGTAAAGGGCCTTGGGTAAATTTTGCTCCTCTGCACCCCGTTTTGTCGTCCGTTCGTTCTCGTTCGTCACGGGGGATGAAAGAACCAACGGCCAAGAACCTTTTTACACGTGAAAAACGTACGAGCTTCGATATTTACCTGATGAAACGACTGCACCGAGCAGCAGAAATACGAAGAGCAGGCAAAGTTTTGCTCGGAGAAAAAATTCCGCGTAGGGCTTAGATGTCACCCTAATTTGTCCAGTGCCCGACGAAATCTTCAACATCCGTTGTCCTCGTCCAATTTACGATATAAACACGCAATCTTCTCTCATTCTTCACACAATTCTTTTCATCCTACCGCAGAATACGATTTCCTCATTTTCAGCTCGAGGGATTTTCTTTTCCCATGTTTCCTCAAATGGCTGGTTATTTTGACAGTTCCAATTAAAATCCATTGCTCACAAAGATGTAAGAAAAAAAATCCAGCCAGACACACAATAGAGTCATTTTATTTTACTCTCTTACGATTTTTTTCCTTTTTCTCAACATTTATATTCTTCATAATAAAATTTTAATGATATACACGAACGTAGCGAATTCCTCGTGTACATTTCCTAGTTTTGTGTTCGTACTCCAAGTTGCTCATACGTTTCGTCAAAAATGATATTCGAATTTCCTTTCAGTGTGTGGCATGAAAGGCGACGTATGACGAGTAAATACTCTAGTGACATTCATAATATTCACACCATAATAAAATGTCCCCCATATAGTATTTTGAGCGTCAGTTTAGCGTTAGTGTCTATTTTTTCCATGTAGCTTTGAACGGTGTTGCAGAGTGGCAGATGTTTCAGAGGGGGTTGAGGTGAGAGGGGTTGACAAAATGGCTGCTCACGCGGTGTTTTACCATAAGCGTGTGAGCCTCGCAGGGCTGCGAAAGTATGATTGATCGATGTACCGGAAACGATACCTTCCACGATGCGCAAAGCCCGAACGGAGCTCACACTTTCATATATAGATCTCAAACCCTTAACACGTACACACGCGTGCAATTCCTATCGTCCTCCTCGTTTCTTAACGCGACAACGCCTCCGGCAAATATGCCCGAGGACGCTCCCTTACATCCGGAAGTTTGCCCTGCGAAACTTCCCGCTCAGACATTTCTCGAAACTCAACACTATATTATTCCGCAAAACTTTATCCGGGCACACACTTTTTTAATAATAAATCGAATTCGTGGTAAACACGTGAGTAAACCTTATCGACGTTTCCTGTCTCCGGCAAAACTTGGAAAAAAAAAGAATCGATTCTTTGAAGAAAAATAACGATCGCTCCGAGCCTTTGAATAATCTGATTTTTCAAAATCGAGCTTAAAATCGAACCAAAACAATGCCCGATACAAAGTACGAAATTATCAATCTAAACATTATCCACCTCAACTTTTTCAATGTCGACAAAGTCTACGCATGTATTTACGACTAAGTAAACACATACATTGAGCCTCACTTTGTAGATAGAAGAATCGAGAGGGCTCGATGCTCATCATGGATCGTTGAGCCGAAGGCAGAAAACCAAGAGGGTAATTGAAAAGCTAAGACGTTCGCAAACAATACTCATATGGTGTGCGCGTGCGTTTCATATATATCGAATTACCGGTCATTATCGGAGGGATGCATCATCCTGGGCGTCATTGCGGTGTGCTCGATCGGGCACGAGTCTCTTACTCGTATCGCTGTACCTTCTCAATAAATCTATAATGTACATACATAGACACATATATAAATTATGTAGTCCATAGTTTCTGAACGAGAAAGTGCTTCGAGCAATTTCCGCCATTTTTTATTCACATCCCTACCATACTTTGCTTTATCACGCAAAATATATTGTAATTCTCTACTTTTTTTGTCGTTACACAACGCGCTTGTTTCTTCTACTGATTTTCCTAGTCTTGTAAATAAAAAAGTATTTTTTTTTCGTTCCGCATCACGTTTGATCGGAAGTGTATACAGAGAAACTGCATCAAACCGACGATGTCAACGTAGACACTGTAGAAAATAATAATGGGTGAGGAAGACGAAGAATAATGGGGAAAACGTCGAAGATGAGTGAGCAAATGAAAAATTCGGAAAGAGAAAGAGATCGAGTGAGAGAAAAAATAAGAAAAAGTCGTCACGACGGGCGGGTGCCAAACCCCCGCGGCGCGAGCCAAAACACCAAACACCCTGCACACGCATATCTCTTTCCCTCGCTCTTTCTCTCATTCCATCTCTCTTCCGCCTTTCATCAGCTTTTCATCTCAGCGAGAAAGATCTCGCACTTCTACAGCTGGCGTGATTTATCGGTTCGATGATGTGTACGATCCAGTGTGTTTGACTGGACCGACGGGTAGCTCGTGCGATCGAAAGAGAAATATGCGTTTTGTCCCATAGGCGGACACGGATATGATTTGAGTGCATCGACACTATAGCATCAACACTTCATCGTAAATGCATCGAGAAGGAAACATTTTTTCGAATTTATATCGGCGATTGATTAATCGGATTAATTATATCACGTAAAAAATTCACAAACTTAACCAATAGACTTGCTTTTCGAGCGTCACTTATTTCGTGGTTCTCGTTCAAGAGAAAAGAAGGAATCGCTCATTTAATACACGGTGATTCGATCGGGTCGATCGAGGGAGACGATCGTCCGAGGCATAGGTGTTAACATATAACGATTTAGTTACGGCATTCATGATTCGAGATCCTTGTCATCCGATCAAATATAAAAACAAGTGCGGCCAAGTCTTAGCCAGTTTTCCAAAAAGCTTCATCGCATATTCCAACTTCGGGAAAGACATGTATATTTTTGAAAAAACATTTGAATCACCGTTACAAGTTCACGAATCGGTTGAATTTGATTATCGAATGCATTCGGTAAAATAGAACAATGTAAAGTCTTCATTGGATATTTTTTATTACACTTCTGACGATATTTTTAATGAAAGAAATGAATCGGCGTGCTCAGGTGATGGATCGACGATGTTGAATAAAATTTTGTATTAATTTTCATGGTCGTTGGTATTTTTTATTTTTTTTGTTCTATTAAAATCGATATAAGAATTCGACTCGCTTTCATTTTGAATCCGCCATACTGTCGAGTGGCCGTAAATATTTGACCTCTTGATTTTTTTTCTTCGTATTACGGAATAGAATTGTATATTCGTGTATGGACGCGAGTTGCAGGAAAGGACGGGTTGCTGGTTGCAGCACGGTCTCGTATATACAACATACGCGGACGGACAACACCGCCGCGAAGCTCACGTACGTACATTTGACTTTCAACCGGTTTCAGGGGGTAATTGCGCGACCTTATACGTATATACGTAAATATATTTTTATGTATATACATGAGTATATATAAAAGTATATATACGTAAAAGTGTATAGCTGTGAGCAGCGCGAACGCACGGTGAAAACTTGTGGAAAGTATCATTATCTACCGTTCCTCTTTGGCTGCTGTATCCTCGTTCATAGATTCAACCGCAAACACACATGTCCGACCTGTGGGGATCTATCTTTACATCGTGAAAACGCAAAGACAAACCTTCGGTATAGCACTCGACTGGTAAACTTTATGTGGATCGGTTCTATAGTCTAATATAAATTATCCATCATCAATAAATTGAAACGACAAAGAAAAACATTAACTTCTCGAAAACCGCAAGCTTTCGAATGAGCCCCATTGACTAGAGATAGAAAAACGAGAACGAATACGTTGGTTTGCTCGATATGAGAAGAATGCTCAATTTCTTATGGAATATATTCAATATTTGCACAAAGACATTTTGTCCAGACTAATGGGCCAATTAACGAGCAACGTCATCGCGTCATCGACTCAAATTTAGTTTTTATATTTTTCCTTTTTTTTTCAAAACTAAGTTTGTCTACGTCGACACATCGCCAAGTTCCATGAATAAAAATGAACCTCTATTCGTGTGTCGGTCGACCTTATGTGTAGAATTTATCGACAAGTGCCTGAGGTAAAAAAATTATTATTGCGAAAAGATTGCTCGAATTCGTGTTGTGCAATTTCGAGGAGAGAGAAATATAAAATACTTAGCAATCTTCTGCACGATCTCGTTTGTCCCGTAACGTGTTAAACACGTTGGCGTATATATACCAAGATCGATATTTCATATTCATGTGTGGATTTGTGTGCTGAATACGTATGGCGAACTTATACGTAATGGTTTTGTGAAAGAACTTGGCAGGACACTCGACTTTTATTCACCGCGGTTCCCTCTCAAGAGGCTCGAATACACTTTTTCGCTCTTTCTCGGACACCCTCGCTTGCTCATGAATTTTTATGTCTCACTGACTTTTTCCATTACCCTGTTCAAACTTCTCTTACCAAAAGACACATTTCCAGTGGATTTTTTTATACGTAACACAAAAATGAACAATAATTCATGTCAAAACTCTTGGCCTTACAAATATTTCATCAACAGTGGTTCCGACTGACTCGTAAACGTTTCGATTGTCGCGTTAAATCGATGAGCACAATCAAAGTTTTCCATAGTGTATTTAAACGTATTTTTTTTTTTTTTTATTGTAACGTTCTCAATTGCCAGACGGAAAAAAAAGAAATATGTAAAGTGTAAAGTGGAAAATATAGACATTGTTTCGTGTAAATGAGATACAATTAAATCCTCGAGTGTAAAACATGGACAAACTTAATGAGAACCGCAGATAATTAGAGCTCGTACGCAGGATTGAGAATAAATTGAAGAGAAAAATGCAACTACGAATAATCAACGTCTCACTCTTATCCGCGATCAGTAATTAGCTAAAATTATGAAATTAATTAGAATCGCAATAAGATGGGCGACGTTTGATACCAAAAAATATCTGTAGAGAACATTTGGCCCAGTAAAATCCATTTGGGACGTTCCTTGACCACGAATATATCACAACAACCATATATACACATTAATTTCAACGGCAGATAATGTCGAAGAAAGATAGAGGGATGGTGAAATGAGGGTATCTGGAGCCCCTATAAGCACAGCACGAGTGGCTTTACTCGCTCTCTCGCTCATGACTCGGTTAGGCCACTAAATCGCGAAACAATAAATTCTCCGACGAGTATGAGCGTACAGGAAACGTAGAGGCCAGAGGATCGTGGAGAGTCACCCTCTTATGGTGTGTGCTCTTATACCAGGGGGATGATGTCCTCGATGGGGTGGCCTAATATGTCACAGTCTGTTGCAGTGATCTCGAGCGAAGCTTGCAATACCTCGTAGGGGGTCTCTACAACAGCTCGTCGTACTCTCAGTCCATCTCCTCTCTCTCTCTCTCTCTCTCTCTCTCTCTCTCTCTCTCTCTCTCTCTCTCTCTGGTTCCCCATATATATGACGAAAAACGACAATCCACAGATATACACAGCGGCAAAGAGATAGAGGGTGGCTTATACGTATATGTGCTTCTAATGGAGTGATTGAATAGCGATGATCTGATAAACTGGGAACCCCACGACGATCTGGAGTTCTCTCTTTGTAAAGTGAAATAAATATATCTCTATCTATGCACACAGTATATAATCATGAGCTTATATATTTATGATTGTCTATAAAGAATCACATGCAGGACGTGTGAACAACATGTTTTGGTGATTAAATCGCCATGCAGAATCTCAAATGACGAAGCTTCATTCACGTATCAATTATTTTCTGACAGACAAACACATTCCACAAATCATTTTTGAGCTAGAACAGCTGGAAGATATTTTCATTGTCTATGAAACTATGTGATTCCAATGGCGCGTTTGTCCAGCCCGCGTGTGTCAAACCGAACTCACGAATATATACATAACGTCGCGAGGGATCGAGTCTACCGCCATTTCGCACGCACTCACCGACCGATACATTGTGAAACATCACAAGCTTTTAAACCGATATATATCTATACGCATACGAATGTGCAATGAAGCTATAAATCCAACGAGTTCGACGAAGACACGCGAGCCAATTTGCTCCCGAGAATCCAGTCCCCGTGGACACCGGAGGCTTACAAGCAAAAGGACTTGACTAACTGCCTATTCCTGAAATCGTTCGAGTTAAGATTCTTCTCGCCTAACACTAATATCTTTTTAATGCTTCTAACAAAAATGAATAAATCGACGATAAACTTTATATTCCATAAAAACGATCGTTCGAATGAAGGTATTTTAACCAGAGTTTGACGATGCAACGTCGCTTGAAAACAGAATAAAAATCATTTCTTAATTTTACTTAAAGGTCAATGAACCTAAAAACTCATTTTACAATCTTGTCCAAAGATTTTTGCTCACTTTTTCTTGTATATGTTTTTTTTTTTTCTTACGTTCTTGCAACGTGGACAAATTCGAATGGTGCGCAGGCAATAATTGCACCGTGGATAGTTTTCCTAACGATTCACATCTCGTCGGCTACTCGTTTCTTCATCTCAACCTCACATCATTTTATCCCATAGTTAGGTTATGTATAAATACAAGTTTATATAGTATATTTGTGTTTATATATAGCAAGTTAGCGCACGCCCGCGCGTCCGCGCTCTCTGAGGAGCACAGGTTTATACATACAGCACACTCTAAAGCCGTTTACTGCGCTACATGCACGTAATGCCTATAATCACGAGAAACATAATTCATAGTCGCGGTAAGCATATACTTTTCGTCTCGTTACGTGTTTGGCGCACTCTTGATTGTTCGGGGAACCACGGACGTGCGCGCGGATGCGAAAAAGATAAATCCGCCAAACGAAAGACAGAAAAATTACTTTATGAATGAGAGAGAGAGAGAGAGGAAGAGACAGATGGAGAAAAAGAGGGAAAGATGCGACCAGGTTCCCCGCCATTTCCCTGCGACTAATTTTGCCTGTTCATAAAATTCGTTACTTTCCAAAGATCGATCATAATCTTACACTGCGCCGCGCACCATTTTTGATCCTCAGTATATAATCGAGGAACAGTGATCGTTCAAGTACGAAAAATTGTCATCGTTATTCAGAACAGTCTTTCTTTTTTGTTTCTTGTGATAAATTTAATGAACCAGTATATCGTGTCGTTCAATCGATTAGAATATGCATAATATTTATATATATCTGTGCACCTGTTTGTACAGGGATGCGAAAACATGAGAGAGAGCGATAGAGAGCATGAGAGCGCGAGGGTGATTTACTGCCAGTTTGTTGCTGGTGCACGAGCTCTCACTACTGTATTCTGCTCGATATAGTGGAACTCGGTGTATGAAGTAATATGTACCATGTACCAGAGCCCCGGAGAATTCTCGTTGTATATTCGTTACACTTTGCCTATATGGAAGCAATTTTGTATTCCTGTCTCGTACCGTTTATTACGACTAGACAGCCGTGGTTAACACGAAAGATTTCACTATAACTCACTCGAGTTAGCCCCAAAGAATCCGTTAAATTAACTTCAACACGTCATACGTTTCACGAAAACATCTTCAGACGATAAATAACAAAGAAATCTTACACGTCAAACAATAGAAACAGAAAATTATATAAAAATGCTGCTCAAAATTAATTAATGACTCGTTAATGAAAAATTGTATGGAATACATTTTTTCTAAGCACACACCTCATCCTATTTATAAATCTCGATGATTTTCATGTCTGATAATTGTGGAGGATCATTTATCCAAAATCTCAGGCATTAATGGAAAATTTTAAAAGTATGACCAGTGTGGATCAATAAGGGGAAAAATCAAATTTATCTGTACAACATCTGATCCCGTTCGCGTACAGTGGCACATGGAGGCACTTTGAAAGATTATTAATTCATCAACAAGCGTGACAGCAGCCACACAGCCCACGTGTAACTGGAACACACACATAACTACTAGTCAAGAGTGTATTAATTAAGTGTGGAGATTGAAAAGTCCGATCACGCGTAGGCGACTTTATTATAGAACGCAATTTCTGTGTGCACGTGTAAAAATGTGTGAGTGAGTTTTTATAACTATTTAACGTTGATGATATACAGTTAAGCGTTTCTAATATCCCAGAGATTCTCTGTCTGCTTATATTTTGCATTTTTTTATAATGTCGAGGGTGGAAATGTGATTGCACGAATTTTATTAATTGAAAAACGTATAGGTGTGCCAATAAAATCCCCGGTAGTCTCGCGTCACGTCTTTATGATTTATTTTCGTGTGTTTACACGCTGAGGCAACACAGCTCGGATTGCCAGAAGATAACTCCATGTTATACACGCTGGAAATGCACTTCCCATATATATACGTGATTTTCTTCGTGAATACAAATAAAATATGTGTGCAAGTATTTTTGTATAAAAATGTAGGATGTACGGGGTTCATGTGAGTTGTGATAGTTTGCGGTGTTCTGCGACAGATCAGATAAACACGTACTCGACGTGACTCCCGGTAATCGCCTGTAACGGGAAAATAGCTGGATCGCGTGAGTAAATCGAAAACGCTAGTTCTCTCGCGCGACCGTCGATCATAATCCACTTTGATCTGGCATATGTATCCAAGAACGCGAGCTCCAACCTATCGCCGGGAGAAACATCGCGAAAACAACGTTTTTCGATCGGCTGAATAAATTAACTCGCGAAATGTGTTTTCCGTTCAGATTTTTTTCTTTCTCTTCAGTTAACTGGGCAATTTCATTCGTGCAAATAATGTCAACGCGAAGAAAAATATTTTATCGAATAGACACGTGATTCCGTGTAGTCCCAATAACAAATAAAAACGAAAACAGGATGGTAATTAATGTTTATGAACGAATAGTGCTTCTAGCCTACATTGCCAGTTTAGAAATTCTATATCGATAGTCCACATGGTCCGCATATATATACAGCATTATACATAAATATATATTTCTACACTTTTCACGTGGAAGAATCCTGTGAAACTCATTCGGAACGACTCTTCGATATATAATTGAAAGAGAACCGCCGCCGCCCTCGAGTGTGGACCACCGCGATGTGCGTTGAGAGCTCCTCGCTATAAACTCACAAATATACGGGAGATGTGGAAATATACAGCGCAGTGCTTTCGGCAGCGTACAAAGGCGAACAAGGCAGGGGAATTATATATCTCTCGATAATATTTATTTTTATATGAGATTGGTTCAGGGTGACACGTCGGAGCTAAATTATAATCAGATTCCAAACGATTGTTCGGTTCTTTTTTTTTTACTTCGTTTTCTTATTCCCTAACAAAATTCCTCAATTGTCTCGATAATATTTCTCAGACAAGAGTTCATAAATTTGTTATTAGTTCCATTCATTAACTGTGTTCTCGTTTTGGATCGATCGTAATTCATGTTTACACGTCAATTTAGTTTATCCTTGTATCAATATTGACGAGACGGTGTTGAAATTTTGTTTTTGGACGCAAGGAGTTCGGGCGCGGTTGAAATTTTGACGAAGTTTGCCGAAAAGCACACCGTTAATAAATATAAGCGCTTCCCGAATTACTAACATATATAGCTTGTATTTATATTTATATATGCTCGTGTGTGCAAGACACGCTTGGCATTTATTACGAAAGGCCGCAGGGCGATTCCTTCTATATGCTAATGTACATCGCTACCGGTGCTCTCTTTACGCCTTGGCTCCTGGTTCGAGAAGCTCGTGCTAAGCGCGGGAGGTTTTCACCTCGCGTTCTCCAATTTTTTTTTTCCACTGCTCGCGACCACTTTTTCGTCTTATTTCTACTCTTCGCCTTTTTTCACGATTCCGTTTCTCCAACTCGATTTATATCTCGCCTAATAAAATATCAATCATCCTTCGTGACATTCGACCAACGACATGATTTATTAAATTATTTCCAAGTTCTTTTGCTTCACTCTTCGAATCGAATTTTCGAAAAATTTATTCTGTAATCCCTGAAACGTCTCGGTTTTATCATTTAACGTCAAAAAATGTCTGCATCGTCGTCAAGAGCAAGCCATAGATCGAACACCGCGGCATCGCTAATTCCCTCAAGATTTTTATGTACCACTAAATTACTCGATGCAAATTTTCTGACGCTTCCATCCCTCGCTGCTTCCTTTCACTCTCCACCGTTTTCTTCACCAGCACCCTCGAGCTCTCGTATTTATATTGCTGTATATAGATATACATAGCGTAGCAGCCGCAGATATTCGAAAAGAGAGAACGTGTTCGTCGGGCTCTCGGTACCTGTGGCCACGCATCAGCGCAGGGTAAAAGCGTGATTTACAACGCTCTCATTATACTAATGAAGACGTAACTCGTTTGAAAAACGAGAGTCGCATTTTTACTAATAAGCGATTGCTCCCCTCATTTTGTAGGCTGACTACGCGCCTGGTTTTACACTCGCGTTACGGCCATTGCCGGTTGTCGATTTCCTTCACGTTCGTAGAAACAATTTCCGCGGTTACCCCCGCCGCGTGTTACATATTTCTATATACATATGTATATCAATATAAATAACCAATACAGTTAGCTGCGTCTGCGTCTTACACTTACCGGAGCACTGAAAAGTCCCGTTTCGCCGAAACAGTTTTTACTTTTTTTTTTTGAATTTTGTCGACACGCGAGCCTCCGAGGGTTGATGACTCCAGATTTCTCGTTATTTTCTCTTCAACCTTGTGCGAAATAGATTGTTACGTAATATCTTTCAAAGTTTCTGGGGCCCATCGAAAATCGTTGTCACGAACGAAGTTCTCGGACCGATGATACACTTGAAAATTTCTATACGCATTTTTTCAACATTGAACTTCTGCTCTCCGTCGTCTCTATTGAAACCGAAACGTAAAAAAAAAAAACCTTGGGAACTGCGAGATTGCAATTGTACACACACGCCGTATTTGTTCGTTCGATTTTATTGTCGTTTTTTTTTTTTCAATCCTCGGGAACCGGCTGTACGGAAGGTCGCGGGTGTTTCTGGTAGTGGTACAGAGTGGTATATACAGGGGTGTAACCGCGTTAACTGGCCACGAGTTATAGCCGGGACTCTCAGTAATGCCCGCTTAATATTCAACGCCGGGAGCGCGACAGATTTACGAGTGCTAATGAATTAGCAGCCTTGTCTCTCCTCCGGGATACAAAACGGGGTCTTCTTCGTTGAACCTCTCGTCGTACGATCCCATAGATATATTAGATGTGAAAATATATATACATATTCTCGACGATGCTCCCGTTCTCTCGGAACGACTTGCATCGTATCTCCTTTCGTTACAGCGAGTTAACCCCAGCTTCGTTTCACTTCCGATCGAATTAGTTCTCGTCGAAATGCATACCTGACGTGAAAATCCTTGCTGTCTTCATAACAGAATCAATCAGAGCGTAAATCGTACAGATGGCTTTTCGGAGTGTCGGAAAAAGGACTCAAAAGTGTTTTTCCGTTCTCCCGAAGCCGTTTCGTATAAAATGAGGGACTGGATTTCCTCTCAGTCTGTTATAGATGATTCGTTAAGACCTTGGTCGGTCGAGAAATTTCTTCAGGGTCACTCGCGCAGCCAAAGAACAAGAGAGAACGAGTGTGAGGGATGGAAATAGGAATTGGCGCCCCTCGATGATGAGCCTTACGAGCTTCGAACTCTGGAATAAATCTCTGCAGCTCCCTGTTGCCCTCAGGCAAAGAGCCTGTATAACCCTACCCTATAGATATACATGTATATATAGGAGATGAATTTTTTTTCTGCCTCTGGTATAACGCGTCATTCAGGACCAAAATATTATAGGGAGAGACGCGATGATCAGAGGTCCCATCACGGTATCCTCTCTCGCACCCTCTATCTCTCACGAGATGGATTTAATTAAAAAACATAATTTAGAGGGTGGGGGTTAACAGGTAGCCAACGACGACGAGGACGAGAACCACGTTGTGGGAACTGACCGTTCCACACTCGTTTTCGTCTGTATTGGACGCGTGTAGTAATCCAAAATCGCCTCTCTCGTGCATCCTCCTGCTGTTTTATTTCTATTCTTTTACTTTCGTCGAAGCAGCATCTTTCCCTTTTCTTTAAGGGCATCCACTCACTCATGAATAACGCTATTAATTCACTGCCTACCTAATTCTAAACTCAATTCCATCAGGAAGCCAACGACGAAGTCGCGAATCCTTCAAAAAATAAAGATATAAAAAAATCTTTTTTTGGCCGCTTGTTAAAGCTTGTGTAACGTGTTTCCGGCGCTGTTGCGTGCTTCAACTATCGGAAATATTACTAACAATCTAGCGAGAGAAAGAACGTACCGCTCTGAAGCCATAATTAGAGACGCAACGCCACGGTAAGCAAATTACTATTAGGAAAAAAAAACAGGAAACTCCAGTTTGTTGGAGATTTGATAAAAATCATTTGTGTGTGAAATTTTTTAATTTTTGTGAAAATTTGCGTGTGTAAAATTTTAATTTCAATTAAATTATTTATCGCAGTCACGATTTCAATCATAAATAGTGCCAATTTTTTTTTCTCCTTTGACAAAAAATGTTTGGTAACGAAAATTTCGAAAATTATGATCGTCAAACGGCCCTGGTGGCCGAGAGAATTTACGTCTGTCGCAGGTGAATCCAATCAAAAGCAGCTAGTCCTTGAAGGACACACGAAGCGAGCAGGTGCTTTGTGAAGAGGCCGACCAGAGTTAGGTCATCGACTTCTCTCTTTTCCTCTTTCGAGACTATGATCCCTGGCTCTCGAATAAGAAAGTCTGCAATTTCTAAGCGCTTTTTGCAATAAAAGAGGGAAAGATCGCGCTAGCGGTTGGCCCTTAGCGTTCACGTTGTTAGCTTCTTCTAGGCATCCATTACCTCGAGTAGACTCCCTTTTTTCCACCTCTGTTCCAACATTTTTTCTCTCATTCGTGGCTTTTTTTTTTTACGATGGGAATAGCAATCAATCTTTGGTCGAGACTCGCATTAGCAGAATCGAAATGAATGAAAGGTATCGTGTTGACTTTGCCTGAACGAAATCTCATCAGAATTAACGCTTTTCGAATGGAGCAAGACCATTCAAAACCATTTGATCGTACACATAAATTTAACATTTTTTTCAAATAAATATCAAATAAATAGCATTGGCGATCACAGTTTATGACGATCGTTTGAATAATTTTATTGAATATTTCGTTTATATCGGATACACCGAATATATCTATAAATAATAGAAAAGTTCGAGGCAGTGGTGGCCATTGATATTTCTCGTCCCCTTCGACCCCTTCGACCCTAATAGTCCATCGCGAACTTGCTTAATAATCTCTACGACAAAGACGTCAGCTGCGGTTTGCCACAAGCCACTGCGTTCAGCTACCAGTGAAACCACGTACGGATATACGTATTCCTGCTTCTAGCGGCGTTGGAGCGTCACAAGGGTGGTGCATATATAGAAATACATACATTTTAGTATATAGCACGTCGTGCCCTTCCGCGCGCGTTTACCTCGTTCGCACCCTCCGCGTGCACTCGGCACTCTCTTCTCACCGTACGTCCGGGTCGGTCTGTCAGTTGGCTGTCACGAGAACCTTACGCCCCTGACTACCACTGGGAAGCGAGGGAGGACGATCTACTACCTTAAGTGTATACACACTCGTAAACTATGAGACAACAAAAAAGCTGTAACTCGGAAAGTTCTTGCCCTTAATTCGTTACCATCCCGCCCTTTCATTTGTCAACCTATACATGGTTTCAAATTATTTGTTTATGTTAATGTTGGGGAATACATAGAAAACTCAGCAGCTGTCGCGTGCCCCCATGAAGGTGGTTTCTAGTCCACGTTTCAAAATGGATGTCGACTCATCGTGTCGTCGATTATCCTCGATTTTTGCAACCAATTTTAAATGGTTAAATGTTGGATTTCCCGGAAAAAATAATCGGTGAAAATTATTAACCATATAGACTTTTTTCTCGACACAATATTAGGTCGAAATTTTTTTCTTTGATACTTGGGAATATACGTGAGTAATTATTGTTCAAGTTCGAGGGTCTCGTGCATGAAAGTGCTTCAAGGACACATCGCAAGTTTCTTGAAAGTTTCGGTTACCCGGGGAACATTCACGAATATAATATTCGCTCAGCAGAAACGTTTTGCGACCCGAAAAATCAAGAGATGAGGAGAAGCGAGAGAGAGAGAGAGAGAGAGAGAGAGAGAGAGGGAGAGAGGCATAGGTGTTCCCTTGAGCATACACGACACACAAAACACACGATATGTCGAGAAGGCAATAGAGAACGATGGCGAGAAACCCAGAGCGATACGAGTTCTCGGAAAGGTGCTGACCGGCTCGTCGTCGAGACGATCAACTTCTTCAACTCGTTCACCCTCGTACGAGTCTATCTCTCTTCTTTCTCTCATACCCTCGTGGTTTATTTAGTCGAATACGTTTTTTAATTTATGCGCGAGCGGCATCGCCATGCGCCCGGAGGCGTTATTAGTCCTAGCCTGGACCTGCTTAGCTTTTTTTTCTCCTTCTCCCTCTCTCCTTTCTGCTGCGACTCGTACGATGTTATGAGGGTGTGACGTCACGCGGCTAAGACAAAGGATCAAAACCTCGCCCATAATCCCACATCGTCAGGAGGCTTTCTTTTTTAAAAAGCCGACTGAAGCACACCGTCCCTTGTAGGTTTTCTTTCTCTCGCCGTGAAGATGCTCTCGCATATACGTACAAAAAGAGCATAATCTCAAATTCGCCCAGACTATACGATCGACCTCATCGCGCAGTTGCCCGTGAGAACAAAATTTTCTATCACATCATCGATCATCGGTTGTTTTTCGGTTTAGTCGGCTAGGTAAACGGATGGAATGATGTTGTGGGCAAAACTAAAGTCGAAACTGAGACGATGTGCCGATACCAAAGGAACTCGCGTAAACCTCTTCTAGACAAAAATACTCTCTATCTCTTCGGAGACTTTCTGGTGTCAAAGAATTTTCGGAAGTCACTTTTGGCAGCCCAACTTGTGAAATTCCGATATAGGAACCTCGCGGTCTCTCAGGTTGGAATAAAATTCAATGTGACACGCGCAGTCAATGATCTCCTAAAGGACCTCCTCTAGCACATTCTATTTAAGATAAAATACAAATGAGATATTCCTTAGTTCTAGTTTACTTCACTACACGTCGAGATTCATTATCCTTAAGTGTCAAAGACCTCTAAAATATAAAATGTAGATGTGATGCTTGTGACCATATATAGGCGTCGATAAAAAACTCTGTAACGAGGAAAAAGGAACATTTATACCGGAGTAACCGCTCAGGAAGTAATAGTAAAAGTAATAAAAGTACGTATAGGTAAGAAAAAATGTATATATATGTATATTTGAATATTATACTGTTGGCTATATAGTTTGCGTGCTGCGAGTGCACGCGCGTACGCGAGCCCGCGAAGTACCACGATAATTGACGGTTAGAAGAGGGTGGTAGTGTGGTACACATATATATTGGAGTAATATTAGTGGAGGAAAAGGAGACCGAGTGGGAGAGCAACGTGTATAGGAAGAGATGGCGACTTTAAGGCGCCTGCTCGCGCGCTACCGCAGTAACGACTCCTTTTCGTTCTGCGAGGAATAATTACAGAGCACGTCGCCTCAGGCCACCCCACTCTGTCTTTCGATCTCTCCTTCCGTCTCTCTTTTACCTTTCCTCTTTTCTTTTCACTCACTCTTACGGCAGCCAGTTCACCTCTATCTCCTCTGGCATTCGACTAATCAATAACCCTATTAACGCACCCGACACGTTCTCATTTACGGATAATCCTAGTAATACCAAAGTCCGTTTTGCCACTGTTGGTCCCGCGCGACCCCGTGAGCGTTTCACATTATGCAACCTACCCACTTGTTCGCATCAATCTATACTGTCTATAGATTCCCCCATACCTGTCTTCTTCTCTCAACCCTCTTCATATACCACCCCCGCCTGCGCGATCGTTCTCTATTCCTCGTTTCAGCTCTCTCCACAGTCACTCGAGCTAACAAACCGGTCACAAAGGCTCTTTTGCTCGTTCACAATTATCGACTATTCCTCTCAGTGCACATGCCATTGCAGAAAGCTCCGACAGGTTTAAAAAAGTGGTTATTCTCATTATTAATTCTTCGGGGTTATTGAATCGTTAGCCTTGGAGTATTCCGTAAATATGTGTTACAAGTGCACGAGTAGAATCGATGATTTTAAATGTTTCAGTTAATCACCAATACGGTAGTTTTCATCGTGGTAATGCTCCATTTTCTTATGAGGAACCGATTGGAAAACAGTATAAAAAATTACGACTGAATGGAATTCGAAATCCCTGTCGCCCTGAGGTGAATACATTCTGGTTGGTCCAGATGAGATAGCCAGAGGAATGAGAACCTCGCGCGTTTCTCGATGGTTAATTGAGAGATGTCGTTGTCTCCGGAGGGCACGTCGTATTGTTCGACTGGATCAATACCAACCCTCCGTGCTGCTTTCTCTCACTGTCCTCCCTCTGCAACACTACCTCTCTCACTTCTCCACCTATAACCTACGACCATCGAGCTTCAAGAGGGCGTGGCTCTCGTACACCATCAGAGATACGCTCTCTAGTAACCCCCTCGTACACTATCACGCTTTTACTGGTGGCTGTTTTCGCTCTCTCTCTCTCTCTCTCTCTCTCTCTCTCATACCAACAGTCAGTCTCTCCTCCTCACTTTGCGACGCTCTTACTACCCACGGCTACTATCTCTCCTTTATCTATATCTCGCTCTTTTCCGTAGCAACGACACAGCTTACTCCCTGCGTCCTCTTTACTCCTGCTTCCTCGTTCAACTCCCGACTACAGGGCGATCGGAATATCGCAGGGGTTGAATTTTGCCTCTTCCTTTCGTCTGCTAGTTGGGCTACGGTGTTACGCGCAAGGTTACGTCCCCAACGAGCAAGCGCCATCGAATCGGAACTACCAACTCCAACCAACAACCCTCCACCGCCATACCGTAACACACGTATAGAATCGTATAGATGAACACGCCACCGATTCCACCTCGGATCCACAACCATTACCAGCAACCCCACCTTTCTTGTATAAGGCACCATTTCGTCGTCTCCTTGTCTCGTTCCACCCTCTGCTGGATTTCCGATTAAATCCATAAATTTTCAATGCTGGGATTGTAATACACCTACCTTAGTATCATATGACATGTTCCCAAGCTTAGCAATATTTCTTTGGGATCTTACGCTAAGGGGAACTTGAAGACTAGATATGGGGGTATGAGCTTTCAGAAAACCAATTCGAACTTTTCTCATCTCTAGAGAATTCCTGCGGAACTTTTAGCATTGTTTGACAATATTCATTGAAAACTGTTTACAATTGTTATTTTTGAATGTCCCCAATGTATTTGTGATACGAAATAAAATTAGTAAGGACCAAATGATTCCGAACGGATGAGGAACGAGGACCGAGGTGAAAGCAGTGGCTATGTCTTTCTCCGTTGTGTTTTGCTGGTGGCAAAGCGCTTGAAGCATAGTATAGAAGGACGTTGGACCGCGGTGGAGGCGTGTCGCCTCGATGGCGCCGGCTACTAATGGCCGCGGGCCGCCAGACTTTAATTTCCTGCTGCTTCCGCGGACCCTTTGCCTTTACCTTTCTGTCCGAATACACTCTTCACTTTCCCCCCTTTCATTCCGGACTGATTCGTCGCTCTCTTTCTCTTTCTGGTCTTTCCACTTCTTTCTCTCATTCTTCTCTATATCTTGGTATGGTTCTCCGAGAATATGAAAGCGGTAGGAACAGAAAATGAAAAGAAAAGGGTTGAGACCAAAAACCTCACTACGCTGCAGAACTGCTGGAAGCAGCGGTTGTTCATCGTGACGCGATAAAGTACCAACGTCCCTTTACAGTAGCCACCGACAACCTAGCCACCTCGATCCATCTTTCCCGACAGGAACACAGAGATATCGGGAGCTTCCTGTGCCAAGATGATTTGCATTAAACTGCCCTTGATGAGACCGCTCGTTCCTCCGCAGCCTCCGGCCTCATTACCTCAACGGGCGACCGACCCACTGCCAGTATTACCTCTCATCCCATCCTTACCTCTTGATCTCTCCCGTATTCGTCGTGATACCGTAGCAAAAGTCCTGTTCCCTCGTCTACCATCCGTTGTCGCGTATATGGCAAAATTATTCATCCGACGATTTTCATTCTACTCAAAGGCTTGCATAAATTCGATTGGAGGCTTTGGCCAAAGTCAATTTGTTAGTAAATGCCGGTTCCGTTTACTTTCCGCCTCGAAGACTGATGATCGCCAGAGAATCGCTTTGCCAAACTCTAAGGAAATTTTCGTATGAAAGTCACGCTGATGGTGTGCAAGATGTACGACGATGGGAACTTCGTATCCTCTGTTCGTCGACCTCTTTCAGCCCTCGCTCTCTCTCTCTCTCTCTCTCTCTCTCAACGGCAGAATTTACATAAAACTACCTAGAGGAGGATGTACCCCGGGCTATATGGTCGCTGGTGCGCGCCGGTGCTCTGGTCGAGGCCCTCAGGCCTCATTACTTTGTCTAGCCAATCTTCCGATCTCCTCTAGGCTAGCTATAGGTGAGAGAGCGAACGTGACCCACACTGTATATATGCGCCAATTTAGTATCATTATGCATCTAACCACGCTCGCGGGAGCTCGCACTAATCCCAATGTGTGTTCGCACACGTACATACACACACGGGTGCACGCAGAACATTCGGGTCTTTGGGACCAACGCGTCGACGTTGGGGAACGGCGGAAGCGTTGGCTTATTTTTATAACGATTTGGCCCACGTGTGATTATAGGTACCCGCAGGGCTCGGTTACACAATATATTGCCGGTAGGAACCGTTTCGAGACCCTTTTTAGAATTAACTTTTCTATCTTTTTCCAAGAACATCAATCGTTCTACTGCTACAGCACACATATAAAAAATTGATAGAGTTTTTTCTAATTATCTGTTACAGGATCATCCGGGTTTGAGGGGGACGCCATTGGCGATGCTGGCAGCGCAATGCAACAAACTAAGCAGCAAAAGTCCACCACCTTTGGCAGATGCAGCGGTAGGGAAAGGATTTCATCCATGGAAGAAGAGTCCGCAGAGCAGTGGCAGTTCACCACAGCATTCCGGGGGAGGAGGAGGCGGCGGCGGCGGCGGCGGCGGCGGCGGCGGTGGTGGCGGTGGATGTACAGCTACGGGTGTGACACAAAGACCAGTGGCGACAAGTAGTGCTGGCAGTACAGGCGGTTATGCGAGAGCTCCAGTCACATCTTGTGCCTCAACGGCACCTCAATATGGAAGTGATCTCTACTTTCCTGGTACGGCCTCGGCTCAACCGGCCGGTGACCCTCATCATCATCAAAGCAGTCTGCTCGGCAAAGTTGAAGGTGCAACTCTCGGATCAGTATACGGGAGACATCCTTACGAGTCATGGCCTTTCAATACGATGCCCGGTGCTACGCACGGAGGCATCAAGGCTGCAGACGGTTGGTGGGACGTTCACGGGGCGGCTACCGGCGGATGGTTAGATGTCAGCGGAACCGTTGGTGTTCATGCACAAATGGCAAACTACTCGGCGGATTATTCGACGAGTCTCGCACTAGCTGGCAATCATTTGTTAACATCAGCAACAACGGCCGGTCATAATCTCCTACAAGACACGTACAAATCCATGTTACCCGGTGGTCCACCGAGTTTTGGACTGCACGCACATCATGCCGCAACGAGCGGCGGCGGAGGCGGTGCTGGTAGTCCACAGGGTGGTACCGGTGGCGGAGTGAGTCAAGCACCCTCACCTCGCTCTCAAAGACGATACACCGGGAGAGCAACTTGTGACTGCCCGAATTGCCAAGAGGCCGAGAGACTTGGACCTGCTGGTGTCCACCTAAGGAAGAAGAACATCCACAGCTGCCACATACCGGGCTGCGGCAAGGTCTACGGGAAGACGTCGCATCTGAAGGCCCACTTACGGTGGCACACTGGTGAGCGACCGTTTGTTTGCAACTGGCTTTTCTGTGGCAAGCGGTTCACACGTTCGGATGAGTTGCAGCGGCACCTTCGAACCCACACCGGCGAAAAGAGATTCGCCTGCCCGGTCTGCAACAAGCGGTTCATGCGCAGCGACCATCTCGCGAAGCACGTCAAGACCCACAGCAGCAGCAGCAGCAGCAGCGGCAGCAAGGGCAAGGGGGGAGCGGGGAGCTCCTCGGCCGAGTCCTGCTCCGACAGCGAGGACAACGGGAGTCAGCAGAGTCCCACTTCCAGCAACTCGGTACCGGTACAGGTACCGGTGCAACCGTCGGGGCAAGCTCAACAGCAGCAGCAGGCTCTGGCGGGGGTACCGGGAGTGGTACCGCAGGACGTCAACTCTCAGGTCAACGCTCACCAACCGACAACCCCCATGACCCCAATGCAGATGACCCCACCGCCTCTGACCCCACACCATCCCCACCACCCGCATCTCCCGCCTCTAATGCACCATCCTCATCATCACGCAACATCCGTGGCGGCCCACCACCCCCACGCGGGGATGAGCATGCACTGAGCCCGGTGGGGCCCGGAGCCGCCGGTGGCTGCAATAACGGTGCCCCAACGGCCCTGGGCTCCCCATTATCCTACCCCCTCAACCTGAACCTCATCCAACAACAGCACCAGAATCACTCTATCAATCCCCATCATCATCACCAACACCATCAACAACAATCCCATCCACATCATCACAATCATCACCAACAACAACAACAACAACAACAACAACAACAACAACAACACCATCACCACCAACAACAACAACAACAACAACAACAACAACAACAACAACAACACCAACACCAACACCACCAACAACAATCTCGACAAAACAATTCATATCCACAAAACCCTGGTACACCCGCTAATCCACAGACACCCTCTCCCTCATCACCAGCACCTGTACATAACCTCTAAATACTTCGACAGAACTTTCTCTCCAATTCCCGATCCTTCCTCCTCTTATTATCTTCTTCTGCTTTTTCTACCGCTGTTATCGGAAAACATTCCGTGCACCGATCACGACTATTCCCGGTCGTCACAACGTACCACAGCCACAAGCGCTTTATATCGCGCGACTAGTAGCACCGATCACATCTTGGCTCCTCCCCCCACCACGACCTCGCCCTTGCACACTCTATTGTCCAATTTATCGAACGTGTAAATAATATACATAGTGCGTGAGAGATGATATTATATTAGAGCGATATAATATTGTAAAAAGTGACACACACCAATACACATACACACAAACACACACACACACACACGCACACACAAACAAACACACACACTAAAATAACGTCCCGTAAAAACAAGAAAATACAGAAACAGTTATCCACACGAACGAACCGGACGCGTCATTTTTGATAGATACGATTCTCATCAATTCTATACCCGGATGTGTATACCACTACTCGGTCAGGTTCCATACGTCAGTTCATTAATATACTCCTATGAAAATTACTCGAATCATAAGATACTCGAATTATTGGGCTTACGAGATCATCGCGAACGTTCGAACAAAATTTATCGAAAGAAAAAAAGAAATAAAATACGCTTGATGCGAACCAGTCGAGCCAGCCTCGACGAGGATTTTATTTAAACCGGAAAAGTAACTCAAAAAAACTTATCGAGCGAGCGAGACGTGTGGAACTTGGACTCGGATGGAGCTCCATATCACGCTCTCCCGTCTAAAGTTAGTAATCTTACCTACTATTAATTATTATTATTATTAATTAATAAAATAAATAATTATTAAAAGTATTATTATAAAAAATTATGAAAATTCATTTTAAAGAGTAAAAGAGAAAAATAAACGATGCTTTTGTGAGTATAATACGTGACTACTTCTCAATTCAATTAATTTCACTTAGACTCACTCTTCTCCCTAACACTTCCACCCGATCAAGTTTTTGTCTCACCCTCACTTGTGTGCCATTGTATCTTCCGCTGCCACCCGCCCACCTTTCCGATTCTATTTCTTTTACTCTTTCTCGAGACGACGACAGCGACGGTTGTGATAGAAATGCGCGTTCTTTTAAATTTAATAGAGGCCCCAAATTTCAGCCGATACGTCTCGCGTCAAAGTCCAGACCTCAGCTCGCTCGAACCTAAAAACAAAATCGCATCGGTATAGAATCTCGTTTTATCGTCGCCTCGAGAAAAAATATCAACCGCAGATTCATTCTTCGTCTGTTGTCTCCAGGCGAAACTCGAAAATTTCGCTCATTTCGTAGAATTCAGTCAAAAAGTAAAAAACCTTTCGAAATACGAACAATATCTCAGAGGAGAAAAGGTCCGAGTTCTGTATGTACGAGAAAAATTCGCGAGGCAAAAAGTAGGGAGAAAAAATTGGGGAACGAAAAAGTCTCAGAGGGATTCTGCAACGCGTGTATAATATCGTACGGGCCGTTAGGTCCTGGATTCTTCGAGCCATGAAATGTTCCGTCATAACATCAACGTCCCTTCTCTTCCACTTTTCCATCACGCACGTTATCCCCCTTTTCACTTGCTTTTTCTCTGTCTCTCTGTCTTTCTCTCTTTTTATCTTTCAACGTCGCCCCATCCCATGTCCCCCCACGATTCTCCCAGCACTATTGCCATCAACAACGTGACGCTCGAGGGATGATGCTGCATACCGGATTTGGGACAACTCCGGCAACGAGTAACCGACCCCAAAGCAAATTACCCTAAAGCACATCCGTGGCTCGAGACGGCTTCGTATATATCGAGATTGCATGAGGAAGAAAAAGGTTTGTACTGTGCAGCGTGGCTGTGTCATCAATTGTTGAGTATACAAAATATATATTTACAACTATTATATCGTGTGCTTTATAAGTGACATGAAAAAATTGATGCATAATGATAAAAATAATTAAATAACTAGCTGCAATCGTTTAATGTCGTTCAACATTAACAACAGGTTTTCAGATGATTAGAAATTTAACGATTGATAAATCTCCTTAGATCCTTCATTCGACGATGATCTAGCCGTTCGTGATCGAGTATACTCCCACTAACTGGCACGAGCAAATCTCGTGTTTCTGTTTGTATTTTTTTTTCTCTCTTTTACTTTTTCAAGCGAATCGATTAGTTTAATTCGGCCTGAATCGATCTCGGACAAATACAGTTTGATCGTCAATGGAGCATCGTCATCGTGACCACATCAGGGGATACCAGGAGTAAGAGGTATACCGCCCTATAATGGACCTTCATCCCGTCCCGGACATTATTAGCGGGAATGACTCGAAATCATGCCTCTCTCTCTCTCTGTCTCCTTCTGCCCCTTCCTTCCCATCTCTCTTCCTGCGTCTCATCGAACACAACCGAGAGATGCTTGCTCACCCTCGACCGAACGACACTCTATTCTACGAAACTTCCGAATCTAATAAAATCAATTTCATACCCATTTATCGCATTAGCGGATTAATCCCATGGAAACTCTTGAATTATCGTCCATTCACAACGATCTTCGAGGGTTCATATTTTTCTTTTCATTTCATTTTTTTTCCTCCTTTTGCAATACACTGAGGGGTCTCGTGAAAACGAGAAATACGAACTGGATCAATATGGAGAATATTACGAAATAAGATCGTTATGCAAATCGAGCCAGGAGCATCACCAGCAGCGGCAGAAGTCTAACAGCGGTTTCTGAGGTTTTATTACGTCGCTCGAAGAGGGAGACCAAGAGGGGATACCATCGGCAAACACCACAACAATTCGCGGGGGGTGCGGTTAATGTCGAGCAGCCAACGAGCCAGGGGGTGCCTTTTCGGTGATTTAACCGAGGAGGGTGAACGTTTGTTATTCAATTTGCAACCGTTACCCCCACTTCACGCTCTTGGAAACAGCAGCATGTGAGTTAACGCCGCGGTACCAGCCACTGCTGTGTCCCCCTGCTGATTCTCTCCTCCATACATCAACCAACCACGTTCCATTCTTCGGATGCTCTTCCTCCCTCATGACATTAAACGTAAGAGAATACTTCATCGCATCGAGGTGACTGTCCCAAATTGTCACAAAGTATCGTTACAAAAACAATGATTGTTATTTTTTTCCACCGAATTATTTCGGAACTGTTTGTTAAAACTTTTTTCTCGAAAATCTCGACACCTTCATTTTTGCATATCGACATTTCAATCGAAAAAAATGTAAGATCGTGGCGTTTGATAAAGTTTTCACTTATGTCATCATTCGTCGCTTTAAGCAATTATTGTAAAGAGAAATTGTCAACTTTCTATTATGTTTACCCTTCAAGTGCGATATCAAAAATTTTTTCTTCGTATTAGTCGTGGTGAACCACAATTTGCCATAATAATTGTGTGGGTATCGTTCAACAATGTAAAATAAATACAATGTGCACGAAAAATCTGTTTTCAATTAATTCTCAAGAGAAACTCCTTGAATTTTATCCTGCCCTGCTACGTGAAATATTTGGAGATGAACGGTCGGTATGTTGCTTCGAAATTCCACAAGTAAAAAGATGATTATCCATGACGGGGTCGTGTCGAATAAACGTGAAAACAAGATGCGAAACGTGACGTGGGTGGCCGTCGTCAGAAGGAGCTGCTTAGTGTCAGAAATCCTTCAAATTTGAATATAGAAAAGCGGGGAAATATAGCAGAGAAAGAAAATCTTTTTCGGGTCTTGACTTTCCTCGTCGAGAACGTGTATATGCGGTCGTACGAGCCTCAACATCCGAGACTTTTTTCCGTTTCTCCTCCGACATTCTGGGACACACCTAATTCTCATTTTACCAAAGTAACGCCGAAAGTTACGAGAGCCTCCTTTTCTTTCCCTGCCACTTATTTTTTTATGATAAAAAAAAAAAAAAAAACGAAAAAAGGAAACAGAATTCGAATTTCTCGCACGCAAACTGACTCTTCCGTCGGGAACGTAGATGTTATGGTGAAAAAAAAAGTCAACCCTCGTCATTAATGTTTCATTCTAATGTTCCGAAACTAGCGAGTGGATCAAAAAAGAGGTAAACTACTGTGGGAACAAAAGTAAAGAGGATCGAGGTAAAAAAAAGGAATCTTTTGAACTTGGGGCTAAAGGAAGGTTGAGGACGGAGCGAAGCTTCGCATTCTCGGAACTTAGATTCCCCAGTACACGAGGGCAGTAACGAGCTAGCCGATTAGGTGAGTCGAGTGGCTCGATGAGAGATCATCATGTGCATTCTCTCGAGAAGATTTTCTTAATCTACTCGCCCAAGCACATATTTAAAGTGCAGAGTTCCGAGCTGAAATCTTCTGCATGTCGAGGTTCTTTTCTCGTGATGTCTTCTCTGTTTATAACGATAGGAAATAAAGAAAGAAACTAACAAGACGGTGACCAGATGGCTCTGCAACTCTATAAAGTTCTTCGCTCATAACTACGTGCAACTTTAGATCCTCGAGTGTGATATACGCACATGTGTATTGGTTTGTCAGAGGTTCGGGTCTGTGCGTGGCAAAAAGGCAAACCTTTTTTGTGCATCGACACGCGTTGCGCGTATACCAAACTCGAGACGGCACGCGCGTCTCCTTACCAAAAGCGCCGCAACGACTCTCACCATCTTTTTTCTCTCTCCTTTGCTTTCTTTCTCGAGGACCACGAACACGAAGGACGTAGCGGCTTTTCCTCAATCGGAAACCCTCGACACTACTGAACGAGAGAAGAATCTCTTCGAGAGATTAGGACCCTAGTGATCTCCGCATCGCAAACGTCACAGTGCATTCTCGAGTGGATTGCTCTTGATCCTAAGAGTGCTCTCAACCAGCAGCAGCAGGTTCAACTGATCCCAGAAGCTTTCTCCCACTTTTTTGTCGTTTTTTTTTCCATTCGGATCTTTTTTCAATGCGAAATATTCAATCAATTAATCAATAAAACTTTGTAACACATTTAATTTTATTGAATTTTTTTATTATTTCTCTGTGCAATAATCAAGAAACATGGATAATTGATTAAAGTTTAATTTCACTTCGTCGAATTATATAAAAAACGATATCACAATTTTCGTCGAGAGTAGAAAATCAGGAGAACCTAATGGTCAACCAACACCGCGTTTCTGCTGTCTCTCATTTCATCCAGTACGGAAACTACGTCTCTGCCTATTGCTCCGAGTCAACCATAACGCTCCACCGTCCAGTAAGCTCATCTGCTGTGAAGAAACGGAAATCGTTGACTCGATGTAACGCAAATCCTAACGCAAGTCGCATTGTTATACCGAGAGCCAATTCGAGTTAATTGATCATCGTTAAAGGTCATTAAAGTATCTGGTTTGGGTTATTGCTCTAGGGGTTGCAGCATCCTTTGGCAGGAACGTCCCTTCTATGTTTCATTCTATAACTCGCGATACGCGAGTCGAACGAAACGCTCTATAAATTTTGTCAGCGTAATCTCGTTTCAATCGGCAACTTTAGTCTCCGCTTAGGCTTTTTTCAATTGTACATGCGTCCATTAAATAATGAAATTGCTTTGAATCGCAAATAGCAGTAACGAAATAATCAGTGTTGAGTAAATTTGTGTATTTACAATTTTAGATTTAAAAAAAAGGTGCAAAGATACTCGCGTGGTCTCGTAAATATTGAAGAAATATATTCCACGTCTGGACACGTCAAAAATACTAATTTTAGACACATTTTGACACTCTCGTCAGTGCCGAGACATGCGGTGTAAAGTAACACGTGGGGGTTAACCTCGCGACGTGTTAACGTCCGCGACATCATCCGCGTGTAACTCTTCTTTGATTTCGTGTGCGGTTAAAGCGACGTCGATTTATCGTCTTACGTCAAAAGTCACGTACAACATCAAACGTTCTGTACTTTTGTGTTAATCCACATTAATTTCTTGAAACGGGTTCTCATAGGAAAGCTCGTGATGAAAATTGAGCGACGCAGAAGTGGTTTTTGTTTTAATTCGGGGAGAGAAAAAATTCTCTCATATCCGTCGTTTTGTACACGCGTCGGCGCTGAAGTCAATCAGCGTGATTATTTCACACGCTACATTCATCTCGTTATGAGATTGTGTTCGTTTGATCAGATAAGGCCGGTTCTTAATAAAAGAATAATACATAACTGCTTAATTACAATTCAAGTTCTCGTGTGTATATTTGTACATTAGATTGATAAGAGAATTTAGATACGACGATCGCGCATAATTCGTGACGACGAAACTGCTTAGATCATCGTTCTGCATCTTGTAACGTGACTCTACGACATCGCGAATGAATATCTGAAAGAATAATGAAAATAGTCTATGCGTGTATTGTCGATGTACAGAGCATAATAAAGCGATGGTAACAACACGAAGCGATCCGTCATGCATCCGTGCGAGAGATGCAGAATTTCATCTCCTTTCTGTTCCCTTCCGATCCACCTCTCTGTCTCGCTTTCTTTTTTTCTTTTTCTTTCGGCCTTCTTGGCGTGTATGTTTTTTCTCACCTACAATTCACCGCACACAGTGCGAGGAGAGGGCGCGCGAGCTCGTCGACAGGCAACGGCGCGGGATGACTGGCGAAAATCAATTCAATTCGTCGTATATCTAATTTGATAATCTTGGAGGTCGAGTAGTGGAAAGACACGAACTTCGTGCTGGGATTGCTTGATGTGATAAATGAGCTTGTAAGAGGAAGAAATGAAAAGATGAAGAGAGCAAGAATAAAGGAGTAGGGAAGAAGAATGAACGGGGAAAAGGAAAGAGAGGGCAGAAGAAAAAATATGTAGTCGACCCACGACTTCCGGTATACGAAGTTTCGTCGTCGTTGCTTCATGAGAAGAATTTTCGTTCCTCTCGGAGAAGACGATGTCTCGAGGCTCTACCCCATTTTACGAAACACTTTACTTCACCGAAAACGCCGCGTCCTTCGTGTTTTACATTCGACGAAACTGATTAATGCTTCCGTCATAAAAAAGAAAATTATCAGCTCGACTTTCCTATTTGTTCGTGATCTCCATATTTCGGTTAACATACCGGACCCGCGAAGATACACGACAGGGAAGCAAGACGGTATATAAAGAATCGTTACAGCTTATATACGAATTGGCTTCTCGAGGTAAATAATGGTGGCAATTTATCTCTGGACAACGAAGAGAGCGACGATACAGAAGCCGCCGATTCAATTTCACGCCGCATATAGAAACATATGCCCGCGGAATGCATGGTAATAATTTGGAATTACTCGTCCTATAGGTTTTTACGTTCTTCGTATTAATTGACAACTGTGCTTGGCACACGAAGGATCATCAATACCTCGAGCACATACGTATACAAAACGATTCTCATTTTTTTCCTTCACTGCGACGTGAGCCTTCCTTCCGTTCCTCCTTAAAGTTCCATGGCTCACTTGTGACCCGGAGTTAAAGATTCTCCGAGCTTCCGTGTGATTTAAATCTCGCGTATTTTTATCTTCACACGTCTGCCACGTGAGACTTCCCCTCGAAAGCGACAACGGATGTGCCCAACGGGATATGACATTTTGGGTTGCCAATATTTTTGCCAAACAGAAGAAAATGTAACTCCGCCGAAAAGTTAGCTCATTATAATCCACAAATTAAGTGACTCGGTAATTAGTTACTAGAATCTACAAGTCGAATGATGAGCGGTAAACTAACGCGCGGAAAGATTAACCAAATTTATTGAAACGGTCCGACCTCCCGTCGATGCTGGTTAGTTAATTTGAAGAAGCCCAGAGAGAAATGCGTCGAATTGAATAAAGAAACGCGGCCCAACTTCTTAACGGGCACACACACACACACACGCACATATACTTTTCTCCAGTGCTTTTGCCAGTCTGAATATGTATATCTATACAAACATACATTATAGAGCTGCGAGAATATAGAGACGTCAGCCGTGAATCATACTAATTGCCGTCGTGATTAAACGTTCCGTTCTTAGAACTTTAACCCTCGTACTTTCTTTCTCTCAACCGTCTCTCTTTCTCTCTTCTTCGCGATCTCTCTTTAACGAACTTATATAAAGTTCACGCGCCACCCCCGTCTCATTACTTCCCTCGCTGCCCAAAAAATGTGCGGAGACTTTGTGCAAGCGGGAGAGTGAGAAAATAAAAAAAAAACGAAGAGTCTGTTGCGCGGAGCCGGTTATAAAAATTTGCTAAGATATCAAAACGAACGGATCACGATTAGCAAAGAAAACTTATAGATTTCAGCGCACAAGTTCCGGATTATGAGCCTTTCTCTCTTGTCACTTTCCATCTCGAATACCCCATACACATTTATGGGAACCTTGGGTTCTCGTAGCACGTGTCCGGCGTCGAATATCATAGAAGGTTTCTTGCTCGCTCGAGCAAATTTAACGATCCTCGTTATTGAATATCGACACGGTACGTCCGTCTCCGTGGCCATGTGAGAGTTTCCCTCTTCGCACCCGCCACACCGTCGCAAGCCACGAGGCATTATAATACCCCAAACGATTTCGAACAACGTGTGTATTCGTCTATGTGCAAGTACACGACACCCTTGACACACCGCGACGTGTCAAACTGTCAAACCTCGAAGACCTCGAACGAGCTCCGCACGAGATGACTTTGCAGAGATCGTACATCGTACGCCCACACTCGAAGACTGATCGATCCTAATAGATGCATGCATAATGAATCTTTCGCGTCATAAACATACGCGCGTATTAATGCACTTCGATACCTGTGGTGCACGAATTTACAAAATGGCTTGTACGACGTCACTTAATATGAAAAAATTTCCATGATACAATGACAGTCATGGTCTCTCCAATCCGTCCTCACAAACATAATGAACGTCTCGCAATGATTTTATTTCAGATTGTGAAAAATGTGAAATGGATTTTTATGTATTTAGCTATAAACATATAATAATCTACTTGTGATAATTAAGTACTTCTCGTAAATATGATCCACCTCGATGAAGTACTCGCGGTTGATATTGCAAGTCAAAGGTGCATTGTGTCCTTTCCGCATGCTCGTTTTTACGTTGTTTTTCTCGCGTTGCTTTCGGACGCCGTTTTTGTGCACGAAATTCGCGTATGGTCGATCGGACGGGTAAAAATGAACGGATGAATGAATAAAACCGAGACGAGGAAAGAACGTTTTTCTTTTTTGGTAATACATCGACGTGCCAGCAGCGGAGAGAGCCAAAAATGACGGTAGCAAAGAGCTGTGAGAGAAAGAGCACAAGCCTTATTCCTGAACGTCGCACAAACACGCACGAACAAAACAGAGTACATTGAGAGTTGGCCACATGCGAGACATCTGGCATTTTTACGTGAAAGCAGAGAGCGAGAGAGCCAAAGACGAATTTCTGCAACGGTACACGCCCCCCTGTCACGTATTCTGGGGTCGATTCGAAGCGAGCCCTTCGTACTACTTCGCGGTAAACGCAGAAACAGCTAAGGCGACTCTTACGTGTACCCTGGGGAATTTATTGTCACGCGCATTGTCCGGACACGAGCAATTATTTTCTCATTGTTCCTCAATCTAGACGTTAATTAAGAATCAATGCGGTCACTCGCGCGAAAATACTGAAACGTCGAGGAGAAACGCGAATCTCGCGCGAACCGGAAGAAACAATAAAGCTATTGCTCTACCCGTCTCGACGCCTTTTGTAATGAAATAATTATAATAACGCGATTAGTTAAACTTCATTTCATCCTGATTCATGCACAAATCAGGCCCCTTCACAATGACATTAACGAACGCGACAAAAAAATTTGCGAATTAAACTGTTTTTATTTAACCCGTAACTTTGCTAATTAACTTTTGGTCCAGCTCTTAATTCTTCATCTCATTTTTCATTCCGAAAACCTTAGATTTGACGTATTCCGGTCGTTAAAAAAATAATAATTACAGTAATTGCGTAATAAACGGAGAACACACGAGTTTGTCATGTGGAAAGTAAAAAATTTCTCGAATATTGAATACTTCCTAATCGGTTGTTTTGAAAATTCGTTAATTGGATGTTTGCCGACACAAATTAAGAAAGGACACAAGGATTAATCAGTTAGCTCAACTCGTAAAAGTTTGTACGATCGATTGAATGCGAGCGAAATCATTCACGAGATGCACGAAGCGTAAGTAATAGGAGTAAAAACACGGCACGATGCCGCAAGGTGTGGCCAATATTGAGCGACCGACTTCACAGTCTCTCCTATTGTCGAGCAATTAAAAAGCATTCCAAGCATTGTGATTCGCCACCTGCCGGCTTTGTTTTGCGAGGCTGAGCCACGCGCGTTTACCGATTCGTTGGACACGTCATTTCGATCATGTCGAGAAACGAATGGAAATCACGTTTCGTAAGACCGAGCTGACAAAAATAGTGCGAATGCCTCGCGCCAAAAATCTCGCTTAACTTTCGTCAATCTTTCGTGGAATCTCTCATGGCGAAAAAGCATGGGTTTTAATCTAAAGAAATTCTGGAAGGAATCGCGACCACATGAGACGCCGAGAAGTGTGAAAACTCGACGGTTGGTCCATTGGTAAAAGGTGTTAGATCGATCAGAAATCACGCAGAGTTTCACGCCTGAGGCGTGAAATTTCACGTCTTTGCGCAGTCTCACGTCGAGACTTCCATCCGATCTTCCTTGTTTTGATGCTCTTTCAATTTTACTCCTCGTTCAAATCAAACAACCACACGTTGTTCGTGAACTTTTGGATTGAATTATTTTGACAGTGGAAGTGTGCAAGATGCGAATTACACCCAGGACAATCGAACAATCCCACCAACAAGGAAAAAACAACAGAGCAGCGAGAAAGAGAAAGAGAAACAACGTCTTCGTGTATAACCCGATCACATTTCTTCGCATAATCCTTTACCTCTGTGCAACCTAGCTTCTTCTCTCTCTTTTCTCACAGCACCGATGAAAAGCAATATCGCACAGCCTGGAACAAACGAGATTCGTCTGATTGAAGAACCTTAGGAGAATCTTCCGCTGCAAAATGGAGAAGAGTTTTGATGAGATGAAATATGATATACACTGAGCCTCGTGTACATAACGTACTCTACACACTGAATCGACGAATGTGTGTCTATATGTGCTTCACTCCCTTACAGTTCTTCTATCTTAATCTCGTAAGGCTACTGATGAGCAGCAATAATCCAAGCTCCTGGTAATCGAATCACCGTCATGCGCCTAAGTAGGCCCCCCACATACTCGCTGTCTTGCATATCTCCATCAGGTTCTCTGTCCTTCCGACCGAGAAGCTACTCGAGAGTTGCTCTCTTGAGTCTCCAGGTGGTCTCTCTCACAGTAAGGGCATGACCCGTAAGTCATCTCGTCAATTCCTCGCAAGATCTTCAAAGATATAACATTCTCAAGTAGCAAATATCGAATTTAATCTCGAGATGAAATGATATTTTCTTCAGGAACTTAATTAGAGAATGGATTCGGAATCCCGTGATTAGATTTGATTTAAAAATCAAATTATTTTACGAGGCAGAATATCATCGACTGAGAGCCCGTTTTCAAGTTGTTCGATGTATTGAAGATTAGAGTCAACCGACACCTGAAATTTCCGAGGTAACTCAGTGCAATAAAAACGATGTATCAAAAGTTGAAAATTTTGTTGAATTATTGCAAAACTGGTAGGTAAGAAGTCAGTGCAAAGAAACGACGCTCAAGCATGAAAGCATTAAAAGTAACAGTCACATTTGGAAGCTTGTCGCGAAAGTTAATTCTCGGGAGCCACGAGATACGAACAATACAGAAAAGAGAGAAGGAAGTAGAAAAAAAATCGATGTACACAGCACGAGTACTTGTATTTCGTAGCGAACACGGTACAGGCACGAATTCAGCGAATGACTGTTTCATACATAACGAAGAAAAAAACGAGCTTGCAGCTTTCGCTTTATCGTTATATAGCTATAGATATTTTAAGCTAATATAGAAGTCGCACGAACCATCCCTCTTTCACCGAGTTGAAGAAGAAAAAAAAAACAGCCGAATGTCCCAAGTTTCCGAGTAAAGCGTTTCGTTCCATGTTCGGAAGGAAATCAGCAAATTGAATGTAGTGCACTTACGGTGGGTTCTGTAATGTCAGTCATTCGAAGCTTATATATTCGTTTATGCATATACATACATGCACCTACGTGTACTCCACCTGAAATCTATACACGAACTCCCACTGCGACCATACCACTTTTTTACTGAATGTGCGTTCATGGAAGACAAAAAAAAACAAAAGGGAGAGAGAGAAGGGAAAAAAAGAAAGGGTTTCAATTTGCCGCTCCCTCGGTACCTATCCCGTAGTTTCACTACTGCATGTATCGTTAGTATATGTATACGAGCAGGCGGTACGAACTATCTGTATATCATATACGGAGGGATGTACCACAACCTCGCGATTACGGATCTATATATCGAAGTGCATCCTCGCCCCCTCAATAACCCTCTGTACCCACCCTGACAAACGTTTCGAACTCATTATTGACTCGAGACAAAGTATAGACTGAATAGCGTTTACGAAAAATGGAACGTACACACAATTTTCATTCTTTTTATTGTTGTTGTTGTTGTTGCTTTTGTGCGATCCATAATTCACTAAATTTCTTTCTGAGAGCGGGACAACGAAACGTTTTATATCCAAGTTTCCAAAGTGACCATTCGGTGTATTATCAAAAAATTCGAAAAAAAAAAAACGCTTTTCTTTTCCTTTATTCCACATTATGCACATCCAAGTTCGATTTACTTTTTTCGGTACAAAGAGAAAAAGGGAACGACGAGTTGAATATAATTCTCGGGGGTGTGCTACCAGTCACGCGCACGCCCACATTTTGCCATTAAATAAAGTCGAATAGGTCCCCGATGACTCCAGGCACACATTCGCAAATGTGTGTGTGTACTTCATGCTTGGGATTCTCGAGCTAAATACCTTTTCCAATCGCCTCTATGGAGGTTTAGCTCAAAGCTCGAGACACCATAACCAATCCGATGATTTTTCCCAGCAAGTTACTGGTGTCTTTGTCCCTTTCTATGTATGTATTTTTGTGCCTCGATGTCCGGATTTATCGAGAGAGAGAGGGAAACACCGCACCAAATCGTGGAGAAATATCTGCTCAGAACAGGGAGGCTGCTGTTGGGCGTTTCGTCGTATTGACTCCCACGGCGACACGTTTATTCATCGAATGCGCACAAACGTATCTATACGTACACGCGACACTTTTTCTCCCTCGGCCTTTCCTACGATCTATATAAATATATATATCTCGGTGTATATAATTTTAATGGTTCATAATATTTTTGTACCCAAGTTCCCAGACCTAGTGAATCTTTTTTCCCTCAAATCCCAAGGGGATTTGTTTCTGCGTTCACCGCCGAAACCTCCCTGCTGCTTCCACACTTTATGAATATCTCTCTCTCTTCGTATACACAATTATAAGCACATTATCACCAAAACATTACAAGCAACTCCCTGCACTCTTTTGTGTACCTTGCGCTTGTTCATCCACCCTACGCCAATAAATCTCTGCTCCTGTAAAGACAGTCCTAAGTACACGTGCAAACAAATGCTTGGCCAATTTTTGTCGTCGTGTTTTTCCCTCTTTGCTTCCTATATCCATAGGAGAACAGATGAGTCAAGAAACCCACGAGAATCTCGAGTACATCTGCAAACATATTTCTTCCAAAGATCCTTGACTCGTACGATTAAACATTTGAGTAAACTCTTCAAATTGTATCAGCCAGCCTCTCGTAGCTCTTCAATGGAGCATCCTTTTCAAACATACCCTCGATTTTTCAGATATTCACAACACGTTGCCTCAAATACCTGTCCACAGCAAAATATTTGTCTAATGGTTTCGAAGCTGAAAGCTGACAAATTTTCAAAATTTCTGTGTGCAAACTCTCGAGACCCCGGTGTTTACGTTCGAAAATGTGGAAATATTGATCTGGTATTATTCTTCTGTAAACTGGACAATGATCCAGAACCATAAATTTCAATGGTTTAGCCGCTTTTGCTACACGCACAGAAAACTGTTGTCGAAACTTCGAGTATTGTTACATTGTCTCTCAAAAATCCGTTAAATCGTTGCTATTTTTTGGTATGTTTGTGAATAAATAGGTCGTGTGCCACGAGGGTTGATTCATTGACGTGAATTCATTCACGCTGAGCTCACGAGTACGACGACAAAAAGCTTTGGTTTACAACAGTAGCACACTCTGAGTTACGCCGCAGGACGTGCTTTATTCTTGCCCCGTGAACTTGGACCTTTTTCAATGAAACTAACATTGCCAATGTCCGTTCTTGGAGTCGTTTTTTTTTCTACGCGTTCGAGACCCTCCACGTTGACTTCTTGACCAACTGAACGTGCCGCATTTAGCTCAGAGGTTTGCCACTAAGTATTTTACAGGTATGTATCGTGTACAAATGGAGTGAAGTGTCATTCAATGACGAAGCAAAGAGAAGAAGCAAAAAGCAGAGCAGTTGGTCGATTAATCCTCGTTGATGAATGGTCAGCTTTCTTGGGTGACAAAAAAATATTTACAAACATGGTGGTTTACATGAAAATGGCATGCGGATGATGAGGTTGGGGCCGTACCCGATCCCAGTCTAGGAAATCGACATGGACGACCGTTAGATGTTTCGCAAACTATGGAAACCGCGCCGAGTGATACGATGGGAAAGTAAAAAAATGATGGTCACACACTAAGCTCTAACAAAACGTTGCAGCTCCACATGTTACTGTAAGAATACGTGGTAGACAGACCTCGTTTTGCGTAACAGAAACTTGTAGTTTTCTTGGGACGACGAATTCATGAAAGAGAGGAAGAGGGAAGCGGGAAAAAGAAGAATGTGTGGGAGACACACAAATAGGTATCGGTTACTCCGAGCAATGGCATTATTCATAACGTATTTATTCACGTGGCTACGAATATATAGCAAGGAAGTGACGTATCGAAATCGATGATTATAATTAGCAGCCGATACCGGAACAGGAATCCTGAATTACGGTAATCAGTGGCACGCAGCTACGGTATGATTCACTTGAGGGGAGTGAAAGAACGACGATATACTAACCTCAACAAAAAAAGACAGTTGCCAGAGCAAAGGGATGACAGAATTTTTTTTTTAAGTTTCAAAAAAAACACCGACACGGTGTGACGAGGAAAACAACAATGACGTTACACACTGACAAATTCAACGGCCGTTAGCCATCCAGAAATAAACGAAAGACCAGAAATCATAATATTAAAAATAAATTCAGGACGAGGTAACAACACATCAATCACAACTTAATTAGCCCTGAAATATTGAATGCAACTATTTTTCACAACAATGCTACTTTTTCCTAGGATCTCCTATTTCAACCCGTTATATTTTTAATCCTTTTTCCTATTCGATCAATATTGACTATCTCATGTTTTCATTCTTCCCAAAGTAGGTTAATTGATAAAGTACCAGTTATCGTTTCTTCCGGAACGAAAAAGCAAACATACCGTAAAATATCCCTCCTATATCGAGCACACTGAAGGAATAAAAACATTGAAAAATTAATGACTACTCGCAACTCTGAGAGTCGACTAGCAGGCTCGGTAAATCAATTAGCGAATAATTGACGGGTGATAATTGTGACCAGCTCGTACAAACCCCGTGCTATAAAGTATAGACTTGGCTACTTTCCGGTGACCAATGGGAAAAAGTGTATAAAAAAGGGTTTTTTTCAAATTAAGCATTCACGATGCTTACGACCTACCTTAAGTGGACGATGACTATATCACAGTTTCGCTTCGTAACTGAATCCCTTGTGGATAGGAAGTATGCAAAAAAGTATACGGAGTAGACAATACGTCATATTATTAACCGCAATCTATATGATACGTCGAGTTTTAAAAGTTGAGGGAAACGAAGGCAAAGAAGAAACGAGAAGTGTAGGAGAAGGAGCAGGAGGAGGAGAACGCGGTATTGCTCTCGGAACGCAATGTACGCGTGCACAACTCTTTCCGTGCCCGACTGTTATTACAGAGGGACAAAAGGTTTCCCATATGGTGACCCAGGCAGTCTCTAATATATGTCATTAGACATTACTCTATGATAATTAAACGTCTATATACGACGGGTCTTATTGTTACGTGCGTACTTACGTTACATTGCTAGAAATGACACGTTGCGCTACAATGCATTCGGATGTTGTTGGACTCGAACGACCGATGCGAGAAAACTTTTATACATACAGATATATACGCAGTTGTATTAATTTATAAATATATACGTAGCAATGCGGTGCTTTTCCGTTGCAACTTTGAAATGCTAACTTTTAAGTTTTTAAGCTGTTTTTCCGGCATATGCAAAATCCCCTCACTATATTAATGTCATAATGTAATAACAGTGCAGATATTTATACAAATTGCAATAAAAGCGAGTGACGAGTCGTTTCATGAGAACTTTGCAATGGCGTCGATTCGGTTGAGGAATCGTGTCACATCCGTAGCGAAGAAAAATAAATGATAACGAAACACGAAAAGTTTCGAACATAGCAAAATCGTCATCGGTACTCTGCTGCGCTCTGTCAATTCAGCAGATAATTTCACCGGAAAACTCATAATACGAACAAGTCTGCAATAATTGAAAAAAAAACACACACACACATTAAAGTTTGCGACGAGTTTGGCACAAAGCTCGAGGTTTTCCTCCATTGTACGGGATCTAATTTGCGGCGAATTTGTGAATTTATCGTAGAGACTTGGAGAATTTTCTTGCGGTTTTCCGAAAAGCGAAATAAGTTGGGAATGCGGTAGAAAGCTCGCAATTTTCTTTCGATGGGGGGAAATTATAATAGCCGGCTCCTCTCGTCGAACTTATAAACATACTTTTCTCGGGCTTCCCGGAAAACTTTGCCGTATACGAGAATCCAACAAACCCTAGAAACCACCGATTCATATCCATAAATACACAAATATATATAGATAAATAAATAGAAGCTTTTATCAGCGCAAGAAGGAAACGCCCATTTTATTTTATTTGGAATTTACGAATTCGCGTTATACGTGCGTTACGTTTTCTTCCTCTCGTTTTATTTGCTTCCCTCTCGGTTTTCCACGCCGTTCAACGATTTTCTTTTCCGGTTTCTAACGAGTTTTTGCCGTACTTGCACAAAACGGGGTCAGAAAAAAAACACATATATACGAATCGGAAAATTTAGCGGTCGCTGACATCGCGTTCGTGTATATTCATGAATGCAGGCTTTATCAACGGTCGTCGTACCCGATGCGTCACACACATTGCACATCGTCGCGTGGCCTTTCTTTTCTTCTTATATATATTTCTTCTCACTTTCGCTCTGTTTCTCGTTCTCTCTGTCCTCGTTCCTTATATTTCTTTTATTCCCATTTATATATCGATTGTTTCGTATATACCCGCAGCGCACAACAACTACCGTCAAGTCTGGTGCACGAAGAACCTTTTTTTTTTTAATTTTTTTCTCTTCCTCTGCTCCTTTTCCTTCGATTCCTGTTTTTTTTTCCTGAACGTCTGCGAGTCATCTGGTTCTGTGAGACCGCATAATACATGAGACTATCTCGATATCATGGCATCTGCTCGCACGTCAATACCGCCGGAAAAAAATGCATATCGATAAAGTTAACCGCGTCAAAAAAAATGGCAAATCTATCCCCGTCAATCGATCGATACGTATTTTTAACTCGAACCGATTGAAATATAAATTGATCAGCATAATAACGCGTCGAATATGATGTTGTCTTTTGGTCGATTTTCCGAAAGAATCATATGGGCGGAATTTATGTTCTGTACAACCCTCCGATAAGTTTATTCTCAACTGTCTTCTATCGTCGCTTTCTCTCTTCCTTTGTCTCGTTCTGTCAAAAAGCCGATAACTTATATTTCTTGTTTTTTCGTGGACAAAATAGAATACGAGAGAAGAAAAACTCGTGTAGTACGAAGAGCGGGAAAGAGAAAGAGAGAAGGCGTGCACAGGACACGCTCACAGAGTCTCGTTAATCTCTGGACCTCGAACGGTTCGTGTATTACGATCTCATTGTTCTCTCGAGTCTCGCTCTTCTCTCTCTCTCTCTCTCTCTCTCTCTCTCTCTCTTTCTCTTTGTATCTGTCCAGTGTGATGCTGTAGAGACGATATATTCGCATATATACAGGCGCTCACCTTTTCTTTTCTTCCCCCGCGCTAAATTGCACCTTTGGGTTGCGCGCATGCATCGCGTATTTCAATTCGCATTCTCGCCTCGATACTCCTATGGAATACACACGTATCTATACGCGAGTCTCTCGAGGATTACTCGTACGGTACATCGGAACGCATTCATCAGATCGTCGTACGCGTAAGAAAAAAAAAATAACTACGAGGAGGTATGATGTAGCGTCGGTATTGATGCCGCGGTACCTTACAATGGGATAATATGAAAATAAAATGCGTAAGGCGCGTACATAATGCATTTACACTAACGCGAAACAAGCCACATCCCTCGTTCGTACACACCAGCGTATAATGGCTCTGATATGTTTTTAGTACATATTTGTTACAGTCTCCAGAATCCGGAGAAAACTACCCTTAAAAGGAATTCAAAGACCACGAGTATATTGGCTGTACATCGTCATTCTAAATACGTGCAAAAACCGATTTGTTAGCCACGAGGTTAGAAATGATTCTCCTGTGACTATAATAACCGAGAGAAACCAGCTCGTATATTTGTCGTCGAGGGATTCGCTACTTTTCTCGTCATCCCTCTGTCGGCCTCTCTCTCTCTCTCTCTCTCTCTCTCTCTTTCCTTTCCAAGTGGTTGTTCCTGGGAGCGGAGGGGTGAAAGAGGCGTTAGCGACGTTATTTAAAGTATATCGCATCTAGGTATATGCGCCATATAAGCCATTGCACATATGCACACGTCGATGTGCATCTGTTCAGAATGAACGAGAGGAACGAGGAATAAAAAAAAAAAAGGGAAATACGTACCTCGGAGAACTCGAACTCTATAACGCTCCGAGCATTACGAGAAATAGACACGGGCGCGAGCCATCCACTATGCATATACATACAAATAAACTTTTATATGTTTGCGTTCGTATGCGTCCACGTACGTGGAAGCGACGCATAGAAGAATATTAGGGCACACGCTGCTTACCAGAGATCTGGGCGTGTCGGGCGTTGTCGTGTTCCTGCACGAATTGTGCATTGTGTCCCAGCACGGGGACCGAAGAGAGAGAAACGCACCTGGGGAGTGAACGGGTACCACGCCCCGACCCAACCTGGACCATGTAAGGGGTCCGCGTGGGGACCCCTGCCCCCGAGCTCGCCATGTATACACCATCGTAACGCACACTGCTCTTCGTTGGGACTGATGCACCTCGTTTTTTATACATACATTCAGCTCTATATGCATGCGCGTATTTACATGCATTTATAGATATTGCAGTACCCTTATGCTCCATTATTCAGCGAGGGTCCCGCAATGATCGGACAGAAGGGTCTGAATCATCTTCGTGTGGCTGTAATATCGGATTAATAAATACGCATAAGTTACCCGGTGAATTTATGGTGAACCTCAAAGAAACAACAAAAACATTTCCTCAAACTCAGACATTTCGGATCTTGATACGATTTTTTTCGACTTTTTTCATTCAATGTAGAATTTATCGTATAAAAGGAGACTTCGCAGACCATGAAATATGGAATCATTGAAGTTGTTCACTGTATATAGTGCGAGCAACGAGCAAGAGACACGATGAAAGCCTCGCGGTCATTACGCGAGGTCTGTATATACGGTACGCATTGTTCCGAAGACACACCGGATGCGAACAGCCCCGCAAGACCCTGAGGAAAAAGTAATGGCGCCTCGAACCGGTTGCGTACAGTCGACTTCTTTTCCTCTCCTTTTATTCACTCTTTCATTTCTCTTCCGAGAGATCTCTACATGTTTACCATATGGAAGAAAATGCCCCTTAATTCATTAAATACATCTTCCTATTGATAATTTCCATGATACGAATTCTGAAAGAATTGTTTTTCGGTACACGTGATTTTTTTTTTTGCTGCCTCTTATCTGCAGGTTGTTAAGAACGTGTAATTGATCGAATACTTTGCGAACTATTTGCTGGTCTCGTCTCAAGTTTATTTCAGGGTTTGTAATTCTTACTCAAGTTTCCCGAACAGTATTTCAGGTTAAACAATGTATTCTAACTCGTTCGTACGTCGTAAGAAGTTTAAACGATCGCTTTACCGAGTCTTTGAAAAGATGAACGCGTATATGCGTGTATTGTACACGTTACCGATGGTGCATACTCGACACGTGCAGCCCTCATACGCCCGGGGGCGGCTAGGGCGTACGCGATTCCGCCCCCAGGTGGGTCAGGGAGGTACCGGCACATTCTTCATTCTACAGACCCGACGGCATGCATAAATACCAACAGCATGACCTCGGGCTAACTTAACTGATAGTATGGACGCGCACATGTATGTTAAAAGGTTAAGCAATGTTGCGAGAAAAAAGTAATAGTCACAAAATCATGAGAAATCGATAAAAATCGATTTCGAACTATGGCAAACACTGGTTTGCTGAATTAAGGCATTTTGGCGATTATACGGCATCGCGGATGAACAACTAAAAATATATTTATAACCGAAAATAAATATAGTAAAGTTTATGCATTTTTTTTACTAACTCGATCACTTTTTTAATTAATCAACCACTCGAGCTTATTTAGCTGAGATTTAAAATTCGGAAATGTACGTGGTTGACGAAGAAAATGTTCGACAATGAAATATTTATCGAACTTGCTTCTTTTCAATCGGTGAGGCTATTTAAAAACGGGATTTGCGTGTCACGATCGATGACTTCTCCCGAAATTCATGTCGAAACGACTTGAAACTTTTTACACGTGTAAAATAAGTATCGCGTGTCCCACAGAGTCAACTTTCTTTCCTGATCTTTTTTGCATCCCTCACACGCAACTTTTTTGTTGAACCAACGTGACAAGAGTGGGCACACTCGTTCGAACAATAGAGTAACTGTAGATTCTCTTGCGAAGAATTCTCCTCATACTCCTGCCTCATTCTTTTATCACTGGATCGAGAATGCTGTTGTTATCCGGAGGAACGACGGAGAAAGAACTCGTCACCCAACAGATGCAGGAACTAGCCCGGGGGCTCGGTTTCTGACGTCGATACGTAACTTGAAAAGTGTTTCATTTTTTTTTGTCCGCAATGCGTTTTGGCCCACATATGCCTGAAGCAATAATAACAAGCCATGAAAGGAAACGTGCCTCCGTGGCCAACGGTTTCGCTTCTTTTCGCCCTCAATCTTCCCTCTTTGTCTTTTTCTCGATCAATCAATTTGAGGTTTTTTGTTCGTTGCTCTCACGCCATCCAGAAACTCTCTTCATTTTCCTTTTTTAACTTTCAAGCCATTTCGACAGCAGCAATCATAGATCAAACATCAATTTCCTCGACCGAGTCTTCATACGCAGGCCATTACAAAAATTGTAATTATTTAGGCGTATTGCGAGTCATCAAGTATTTTATCCAGCGCGAACATGACAAAACAAAAGCGCAAAAAAAAAAAGAAACAATCTCAAGAGACAATGCACACGACGAGTGAAAAAATTGAGGAAAAATTTAACAGAAAATAAATGAAAAATAACCAACATCGCTGCGTAAGTATTTTTTTCCAAACTCTTATGAATATCTATATCCAAACGTATAAGAGTGACGATCTGTTTACAACGATCAAGCCGATAATAGACGACAAATATTAGCAGATGCTCGACTCAGCATGGGCGCGATCATCCCGAGCATCACAAATATATGGTAGAGCAATATCGTGTTCTCATTTCCATGAGCACCCTCGTTCAACACCATGGACATAAAGTAACAGCACAAGATACACAGAAAAATGAGAAGCTTAGAATGAGAACTGTGGTGAGTGCATGATTCTCAGACAAGACATGAAAATTTTGGTGGTTTCATCGAAGGTTTTCGAAAGGAGGGAGCGAAGAAGCAAGAATACAGAAAGTAATGTCTTCGGTATAACAATGTATCTCTCTCGTGTGCAGATCAACAAAAGGATGTATAAATCACAGGAACGATGACGACGACGACGACGACTGTGTCTAGGAAGCGTGGCAACAATGATTTGCTACACATAAGGAATATCTATGGACACAAATAATACGAGAGGATGGAACGAAAGATCGAGAAAGAAGGAAAGAAAAGGATGAAAGTTTACTCCTGCTGTTGAAGAAGGTCGGTATCCGCAGGATTGAGAAGAGAGAGGCGCGACCACAATACACTGCGATGACAAATGACTCGGCAAGTATTCTCTCCGCTTCTTTACACATATCCTGCCTTGTATATCTTTTAGCTATCCTTTTCCTATTTTTCTATCCCTCGACTTCCACAAGTCGGAACTTTATGTCCCTAGAAAAGTCCGCGTGCCACAGGGCAACCGCATTTTTGCTCGAATCTCATTCGATCACAACGCCAGCAGAGAAGAAAAGCTCGAAGGTTTGGCTTTGCAGCATTGAGATCAGTTTCGAAAAGTCTTTCTTCTCTACCAACGAAAAAATGTGTATGTATGTGCGCATATGGTTGTATGGGTTTTGAAGCTAGGCTACTAACGCTCTGTGGGTTGTAAAGAGCCCGTGAAAATTTACGACCCAACCCTGAGAATTCGAGCGATTCTTTTTTTTTTTGCTCTCTTTCTTCCTCTCTTCACTATATATCGTCACACTTTCCCATTCGTTATATGTCCGCGTGTGTGTGTGGGTTTATGGGATGTCCTGAGAGGGCGAGAAATTCTTCTGCAAAGTCGTGTGTCACAATTGGAACGAGGGATATGGCTGTTTGACACGATAGAGTCAGCTTTGCACGCTCGTTAATTGTCACCAGTTTACACACATACGTATATACGTTCATTTCTATATATGCGATGCCAAGTTCCTATGAATGCAGGATTTCGAAAATATTATTCTTTTTACTGTCGTCGAAGTTTTTTGATGAATGACGATTCTGCGGTAATGAAGAAACGAAAAGAGAGAACATTTTGTTCGAAAGAGAGTTACGAGCTCATGGAGAAACGATAAAACCCCGCAATAAGAGCAGATGAGAAAAACTCACACGAGGAATTCTCTCTTAAAACGGCAGTCTTGGGATATCTGTCGGTATATTAGAATCTTCAGGAAGTGCACGAATTACGAGTGCAAACCCAGTGCCCTGAGAATTTCTGTCGACGAGCTGGTTTCGGTTTATGGCAGAAAAAAAATCTCGATGTTTTTCAACCCCTCGGAAGAAGGAATCACTGCGGATGGTCTGATGTAAGTTTGCAGAAAGAATCTCCCCTCCAGCTGCCTTGATTCCCAACCTTTTTCGACTATCCATGTTTTATGGGTCTTTACCAGAATTCACTTTAAAACATAATTGATGGATGCTGCCCAAAATGAAGACGAAGGCGGTTTCGGTATTTACGGCCTGGATAGACGAGGTCGAGACAAAAAATTTCGCAAAAGTTTAGTGGAGAAAACATTCTGATTTTTTCCAATGGACGGAAAAATTAAAACTATCGAAAAATAGCAGTACTTGAGGATAATTTCTGGGTCGTCTGACTGGAAGAAGATATTTGTTTTATAAATTGCCTAAAGTCGATGTAACTTTACCCTCATTGATGACAATTATAATTCCTACACGAAAAGCATTCCAAGAGAAAAATGAGTGCGACAAGAGAATGGCAAAAATGCTCGACGTGCTCAGTGCAGCGTGTAATATCAATTTAGACCGGACGTCAGCTTCGAAGACGAAGGGGCGGATTTCGGCGGGATTCTTGGTGGTGAATCGTGGATGAACCGCCGCCGAGGTCAAGTGTCAAATCCTTTAAGTCAACAACTCAGAAAAAAAACAAAGAAATCTTCTCTTGTGAGATTCTCTCGCTCTGTTTGGTTTCTCTGTTGTGTCCTAACAATATTCCTGCGACGTTCGTTGTCTCTTCTCGTTGATGTCGGACGAAACATCTCCTCGCACGCGACACACTCTATGAACTATGCCCGTTTGGTCTCGCCTCGAAGTAAAATATGCCGAAGAAGACGTGTGCTGGATGCTAAAAAGACGAATAGAACGCGAGAGACGAAAGGGAACGAAGAAAACTAAGACTAAAGGGAATGAGTAAGAGGACTGTTTGCGGAGAGCCAGAGCATGTGCTTTGGGCGGTAACGAACGGGAAAGAGATATACTGCCTCGTCCAAGTATTTACGGCATATCCGCACATCCATACCACGCACTTCTTCTCGTTTCTTTGTACAACGAGCGTGGAATTCAACAGCGCGACAACTCCGAATAATTGTTTCTGGAAGTGTGAATTGCTCTCTTAATAACTTGGAACATTTGTTTCATTTTTTAAAATACATTTTGGAATCCTCACTCGTAACTTATTGAGTTTTTATTTTCGTAAATTCCGCCTCAAGTAAATAACACCTCTTGGTTTTCGCTTGCCTCATAATGAATTGGCTCTGATTCATTTGCAAGTGAACGAGCCAATCCAACAGGGATTACACCGCAATAATGAGAAAACATGGCTCCCATTTGTCAGGATTGTGATTACAGAGATCGCATGCAATATCCTTTGGAATGATTCAACACCATCAGAATTACTTTAGATAAAATCTGTGTTTCTATGGAACAAGAAGATACGAGCTAGTACATTCATTAACCTAATAGACCTGTGGTGCTTCGGGTGTGAGCTACGAGATCTGTGCAATTAGTTCTTGCCCCGTCGAAGCAGCCGGTGGAATAACATCGCATTATACGTGGAACGAGGTGTTCGTTAGTGTCTATACATAGTTCAGTCGATGTGCTCGTGTTCTTGAGGATGTTTCGACAAGGATTGGCATCTCATTATCATTAATAGTGACACTTCAGAAGGAAGTTGTTTTAGTTCAAGTTTGGAGCAGTTTTGAGATTTTGAGAAAACGGTGAGCGATCGACGGAATATCGGGACTCGAAGGAAACAAAAAATCGAGGGCTCAGAAATAAATGGATGGGAATAGTGAAGGAAGGGTGTAACGTGACCAAAGAACGTCAGTTTCGTGAAAAAGGGAATTAGTGGTGTCGCGTAACCCGCGCATATAGAGCAACGGAAGATCCGCTTTTATACGAAGGGACATTGCTAATTGGCCGTTGCTCGATGCACCATAAAGCAGCACGGTAGCTACATCCCAGTGTGAAGAGAATTTGTATGTGTGTCTGCGTCCGCGAAAGACACACACGTATATATAAAGAGGGGAAAAAAAAGGGAGAGAAAATGTAATGGAGCGTCAAAAGGCTGCAGAGAAAGAGAAGAGTGAGAAGAAGGCCATGAGGAGAGGCAATAAAGGACACCTGAGAAGCCAGAGAGCGGGGCAATTAGTATCAGATGTCGATAGATCGGAAGCGAAGAGATAGAAAGAGAGGGAGAGTAAAAATTCCTCCTTTCAGAGGGTGAAGCAAAACGACTGTGCGTTAGATAGCCCGCGGCTCGTTTTCGATCTCCTTATATACAACTCTCGCCTCAGCAGGGTGCAACCTGCTGTAAGAAACCCAAGGAGGTCCAAAAAGAGATCTCTCTCGTAACAGCCTGAAAAAGGACTAGGCATTCATTCATTCCTGCTTCGTTCTCTCTCTCTCTCTCTCTCTCTCTCTCTCTCTCTCTCTCTCTCGCTCTCTGCGTGAAACTCACTAAACACTAATGGCTCATGTTGTGTTTTGTATTTCATCCTTTCTTCAAGTTTCCTCATGGAATGTTACGACGCTTCTACTACGTCGTTTCATTCACCTGATGACTGAAATATATATCAACCCTTTCAATTCATGAGAAATATTGAGCACATAGAACTCTTCTGCCTTTTTCAAATTCATCTATCGACGAATCTACGATGTCGATGTGATGTTCCTCAATGTAATTTTGAGATGCACTGTTCATCGATGCAATAATTAAATTCTGCAGAAACTCTAATTAACACAATGTTTACTCGCTGCTCTTATGAAATTATCTAATTAATCTGATTTTGATTGATTGCAATGAAATTCTCAATGGCATAATTGTGGAAATCGCTAGTGAGATCTCTAACGAAATCCCTAATGAAATTTCTACAAATGCTAAGATGGCATTGATTCATTCTGATGCGCGGAATTACGTCATCAGTATCACGAAACCTCTGCGACGACAAACGTGTTCAAATGTCTTTTTTCATTAAGGTACACCCTCATCTATATCTACGTACATCAATATTTCGTATTTCATGATATACTCGTTTATCCTCCTTGACAAAAGATTCACTTTAGGAAACGTATTATATTATAGTCCGTAGAATATATGCATGCAAGAGAGGCGAGTACTTTGCGAGGTCAATTTTTTCCTTTCATCTAAAAATAAACGTTAAGTGAGGAATTGATCGGTGTGGCAATTGAATGTGTTTGCCAATATGATTCAGATACCGTACCGATAATGTGTCCATACCGGAAAATCAGTCATAATTTGTTGTACCTCTGTATAGATCGAAGGGGACACTCGGTGTATACATATGTATCGCCAACGGAGTCTACGGTATGCCACGTAAGTATATAACCGTTGTCTTTCCGGAAATAGTTATCGTACAAAGCAAGCGTAAAAAATCGTGTACAAAGAGAACTAGAACTCTGGTAGAGGGTTCTTTCGGTCTATATCGATTGCAACGTTTTGTAGGGTTCTTTGTTTTTTTCTTTCTCCCTGTCTCTTTCTCTCGTTTCTCTTCTTGGTCTCTATATCTCTTGCATTTCTATCCAAGCTAACTGGTACTATTTTCACTTTATGACCTGACCCGTGGGTATTATTTATCGATGCGAACGCTAAGGGAGAAAACGCTTAGATACCATAAGGACCACCCTTGGGATTTGAGTGGACTGCAGATTTGTTCGCTCGATAAATATCATTCGTTCCGATACTCGAGAGAAAATGGGAGTGAGGAGCCCCGAAGGGCCCCCATGGACCCATATATATATGCCACGCATGTAGACCGCACACCAATCCCACAAACGTTAGCCAAAAATTTCTCCTCTCCAACTCTCTCTCTCTCTCTCTCTATCTCTTACTCTCCTTCTCTCGTAACTAAACTTTCGAGGGCTGCTTAACGCTCTCCATGCCTTATTTTTCCACCCATGTGTTTGTCTTTCTCCCTCTATAGATATGACCTTTGCCCAAATGCCGCTGCACTTATTAGCCGTAACACTCTCGCCCTGATTATGCACTCCAGAAATATTTTCTTTTCCCTCTCTCTCTCTCTCTCTCTCTCTCTCTCTTTTTCTCTTCCTCTCGTTCTTTCAATGGCTCCACCAGTTTACTTCTGTAATTAACAAAAGCCTATAATTTTCACCAGCCAACTTGAGTAGAATTTGAAGGAGTGACATCGTAACTGAAAGTACATTTTCATTCAATTGCCAAATAATGTTTATTTTTGGACAAATAAGCAACTAAATACGTGGTCCCTTGACATCGAACATTATGAAATTGAATCTTCCCACAGCCATTGAACGAGCAAACACTGTAGACCAGAATTTTTTTACCCTCTTCGTTTTATTGCATTCAAAAAAGAAATAGAGTCAAAGTGGTCACTTTGGCGCGCGAACCCAGAAACCAGAGAGACATTAGGTTCAGCAATCTCACGTTTTCCCCGGCTGACGTGGGCGAACACAAGACACGGTGGTAAAATAGTGACCCAAGGATTGTAAGTACGAGTGTTAGCGGGAAACCCCTCGGAAAAGCGAACGAGCCTATTTCCGGTTGACCAAGAGTCCATGTATACCACACACGGCGTATATGTAAGATAAACGTGGATTGACCATAAAGCTAATACATCCGTAGGGGATGCGAATGACTGGGGGGTCGTATGATAGTGTATAGTCGTATAGGCGAGAGAGCACTCTAAGCGAAATCCTCTTGAGAAAGCTAAACATTTCTCCCATCGGACAAACACGTCTCTCGATTCCTCCATTTATCGGAAAGTCCGAAAAGCGCGCCATTGTAGTTTTGACAAATTAGTCACGTGCCGCAATTTTCAAGAACGAAGACACGAAAAATGTTGTTGGCGATGTTACTCGGAAACGTACAATGTTAGACTCGACAATTTATCATTAATGAAGAGATTGCTGCAAGTTTTCATGAGTGAAAGAAGAATTGATCGATTCTCATTCCGCAATGAGGCGATTGTGATGATGGATTTCTTGGTTACGAATGCAATTTCGTAAAAGCGAGCGTTTCACGACTAAATTGTAAATTCAATTTTTTTCTTTGTATTCGTAAAAATCTGGTCAAATTAGGGATAGAAAGAGATTCGAGAACATTGCTATGGGCAAATATTCGCTGTCGTTTTGGTAAAACAAATCCTTGGAAAGTGTTAACTTGTTTCGAGAATCCATCGAGATGATCGCAAAGGATACGACGAGGTGAAGCGAAGAAGGACGAATGCTTGAGAGCGATGTTCTCTCGTTCGCGATGCTTGTGTTGCTTGGTCGTGCGGCCATAAAGATAAATAGTTGGTCCGCTCGAAAATTTACACAATTTTGGAGTAAATGCGACGAGGCGACGGGAGTGCCGCGCGCCGCAACGAGAGAGAGCAGGAGGATAAGAGAGAACGTCCCTTGCGGCGCCCGTGCATTTCTCCTCAACTTCGGGACCTTATTCGTAAAGAAAAGAAGAAAAAATTTAATAAGAAAAGGACCAATCTGCGGAAATTGGCAAGAGCAACGAACCAATTTCCTTCGAGGAACGATGAGTCGAAGAAAGAGAGAAAGAGAGAAGGAAAATGAGAGGGAAGCTAGGGGCTGCAAACACCGGGCCACGGGGTCAGTCGGGGCGGAGGGTTAATCGAGCCTAAAACGATCCTCGTTAACGCGCCGAAAGCGATTTTGCAAAGCTGGCAGACTGTGCAGAGTCTCTCGTCGCCTGGGCCCGAGAGTAAAACCCAAAAGTGTTAGCACTTTTGGGCTATCTCTCGATATTGCGCTTTGGCAAATTGTTAAGTGGCGGTCATGCGAGCTCTTCGTACCTGGCAAATGTTTTTCATCCTCGAATCTCAAACATCATTCGATTTCTCATTGAATAAACGAACGAATGAAACGAGTTTCTTTGTACAAACGCGATACGATATTCACGACAAGAAGTCTTGCGAATCCCTCCGAAGGGAACGACCTTAATGCGCTCGGTGTATCCTCGCAGAGATATGAAGACCGAAAACGTAATTTGGGCCTCGCGCGGACCACCGGCAGGGTCGTCTCAACGACGATTAACATTCCCAAAGCAATTGCACCCACATCGGACAAGAGGATGAGAAAAAGCGAGACGACCAAATGCGAGCCATTGTGAGAAAGAGAGAAAAAGTATTTCTGTGGGCAAAAGGTAATTTCTTTTCTGGAACGGCTCTGCCGTAGAAAGGTCCTTGAAACGGCGGAGTGTACAGGTCGTATCGTTTGCAAAAATCTCGTGCTCTTTCGAAGATGGCAGCACGGCCCAAAAACGTCGCGAAATCTCCACGAAACTCATGTAAATAATAAATTTTAGAAAAACGATCTGAAATGACAAAATCGTTGAAATTCTCGTAAATGATTTATCACACGCCTTTGTGACTTTGCCTTTCATTTTGCCTCAGCTTCTCCTAAGCGCAGACATATATCGCAATGTGCCATTTCATGTTGAAGGGAGTCAATGCCGAGAAGTTGAATCTTCATCCTTTGATTCTTTTATAGCGAAATATCCGCAGCAGAAGAGAAAAGGGACGAGAGTATTTGTCTCTTGGAGTGTCGCAGAAGAGAGCGCCACGCGGCCTCATCATGTGAATTACAGGCCTCGTAGTCGGCCTCGCGGTGCCGAAGAGTCGCGTGGATAGGCGGAGAACGGAAGAACCAAGATGGATCAACGTGACGACGACGACGACGACAACCACGACAACGACGATCTTCTTTTTCTCTTAACTCCATTTCTACTATAGTGGTCGCGCGACCCCGCCAAAAAGGTGTACATAGTACGGAATCAGACGTAAGAATAATAATGAATGCCAGGATTAAATTACAAGGTGCATGGAGAAAAGATTCAGTTAGAAGATTTATTGTTATGAACTAATCAGCATTTCGAACTGAAAATTAATTACATCACGCCATCTTATTTTCTGTTATAGTTTTTTTTTGTCATTTTAGAATCAATGATTCATTATTCCGTAATATATTTCCATCGAAACAAAACGATAATTATGATTCCTGGTTGGTTAGAATTTAATGATCGGAGCAGCGAATGTTTAAGTCATGGAGCCCAAAGTAATTAAGTGGCACATCCGAAAAGGAACCAGAGCAATGTGGTAGAAATATTTTTACAAACGTGAATCCATTGCTGATACATTCATGGCAGTCTTTTCTGCATCAATAGATACAAAAAATGTAAGGCCGATGTTCTGGGTGACCGGTGAACATTGTCTACGGAGATATATCCGCAAAAGGCGGATCACGTCCCGATGAAATGAGGAGCGGCAATGGCAAATAAATCGCTTCGCCCTCGTCACGTCTCGATCCGCGTCGAAGAGAGGAGAGCAAGTGTATGAGAGGCTAGAGGGTGAAGAGGAAAGTGGTCAAGACCGAATGCTCATGAAATGCTTATGATGGACCCGCACGAACTGCACAAAAGCACTCTCGATTTTCTTTGATCTTTGCCGCACCGTTGTGTGCCGTATGGTCACAGAAAGAACGGTTAAAAACAATGAAGATGAAAACTAGATACGGAAAATATCGTAACGAATTTTTTTACTCTTACCAGATGGAAAGAAGTTCGAGTTCAATCTGGAATGCTGCTCTAAAGAGGAGAAAAAAAGCAACAACGAGAATCACATGCATCATGAAATTCCATTTTATCTTCCAAACGCACAAAAGCAACCTTTATTCTGTAATTTGCCACAATCACTAATTAAAAAATACACGATTCACCAAAATACAATTTCAATTGACTGCCACGAAGACCTACATCGTAGAATTCCAATGACGAACATACACACCACTGATTACTGGATGGATCCAAATAATCGCATGGTCGATTACTCGCTAATACGAAGTAGAGGCAATGGAGGTAAAGGCTTTGAGGTTCGTACGTGGATAGTCAAATGAGGAAGGCAACGAGGCAAGGGGAAATCGCGTTTCCTCATTCGTCAGTAACGCGATCTCGAGTCCTATACTAGCTGTTCGAGCACATCGGTTCACGGAGGAAACAGTCGAACAGTCGGAGTTAGTGAGAGAGAGAGAGAGAGAGAGAGAGAGAGAGAAAGCGGGAGGATCTGCAGGTCTGTTACAGTACCAAAGCAGGCTCGAAGCATGTAGCCACGTATACATGCAGATCCGACTGTGGCATTGATTCGGATCAAGGGATGCATCTACATCCGCAGGACGCGACAGAGTCGAAATTGATATAGCGGATTGAGGTGTACGACGAGATCGAATCCCTACAGTCCTACCGATCCGTCGAGCTTCCACCAAACTCGCGTAGTCACGGACACACATACACACCAACATATGCAACTTCAGGCCCACGCACAGACACGAAAGCTGACGTACAGCGGATGGGTAATTGAAATTCGCTCACTGGCAATCAGCGGCTGTAATTGCTACGGGCATCCAGCGCGCCCGACCGTTCTACATGATTGATCGCCGGTATATAGAATATCTACAGTCTGAGAAGCCTATACCAATCAGGATAACACATTGCGCGTTCCTGATGCATTTACTCTGCATACGTATGCGTGTAACACACACATACGTATGTGTTTTCGGATCCTTGTGTAAACTCTTCGTCGTTAGCAGAGATTTCAACTCGATCCTTCATGACGCTTGTCTCTCGTCACGTATTTCCAACTTCGGCAACGAGATTCTTCCCTGAGCCATATACACGTTTTGCCATAGTACATTTATACATGTGTAAGCGAGTAGTAAACAGTCGAAGCTAAACATGCTGAACATACAAGAAAGATAATCGCATTTTACCCAAGTCCCATGAAGCTTTATGGCATAACCATCGTCGCGTGTTCTAGGTGCATTCCGCTTTAACTGTTTTCTTCGACGGATAAACCTCCTACTAGAACTGTTCGCTGGCACTTCCTAACTTCGCGTATACGAGAGCATTCGCTCGTTTATTTCCAACCGCTTCTTCATCATCTTCTTCAACTTCTTCTTTCAAAGCTTCTTCGCTCTTCACTTTGTACTTGTAAGAAACGGTTGTTTAGCGATCTTGAACCCTTTGTGAAGGTACAGAGCGGAATTTAATCTCGGAGAATTATTTTCCGTTCAAATCTTTTCGCTATCATCAAAAAATCGCTGTCGGAAGATCGAGCAGAAACGCATTTGACTCTTTTTTTCTCTGATATGCAGAGTTTTCTGTCGCGGCCTTTATATCGAGGCTCGTGCAATAAAATTGTAAATTTGATGCCGCGTGCAACAGCCTCAATTCACTCGGCCGGTTATGCATATCAATGATGAATACTCTTCATGCCGATTCACCACATCCGTCATTGTCATAAATCAGTAAAAAACACGAAGCATTTGTTTATCCCGATGTTTTGTTGCCGCCGCTCCGAGGAAACCTTCGTGGTCGTCTCTTCCAATGCGACGTCGTTCCACCGGATACGTTGGCTACATTACATTTATTGCAAATCCAATGGCCAGCCGTTTATTAGATCCGCTACTCTCGGAGCTTATAATTTTCCGCGGGAACGCAAGTCTGTACCACGTACACGTCCACACACACATTTATATATATGCATAGACTACCGTTGTTTCGTACCTTATGAATTATTTTTACGAACTCGAATACATACATGTAGAAATTTCTTGTGCCTAACCGAAGACTCTCGGTCTATCGGCTCATATCGCATGCGAGTAAGAACAAGAGCCAAGCTTGCACGATTGCTTGATACCCGAGTGGCTCTCTTTCTGCAAAAACATCAACATGTGCATACGATATACCTGAAATAAGCACGAGTCGTGCGATACACGCGATGCGACCATAACTTTCTCGTACTTTATGGATCTCCCGTTGCTACTGGTCATCCTAGGACTCGAGCGTATCAAAACGTATCATATGTTTTTATAATATTTAACAAAAGCAGGTACGAGTTGGTTGATTCAGATTTGCAGACCAAACAATACAGAAAAAATTTAAGCATTCCTCGAGTATATAGGAATGTTCTAGAGGTGCATGCGCCGAGCTGGGTCTCTTGGGTGCTTCGATTTATTTACTCTGGATGGCGAAGTGAAATAATTTGGCACTGCCAATCTGTACCATTGAAGTCTGCATTCTTTCTCGCCTTTTCTCTCTCTCTCTCTCTCTCTCTCTCTCTCTCTCTCTCTCTCTCTCTCTCTCTCTCTCTCTCTCTCTGTTTTTCTCCGAGATTCTTTCCGTCTCTTTTCCTACAGCCCATCAAAGAATTCAAGAGCTCCTCGAGCGTTTCTTTCATTTTTTTCTGCGCTGGCCCTCACACAACCTGTAATCGTGTATGCAAATCGTCACACGCTTCTCGTGGCCGCGATGTGCCGGATGGGTGAAGCAATCGTCCCGCAATCGTGACTTATTAAGTCGTTCTGCTATTTCACCCGTGTGCTTTGTATATGTATATAGACTGAATATGGTATTCGCCAACGCTGCTTGAATCTTCAGGGGAATCCTCGTGCGCGCACTTTTCGCAAATACTGCTTTGTATAGTGGCGAATATAGGATCGCCTTGACCCCCTCGTGTTATTCCTTCACCCCTTTATCCGCGAACCCTCTTTAGGTGGCTGTGTAATGCAGTTGCCTGGAACATCACGCCGGTAAGATCAATCGTGATCGTTTTGCTAGGCATGTTAAAAGAGAGAGAGAGAGAGAGAGAGAGAGAGAGAGAGAGAGAGAGAGAGAGAGAGAGAGAGAGAGAGAGAGAGAGAGAAGGAAAAAGAGGAGGGAAGAGAGCTCGAAATGCCTGCAAGAAGCTCTTTCTCGTTAACCGTTGTAAGCCAACGAGGCAAAAAGGTTTGCTGTGCCTTCCTGCATGGCTTCTTAACTTTGCATCTTCAAGTGCAGCACACACGTGAATTAACACGTGCATAACAAGCAAAACACTTGAATCCGAAATCCACATCTAAATGCAAATCTTTGGCAAAAAAATGCAACGAAACGTTTATTCATTTGCTTGCATCCGGCCGAATCACACCTGCTGTTGCAAAATTGCATAATTTGGACGTATCAAATCATGGACCAGAACGAGAGCAGCTCGAGATGGAATATGGTCGAGAACCGTCGGGCCTAATATCCTCTTGGCTCACATATGCTAAAGAAGCCACTCGACTACTCTGCATCTTTGAAAATATATCTCCGCATTCGTATGCGAGAGAAAAACTATACGACTGGAGCAAAATCTTAACTACCGTTAATGACGACTGTTACTTCATAGTGAGACGTTCGTGAATACATTTTTGACGCGTACGAGCTCCGTGCACCTACGAGCTGAAGAAAACGTATGAGTATAGGGAGGAAAGAGAAATCGAAGCAGCTACTTCGACATCTGACGTTCTCATTCGCTTCCAGGCTTTTCATCGGCTGTCAAGAGTTTTTTCCCGCTGCTCTGTTATTCACGCAGCGCGTTCACCCGAAAGAATTTTGCTGCCACTTTGTACATTGCACTCTCATATAGAAAAAAAAAATTGAAAAAAATCGCCCCATTACAGAATATGGTCGGAGGGTTTCCATTATACAGCGAAGTTTTATCGAATTAGCTCGATGTAATTCAACACCATTTCAGAAACTCTCCCCAGCAATTTACCTCCACATTTTTCATTGTTAAAACAACTCGTGAAATATTATTTTTCTTCTGTTGTTCTCTCCACTGTTCGGATTCAAAACTCTTCAACAGTGTTGAAAACTTTTGTTTATGTTGACTCACAGATTTACGGAGAAGGAGATGAGAGGATAATTCGTACATTACATTATTACGCTTATAAACGTGTTCAACTGTGACACGAGCCCGGACAAGGTTCAACGTCGCTTATAAAGAATTATTCAATACACATAGACACGTAGCTATATGTCAGTGTATTTATCATGGGATGCTGCGCCTCGTTGACGTGGGAATCCTGCTGTGGGGGGGGGGGGGGGAATAGCCCCCGTTTACAGTATTGCACCCTCCACAGCCTGGCAAATCGCCACGGGGCCCATGGCTAATCATTCGATCGCTTCGGCATATAACTTTGACAAATTCGAGAGCCTCGATGACAGATATGCCATCGACCCAGTCTCCAGGAAGATCGAGTGACGTGATACGCGCCTCGATTGAAAAGAGGAAACGAAAATAGTAGAGGAAAGCCTTTCAATTAGTCTGCCCGTTAGACACTTTTGATCCTTTTTATTCTACGACGACTTACAGTTTCTGTAAAACGAAGATCGCAATCCTGAAGACTTGAAACACCTTTGAGGGGAAGTAATTGATGCGATTGTGACACGTGCCACGGGTTGGATTTCATTTAACGTAATACACGACATTCTATCGATTAAATCGTTGCGAGTAATCTTGATCATGGCGGCGTGTAGAATCAGAAAACAGAATTCATGTAAATCGTTGGTAAATGTCAAAATCGAGAAAAAATAAAATCGAATTATTCCAAATTATAAAAAATTGCCAGTTCGAAAGTTGCATGTACCGTCTTTTTACCCTGAAAAGCATATATAGCCAATGGGGAATTCCCACGGGACGTAATAGGAAAATTAGGAGACTCTTTACTGCCTGGAAAAAATTCCGGTAAGACGTTAATACGATTGTGGCGCTCTTTGCACAGTCATCGAAGCCAATGAAGATGGTCCATTAGCCGATCGCGAATAGAATCGGAAAATCCGTAAAACGGAGCATTCAAGGGATTAAGATTGTCATGGGATGAGAAAGAGCAAAAGAGAAAGAAAGAGTGACAGGACATAGAAACAGAGGAAGGAAGAAAAGGATGAAAGAGACAAGGCACATGGGGAAATCTCATTCGGGACAAAAAGCGGTTGTATTAGGTGGCTATACGAAGTATTATGTCGTGCGAGCGGCTCATAGCTTTCACGCTGTGATGGTGCCACAGGGTCTCGTCACTTTGATATGTAAATACAACGCACTGCAGGGTACCAAAATGTTATGTGCATGTAATCCAGGACCTTTCGACGTATTCTCAATCCTATATGTAAACGCACACCTATAAATGTATGTATGTGTATAGATAGCTGTTTACGCATGTATATGTATGTGGCGTATAGATAAAGGAGATGCGAATGTGGAGATTGGAGTAAGTGAGATGGAAGCTCGAGACGATGTGCATTTGCTCCAACGAACACGCCACAATGGAGAACTGACTATATGGAGGAGAGCGTCAGGACAAACGTCGTCGTGTCGGTGAAGGGACGCGGAAACCCCTACGACGAGACACATAAAAGCAACATATATATATGTACATATTGTGACACACGTTGCAAATATCCATGGGAGAGAGAAATACTACAATGAGAGACATCCAATATCACCGTTATCTCTTCCAACCCCACACACCCTTACCGTCAATATTGACTCGACAGAATTCGCACGTATGTTTCAACGTCAGCGCATATCCATTCCAATGCGTTTTAGAATCACTTTGACGAAAATATTTTCTCTTAAATCAGCCACAGATATATCCAAGTGTGGGCAAAGTTCGAGAAGTATGTCGTTTTCTTTTGGAACTGTCGAGCACCAAAAACAGTTGGAACGGATAATATTTAAAACTGTGTGTATACTTTTGTAAATTGCAGCTGTTTTACAGTTGGTGTCGTTTTTTTCTTTTTCTTCGAATCAAGCTTATTATGATCTGTAAATTTATGGAATTTCTTGATCATATTTTTTTCCACGATCCCCGTAATCACTATTTTTATACAGTTTTCTGTTTTAATATTTAATGAACACGCATTGGCGGATACGAAAATGCTTCATTTGGTTTTGATCAGGCGCGGACACAGTTTTCATCCGTGAAGAGAGCACCAATTATATCCAGTCCTCCAGGAAAGATGATGGGGCAAGAGCACGGGACTATCAACGCTTCGGGGACACACGATTATTTCCAGGAAAAATTTCTCTGCTCTGTTGATCGTTATATTACGCCTTAAAGCCAAGGGGTTGCCTCTGGCGCATTTCTATCGTGCATTGGTGCACTCAACCCTCCCAATACGCGATCTCGCTCGGCTATATATCGGCATATCCATCTGTACTCTGTACGTATGCCAACATATGTACATATAGACACAACTGCAAACTGCTGTAGTTAGTTTAACGGTGGCTTGGATCACGCCGTGTGTAACTGCTCGCGGACTTGTTTTCTCGAAGGTGCGGCTGCTCTCCCTCGCTCTCTCTAGCGAGTACTTTGGCATACGTACATATATTGGCATCCAGTATCCTTAAGAGTCGCGAGCAATAATGTATACGGGCACAATTGAGAATTTTGCGACGAGAAAACTTTGCATATGGAAAAAAAGTTAAACGACAGCCTTGCAATATAAACCACACGGAGAGAGAGAGAGAGAGAGGAAGACAAAGAGAGAAAGAGAGATTCGAATCGAGTTGAGTAATATGGCGTCGCTATCGTTCGTCGGCAATCTTTGATTAATCGGACCTTTTTCAAATTACCACAGAGGACGGTCACACCCGTCGAATGAAACGACTCGAAATGATAGCGGTCTTACGATATAACCACGCTCACTCGCATGCCAAACCGCAATGTCGCTGATACAGAGAAAAACCGAGAGAGAACCCTCCAAGTTATTCCACACACGTATAAAAGCTTTACGCGTATTGCCACATTTTTAAAAACATTGCGTGTATATATATCATGAATTTTCTACCGAACTAGTGTTCAGTGTATGTGTGCACAGTGCACATAACCGTACGTCGCGAATGTGCAACTACGAGCACCGCATAATGAACGTCGTTTAATGTTAACGACGCCATTTTCCGAACATGGATATCAAGCAGCCTTTAACTTCAGTAGCTCATGAATTTTCATAGTTAACCATACCAAAGTTTTACAGCTTTTTTCCCCATTCTTTCTCTCTCTCTCTCTCTCTTTCCTCTGTTTCGACCCTTATGTATTTACGACTTTATCGTACGCCAGAAGAATTTTTCTTTTTATTTCTGAATATAAACACTGGTCATGATTTAACTATCCAAGCACTTGCGCATCCGTCGTTGCCCAGGTTCGAAAATTGTTTCATTTTTTAAATATTAAAATTATTATTATTTTTTTTTTTATTCGTAATAACAATCATTGCGAGGATGTGCTATGTGCACGTTAATTTAACAATTTATCGTGAGGGTCTCACGCGTGAGAATTAAATGGAATGTGTTCGAGCTCGAAGAACAAAAGAAAGAAAAAAGAACGCGACGTAAGATGATAATTGTTGAATGTTAACTCGCTTATGTGTTATATATAGTTATGAATATTTTAGTATATATGCATACACGCGACGGAATCGCGGGGGCCATATACAAAACTGCAAATTGTTTCACCTGCAAGAATCGTCGTGGCGTGACTTCGATGACGTCATATTCCCGTGCTTGGAGGCCACAGGTACATAAGACCTTCCCACCACGTTGTACAACCAAGCGCGGGCAAAAGCCAGGTAAGTTTTACGTCCTTATATATATAGATATGAATGTGTATATGTATAGAATCGCCTGGTAGCGCAGGTGAATGGGCGTGGACGGTTCCTCAGCCAATAACATCATAGAGGCGGAACCAAACCTGCGAACGCTATTTTTGTTCCGACATGCAGTAGAGCTCCGAACAGGGATACCGAAGGAATTCTACACGGTAATTTTTGCCGATTTATCAAAGACTCTTTATCCACGATTCAATCTTTCAGGAAAACAATTGAACGAAAGAAAAAAAAGTGCATTTCGGGCTTGGAAATTAATCTACGAATCCGTTGGCTGCTGCAAGTTTCGCATCCTTGCGCAATATTCTCTCAATCGTTCTCTCTTTTATATACAGCATTTAATAATAATACAAATTAAAGAAATGGACCTCCCGAGAAGTTAATATCACTGAGCTCTCGGTACGCCCGAGATTCATGACCCAGCTAAATAAGAGAGATATTAGACACGCTCCGAGCGCAAGGGTAGACCATCACGAGAGAAAAGAGCCCAAACACACAGAATTGCCAAAGAGAGAATCTTCCCCCCTCCCCCCGTCCCCTCAGAAGTTTCCTCTTCAAACGCTCGCTCTCTCGGAATTACAATAATTAACGTTCTCATTTAACCTCCTCGCCGGACTCCATCTCAAAAATTCTCTATAATATTGCGCACGTCAAAGTGTCAATTGAGTGAAACTATAAAACCGAATGAAAATGTGTTTTGCTTTTTTGGTTGGCTCCTGGAAATTGATCCACCGATAACAATAAATGGAGGAAACCCAAACAGGGCTAATTTTCTTTCTTCTAATCGAAAATTCCTGGTTTCTGGGACCAAAATAAATTCTTTCAGACACTTTTTTTTTAACACCGAGCAGAATCGTTACACATAAAAGTTTTATGTGCGTTCGCTGCTAGGGAGCATCGCCTGCTGTCTCGTTTATCCCGTTCCATTTATTTTCCATCACCATCAGGAAAGCTCGAGGCTTGTATAAACTTGGGCGTCAAATGTTCTTCATTACGCCCTTTTTTATGGCAATAGTGAATATGTACGTCAACTGGATACCGCGCGAGAGTACGCGAGATTGAATTCTCTCGCAAACAACGAAATAATAGTTTGCAAATCCTTTAATGGGGTCCCACCCATCGCACGTGCTAGCTTGGAAACCGGAGCACTGCAATCACTCGTTTGATGCTTTTTTCTCGCTCTCTCCCGACTTTTTTCTCGATATCTGTCCTCGTTTTTCGCTCCTTTTAGTGTTCCCCGAAAAAAAGTATGTCTATAGATATCGTAGACGTTTGCACTATAGCACGAAACCTCCCGCGAGGATAATTCGACGCAGGGGCACCCAGAGGTCCGACGTTGGACCCCCGTTGATTCTTCTTAGCGTGAGAGGGCACCATAGAAGGGTGGCGTTACGCCTCTAAGATACAAGCCAAAGGGTGCTGCTGGCAACTTTTTCTTATTCGTTCTCAGCCGACTATGTATGTGTGTTTTTTTTTTATTATTTATTTATGATTTTATTGTTCTTTTTCTCCGTCACTCCTCACATCATCGGGTCTCTCACAAAAGACGTTATAAATGCACTTTTTTGGGGTCGCTCATCGCGTCGTGTTGCAGCACCCGGAACAAGCGGGAGATCGGGTCCCGCGAAGAAAGAATCGCGAACCCGTTTTACCCGCGTCGTCTAAACCCGCCCACCGGAAACAGCTGGCGTAAGAACTATGAATGGTCAGAAGGCGGCGTTCCTACCAGCAAGATAGTGCCACGCACAACACCGAGTATCCGATTACCAACGATATGAAAGAATTGAATTTTATTCGGAAATATATATAGTCATAACGCGAGACTAGATTGACATGGGTGACCGTTTTATACGCTACACGTATTCAACGCGTGAACCCTTCGACATGTTCAACAGTCGAACAGCCTGAACAAAGAGAATGTACTTCGTTTAATCGTATTAATGAAAAAAGGCGAAAAATGGTTGATGCGGGACCGAAAACTGCAAGTTAACATTTTTTTTTTGTAATTTGAAGCCAAAAAAATCCTTTAAGGGGGGAGTCTGCTTTATAAGGCTTAAAAAAGGCATTTTTTGAGGGATTTCTCTAGGACAGAAAAAAAAAGCAAGTCTAGCGAAGTTTTCATCCCATGAAAATTGATAATTTTCATGCGATCAAAAAATCTAGATAATCCGAGCAAATTGATCGAGCAAATTTTCTGAATGCTGAATTGTTCATCAATTTTGCAAGAATCTGTCGTTACAAGGATTTAATTACGTAGTTAGCAGGAGTTGGGTGAAAAAAACTCTCGGCTCTACCGATAATTGGGTTTTGGAGTTTAGTTTGGATCGTTATTGTATAACGAGCTTAAAGTTTGTCCCGGTGATTGATGAGACGTGGAGAAGGTGGGCATGATCGAACGGCTTGGCTAATTGAGCGGAAGTCACTCTATGAAGAAAAACGAAGAGAAGAGTTCTCGGCGCCGTTTTTTCTTCAGAGAAACCGCATCGCATCTGCATCACTGGGTCAGTATATAGAAAAAACTACAGACAGTCTAGTAAACAGCAAAACTATCTGCAGCGTGCTGCATGCTCCGCTTTTCTGGTAAAGCAGATGACGACGATTTGTTTCGTTCGAGAAAAAAGAGTATCAGACGCACAGCGTGCGCTCTGTATAGCGTTTGGACAATGAATCAAACATCTGTGGCTCGAGGCGCCTACTAAATTTCTACAGCCTCAGAGTTCCCTCTCCAAACATCATTTCTTTCTCGTTTTACTTTACGAGATATCTCAAGATTTAGTGCTACAACGGACACGAAAGTTTTGCCGTACACGAGTCAGCGTTAAATTAACACTTCATGTGGAAAGCACGTGCCACAAAATTCTTGTCAAAAACGAGAAATTCTCTAACGAGAATCCTGTAAATTAAACGTTCCCGTCATCCCACTCGAACATCAGTTGGACACTTTTGCTATGGGTGATTAATGCGGTGATTTTTCTCGTGAAATTACATTTTCAAAGTCTAGAAGTAACATTTTTCAAATTGAATTGAAATTTTTTTAAATATCCTTCCACGCAGTTTTTTATTCTGTCATGTTCTGACTTTCTAAGAACTGTTAAACCTCGTGTTCATATTTTAGCAAGTAAGAAGAAGGATTTTTGGAAAAATGGTCAGGAAAAAGTGGAAAAGGTTGAGAACAGAAGAATTTTCAGTCCTGCAGTAAAAAAGAACCTGCAAGCAATGATGTAATTTTCACAAGGTCATTATAGCAATCAAGTCGCTAAGTGGATGGTAACCTTCGCAATATGTGCGAGAATATTTCGGGGATTTGGAGAAAAAGCGTTTAAAGAGGGCAACATATAGCAGGGCGAGATAGTTATCGGGGGTACGCAGGCACAGATTGAAGAAAATGACTGCAAAGCTAGGATCAGAGAGGCTGTGGCAGAAGGTTCCGTCTAACGTAGAAAGGGAGAAAAAGAGAGAGATAGAGAGAGAGAGAGACAGAGTAGAGAAAGGACGATGAACAGGAGGAAGACGCGGTTCCAAAATGTCTTTTGCCGACAAAAGGGAAAAAAATGACCGTAATAATGGGGCGGTGGGAGGAGTTCTTTTTTTTTCTCTGTCTTTTTTTTCGGTGCAGATTCACTGAGGAAAATTTTCCTTTGTCCGATCTGCCGCGTTCCTTCTCACTCGGCGCCTCTTTTGCAATTTTAAAAAGAGTTTCGAATGCCCTTAACCAAAAGACACTTGGTCGATGGAAGTAGGATGCGCAAGATATCCGTATACATATAGTGGAGTGGAACACCTTTTGGTATACTGTTTGCTCAACTCATTAGGCGCGACCTAATGTGTTATTAAATTCGTAACAGGTCCTCGGTGAGTTTGGTCGGTTTATTGCGGCTTTATCTCGTTTTACGTAGAGTATCGAAGGTCCGTTGAGGTGGGCTCATCTTTAAAACATACATGTGTATTTATTCATCACTTTTTCCAACTTTTTACGACATTTCGGGGAAGCATAGGTTTAACATCGCCTCATCGTGTTTTATGACCCCGTGCATTCGCGGTTCGCTTGCCCAGTCAACGTTCGATCGAAATTATTGAGAATCCTTCCGGCAGCTCAATTATTACGCGAAATTTGCAGCTTCGCCCGAGCTATTTGAGACCAAAAGAATAAATCAGAGAGTAAATTCTTCGAAATGAATTTGTAACGAATGAAAATTGAACGGCCAGCAGTCGAGTGGAGGTGCAAAATTGAGACTCACGTAATTTTTAATCGCAGCTTTCTTTGAGCTGTTCAAGAGACAAAGGTTCCACACGTTCCATCAACGACTCACGAAAATAATGCGGTGCGTTTCTGTGTGCTGAAGAGGAACCGCCTACATTTAACGAAGTCAAGCTCTCGACGAATCTAACGAAGCTTCGTTAGGGGGTTTTGGCTAAGGGTGAAATTGGCCAACGCAGCATCCGCGTTAGTTTTATTTCTGCTGGGTGCGAACGAGCCTGCGAAGTAATTTCTGCGTACCGGGCGTTTAACCCTGTGTATTTTATTCCTTCTTTTCTCGCACGTACGTGACTGTTTCTTTTTTTTTTCATTCGCCCTCCTCTCGCGATTGGCAAGAAAGAGAGAGAGCAGCGCAAAATCCAACGCCTACCGCTCTCTTTTCATCCCCCGTGACGATGTGTGGCTAAACGACTTACCCGTTGTGCTTGCTCGTGTATTTTTCATACATATACGTTTAGATCTGTGTGTGTGTGTGTGTGTGTTTGTGTGTATGCGTGTCACGCCCACGAGACGACCCCGTCGAGATAATTCCAGCTCTATACACACTCTCTCTCTCTCTCTCTCTGTCTCTCTCTTGCCAGAATGCTTCGTTGCAGCGATCATCATGGTCCCGTAGTAATATTAGTGAAGGAGCCAACACAGAGGGCACAATTTTCTTTGAGTGGATAACGCGCGCGTGCTACCGTCTGCTTCTCTCTCACTCCCTCTTCCTCTTTTGGTCCTTGATCACACCCTGCGGGGTGTTGCTCGAGAATACACACAATCTCTCGTATTTCTCGCTCTTTCTACCCTTTTCCATCCTGCTCTCTCTCTCTCTCTCTCTCTATCTCTCTCTCTCTCTCTCTCTCTCTATACTCTCCCTCTCTTACATCTCTTACTCCCGATAAAACTACATCGCTCGAATCGACTGCAACAACACACATCCTCTGAAATCAGGAGTGAAATACGTATGAGCGCGGTGAACAGCACGCGCAAAGGCGTATACCGCGAGGGGTTTCTCAAAAACCGCCCCTGAACGACCCCTAGGAGGTCCAGGGCGTCGTTGGGTGGTGCACGGGTTAATGTGCTCACCCTGTGACGTGACGTGAAGAAATATATAACCCAACGTGTACATGACACCGCTGGGAACGTTCTGTGACCCAATAGTCTTTTCTCAATTATTTCGAACTCGAAAGATTATATTTAAAAATTTACAAATTTTGGTAATTTTTTCAGACGCTTTGCAGTTTTTAACACAGGACAATACACGACTCTAAATACTGCAATTCGAGGGTGTTGTTCATTATTTTTTATATACCGAACAATTTGCTCAATTTCTTGAAACATTCGGCCTCTTTTGAAATAGATTTCAATTAAGAGCTTCACTCTTCCTTTTCCCCGAGCCAGAAGGAGAGAAGCGTTCAGGGGCGAGATCGTGAATGCGCGCGTAACACAAAAGGACCGGTAGCCGATTGCAGAACGCATAAACCCACACGGCTCATTAGTGCGGACGCCAACGAATCATTCTGGCTGTTTTATAGTTGTAGGTGATGGTCGACGGTCAGGATATATGCTGAGGAATTCTGCCGTGGATTGCTCTCTCGCACCAGAGAGGCGAATGTCCTTTGCTTTACGAGGAACATAAAATTCCATGACATCCGAGAGGGTGCAAATCTGTTGTTTTTTCGATCCCCCTCAAAAATTCGTTGCATTCCGTCATTTACATATTATGGAATATTCCATTCTAATTCGCTGTGTAAATGTTGAACCAGAACCGATCGATCATTAGCGTATTTTTCGAAATGATTAAAATTAAAATTACAAAATATCCCTTTGTTTCCAAATTGAACACTAAACCAAAGTTCAAACGACTCTGCCAAAGAAATTTTCTCTCAAAATGAGACTACACACGAATATTCAAATCATTGTATTTTAAAAAGTGTATAAACTTTCATACGAACATTTAGAGACTCGCGCGGCAGCACCTTGACGCCAAGGAATAGTCACCCTGAGCATATGCTGGACTTGAAGATTACTCGAACGAGCTATGAATCGTCGTATCGAACTTTTGAGAAAGAAAAATAAATCATAGATAAGTTGAAACAACTTGAAAGAGTAATAAAATTGTATCATGAAGAGACTATTTTAGAAAGACTCGAGTAAACACCTGCAGCACGATATGTTGGTTTTGTTGTAAACTTTTCCCTGCTCATCGGATGATTGATAGGGGAAAGAGAAAATATTTCAAAGGACTGCATTAAAGTAACATCTATATATGCGTTTATGAATATATATATAAATGTTGCCACTGCAGAAAGACTGCTGTAGCATCGCATGTAATTTTACAGTGGTAAGGTAATATGTAAGTGGTAATGTAATATGGAAGAGAGCAATTCGCCTTGCGTGAGTACTATAAATAAAAAAGCCCGCCATTCCACGGATGTGTGGTGAGAAAGAGAAAGATGTAATAAATAAATGCATCCAGGCCGAGCTCGAAAGCCACTGCCCTTAAGTAATGACATACGTACGCGTAACGTCTATTGCGAATCGTACGTTGACATTTGTTATAGACCATAATGTGTCTTACTGCATACACAAAGCTCTCGTACCATGTCTATTTCCCGCTCGATTTTGTTCCCTCGACAATAATTCGCGAGACTGTTCCTGGATGACGTTCATAAAAATAAACCCATCAAGTACAATGATATTTTTTGCTCGAATCGAGTCTTCCACTAATTGCACTTTTCGTTACTTCTAGTTAATTAGATTCAAAACTTGAAGAATGAAAATTCTTGAAATAACGAAAATACTTGACTATACAAATTACGAAACACAATATGAACAAAAAATTCAACATTATAAACATGAGAAACGATGGAATGACATCCATGGCAACAAGTCACGGTGGGGAAGAGTCTAAAGGATATTTTGTTACAGGAGGTAGACATGACTGTTATTCAACGTAACGAAAATCCGAACACCGGAAGCGGATCACGTTCGGTACAACGAGCATATCCGAGAGCTTCGATACTCCAGGAGAGTAGGAAGCGCGGAAGTTGCGAATTGCAATACGTGTGCAGTTTCGATCATCGTATTGCAAGGGTGGATATGAGCGTTAATTAATTCACGCGCGTTCAGGTAAACCGCAGCTCACTGTAACATTGCACATAAGCTCGGAAATGTGTACATCGTGCATTGGTATCTACAGAACCATAGATATAACCAGCTCTAGTGCGTCTACGGGAGTGTATTTTTACATGTGTATAAATAGCTACGTATTTATTTTGTATTTAGAGACCTCGGCTGGTTTCTATGATGTTTAGTACGTAATTGTCACCGCAATACAGAGAGCGATTTCTTGGTCCTACATGGCGATGAATTAAATAATTATGTTATTGAGGCCTCGAAGCGTAATCAGCTGATTCGTACGCAGGGACGAGGTATGCGAAAGAAAATTGTAAATGTCTATGAATAAATTGGCAATTTTTTTCAAAAATGAAAACCTTTTTAACAACGCGACGACTGCGCCTTCGTTTGCCTGCGTCCCGCACATTGAAAATATTATTCAAAGGCAAGCCCACTTACTATTCTCCCATTTTCTTGCATGATTTGTTGGTTCTCGATAATTGATTATCGTTGCATTGTACCAGAGAAAATAGGTTTTTTGTATAATTTATGCTCCCAGATCCAAGATGCGTATCTTCAAAGGAAAATCGATAAGATTGAAATGAATTTGTTCACACGGTGGATCTTAATCACGTGTACGAATCAATTAGCGTTATCTTGTATCGTGAAATTCCAAAAAGTTTTAGTTCTTGTGTACCTGGCGTGAATGACTCTACTTTTAATGTCTCGAAAAGGCGCTAGAGCTCTAATATCTGTCTGTAACAATGTGTTCGTGTGCTAGCCGTGTATATTTGTTGGTTGAATCCTAAATCGGAGACGTTGGTGTATTTTCTTGTTGGAACTCGTGGAGAAAAAAGAGAAAGAGAAAAGGTGGCGAGGTGGGTGAGGGTGACGGCGCCAACGAATCCTTTGAAGCTCAACCGCACCGCGCGCTTCTTCAGGTAGCCACAGACACATTAGTCACTCCTTCATCTCACATCCTTTTTCTCAACGTTCTTCTTCCATACGATCTCATTCCTTCTTTTAATTTTTTTTCTCTCAATCTCTATCCTTCGTTCTCTCTCGGACAGTCTCTTTTTTTCTCTATTTTCCGATGACGGTAACCGCGAACCTGGTACAAGAAGCTCGTTCATCTCGATCTGCTCGTCTCCACGGGACTCCAGGAGGACGAGTGGCGGATGCAGAGAGAACCGCGCGATAGGTCTGGCACCAAAGATATACAGATATATACATTTTTCCACTAGCGGAGATAGCGAGCCCACATGGAGCTAAATGAGTTGCTCCTAATTGTTAAACGGTCACCGACAAACGCGTGTCAACTATACTATTCTCATTTGTTTTTCGTGGTTGGATTCCAAGCCATGAAGAAGTTCGTTGCGAGTGACTCAATCTTCAAATTTTTAAGAAAATCTACACATCACATTTATTTCCTATTTTTATACGGAAAATGTTGATTTAATCGATCAATAAAATCTTGTGATATCTTGCCAAACATTCGGATGTTTCGAATCATTGTTTTTTTGTTCAACGTGAAAAGATAATAGAGACGAGTGCTTGCGTGTAGTTGTGGCGCCGTGGACTCAGAGGTCGAGACCGCATCACCTTCTCATTATGAAGTAATTAAAACCCATTACTAATGCCTATCCTTTATGCGACCAACACGAAAAAAAAAGAAAAAGAGAAAAAAAAAGTGCTGCATGGAGAGAAAGATACGGAAGATTGTACAATGAACGGACCGGCAGCAGTCAGACCCTCGTCTCTCGATGAGACCGTGTCTCTATCGCTTTATAAAAGAGAAGAAAAAATTGAAGAGTCTCTACACCAAATCGAAGGGCCAACGAACCAATGAGAATCTTCGACGTAATAATTCGATATTATTTTCCATTTGTAATATGCACACGAGATGGGAAATGCATGGGGATGAGAAATTCCACTCACGCATTGATATCCGCTCCGAGATGACCATTCGCCAACCCTTTTTCACCCTTCGCTCTATAAACTCAACATCGATTGGTAACAATTTTCTAATTACGTTCAAATTCACAGGGACATTGATTACAATTACTCTTCACATCGTTACAATGCTCTCCGTTTGTTCATAATAATTTTTATCCAGTGCATATTCATCTTCGGGCCTCGAAAATCGTGAGGACCGAGAGAAAAAGGATGAAAGAGTGGCGTCTTCGACAAAATGGGACCGTGACGAAGCCACCGGCGCCAGGTCTGTTCAAACTCATTACACGATTCTCTTCAGCGAGAAATTCTCAGTTCTCGGTCCGACGAACAAGAGGCTATGAAAAATTCACTGTCGTACAACATCAGCTTTAGAGTTTCGTAGTCCGATGGATTAACGTGGATTGTCTCGAAAAATCTTCATCCACAGATTTAATTAAATGTTCAACTTGTTTCTAAACTTTATTTATAATTCGCGAAAAAATTCTCAAGATGTTACAAAGTTCCCGGGGTTTCTCAACGAAAATAATGACACGGATCCGTATACCGAGTCGATGAAATCGTAGCGTGACGTTGTTGATGACTTTCGGTCTGCGAGAAAGGTACACAAAATCGTTACGCACAAATGTACCGTGGCATAGAGCGTTTCTAAAACCCTCAAATGAACAAACCAGTTCGAGCTTCATTTATCATCTTAATGGCACAGGGAACGATTCTTTTTTTCGATTTCTTTCTTTCTTTTTTTGGCGTCCGTCAGACGACGATGTATTGCCTGGAGTTAAACATCCTGGTGATACATGGCTCTGGAGAATATGATCCGGAAGCTATAAATTTGTTCCTGCAATCATTTTTCTCAACCTCGTGAAAATGAGAGAAATATCTAATCGAAGCGGAAGAGAAAAACACGCTGCTAAACGAGAAAAAACGTGCTATATCTTCTGCGAGTGTAAAATTTACTAAATTTCTTTTTTTTGTGTTTTTGTAATAATATTTTCTGGGTCTGGCGCATATTATTGTTGCATTTCGTATGTGCACGTAGGCTTGTTGTTGTGAATGTGAATTTTAATCTCAAAGAACAAATTCGCATTTTGCATTCGCGAGTAAATTATTAAAAGAGAATCCGTCTGGATAGTTATTTCGCGCTGTTTTTCTAATGTCCTCGCGGCAGGCAAGAGGGCAAGTATCCTGGTGGCTTCCTGTCCAGTAAATCCCACGGATAAGGAAATATAATGAGCTTCGGTTGTAAAAGAAAAATCTGAGAGAGCTCTGAGCCGCTTATTATCAAAGTACACATCTGTATACTATCGTTAGGTACTCCCTACTGATTCCTCACCAATTTTCCCGACCCCATAATCCTCTGATCGCAGAGCGCTCCTGAAGATTTTCATTTTTAAACTCGACATTCCACTTTTTTGTAAAAATCTCATTCCGTTACAAAATCTTTTATTGTTTTTTTTCCCAGTGAGGAAAATCGATGAAAAAAAAAGCTCGGGACGTTATCCGCGGGAACTAATTTGTTTTCAATTAAATTTGTCAACGTTGCAAACATTTCAACGTCGGATTCGAAATGCTCGGGGAATAGCTGAGACGCAAGAATTCTCATGAAATCCATTGTTCACAAAAGAGTGTATTTTTTTCTTCCATATATAACGATCGGTCATTCGGAGGGTCACTTTTGAAGATACTTTTCAATGAGAGAATATCGTCTCCGATGATCTTTTGTAGAATTCCACTTCCGCTCGTCGTTTCAGCGACGATCTAAAATGTATTATGGCATTTTATACTGCACGCGTGTTACATTCGAAAGGGCTTTTCATATTGTTGGATATTTGCTCTCTCGTTCCTTTTTGGTGAATCGGTGAGAGGGGCCACTTAGTATATAGTCTTTTTTCTCGAATTGGACACAGGAAACGATGTAGAATTTTGGTAGAGAGCGAGCGAGTAGAGAGAAATGATTGAAAAGAACTTTTGGTGGACGCGCTGCGTACCGACGATGGGCGTGGATGGGTGAAAAAAAGAGATCGCACCTCGACTGCTCCGAAGTATTAATCTTTTCTCGGACACGTAAGGCACTAAACTGCAATTTAGCAGTGGCTCGTTGCTCAATTATAAACGTTCGTGGTCTGTTCTCGCAACAACAACCAAATCGGCACATAAAAATGCTACTCATGCCGATTCCGAGGTAAAATATTGCGCACATGTATCTACGAAAAACGTGGACTGAGCCGCGCGTTTTAAACTCAAGAGAAAAACACCTTTTTACGTAATAACATCAAAGACTATACCGGAGAGAGATTCCAAAGCGGAACACATTAAAGATCTAACGTATCGTAAAGATATGAAATTAAATATCTTGCGATTTATGGATAAATCGTGACGAAGAATGTATATTCTTTATATACGGTTGATCGTAAAGAGGAAGAATTACATGTTCGATTGGAAGCGGTATCGAATTGGAATTTCTTTTATTATAGACGTTCCTTTTCTCATTTACGCTTTTTCCCAAACCATTGCTTTCAGCAACATCTGCCAATTTTTGCGTTTGTCCGACACTGACACGTGTTTTCGACAGGAGAACATTTTGCTACGTGAAAGAAACAATGAATTAACACACTGCCCAATTTTGGCTCGTTCTCGTCCCGCCATGCGTATTCCCTATTGGTGAAAGCATCGACGAGCGATGATTGTAGTCATTACGCGTTATTGGCGCGTCGTGTTGTTAGAATTTGTTCTTGTGCGCACTGTCATTACACCCGTTTCGGGTGTACGCGAGCACAATCATCGCGATCAAATCTTTCTCGTTGTTTTTTGTGGTAGAAAAGAAAAAATACTCTTTAAAAATAATACCAGTGCGTGGACGCAGCCGGAGTGTCGATTCGAAACTCATCGCGAATCGCGAATACGCGTGCCATAGTGATCGTAGATGCTGTACTTATTTTATACAAAATGGCATCGCTCATTAAAGCCTTAGAAATCAAATGAAAAACAAAAACGCACGAGAAAAGCGATCAGAACGAAAATTCCTCTTCGCCTTTAAGAGTTTTCCCTCCTCAACGATTTATCGGAAAAGTCCCAAGTCTCTCAAGTTCTCAATCAAGGAAAAAATAGTCAGAGCATATACCGGAGACACCCTGGAGTCCTGTGTGCTCATGGCTGAAGAAAGAGTGTCGTGTGACACACAGGAAAAGGCTCCGAGGCAAGATCTAGGTGAGCTCGGATTTCTTTTCGGGAGAACCGGCAGCTTCCGGTCCCTTCTTTCCTCTCAAAGGGCAAAAGTTTCTTACCGATTGCATCTACACTTATACAGAGATGCTTCCGAGGATGTATTAAACGTTAGATACTGGTGTGCAGCGAATAAAACGTTCAGCAGAATGCTGAACAAGTATATGATCGTATTTCGAACACGCGTGCAACCACGTGCCCTCATCCCGGTACATCAAGTACTTTCAATATATATGGAAGAAAACGACGCGTGCAGAAGATTCGGCAACGGTTTATTATTGTACAAAATATATATATATGGTCCCCTAGCGCCCTCGCTCACGCCCACGACACACCCTCCACAGGATCAGCTCATTCGGATGACAAGGGTTCATAGGTTCATACGCGGATGTGACACAACGAGCAGGACAGAAAGTAAACCCCGACAAAGCGCACGCACGCGTTCAAGGCCGGTCCAATATATTATGCGAAATTTTTTTTTCAAAGATTTTTCTCGCCCTGCCAATGATAAATGGTTTTTGTTGAAATTTGATTCAAGAAGAAAGTCCGAAAAAAATGGACAGGGATTCGCAAGGTCACACGCGGAGATGAGACGCAGAATCTTGTCTGGATTTTTGTCGATTAAGATGCATGCCTGTTAAGAATAGTAGTTACGACTGCTCTCTCTCTCTATGGTGGCAACTCATTTATTGCTGAGCGAAACAAAAAGCTGAGGATAAAAAGTCAAATGTATATTTAACTGTTGGTGAATACATTACGAGCTGAGAGTCCGAAGAACATGAAATACACGGAGAGAAAAGACGCGAATAAGAAGCAGAATAAGAGAAAGAAGAAGAAGAAGAAGAAGAAAAGAGTGTAATGGTGGGGCCCGACGGTTCATACTATATATGCTCAAAGAGAGCATGAGAGAAGATCCGCCTTCGAGGGAATCACCACCCTCAGGGGCCGGCAATCTCGCATTGAGATCCGGCTTAAACGATAGGCTCTCTCGTCCACCGGGATCGCGAGAGAGCCGCGGAACTCTTAATTTTCAAGAAAAAGAGAGAGAAAGATTTATATATATATGCAAAGGATAGGAGTTGAAAAAATGTATGGATTTACGTCGAACGTTGAGAAGAAAGAGGAAGATGATGAAAGAAAAAAACGAACCGAAAAAGAATCAACGCGGGGATTTCCACGAAAATACTTTGCGTCTTCTCGTTTCGCGCGACCCTCGCACATAACCGCTATATATATGCGATAAGAAAATGAGAGCAAAAGAATGATCAACGGGCTGTTATTACCATCAATATTTCCATACATCGTGCAGGACGGCTAGACGATGCTAATTCAACCCTCCGCCCGTTTCAACCCTCCCACTCGTACATATATATGTATAACCGTATCTTCGTCCCTTTAACTATAAGATTAAACGTAACTCTGCAAATTGCGTAGGAAACAGTCCAAAGATATATATAAACACGTGCATAACATATCCCGCGGAGAATATAACCTCTTTGCGACAAAATGGCCACCTAGTCCCATCCTCTGGAGCAGCAGGCCACTTACGAAGGAATGAAAGAAACTAAAAAGAACTAAAAAAGGATCCTGCACGGCCGGGACCGCCATGATGGTCTGGTAGCCCGCGGACGAATATAAAACGCGAGTCGAGGAGAGAAGATATCATCGAGAAATTCCAAACCCCCCCGCGCGCGCTCTTTGGAATAAAACTATAAACCGACGGAAACAATTACCCTCGCCTACCAACGCGGCGACGTCTCTCCCCATCTCTCTCTCTCTCTCGCTCTCATCCCCTACTGGATATCTTTCTCTTTGCCCTATCTTCGCGGCTGGTGGCACGAAGAAGATGCGGTTAATGATAAGTGTCCGTGAAGCGATGATAGAACGGGCGGTGTGCCTTCTTCATCTCTCCGCGCGTTCTTATTTTACCTCGTGCTCATCTCAAGTTATTCGCTTCTTTACCGATTTTCCTCTCCTCCCTTCTTATCCACGCATAATCACACTAACATTGTAAAATTCTTATGAAATTTCTATTTGCAATGATTCGATCGTCAAGGATTTTCTAATGAAAAAATACTTTTTGCCATTTATCTGAGAATGCTTATTGCTTGATTCCACTTTGACCGATTCATTCGATTCCACCCACGCAGTTACAATCCCAAGAAGCTGACTCTTCACGACCGTACCATCGCGAATTAATCGCTCCGATAGTCGACTCATGGTCAATCGTGCGCAAAGGTAGCATTTCATCGCAAACGATCTACACAAGATGTTGATGCTATACCGCCCCTCAAAAGATTTTATATGTTGCAGAGGCAAAACCGCATACAGCAGCAAACTCAACAGCAGGATTAAATCGCGGCCATAGCTTCGGATAGACGTTGTTTTCTTCGCGTGGCAAAGATCACAGTGTTTCATAGAGCTAACTATAATTGCCAACCTCGGCACTAGCATCTCACGCTCTCCCCATAAACTTAACGATCGACTTTAACGGGCAGCCCTCCCGGTATGCTAAGGAGGGTTTCACCGCCATTGCTGCCGACGTTAAAACCATTATCTGCATATATACACGTATATAAACATATCTCTACCGAGACACCGTTCGCAAAGCAGCAGAATATCGCTAAATTCGTGTTCCGACAATATGAGCTAAAACTCGTATATGTTTTGTCGACGAAACAACAACGCAAAGTGACCGTTTTACTTTAACGAGGATTCAACGTACGCGCGGTTAAGCCGAATTAATCGAAAGGTCTGAATAATTATTTGCACGGAGTTTGCTAACGCTGGAGAGTACAGAAAACTAATTATATCGAGAAAAAGTTGCGATCGTCAAAATGTGGAAATAAAAACACAACAGCCAAAGGAAAATGGCCGCACGGCGAACTTGATCGACTCTCGTTAAAATCTGTAGGAAAGTATACAACAATCTCTTCAACTGATCCGCCGCAGCAAGCTTATTCACTAACCACTCGTTAAGCCGTCATTCCTGATATCGAATGCCAGAATGAAAGATTTCGCAAAATTTGCATGGAATCATAATTTCAGAGGAACGAGAGTGAGAAAAATATAAAATTTGATTGCCAACTATGTATTTGGGTGCGGTATCGATCGTAGATACATGATTAAGGGGCCATTAAGGGAATAATGGAAGAGCCACGTTAAGGAGTGTAATGCAGTAGCTTTGCAGCAGCAAAGATTCTTTCAATCCTTCGTCTTGTTTTCAATCTATCCATTTTGCGATGGTCACGTATATGTATATGTGAGTGAAGGATGCATAACCGTATATACGTAAGTTTCCTTGGTACTATGATTAGAGCTCTGGTAGAGCTCTGACTGCCGATATCGCGGAGCAGCGAAACGCTCTTGCAATTTTAATTTGGCTGTTTTCTCGCGGCGAGTTTCGCGCGTGGTATATGTGCCACTGACGCCCTCGCGGTATGTCTATATACATCAGGGTTTGCTTTAACGTGCCTATCGCTCAAATCACCTGGTATACCTAACGCGCCGAATAACCCTACAATCTTACGATAACGGACAAAGGCAAAATTACAACAGGAAAAGGAACAATAAAGAGTGTAGGAAGAAAACGAGGGAAACAGAAAAGAAATCTGACTAGACAGCACGGAATTTCCGTTCGAAATAGCTGCAATATAGAGCTCTTTTGTCGAGAATCAAACACGAACGTTCATGTCGAATCCGTATCCGGAATGAGGGAAACACGGAAACCGCGAAAATCGCGTGATAAAATTGATTTATATACTCGACTCTATATTTTTTCCCTTCTCATCTCTTCGTCCTTCTTTTTTATTCCCCGCTACACGTCACCACAGCGAATAGTGTTATTCCCTTGACTGACTCTTTTTCTCTCTTGATCGGAAACTACGTACGTGTGTTCATCATCGTTTTTCCTGAGAAATCGTGCAGGCACTTTTGGATTTGTCATCGAAGAGGAACCGGAACGCCGGTTGGCTGATTCGTCGCCAAACTGCGATGTAAGGCTGGTTGCCTCTGGCCCAGGCGCTGCTTTCGTAAATTTGACTGAATAATGGGAACCGACGCCCTCGGTGATTCACGACGCTGAATACACTATGGAGATTGAAATGACTTCCGAAGCGATCGCTTTAAATTTGTTAAATATGGCGACTGAATTAAAATATTATTATCGATTTCGCAACCAGACGATGCCTGATGACCTCTGAAACTATAGAATGATCGATTGGCGGTCAATCATTGGCTGCTTTTCAAGAACAGTAAGAATTGCCCCAATGTTCATGGAACCTTTTTTAGCATTTTGAATACGAATTAATACAACACAGTCCTGGCCATTCGTAAGTGAAGTTGCGATGCTCAATACAATTGCACTCATCCAAGATTTGTTTTGAATTGTTAATTACTCAGACATGATTAATCTAACAATTTGTTTACGTATGAAAAAAATAATGAAATGAACATCGGTCGCGGGTTGGATGTTGATACGTGAAAAAAACTTCGCAGTGTCCTCTCCCTGGAGGATATTCCGCTTCATAAAAATGTCGAAACTTTGATTACAGTGTATACTTTTTGATACTTTAATTATCAGCGATACTCCCATGTATACGTAAAGCGAGTAAGATACTTGATAAACGTATCCGTTCCCTCTTGCTTTGGCCTTTCTTGTGGTATTACGCATTCAGTGGCCACAGCGCGCCATTTTGGCTCGACCATTTTTGCCGATCAAATCTTAATTGTTGGCTGGCGGCTGTCTAAGGAGGCGTGGCCAGCGGTTGGTTCGCGCTCCGCCACGCGATGCACGAACGCATTTGTTTTCTTTCTTTTTTTCTTCCTTTTAGTTTGCTTGCCACGAAGTTCTGAAGCTTGGCGTTGACCAGAAGCACGTATACGAACTAAACAGGGTTCACAGTGCGAGATAGTAACGAAAGTGTAAAAAGAAATGTGTGTTGAGCCCACATGCACGAGGAACATACACGCTGTACGTACACAAATAAAAATTAACTTGAAAACAACAGGCAACGCGAATATGCCCGGTCGCTCGACTTTCAGGTTTTTCGACGTCTCGTACGAGCGCGAGACCGCCATCCGTTGACGCTCTCTTTTCCACTCTTTCTACAACCCCAAGCGTGTATGCTAATCTCCAATCCAGCAGGTCTGTTCCTTCTCGACCAGCAGGTCGGGCTTTCGCAGAGAAGAGGTAATTGGGCAGCACAGCGAACCGGCGAACCCCATCGTCTCTTCTCCACATCCCCAAATACTTGTATATATTTATCCAGTGCCTCGGCACAAAAATTTGAATACGAGAAAAACGTGGTGGGACCGGATGTACCTGAGCCACTGCTTGGCACAGCGCACCATGGATTCAAAACCATAAGGTATCCGTTCCAACGCCTCGAGTCGCGAACTTACGTCGTTTTCTTTGCGGCAATTGCATATGCGAACAACATATTCGCTGTATTTATAAAATATATACAACAAGCGATGAGTATAACGGAGTTAAAGAAAAATTACATCGCGATATCAAGAATTTTATTAATAAAGTGCAATTACTTGCATTCATATCGAAGGGAATCGTCATCCTTGAAAATCACAGCGTTGAGAACGATTGGGCGGGCTGCAGCCTCTTGGGGTAATAATAAATATATCAGCGAAATACCTCGAGGGCAGCATGAGTCAGTTTGCACTGACGATGATTGTGCAGTATGTAAGCACGTATATAATATATATTTACATATGCGAAGTAGCGCTAAATAAAAGAGAATCGTTGAAAACATCGGTTGTACGCGTGCCACACAGTGAAACGATCGAGGCAATTTCAAATGTAGAAACTCACCCCCCCCCCCCCCCCCTTCGGCGTATGTGTAATATTACGAATTTGTATAAAGACGATTCTGTGCTGTGCTTGTAATGTGCAACATTCTTATATATACACACACGCTTGCCCATATACAGTTATAAAGGAGAATAACTCTCGAAAGAAACGATGCTTCGAGGGTGTATATTCTCGGGCGAAGACTGCCCTCAGAGAAAGAGGTAAATGCGCGCCATTTGCGAGCACTCTGCAATCGGGTATTGTTAAGAAGTCGTTTCGCCAAATGGGAACCACTATATATAACGAAACATTTACTTATACGTCTATGAATATTCGCGACAAACACTTATTATCCGGTATTGAATACTTCGAATGCTTACTCCACTCTGTCTGTAATCATAACGTACGTAAATGGATACAATGTATTCGTGCGAATCAAGACCGCGGGGCAAAATGAGACACCGGGACCGAACACGATACCTTGAAACTTGCAGGGTGAGCAAATGGAATAAAACGACAGCGAGAGAAGAAAAATGTTTCATCTATATTCGAACAATAATCCAAGTATTCCGAACGATCGCTGAGCGTCGATGCCTGAAATGGTACCTTGAACTAATCGAAATCACGATTTATCTGATTTTTTATTCTGCAAATTGGTAGGATTTTTAGGATTAATAAAAAATTTTCCTTAAGTGACGCGTTAACAACAATGTTTATTTTTCACTTCAGTAGTGAACCATTTTACCTCTTCGTTCCATTTTACCCTGGGCGCTCTTACATTATACATACACATACAGTGTATGATGTGGGAATAAACGACGAGCCACGTCAAATGCTCGGTTCGTCGACGAGTTTCCGACCTCGACAAATGTCATCATTGAACGGTTGAAATTAACGTGAGGCGCAGACTGTCGACTATAATCAGAGTTGAAACGAATGCACCCGGCTTGTGTTCTCTAGTCGGAACATTTAATTTATATATATATCAACATGTATATATCGATGTATATATGTATATAAAATGCACGTATGCGTATGCGAGAAGCTTCGAAGCGCCTGGTGCATTGCCGCCTGCTGCAACCCACCTAAGGTGTAATGACACGTATTACTCTGATTGGTAACAATTGGTAACAATTGACGGGCGGAACCGCGGCCAGGAAAGCCACGCTGACTCTCGCGGTGTTCTCTTCCCTCGCGGACGAGGTTCCGCTACTTTGCTCGCGTTGTTTACGACCTAGAATCTTCCCTCTCTCTCTCTCGTGCTCTTTTACTGCCAAAGCCCTTTGCGTCCTCCTCACTCGCGCTCGCGAAATTTTACTCCTTAATTGCTCCAATGCATGCTCAAAAGATAATCAAGGCTTTCCGGACCCAATTCCGCTGCATATTCATTGTACACTTTCAGGAGTAAAATGGACACATATTCGGGAATTGCTGCCCATAAAAGCTGATGGCTACCACGTGATTAAAGGTATTCAATCACAGGAAGAATCACTCGATCGTTAAGGCTTTCGTTTATTAAATACGACAGCGCCGTCAAAAGTGGGCGAAGTCGTCAAATAATTAGCGATTAACATCGCAAGACAAATGAACTTCCGTAGTTTTTGCTGTAGTTCTTTTCCCACTCCTTTTTTCAAGCTCTCGAAAAACCTGGACTCCCTAATTGGAAAGCCGATTTAATTATTTTTCATATCTCGAGCAGATTTTTCTCCGAAACCTCTCGCATCGTTTTTTTTTATCTCAACTCATAAAACGATAAACGAAAACAATAAATTGAATAACCAGCACAAAAGCTCGTCGCGCTGACTCCAAACACGGCAAACGTGTAGAAAAGTGATTTCTCGAGACGTCTACACGTACGCAGGCCTTTTAACGCCAGAAATGCAGATTCCATCGAATAGTCAATCTTTTCTATACGATGTTTTTACCCGAGGAGATTTGCTCCCCATTACACATATGTGCATGCACGATTGAAAAAAAAAACCTGGAAATTAACGCCGAAAAACTCTCATCAATCTCCCGATGAGACGCGATCGAGTTCCCGAAAATTCGAACGCAAATTTGTCATGAAATTGACCTTGCATGGAGTGCGCCCACATTTTTCACAAGATGGTGCACGTGATGTAAGAAATTATATAGACGAACGAGTATCAATTCCTTAGAGTTGGAGCAGAAAAATATGAGAGCAAAACGCAAGAGTCCTACAATCGCTCATTCGTCGTAAAACGAGAGTCTCAAGAATGAGCGTAGTGGAAGGAGGCGAAAGCAGGGAAAGGAGTTTATGAGCGCGTAATGGAGCCGATGGACCATTATCATTATATTATACGGTCTAGTATTTCCAGGTCTCAACGTGCAAGTTGTTACGACATTGTTACAAGGCTTTTTACAAACGATTTAAAGTCTACACCAAAGTAACAAATAACGAGCGTGTATCGTGCACACTTGCCTTCACGCACAATACACGTTGATACGAAGAATAAAATACGACTCGTCTTTGGTACCGGTTCATTGAAATTTCATGATCCCAATTACCAGGCAAACGAGGATGAAGACGTTGAAAAAAAAAACATTGACCGAATAATTGCGCCATTTTATGTAAAAAAAAAATGGCAGCATTAATTCTCAGTCGCAAAAGAAAACTTTATGCACAGAGTCTACATTTTTCAACAGTTGACAAGCACGCAAACGAACTCGCATCAAGGACCCTCTCGTTTCAACGACTTCATAGAATTTTCTCCCCGTTTCAAAATAATGACAGAGCGTCTTCATTAGCTTGGAGACTCCCGCCCAAAGTATAAATCGCTGCATTGCAACGGGGTTGGAAAAAGTCGAGTGCGTAATCAGCTCAGCGGTTCGGTAAATCCCGATCGATACAGATATAAAAATACGAGTAAACTCGGAACGAAATGGCTATAATTCGGGTGGGGAACTCTGCAATATTGTGGGAGAAACGATCGTAAGAATATATAGATCGTTCGGTGTCTCGGATAACCGAATCGTTTCGAGAGTTCGCGCTCGCAAGATGCTCTCGGCTTCTCATTGTACAATGTAGACCCAATATCACACAGACACACACACACACACACACACATCCGGACATTTTTTCTAGATATGACTTTTCGAACAATATGCAAACGCGTATACGTGTAGGAAAAGTGACGTCCGTGGGTGGGTAGATCTGCGGTCTCCAAATTACAATATCGTTAAAACGACCGAGTTCGGATCATGTTTCGAACGTGAGCAAAACTTCAAAGTTCTTTTTACTCTTTCTCTCTTTTGCTCTTAGGCTTTTTCTACATATATTTGTATATCTATGTATGTATACCCATGCATTGGGGAATAGACCTTCTGATTATATGAATTATATGGGCCAAGATTGGTACGGTACGTAATAAAATAATTGAAATAATCACATGCTACAAGGACGAATCGCGCGCGCCATTAGACGGCCGTTGACCAACCGCAGAATCTTTCGACCGAATATAGCACGGCGAAATGCGCGCGCGCGCGCCTTCAACTTCTCCGAGAACAAAAATGATATTTGACGAGCCGCGTGGTGCGCGATTCACCCACCAACTTTATTTCGCACTACGTACACGTTTCCTCGATCAATCTCGTATTCTTTAAAGTTACAAAGTTCGAGGAACAATTATAATTAAAATTCCATGCGATCGCGTTAAACTTTTATTAAATGGCATTATCAAATTTGACGCTTTTGGAATGTTTGAGGAATTCGAAATATTCGCAGAAATGAATTCGCTTTTTTTGTTTCCCACGATAAATCTATAATTCGAGGTTGAGATGACTAGCTGAAAAATAAAGCTCTCCGAGATCGTTCGCATTAGTCGCGCGATGCGACGGTCAACAATGGTGAATTTTTTTTTTTTTTTTTACCATTCCGCTTTCTCGGGGCTCTCTTCCCTGCACGGTGTAGCAAGCTCATGGATTTTTTCTCATTCTCTTATTTCATTCCATGGCAATTTTAGTATTATCCCACGAATTATGTGCCGAGAGCATCCCTTCGTCTATATCTCTATACGAAACGCACACTTTTCTTCACTCGGACGAATACAGACGCGTGTTTGTGTGCCCACGTAGGATTGGACTCGCGCGGATAATCGCGAGCAGATTCGAGGAGCGCGAAGCGGAAGAATGTGTTCTTTTTTTTTTTTTATCAAATTATATCATACTTAATGCGATCTCGAGACTCGAGCCTATTCACTCCAATTCGCAACAGCTTTTCTCTTCACGGAAATATTCGGTTTATTTCTTATTGCGAATTGCCCGAATCGTTGGCTTTAATTACATGGCTGTCGAAATAAATTGAGTAATTTCGATTTTTGACTCACGAAAATTATATCGCCAATAATTTTCGGAAAACTTTGCCACAATTTGCTCGATCCGATTCGTTCCCACATAAAGGCAAGTGAACATTTACTGCATCCCGATAAGAATTCATCAAATGAGAAATGTGAATTGATAATTACAAAAGTGTCTGAATCGTGATGATGAGTTTCGCTTCATCGAATCTCGAAATATTTTTCCTCCGACCGGAAAGTATAAATTTTTATCAATTTTGTTGAAAAAGAATGATTTTTTTTTTTTTCATAGCTTGTTGAGACACGAGTCTGCATGTGCGCGTGTATATATTTCTGTGTGCGTAGAGTACCTTTTGATTTGAGCGAGGATAGTGCGTGTTTATGGTTTCCATGAACGGGTCGCAATCAGTCTCGTTTGATGGCCTTCTTCTCTGGTAGATTAACCGAGACGAGAGGAGGGTGAGAAGAGAAAAAAGTTGGTACTCTCGTATTTCCCAGAATCACCATAATTCTCTTCTCCAAACTATTTACAGGGAACGAGCCAGACTCGAAGAGCACATTCGTTACGAGAATTGAAAAATAACTTTTTCCGGTTCATTTTGTTCGCTGTGACTTTTTTTTTTATTACACACACGTTCGTATTATGTTTACGATGAAACTTTTCATGAATAAATAAACAATAACAGCAATGTTATTGATCGAATGGATTATTCATGAGATTGTTGATTACGACGAATACTCGTGCACATCGTATCATGGAAAACGATCGGTTTTCGTTTTTCCAACCTTCGTGTATCTACATAAATAGAAAAATAATAATCATGATGAAAATATGAAGAAAAAAAACATCAGGATTGCATGTCGTTTCTATCGCTTGTTCAGCAACACATCGTAAATATAAACTATGCTCATTGACACATGTATGTTCGAACCGGAACTACGCAAACGTGTCACAAAAGATAACGTTACTATGTATTTCGATATCTCGCTACCCATCGGAACATTATTTATTTCTATTTTTCACGAGAGATGTTTCGTTCGATCGATCGTCGCCCGAATCTACTCATAAATCTCATTATGATTGTATCGCCGCGACCAGGCGAGAGAAACAATTAATAAATAAATGGAAAAGTTACGAAACGATTGTCGCACCTGCATTTTCATCAAATCGTTTTTTAAAAATTCATTTCTTATTCATTTTGATAAATTGGAGCATTTAGTTGAATCAGTATAACTTTGTCCTTTGTCATTCCAAATACACTGCTTCTAGTACATTTTCAATGTACAAATTTCCAATGATTTTTGCATTTCTCTTCGAAACCATCACAATTTTCTTTCATACACGAAAATGTATGAAACAAAAAATGTCAATTCTCTCATGTTCTCCAATTTTTATTCGAAACATTTTTCTCCACCATCGATATTTATCGCAATAAATGTGAAAACCATTTCAAAAAACGATTTTTCTTTTATTTGACCTTGAAAATAAAATCTTAATCAGTATAACTTTATTGATTTATTTCAACCAACTGATTAGATTTGGAGGAATTATTAATTACTAATTAATTAGATTGCCATTAATTTATAATATAGTCGTTTAATGAATTTCCATTTCTAATTAATTTATACCTTAACGAGTGAATTATTATTTATCTATGAATAAAATTTAAAGTAAAATACTTCGTACCAATCAATAAAAAAAACACGACTTTTAAAATGTAGACCAGAATTATTTCGATCCCCTTTAGATGTTTTGGAATCTGAGGAATAAGAGGCTGTTTTATCAACAGGATTTTTCATAACGCGAAGAATAGTTGCGTCATAAAAGTTATCTGCCAAGATTGATAAGTTAGAATTCTCCATTGCCGATCAAAACTCCTGGACAGAAAGTTGTGACGTCACGTCTCCTACTGTGCAAACTACGAGTGTTGGTGAGTGTGTGTGTTCTCCTTGTGGTGCCTGTTCGGTCGACACGTTGTGCGTGAATATTTATTAAGTATAAGGTTATTGAAGCCGGTGTGAGAGCTACAAAAAAGCAGGTAATTCATAAATCGTGTTCAATATCTGTTGATTGAATTATTCGCTTGTTTCTCGAGTCCAGGGGATCGCGATTCGAGCAAGGGGTTTGTGAACGCCTTATGTGATCGAAATAGCATTGTGCAGGGCTTAAAAATTCATTTCGAACGACCTTACGGAATACTCCTAAACTTGTAAATTGAAAAACTCATGGATTTTGCGGTTTTTTGTGTCGCACCAACTTTTATCGATACTCTAGTTAAACGTCTTGATCTGATTTGAGGTTATGTGCTCGAAAATCACAGCCTCGGACAATCCGGCCGAATTGTTCTTTTTAGTTAGCTCAACCAGCCACTACGGGGCACGACTGCTCACGGCCAGAGACCTGCCATATAGAGACATCTCGGAGATTCACAAAAAATTCTTTCTACTTGCAACGAATGCCAATCCTTCTCTTCGTCAAAATCTTTATCGAATCGTTTTATTATCCAGATTCAAGAGACAGCTCTGCATGTTTTCACTCGGCGTTGATTTGAATACATTTTAAAAAATTTGATTAAAAATTCGTGAATGTCTGAGAAACTCAACCGATTTATTTCGAAACTGGGAAAATTTTTTTACGAATCAACGAACAGGAAAAATCGTAGCTTGCCGAACTAGAAAATCTGATTTTCAAAAATCGCCTACCGTCAGCGCATTCGTAAAAAATACTCAAAAAAAAAAAACAAAACAAAAAGAACAATTGGAAAACCCGAACAAACTGTTTGTATGTATAAGAGGAGAAAAGGCGCGAAGACGAAGGGTGGTTAGTTAAAGCTTTCGCAGGCGTGGACAGTCGGTGGCGACCATTGTAATTCGCAAATTTTTTCCTGCCCAGCTCGAGAGTCGAATGATAGCAAAAGGCGGGAGGGAGAGGGGGAAGATATCACGTTGAAAAAATAAAAAAAAAGAAAGATTCGCGAGGGGATTGACGTTAAAGCGTGCAAATCGTGAGATGAAAGTGAAGAAGGACGACAGCGAGGAGGAAGACTGACGAGGTCGAGGATAAAGAGTTGCAAGAGGGGTGGGGGTGAAAGGGGGAGGATAAATCGAGCTCTCTGAAGGAAAAAGCCGGTGGATTGGCGGCCTGAGGCGCGGTTGCGGATTCTTGGCGTGATGCCGGTGATTCGCGGTCGCGGTGCCCAGTAATCGGGGGCCTCTTGTCCGCCATATTCCTCCCCCATTTTTTCTCCGTCTCCATATACATATAGATGCTACGCGCATATTTTATATAAAAGCTTGGGTCGTTCGTCACAGATAATGCGGAAAACAGTATTTCCAGGATATTCCAAATTTTCCAGTCGCCCTTAAAGCAGTTTGCTGCTTTCGTGATTATGCAACAAACAAAAAAAAAAAAAACGATACTCGTGATCGTCAAGAAACTCGAAAAATCGCTGTAACGCTTGCGCTGCGGTAGACAATAATTTTCTGCCCAAAAGTACCTGTAATTTTCGTACTTTATAAACATTCAATAAAGAAAACGTATTCAGGAATTTAAAGGATGAATTTACTCTTAGAATTCAAAGGGATCGAGCATCGGCGTGCCTAATAAACGGTCATGATGAAGTTCGACGATTTGACTCGATGAGGAAACTCTCAGTTTTCAATTTCTGTGTAGAATTAAAATAAAAAATAAAAAATACAACAAAGTAACGTTGGAACCTCAACGATCTTTGGATTTTTTGTTTTTTCTCGTCGGTCTGTCCCTGGGCTATAAACCTCGTGGTCGTCGTCGACATCGTCATCGTCGTTAATCGCGTCTCTCCGTTTTGATACAAAACGGCAATATGGAACGCGTTGTGCACCGCACGCGGCAATCTACCGCGGTAAACACAGCAATTGGTTGATGCCGCGTAGCCGCATTAATATAATTAGTCACCGCGAGCGCACTCGAGCGCGTCTCATGGATAGCTCTTCCTTCCTTTTCTCTTTCCACCGGACTCGCGAGGAACACCGATATCCACCCCCGGGCATTTCGCGTATTATACCGACGCGGTCTTTGGCTCTTCATCTGCCTTTTCCTCTCTCTCTCTCTCTCTCTTTTTCTCTCGTGGTCTCTCCGTCTTCGTTGCTCGGTTTGTTTCATACCCCCGAGTTAAGAAGCACACGGGACTTAAGGATTATGGGTAGGAGGGCACATGGGCGTGTCGCGTCTCGAAACCGCGATCATTTTCATTTCGACCACGAGATCGTACACGTAGGCCCGTTGCAAAAACCCAGAAGCAACGCGCCGACGATGTCCGATCTTCGACGATGCAAATGTCCGTGCGGAATAGAATATGTTACGCAAACTTTTCTCAGACCCTAAGAATCAGAAGATCGTAACTCGCACTTCTCTGTTCAGTGAAGAGAAGCCAAGTACGATCTTGTGACTCTCAGGCTTCGATACGAACCGCCATCGCTGCCTGTACGTGTGTACCACTTACGATCGGTCTTCACCGATCCCAAGAGACAGATATTTGTCGAAAGAAACCCCCTTGAGCCGAAATCACGGAAACGATTTCGCCCATTGGTTGGAATAATGATAAAACCAGCCTCCCCGATATGCTCCACTGTTCTAGACACCGAGTGCCAACCCTCAATTTGCACTCTTACAATGTCAGGACGACGCCAACTCGTTTCCAAATGGCACTGCTCATACATGCCATCGTTGCTAACCCTTCATTTCGTTCCTTCATTCATTCCGGAAATTTCTTAAAGAATGCCCACGAGAGATGATGCTGATCGATTATTATTACACCGTGTGATCAACTTTTATCGTCGTTTCTGAATGAGCCTCTCGCCGACCGAAATTCAAACTGAATTCTTCCGCGGTAGCTAAAAACGACTATTGGGTCAAGATACTGTTGAAAATTAAGCGCAGACGTTCGCCGTTTAAATCGACCGTCAAAATGTATATTTACAAAAAAATCTTTTCTCAAACGCGAGCATCGACTATTTATTACGTAAGAAACCAGCTCCAAAAAAAAAAACTTTCTCGTTCGACTTAAACTTCTGAAAAATATCGTACGATTTTGAAAAGTTTAGCAAATGCATTTGCACTTTGTTCGAAGCAATGCTTAGTATGAAATTTCTTTGCTTAATGATTGAAGGATGCCACCTAAAAAGGTCGAGGAACCGGAAAGGAAACCCCTGATCGGGCGAGTTGGTACCAACCTCAAAGTTGGTATCGTTGGCATCCCGAACGTCGGAAAATCGACCTTCTTCAATGTTCTCACGAAAAGTCAAGCAGCTGCTGAGAACTTTCCTTTCTGCACCATCGATCCGAATGAAAATAAGTATTTTTCGAAATCCTTTTTGTAAATTTGTTTTTTTTTTTTATTAATTATAATTTGGCGAATGATTTCGGGGAGAATCGTGATTGATCGATCGTGGGAAAAGTTTTTGTTTCTAACCTGCGAAAACTGCTCGATTCAAATGCTCTATTTTTCACGGTCGTAATTATCCTCGCGCAACATCGTACAATGTGCGACAGAGTCCAACAAGAAAGAGAGACTCGGGGCGCAGCGATTGGAAGAATCGACGATTGCTATTCGGATAACGATTCGCATGCTACCGGCGAGAAAGATTTAATTGACAGAGGTTATGGCTATGAAAAATGTGGCCAATATTGGCCTCCGGGGCTCTCGGACTGGTGTCCTCGAGCGAGCATGTATTACGCTTACACCGAGGACACTAATCCTTTCGACAGAGTCGAAGAATTCATCAAGTCCGAGCAAAAAAATGCTGAGAAACGAAGCAACCAAATCCATTTCGATCCGCCACTCGATCCTTTCACGATTCGCGACCCTTTCGAGGAAAATGCTGCAAGAGCAAAGTATCTCGAGAAGGAGCCAGTTTCGTTTGTAATTTTCGGAAAACCGGGTTTGGGCAGCCACAGGTTGGCTAAACTTATTGCCGATTGGTGGAAATGCGTTTTGGTATCTCCTGAATCTCTGATCCACGATGAAATACAAAACGATACGGACAAGGGTTGGTGGCTGACAGAAATGGGAAGAAAGGGCGAAGCGTTGAGTCTAAATATCGTAATGAATCTGATGAATAGTCGAATTGGAAAGAGAGACGTTATGCACAGAGGATACGTCGTTGAAGGCTTGCCCTTCATCCCCGAAGACGCTGAGAGCGATATTTCCATTTGCCCCGAAGATTTTTCCCCCGAATCAGGCAAAGAAACATGTTGTGCCTCCGGTCCTTGCGTACCAGAGTCCAAAACAACGAGCTCGTCTACTTTTAGCACCGCAACTTTCGACTCTCTTCCCTTAACGTTCGATCGACGAGGTAACTACGAACCGGATACTCGTATCAACTTGCTCCAGCGTACAACCATTCAGGAAAGTTTGCGAGAAGTCAAAAACGTCGCTTCCATTGAAGCTCGCGAAAATCCTTTCACATTGAAAAACGACGCCGAGGAGTGGCACGAAAAGTGCAAAGATTACATACCTCAACAAATCGACATGATTTTTCAATCCTGGCCTGTCAGACCCACGGTTATCATTTACATTGCTTGTCCGGACGAAGACCTGGATGGGTGTCTCGAGAACCGAGAGTTCGATCCAGTAGTGCAAACGAATAATAACAAACGGTGGGGAACTGCCGAAGGGCAATTCGACGACCAAGTATTGAAGAAAAAAATAATAAAACGTACGAACGTCGTCGCTAGTTTACAGGCTCAATGTCAATTGTACAAACGCTATGCTCTTCCTGTGATCGAACGTTACGTTCTCTCACATAATCCGCAGAATGTAATCAGAGTCGAAGGTCGTACGACTCTGTCTCAAATTTTCGAAGTCGTTAGCACGAAGCTACGAAGCTTGCCACTTGCCCGATCGATTATACCCCAAAGAATTTGGGAACACGACGAAATTTTCTATGAACAAAAGGAGGAGGAGGAGGGAGAGTTTAGAAAAACGGAAATTCCAAGTGTCAGGACGATGGACGAAGCGTTTGAACGGTTGGCAAATAAATCTACTGTTTCCTCCAAGTTCCCTTGGTCTCTTTCCCGCTGGAAATATCTGTGTCCGGTGGAAATGGCGATGGGACGCAAAGTCGAAGGAAAAGTAGAATTGGCTGTGCGTTTTATGAACAAAATATTCTTCTTATCGTCCGTGGAATGGATGGAACGATTCATAGAAAATCCTCGACCATTTCTCGTCTCGATGGAGCCGAGGCCGATTTGTAGGATCGCAATTTTTGGTCCTACGTACTGTGGCAAGTCTGAACTCGGCGAATCCCTCGCTCGCAAGTTTCTGGCGAATGTCATAGACGTTCGTGAATTGGTCAAAGAAATGATGGATGAACGGAGAGACGCCAACATTGCAGAAGCTATGCGGGAAGCTTACGATCGAGTTGTCGATAATTTAAGGATTCGACTGGAGGACGAACGACGAAAAAGAGAAATCGAGAGAAACGATGCTCTCGATTCTTGGTTCCACGAAGCGCGAGAAATTCTTCAACGATTCAATGAAATTGGACAAGCAGATTTATCGGAAGAAGAAGCAGAGGATCAGGAGTATTCTGACGGAGAATTTTTACGGAGAAAGCTTCGCGAACACGGGCTCCAAGCGTTCGAAGAAAATCACGAACTGCTGGAAACCGCAGAAAATAACGAAATGATAATTTATGACTACGCACCGCACGAGCTTCGTCACGACGAGCCACCGCTTCGAGAACTGTCTGAGCACGATCCGGAAGTCGCGGCCATTTTGGAGAACGAAGTTAAACACCTGCAGGTCGATAATATCGTGATAACGAACAACGAAATAGCGAGATCCTTGATTTCAAGGATCAGCATGATCGCGGACGAGCAAATAGACGGAGAATTATCAAGGCAAACCGGATGTATCGTAGACGGCCTGGATCCGGACCCTGAAATCTGGAAGATTCTTATTGAGGCAGGTGTCATCTTCGACGATCTGATTCTCATAACCGAGGAACCGCCTTACGAAAATTTGTTACGAAGTTGGAAGAGATATTACGATGCAAAAAATGGCTCCGGAGAATCTGCAATCGACGAGCAGTACATCGAGGATTTCGAGAAAAATAAAAACATGCAGGAGTACATTCGAGACTTGAAAGATTTCGCGAACAAATGGCAACTTTTCGCCTCGACACTCAAAGAAAACGGGACCGTTCCATTCATCTGCAAATTCGACGAAACAATCAACGTCTACGAAGCTGTCGTTAAGCACATTTCCACTGCTTATCGTTTCGAAGCCAAAGTCATAAGTGACGAAGACCGAGCCCGAGAAATCAAGAATACGATCGACTCAGTGACCGATACCGACAAGGAGAGCGAAGAAGATTGGTCCGGAGAGGAAGAGCTCGAAGAATCCAAAAACATGGACCCGGACAACCGCTCGTTCGGCGACACCGGAATTTACTGCCCTGTCGCTCTGGCACGAGGCAAAGTTCTATGGAAGGGAAAACCCGAGCACACTGCTTTGTTTTTGGACAAAATTTATTTATGCTCGAGTGCAGAGGCTTTAATCGATTTCGTCAAAAGTCCCGAAGCTTTTAACGTGCCTTTTAAAAAGCCAATAACCGAAGGTCCCTTCCCCCGGATCTGCATCGTCGGGCCACCGGGAAGCGGAAAAAGCACCTTGGCCAAATTTTTATCAACCGACTACGGAATCATTCACGTCGATTTTTCCAATCGCTTAGACGATTTCTTACGACACAACGACGTGGTTCCTCCTGCAATTGTTCAGCAGTACAAAGAAGAAGGTACAACTTTACCTGAAAGAATTCTCGTCGACTGCTTTTTGAATTATTTCAAAAGCCCTTACGCTAGTTCAGCCATCGTGTTCGATTCGTTTCCCAACTGCCTGGAAGATGTGCACGTCATGATAAACAATTACGCTGTACCGGAAGTTGTGATCGAATTGGAATGCAGTTTGGACAAAGCGCAGGAACGATTGCTTCCAGGACTGCTCGAGGTTTTCGCGAAGGAGCAACAAACCGGAAAAAACATTCCAGAAGAAGAAAAAGAAGAAGATGAACAAGACGGAGAGATAACAAAGGAAGAAAACGAACAAGTTGACGAGGGAGAAGTGAGAGATCGATTATTACGCGAAATCAGAGAGAACCACGAGAGAAAGAACGAAATGCTTGATAAAGCGAGAACGCGAATGGAGGAAGAATCGATACCGTGGATAATCGTCGACGCGGACAAGGACCTCGATATTTTGAAACAGAACCTACGAAAAATCATTCGTCCATTGATCGACCGAGAGTCTCCACCGTTGGAGAGCACGTATCAATTGAATCCTTATAAAGCCGACGATTTGCTCGAATGCGGATATTATTTATTAAGTTCTTTCGGTCGTTCCTGCCCGGTACAAACGTGCAATCGACAAAATCCTTTTCAAATGTATTTGCCGATGGACGAAAGGGACGAAATTTATCCAATTTTACATCGTCACTACATTTACTTAGTCGCCGGTGAGGAGGCTGCAAAAAAGTTTCGAAAGGACCCTTTGAAATACATTTCACAAGATTCCTGCAACGTTGTCATTCCGGCCAAGATTTCGATCGTGGGTCCACCGAAATGTGGGAAAACGACTCTAGCCGAGAGATTCGCGAGAGCTTACGGCTTGAGAGTGATAAATCGCGAAGACGCTTTGACCCGAATTCGCAAGAATTACAGTTGGACCAAAACCGCCATAGAAATCGAACAATTATTACAATCGAATGAAAATATCACCAAAAAATTATTTGCTCGTGTCGTTGAGTTGTATTGTTCGGATTACCGGTCGTGCACTCAAGGTTTCGTACTCGATGGATTCCCTTCCGACCAAGAAGAAACGGAAGAACTTATACTTTTGAATATTAAACCGATGATGGTCATTAATCTGCAAGCGGATCGAGGCTTCTGCTTGGAATCAATCACGAACGACGAAGCAACGTCCAGAAAAATCGTCCAGCAATCAGTGGCTGAAATATCACGACGTTACGCCAAATGGCAATCAGAATCATCGAGTTTTTTGGACTGGCTGAGAAAATTTATGCAGAACGTAGTAGATGTGAATGCGACGGGCAGCAAATGGGCAGTTTGGCGTGAATCTGATGAACGTATACGTTCGAGATTCGCCGATATAAAGCGTTACTTTCGAGAGGCCGATTACGAAAAAGTTCACAGCTTGAAGAGCCTCGCGATAACGCCCTACGAGTTTCACAATCGTCAGAGTAGCTTCGAGTCTTATTGTCCCGGGTGCTTGCATTACGAGGATACGTTGACGTTCTCGGGCTCGCCTCCTGACCGTTGCGGGCTCGTACAATTTCGCCAATATTTTTATTGGATATGCCATCGGCATTATGAGGGATTTACGAGAAATCCATCAGCTTGTTTGCCACCACAAGGTACCGCAGGCTTGCCGAAGATTCGTCCACAAATTTTGAACAATGACATCGACGTGGAACACGCTTGTTGGGCGAGGAGACTCGTCGCCGATGGAATCTGCATCGTTACTTATGCAGACTCGCTGCCTCAACATGTAATCGTGCCGGGAAAACGAAATATCGCTCTCCTCTACGAAGATCGTTTGTTTCTTTTCTGCTCATTAGATTGCAGAGAAAAATTTATCTCGCGTGCTCCAATGTACAGTAAAATCATCATTGACATGAGCGAAATAACAGAAATCATGGCGAGAGGTTTAGTCAAAAATTTAACGAATCTTGAGTATCTCGAGAGAACTCTCGCCGAAGATATCATCAAATCCGTGACTCGAGCTGTGGCTAAACGTCCAAAATACCCTGGAATGTCGCCAGCGGTCTCGGCCGCCGTCTACATCGGAGTTTATCTCAAAATTCACAACATTCAATGCGATCTCGATGAGATCGAAATTTATAAACAAGTTGATAAACGAATGGAAGCTCGTTCACAGATTATTAAGATTGCCATGAAAAACATGAAGAAAATCATTCGTCCTTGGGATCATCCATCGAATTAAGGTAGAACTCGCGTACTGATCCTGGCAAAGAAGTTTTCGTCGGAACTTTGTGCCACAATTTTTGCAAATCGATCAAATTTCCCGACCAACTTTTTATTCGTTCAACTCCACAGAGACATTTGCTTGAAAATCTGTAAACCACTTTGGAATTTCACGAACGAGCCTTTTCATTGGTAAACAATTTTGACCTATTTTTGTTTTTTGTTCTTTTCTTGTTCGAAGCACGTCGAGTACCAGTGCCAGACGCAAGATTTGACTACCTGTGCGAATACTTCAAACCGGCCAGGTAAGCACTCATCCATTCGTGCATTATTCTATCTTCCAGCCCTTTTTTCTACTCCAAAGTAACTCGCCCACATGTATATGTATATTTTTGAATTTCTATGCGCTGAGAATATATTATGGCATTATCGTAGCTGCTCTCTTTCTCGTCTTCTTTTCACTGTCTCCCTATTCGCGAAAATCCCCTGCATCCTCGTGCTCCTGGAGGGAAACGATTTGGAATAACTACGGGAACCATTTCCATACGTCTTTGGCCTTTATTCTTGAAAAGGGCGGTCGTCGTGGCACGTTTCGCTGTACTACGTGATCTGCAATGCAGATTCATTTCTACGTATATAACGTAATGTGTATTATAAACCGTACTGACGTACCGACGCTGAGGAGCGAACTCCAGACCATCCCCATATAAGTACTTTGCTCGGTAACCACAAATTTACCATTTTTTTTATTCCTCCCAAACCCTCAACATTTTTTATTTCAAGAACAGACTCATTAACCACATTCCGGCATTTTTTATTCGCGATTATTTTTTAATTAGGGACAATTTTTCAATTGCTCGATTTTTCAAACATTTCTCTGTGAGTCTTATGGATTTTTGAAGCCTGTGGATCGCAATGCTCACTCGTTATTATTCACGTATACACATGTGACGGGGCCGCGTGTCATAGAGAATCTACTGGTCCGTAATAAAAGCCAGTTAATCCGCTATCCCCTGGCCCTTTCAACCCCTCGGAACCACCGATCCTCTCGACCTTCGTTCACTGTACTATACACGTCGCCACTTTCACCAACGCCTCTCTTCAAAGACTAATTGTTTAATGAGGCTGGCATTAGCATTTAAATGCATTGTCACTGGAGGGGAATATTTCTCTCTCCCTTTGCCATTCCACACCAAGGCCACCATTCGCAAATACTCTTCCGCACCCACTCCCGCGTGCTATAGAGCACACGACAGTTATTTCGGTCCTTTTGATCCAAACTCGAGAACCTCGAAACGTTCGAAATAATTCTACAAAGCTGGCTAAAGCAGATTCGTCCAAATTTCCAGAGAATCCTGAACGAAGAACGCAACTTTGGTCGAAAAAAGAAAAAAAAACTAGCGATGTCGAAGAATGTGAATTTTTTATGAAGCTTGAAACGATGGCAACTTTTTTTTTTCATTCGCAGCAAAGTTCCAGCTTTTCTCAATGTAACCGACATCGCTGGACTTGTCAAGGGTGCTGCCGAAGGCCAAGGACTCGGAAATGCTTTCTTATCGCATATCAGCGCATGCGACGCCATTTTTCATCTTTGCAGTAAGTCAGACTCAACGAAATGTTATATTTTCATGTAGAATTACGATTGACCGAGATAATGATTCGACATTATATGGATTTTCATTATCGACGTTATGACCGTAGTCTCCCCGAAAACGAGCGAAAACTTTATGCGAAATTAAATTTCCACCTATATATTTTTTCCGCATAACGATTCCTCAGGACGAGTTACGTTTTTTTTTTTCTCGCTAAAGCTATCGAAAACATAATTGGAAAACCCGTAGGGGAGACTGAAGTGTCAATGCATGCTGTTTTTTCTTTCTCCTTGTTATGGTCGTTATTTCACAAATTGCAGGAACCATTTGTTCTCATAAAATTATATACAGGGTGTCCCGGGATCACTGGTCGATACTCCGCACTTGAATTTTCAATCCAATTATCATTTTTTAATCTGATTTTAACTGAATTTAGCGAAAAATCTATTTTTTTGCGATCCTCAAAAATTACGTTCTATTCGAGACCCACTCAGGACTAAAATATTCGATAAAAATAAATTCGGCTAGGATCATTTTGTAGGAAATTTCAAGCTCTACAAGATTGGTCCTGTGCAGTTTTGCTGTATCTCCAACGGTTTTAGCAGAATCGGGGAAAAAGTGAACACAGTCGTCGACGCGAACGATTGAAAATTTCCATCACGAGTAAGCCCAGCGAAAGTCGACACGATTGAAAATTTAACGGCATCTCACCCTGTACATAAGTCTCAGTGACAATACTACTTTCGAAATTGGAAAAAAAATGGAATAAAAAAACTTCTTAGGCGCCGATATTTCGCACGTGCAATAACGAGGACCTCGTATACCGAGCAAACAAATTAGAAATAGTTACCACTTCGCGTGTCACCTGCAATTTGCAATTCAATGCGGAAGAGAGCAAAAAAAAAAAACACTGTATTGTGTGGGAAAGAAATTCTCGAGCATTTACGAGGGCGAAGTGTGTTAAAAATCGAGGAGAAAGATCGCGCCGCACCGCGAACGTTGTGTCGATCGTTACAATTGATCTCGATGCATTAGCAATTGTTTTTTTTTTTTCTTTTTTTTTTTTGAATTTCCTTTTCACCCCATCGTACGTACTGCATGGGGTAATATTTTATGATTCCTTTGTTCGGATAATAAGCTCGCGTGATATTTTTCTGCAATATCGATATTTTCCATCTCGGATCGAGCAAGTTCCACTACAGCCGCAAGCCAATGTTTTCTTTTTGCGAGAATGGAACATGTGCCGAAAGTATTTTTCGTTGAGTTAACGATTTGAATTATTTTCAAATTCATTTTTTGCGCTAATCTCAATTTAGGAGCTTTCGAGGACGACGATGTTACTCACATCGAAGGCGAAGTCAATCCTGTTCGGGATCTCGAGATTATCAGCGAAGAGCTACGTCTGAAAGACATCGAATTTCTTGGCGTTCATCTTGAGAAACTGGAGAAACTCGTTGTCAGAGGCAACGACAAAAAGCTCAAGCCCGAATACGTGAGTAAAAGAAAAAATGTTAATTTTGTTTATCGCTACGAAAAATACTCGCAGAGAATTTTAAGATCGAACAACAAGGAAATTATTGACACGAAGTAATTTCTATCGATTCGTAAGCTGCAACGGGACAATGTCCGATGAAACTCCGCCTAGAACAACTTCGGGGCAATATGCGTTGGCGTATAACCCTCGAGTTACGATATCACGACTCTTGCGAGCTCGTGAACTGTCTTCCTCTTATCTCTCTACTTATTCTTCCTCCCGGAGGGCCATTCCGTATCAAATGATCTCCTCGTGATCATAATGTATTTGCATTTACTCTCAAAGGGTCTTTGGAACATGACGATCGATTCTATTGCCAGGAGTTCCAAGGCTTGGTTCTTACACCCACGCATCCCTTTACAAATCATATATTTCACATGAGCGCGCCCTCTTCATTGACGACAAGACTTACCGGACGATACAGACATATACGAATAATAAATATATTTTCTATCTCGATATCGAAGCTTTTATATTTAATTTCACAGCGCTGGTGATCGTGTTAGCAAGGGATCACCCACGCGGTTGATATGCTCGCGTGATATTTTCAGGATCAACGACCCATCGATTCATCGACGACGACGACGACGACGACGACGACGACGACGACGTGATAATGACAGTCCTGCACTCCAACTGGCACAATGCACACGGATATGAACACGAATCAAGCCTCGAGCTAGTCGATAGAAATCTAACGTTTTTTTTCCCCATACACCAACATTTGTTTATTCATTTTTGTTTGGTTCTCCCAACGAGAAACGATCAGCAAGATCGAATAGCGTGTGTTTAAATTAGATTTATGGATACGTCGATGATAGTACGGAAGTTGAGAAAACAAAAAAAAAAACGTCCAATTACAATAGAAAATGTGAGAGAGGATCGGGAAGAGAATGAAACTCGTACGATAATCGTTTTCATCGAAGCTCAACGAACCTTTTTCGAACGTACAAAGTTTCCTTGCACTTTACCCTCGCTGTTTAACCGCTCGTATTAACCCAAAGGTTTCGACGTCGTTTTCTCTCGCCTATTGAAACCTCCCTGAATAATCGTTTCTTGTCACGAATGAAAAAATAAAACGATAATACAATAGCAAATTGTACACGCACACGAGCTTCGATTCTGCTTTTTTTTTATTTGCCAGTAAGTGGAAATAAGAAACATTTTTTAATAGATCGCCCATATTACGAGGCCCGCGAAATTACCCAAGAAAATTAAGAGCTCCAGGAGTTTTAAGGGGGAAACGGGCGTGCACTCATTCTTGGAACAAATCAATTCATCGTGGCGCTTCCACCAAAAAGATTTTTTCTTGTAGTCGTAAATGCAAATATCTCTGATCCACCAACAGCAATTTTTCACTCCTTTGCAATTTACTCGCTACTTCCAAGAGCTCCGAACTTCCGGGTGATCCGAGAAGATTCCGCTCATCGCATTTTTCCCCAACGGATTCAGCATTTTACCTTTTTTTTCTCAGGAGGCCCTCCTCAAAGTCAAGAACATTTTGCAAGAGGAAAAAAAACACATCAGATTTGCAGATTGGAGCGTCAACGAGGTGGGTTTCTACAGAATTTTTCAAAACAACGCTCTACTTATTTTTTCAAACATTTTTTTCGTCATGTCTCGACTGTCTATTTTCTCTTCCTCATTTTTAGATCGACGTGCTCAACAAATATCTGTTCCTGACTTCGAAACCCGCTATCTACTTGGTCAACCTTTCGGAGAAAGATTACATCCGCAAGAAAAACAAATGGCAAGTTACTGTCACTTCCGGAAGAAAAAAAAAAATCAAACCGATTTATTAATTTTATCGGGAAAACCTTTTTTTTCGAAATTCCTACTGTTTTTTTTTTTTTTTTAAGGAATGTTTGACAATCGGAAATAAACTCAATGCTGTTTGTCTTTTTCAAACAGGCTGATCAAAATTAAGGAGTGGATTGACAAGAACGATCCTGGTGCAAGTCTCATTCCCTTCAGCGGTGCGTTCGAGAACAAAGTTATCGATATGGAGCCGCCTGAAGCAGCGAGGTATTTCGAGGAACACAAAGTTAACAGGTGAGAAATATTTATTGGAAACGAAATGAAATCGTCTAAAAAAATGCACATATTTTCATTAACAATTTGAGAAGAAAGGAAAAGCAACTTTACACAAAATGTCAAAATTAGCATTTGCTGCTCCTTTAATTTTTTGGCTCCGTTTGCAATAACGTAATGAAAACTATCCTTGAAAAAATGGAAGAAGGTTACCTCGAGAAATCCCTTTGTTTTGACGTTCAATGCCGTAAATTTGGAGCTCATTTCCTTCCGAATCTCGTGGTTCCCACACGGAGATTTAACGCTCCCTATCTCTTCTTTGTTTCCTCACTATCCCTTCGTACGTACCGACTAAGAATAATGGAAGGGTTCTCGTGCCTGGCCGTCTAGACTCCGATCTGCGAATTCCTCTCTCTTTTACTCTTTGAAAGCTGTCTATAAAAACACCGAAAAATTTCCCGCTCGAGCATTATATTTTTACGAACGGTTATTCAAATTCACGCAAAATTGCACCGAAAACCGAGCGGCCCTCCTCCCCGGAGCATTATAATAAACTGTTGAGCACTGCACGACGACGAAGGGCTCACTTGGCCAGTGGGTCATTCGTAGCCAAAGGCTTTTCTTTATTTTTTTTCTCATTTCTGCAGTTTTACCCCCTTAATAAGTGCTCTTTTTTTTATCGTCCTTTACTTTCAATTCCCTGCCGAATATCTTATTTTTCTCCGAAAAAAAAACTGACCGATAATCGTCGAATTGAGTTTTTTAAAGATTGAGAAAATTTGGATTTAAAAAAAAATGATTTTTCGTTGAGCGACTAAAAGTTGGACCAAGATTCGCAGTTTTTTTCTACGCATCTACGTAAATCGTTGTTCGCTCTTATTTCTTTCTTTCCACATTCAACGAAATCTATGACGCACAACGTTGCAAAGAAAGTAAAAAACAGCTAAGAAACCCAATAATCAGAGCAGGGCTGCCATGATTTTATTTTGAGACCGCAAGATGAACGGTCCACTACTAAAAGTAGGTAGACAACTCGAAATGATAAAATTGCAGTATTAAGTCGTTTCGGCTTTATGAGTATTCCCTGAATTGGCCAAATGTCGGAGAGAGTCTCCTTCGCAGAGGAGACTCATGGATCGCGATCGTCCTGCCCGAAATATAAAACCTGTCATTAGAGGAGATGCTCTTTTTCGTCCAAGACAATCATATTTTTCGGCATCGGGGGTCCCCAGATACGCTCCACTTTTTCACCCATCCCAGAATCCTCTTTTTTCTGTCTCTTTCTTTCATTTAATATCCTCGAATATCAACGGAATTCCAGTTTTCTTTCTTCACGATCTATTTGTTGCGAGACTCGGATTGTCAAGAAATTCGAGATTTCTGCAACTTGAATAATCCCATTGAGTTTATTATTCAATTCAATTGTCGTTACGAATTTTGAAAAAAAAAAGATTTTATACTTTTGTTTGGAGAGTTTTCAATTTTATTGGACGGTGAAATGATTGTTCTTTCAGCGCTCTGGATAAAATCATCGTTCAGGGTTACAAGTCTCTTCAATTGCAATACTTTTTCACCGCCGGAGCTGACGAAGTCAAAGCATGGACGATTCAGGTATTTTCCACAAATGAAAAGATAGCTTTTCATCCATTTACTTGGTCCTGGCTATTGTCAAGGATTAATTGATTGTTTTTATTGCTTATTAGAAAGGGACCAAAGCACCACAGGCTGCAGGTAAAATTCACACGGACTTTGAAAAGGGTTTCATCATGGCTGAAGTCATGAAGTTCGAAGACTTCAAAAACGAAGGCTCCGAAAACGGTGTAAAGGTAAAAACGAAACGTCATTCAACGATTTTTTTCACGAAAAACGATTTGTCGTAAGAAAAAATTGACATTTCCACTCAAACGGGAGATAATTCTCTGCATTTTTTCAATTCTCCAATTTTTTAAACTCGAACTCGGCGCGAGAGAAAAATATTCTCCATCAAAAGTCCATCCAATTATATTTTTCTTTCATTTGACTCGATTTTGTCTTGTTTTTTTTTTTTTTTGTTTTCAATGTCTAAGAAACAATGCTTTTGAAACACACAGGCGGCTGGCAAGTACAGACAACAGGGTCGAAACTACGTGGTCGAGGACGGCGACATAATATTTTTCAAATTTAACGCCGGCGCTGGACTCAAGGATGCGAAGAAAAAGTGATGGCACGCCTCGTTGGTTCTGCTGCTGGTTTACATGTACATCAATATGATTTTATTTTCATGTTGCATAAAACAACGCCTTTACTAATAGCCTTGTTACTGCCATTTTCGACATTTTTTTCTTTTCTCTTTTTTTATACCACGTCTCCTAAGAATATTTTTGTTCCTCATCAGATTCCAAGACATGGTCGTTAAATTTAAACAAAAAATTAGCAAAAATTTTGATCCGCATTTTCGCTTATGAGGCAGAAAGAAATCCTTGTTTTCTTATTCTAATACAGTTCGAATGTACGGTTTTTTATTTATAGCTGCCGATTGCTTTTCGTAATAAAGTGGAACGAAGCTCTGATGATTAAACAGAACAATCTTTGCAGCTGTGGAAAACACTCAGAGCGTCATCTCGTAGTAGATTTTCGAAACATTTTGCAGTGGCAAAAAATTACTGCGTCGAAATTAACGACCAACGGTCGGTGTTTATGCTCTTTTGGATCTTGAGTCGATAGAACGGAATTTTGAAACATCCAAATTGTTGTCAAACGTCGTGCTACACGTTTTCTAAGATTAGGAAAATAGCAAAATATTCAGGAAAAACCACGCCGAACTTTTCTCTAATTCGCTTGCATTCTTTTATTCCAAAATGCTTGTTGCTCGTGGAGGCAGAGTTATTATCGCGTAAGGCGATTGAATATTGCGTTGCACTTGAATTCGGCTCGATGGAGCAACATTTTGCCGTCATCTCGACAAATTCAGAGCGGGAAACTTCAGCGTCAGTCGACTTTTGTCAAAACAGGAGATTTTTGAGTCTTTCGATAGTCTTATTCACAGTTTTCCAATCATTCGTTGTCGGAAATGGCATTCAAATGTCGGATTTTCAGCCACTCGGAAAATTCAATCTCGATTTTCAAAATGATCTCGAGCCTCTTTTTTGTCGATGATTTTATGGGCAAACCCTGATGTTTTGATGTCCTTTCTTGAGGCCCTGTTTTCAGAAATATTGCAAAAATTAGCAATTGCAAAATTTCACAAATTCGGGACATCGACACTAAATTTTAATCTAAATATGACGCTAAGTATTCTATAGCTTCCGAGAAGATGCTTCGAACGATGTTCAAATCGAAACGTACGCATGAATACGCTGTGGCTACTGAAAAACACTTGTTCGCTTTTTTGCCCTTTTTCCAAATCTTCGGACCTCGTATGCGTGTGTAAATGTGGTATTCAGAATATCCAGGATTTAAAAAATCCTGCAGTCATCAACGGAAAAATGTCTGCAATTCGCAAATTGAGAATTTCTCTTGATTTTTTTTCTTTTTTTTTTTTTAACAAAATTGAGCTTCGATCGATCAACGTGAAATTTTTCTAATGTGTTAGAAAAATAAGTGTAGCTTTCGAATAAAAAAGCTTTGTAAATGAGCCTGTTGCAAAAATTTGATTCATTATTCGGCTCCATGACGCGTTTTCGTAGATCTGGCAATTCCCAGTGATGGAGAAAGTCTCCCTGCGTGTCCTCGTGAAGAGTTCTAGTCAATCGCGTTCCCGGATAAATTTTTATCCACCATTTTCGGAAAAAATAAATTAAAAAAGTTTCAATCCCGAAGCTGAGGCTCCATGACGCGTTTTCGTAGATTTGGCAATTCCCAGTGATGGAGAAAGTCTCCCTGCGTGTCCTCGTGAAGAGTTCTAGTCAATCGCGTTCCCGGATAAATTTTTATCCACCATTTTCGGAAAAAATAAATTAAAAAAGTTTCAATCCCGAAGCTGAGGCCCCCAGACACGTTTTCGTAGATCTGGCAATTCCCAGTGATGGAGTAAGTCTCCCTGCGTGTCCTGGTGAAGAGTTCTAGTCGATTGCGTTTCTGGAAAAATTTTTACCCACCATTTTCGGAAAAAATAAATTAAAAAAGTTTCAATCCCGAAGCTGAGGCTCCATGACGCGTTTTCGTAGATTTGGCAATTCCCAGTGATGGAGAAAGTCTCCCTGCGTGTCCTCGTGAAGAGTTCTAGTCAATCGCGTTCCCGGATAAATTTTTATCCACCATTTTCGGAAAAAATAAATTAAAAAAGTTTCAATCCCGAAGCTGAGGCCCCCAGACACGTTTTCGTAGATCTGGCAATTCCCAGTGATGGAGTAAGTCTCCCTGCGTGTCCTGGTGAAGAGTTCTAGTCGATTGCGTTTCTGGAAAATTTTTTACCCACCATTTTCGGAAAAAATAAATAAAAAAAGTTTCAATCCCGAAGCTGAGGCCCATAGATACGTTTTCGTAGATCTGGCAATTCCCAGTGATGGAGAAAGTCTCCCTGCGTGCCCTCGTGAAGAGTTCTAGTCAATCGCGTTCCCGGATAAATTTTTATCCACCATTTTCGGAAAAAAGAAATAAAAAAAGTTTCAATCCCGAAGCTGAGGCTCCCAGACACGTTTTCGTAGATCTGGCAATTCCCAGTGATGAAAAAAGTCTCCATGCGTGTCCTCGTGAAGAGTTCTAGTCAATTCCACTTTCATGCATACGAAAAAAAGTTTTATTCCGATAGAAACTTATAACCGCACGCGTATATACCCAACTGTCAAACCAACAGCCGGAACTGTCAAACTGACAGCGGGAGAGTCAAAACACAGTGTATAACACGACCGACCAATCATAGTACGAATAAAACGATAACAATGCCCCCCGTTGGTCGCCAACTTCGTGCGTTACTCACCAACTTTTTAGAAAGGGAACAAAAATGCGATAGAAGTCACGAGAAAAATATTACACTCAGAAATTGAGATCTTCGTCATGATCATAATAATTCAGGTTTTTATTCGAAAAATACAATTTTCTTATTATACTCTTGAGATAGAATTACCACTGTAGTATTCCGAAAAACGATGTAGTGTACAAAAGTGTAGAAATCCGAACATAAGGAGTATTTAGGATTACTTGCGTAATAACAAATTCAAATTTGGACATTGTTATAACTTAGACTTCAAACTTCTCATGAGTTTCTCCAATTTCATGGCTTTTTGCAGGTTTCCGGCGATCTTAAGTTTGCCCGTCATGAAAGCTGTTGCTGGCTTCACGTTACCTAAAAAATAAAACCACTTTTATAAAATGAACTGACTAAGAATGTGCCGAACTAATGACAATTACCGGAAAACATTTCAAAGAAATGTTTGGAATCCATAGTGAGGGTCGCATCAGGCGTATGCTTTGGCTGTCCTTTTCCGGTTACGCCTTCCCCATTTTTAAGATCCAAAAACCAAGTGCCTTCTTCCGCTCCTGAAAAATATCAACAAGCGCGAATTAGGCCCTTCGGACTCCAAGAGACTCTGAGAAACAGAGAGAGCGTGACCGAAATCTTCAATGTTAGTTTTCTCTGGATTGGCTGAACGGATTGTGTTCGACCAAAAGGACCATTCGAAAGATAAAAAATCGTAGAAAATTCAAATCTAATATGGACATTTTTCTGTTGCCCCGTCATGTGGATATCTGTGTGTGATATTATTGTGTGCCCAGCGAAGCGGGCGGGCACATGCTAGTTTAGAACATAAGAATGTGAAGCCATCGTGATTTTCAAGGAGCATCGATTTTGTTACCTTTAACGTTGAATTGAAATACGGCCCCTGTCATTTTCACGAGATCTGGAGTCATATTCTCATGTATAGCCGAAAATATTCGAGCCACTTGACCATCACCAAAGTTTTCAGACGTTCTTCCATTTTTTATTTCAGCGCCTTCTAAATCCGAATCCAAGAAAAAGTCCGGCATCAGCTTTTCATGGTAATCTAAACAAGTTGAAAGTAAAATTGTACTATTTTTCCTCCATATGAACCTCACACGATTAAAGCTAATTTACGAGGGGAAGGAAGATGGATCTGTTTTTCAAGATAATTTTTAAAAGTTTTCTTGTACAGAATCCCAGTATGAGAGCTGAGAATTCTCGGAATAGTTCGCGGAATTTATTATGCTTCAGAAATTTTGTCCAAACTCTTATTTGCTGTACAAACTGTGAGGTAACATTCTGCAACGCCACTCAGACGAATAACTATCGAACAGTGGAACGGGTTTATCGGTCCAGTTTTGGTCGCTACTCGTCCATGCAAAGAGCAGTGAACTTATGAGGACTCACCACGGCGTAATTATTAAGTCGACTTTTATTCTTATGTAGCGTGTACAATTCGATACTGGCGAGAATCACACGCAGCGAGATCAACAAATCATTTCGAGACTAGATAACTTTGGATAGTTGGTGCCTTCGCGTCAAGTTTCCAAAACAGAGTGTAACCATTGAAACCGAATTATCCCACGTATAAAAACTGTTTTCTATAACTTAAGGCTTCCGCTGGAAATATACTTACCGGGATTACAAGCGTATTGACTCATATCAATGATGCCTTCACTACGGAGGATGTCTTCATCTATGAGAAACTGCCCGGTCACGCTTTTGCTGTCTTTACAGATCAATGAATAGACGGCATCAGCCATGATATCTGGTTTCCTGCTAATATTCTTGCTGTCAGGTCCACTCAACATCTCAATTGCCGCAGTATGAATCGCTACAAAAAAAAAAAGAGTATGAGGTAATCAGTGAAGTACTGTACTTAGGTTGTGTTTATTCTTTACGGAATATTCAATAAGAAATATAACGCAATCAAGACTCGATTTTCGCAGTGTGAATCGCTACAAAATGAAAAGAGTAAGAGAGGTAATCGGTGAAGTACTCAAGGTGTATTTATTTTTTACGCAATATTCATTGCAAAAATGAACACAATCAAGACCGAGTGATTACCCCTTTGGGATTGTGACAAAAGTATGACTGCAGTACTTCGGACCATGGTCACTGAATAATTCGTTTGAAGCCATTTCACTTTTATTGTAGACTCTTGTTCTCATAATTTCAGATTTTTTTTGAAAATACCTATTTCGTTGCTTTTCTTACACGTGTGTTGCTTGTCATAGATCGCTTTTCGTGTACGTGTGTCTGTAGGTTCTTTTTTTTACAAGCACTAATATCCCGTAGCCAACGCATAGGTGCAAATTTGCACCCACGAAAACTTCAGGCGGCGCGATTTACAAAATTTCTTTTGGTAATTTCTTTCGGTTTGGTAACCCGTCGGAGATGCAGTAGAAACGTTACATAAATAAGTTGACACCACATTCTTTACGAAGTAGTTTGAGAAAAGTGTTGCGACATACCCGTTTTTGGCCAAACGGCGTTAATAGCGATATTATCAGCTTTGAATTCCTCCGCCATTCCAAGGACACACATGGACATCCCGTATTTGGCAATAGTATAGGCAACATGATTTTTGAACCAAAAAGGATTAAGATTCAATGGGGGGCTAATGTTCACGATATGAGGATTTGAACTTTTTTTCAGATGAGGTATACACAGCTTCGATCTGGAACAAATATAAAAAGTTTCATGTGTGAAATCGTATCAAATAATTTGGACCAACTATGACATTATTTACGGGTTAGATAAATTTCGCACATGACAATTTTTTAGCCGAAATCGAAATGAAGATTCGGTCGTAGCCGATTTTAGGCTGCAATTTTTTTTTGTTAGATCGATTTTCATTTTGACGCGATTTTCATTCTTTTACGATTTGAATTTATTTTCATTATTTTTTTTCGAAATTTGACATGCGATGACTTGAAAGTTTTTTCCGATCCATATCCTTTTGTTCAAAACTGCGATTGTTTGATTTTTGAAAATCGAATTTGTTTAGGGATATTGGCACTTAAGAGGATGGTGGGTAAACGTTTTTCCAGAAACGCAAACGACTAGAACACTTCACGAGGACATGCAGGGAGACTTTCTCCATCACCCAAAATCGCTAGATCTACGAAAACGCGTCATGCGGCTTCAGCATCACGGGGTTGAAATTTTTTATTTTATTTTTTCCGAAAATGGTGGGTAAAAATTTTTCCAGAAACGCAAACGACTAGAACTCTTCACGAGGACACGCAGGGAGACTTTCTCCATCACCCAGAATCGCTAGATCTACGAAAACTAGTCATGGAGCCTCAGCTTCGGGATTGAAACTTATTATTTTATTTTTTCCGAAAATGGTGGGTAAAATTTTTTCCAGAAACGCAAACGACTAGAACTCTTCACGAGGACACGCAGGGAGACTTTCTCCATCACCCAGAATCGCCAGATCTACGAAAACTAGTCATGGAGCCTCAGCTTCGGGATTGAAACTTTTTATTTTATTTTTTTCCGAAAATGGTGGGTAAAAATTTTTCCAGACACGCAAACGACTAGAACTCTTCACGAGGACACGCAGGGAGACTTTCTCCATCACCCAGAATCGCCAGATCTACGAAAACTAGTCATGGAGCCTCAGCTTCGGGATTGAAACTTTTTATTTTATTTTTTTCCGAAAATAATTCTCCATCACCCATGCGCTTTATAAACTGGTGTGAATTTTTTTTTCGCAAATCGCCATAAAATATGTCGATAATTTGACGACGTAGAAGCAAACACGAGACGACAAACACTCCCGCGTTTTAAAATCAATTCTATCGAGATCGATGGTTATTGATTTGATGTAATATTTCCATGATATATTGAAATATCAGAATAATAAAAAAAAACTTACACAAGGAACGTCCCCCTGGCGTTCACATTGTTCATGAGGTCGTATTTTTTCATTTCTGTTGAAAGCGTGTCCGTCAATGATATAGCACTGGCATTATTGATCAATATATCAATCCCACCGAACTGCTTTACCGCATTCTCGACAGCCGAGTGGACGTCATTTTCATTGCGGACATCCACTACACACGGAAGAGCTTTGCCACCGACCGCTTCAACTGCAAAATAGATATATTAATGGTCAAAATTATGCTCCTGAAAGATTCGTTCAATCGTCTAGCTGTATCATACGACAAAATCCTTTAGAATCGGATAGCCTTAAGGGCTTATACGCAGTAACAAAGTCGAATAAAAACTTTTTTTTAAAGAATTTTTTATGAAAAGACATTTCATCGAAACAGTATAAGCTATAAGAAGTAAATGTAGTGGTCGCTTTTGACTTCACATCAGCATTTCTTATTTTCAAAAATATTGATTGATTGGAGGTGCTCCAAAAAAAGGTGTCTGGCGGTAAACACGAAATCTCCAGTTTGGACCATCTAATATGAAAAAAAAACCAAAAAGATTCTATCAGTGTATAGATGAATCTAGGTATTGATCGTCGAAATAGTTGAAATTTCGATTTTTGATGAAATGGCGAATCCAAAAACAAAACATCTCAATTTTGGACTTAATTTTTTTTGGTCAATTATTTTTAGAAAAGAGATAATTATTGCAAATATTATTCCTTACAAACAATAATTTCGTCGCTTCAACTATTGAAATCGCAACAAAATGTCCATATTGACCAATAGACGAGAACGACACAGCAGGTCGAAATGACCCTTGGGTATTTGATACCCTTCAAATCTCTTTTATTGCGCTCTCCTTAGACCATATCTTCGGTCTATCTTATGAGACAGCATTGTGACTGTCTGATTAATGTAAAGGTTGTGGTGCCTGAAGATTCATTCTTCACACGCCGGAGACCTCAGTAAATCTGAATGTTGACGATCGCTCCGGACAACGCTTACTTTCTTTTGCTGCAGTGTAAATAGTGCCGGGAAGTTTCGGATGAACCTGAGCAGTTTTGGCCGCAATGACAACGTTTGCTCCATCCTTAGCAGCCTTTAACGCGATACTTTTTCCAATCCCTCTTGAACCTCCAGTAATGAAAATCGTCCGACCGGCTAATTTCCTAAAAGAAAAATTTGAATTCGAAAAACTTATCAGCATATCAGTTTCACGGAATAATATCATCAGGGCACATTCCGTTGCCCAGCAAGACCGATATTGAACCGATATGTCAAAATGCTAAGAATTTCTTCTTTTTAAGGGAGCCTAAAAATGACGTATGACACAACGACTGTCCACGCTCGCTAAGGAGTCTTTCCTACATTGACTGGATCGTATCGTTCCGATTCATATCATCAATATCCGGTTAGCATTCTGACCTCGTATACTTAATAAGTTGATGCCGCATCGAATCAATCAATAGAATTTGTCATAGTGGCGCATAATTGGTATGGCAAAGTAATGTTTGCAAACCGGAAGAAGCTGAGTTGAAATAAGAGTTGATTGTTGTGCAAAAACTGTTCATAGGAGTTTTGTTAATTCAATAAAAAATAATACAATAACGGATGCTACGTGTAAAAGATGGTATGCTTGATCCGATAATACATTAGAAAAGAGACTATTCGAAAAAGAAGAAAAAAGTGGTCAACGAGTGTCTCGCAGATGTTCAATGGTAACTAGATAATGTTCCCGATAGTCAGAACACAGTTTAGATTTAATGTCTCAAGAATTAACGTTTGGAAAGGAACGCACTACATGTTTGCTTGTAAATATGCACGGTATATCCTTAAAGATATTAAAAGAACTGTGTATTTCTGAATTCGGAGCATCCTGGAATTATTAGCTCGAAGAGATAAAAGAACTTTGGACTGCATGAAAAAAAGAATAAGACGAAACTATAGGTATTGTAAGATTGACCGAAGCGAATTTTTGACTTGGTATATATAGAGAGAAATGGGGTGTGTTACAAGTATCACTTACCCTGTATTAATCATTCTCGAAAAAATTCGTACGACTTGTGTACTCAAAATAAAAAATACGAATCTCACTGAGTGTCCAACAAATTAAATGCAGATACAATTTTCCGTTTATTTCTCAAACGAAATAGTCAATGACTAATTTTTAAGCGTATTTATTTCCTCTTTTCGTAGTGACAGTGCGAATGTGATCAGAATGCGGCGACGAATGTCAAACTATGAACATAACGGTACAAAGTTTATTCCTTGAGTTGTGAGTACGGTGGTAGGGGACAAATGTGACCGATCGTCGAGATACCGAGGTCATTATACTGATATTGGTAATGGGAATAGTAATTATGAAATTTCCAGTCGAAACATATTCAGGATAATAATTAATGGGATATACGACTGCGGCTTGTTTCAATCTTGTCAATCATGCCGTACCAATTGACGGACTCATTTCGAAACTTGATTGCCTGACAAAATCTGCTCCCAAAATTAATCAATGGAGGTTTGGAAACCTCCAAAAAGCAGCTGAGACGTTGAAGGGGCCCAAGTGAGCCGAACGCTGCCATAAAGTTAGCCGGGCAACTCTTAATTTTTAACTTTTTTATCATTTATAACGCGAAATGAAAGCGTGGTGGTCCGCAGTAGCACAATTAGAATGTCAATTTTGAATTTTTCCACACATAAGTAATTCGAAGATCCGGCATAAAGTTGGTCGATCAAACAAAATGATCTCAATTACATGCTCAATCGATGCAGAATCACTTGGTGGTCACAAGTGAATAAGTTGAAATGTTTGGTAATTAGTGGTCCATTTAATACACATTGAAAAATAATGAACACTCAGCCCAGCTGACAGAGTAAAAAACCCAGCCGGACAAGTATTTTACTGTTTAAATAATTTTATCACACTGATGATTCTTTTACGAGATACTCTATGTGGTGGTGCTTGGTAGTATAATTAAAATACTCGGTAATTAGTTTTTTAATCGCGATGCGATATGAGGCACTCTGATTGGCCAATGAAAAGATTCAACGAAAGATTTGCCGTAGCGCCGTAAAAACATATGGTTTGCTCCGAGCAGTCCAAGGACATATCACCAAAAACGCAAAAACCACAACCATCATTCCGGTTTATGTAAAATTGGTAATAAATGGATAAAAATTAAGTTGAGTGAGAACATTTGATTATTTCGAAATTTAAATGAAACAGGTATACGGAAAAGGCAGCATGAAGGCTGTTTGGTCGATCGTTCATTCATCATTGCGAGGTTATCGTACATTTGGTCGCGGCCGGAAATCTAATTGGGAATCGATGGCGGGTGAAGCATTACATCCCGAAAGTGCGAATGACATTGATGAGGGCAATGGATACGATCTCGATTCATACGAATCAGATTTTTCCAACATCGTTTCAATGGATAAAATGCACGAAAAGTAAGAAGCTTGACTCTTGAACCTTAACCTCACACTATTACGGCTCTTTATTCCAGACTCTAAAATTGTTACAGAGAAATGTCAATCCAAAAGAAGAAAATCCAAACTCTCTGCATCAAGCGAAAATACTTTAAGAATAGAGAACCAGCTACGTTGACATGTCGCGAGAAGGAACAAATCCGCCATCTACATACCCAAGATCCTGAAGAATGGTCCGTCGACAGATTAAGCGAAAGTTTTCCAGCATCTCGAGAAGCAATAACAAAAATTTTGCATAGCAAATGGCTACCCAGTTCGGTCAAAGTTATTGAAAATTATGATGCAAAAGTGAAGCAGAATTGGATGTTGTTCAAGGCTGACAAACTTGCGGTTGATCCGAAATTACACGCACATTTATCAAAATTCAAAAACCGAATCATCAAAGAGACGGATGAAGAAGAAATGAAAAAAATGATAAGAACCAAGCCAGTGTTTCCAAATCCGACGAGCATCATGTTCTCCAACATAATTCAAGGTTACGTTGATCATCGTCCTTGCTCGAAAGAAAATTCTCAACCCGACGAGAAGATGTATGGAAAATCTATGAAAAAGTTGTCGGAAAAGCAACCCCTCGACGTTCTTGACGTCAACAGTATAACATCTTATAAACATCGCCAAAAAGCCACTACGTGCGACATATTTCTCGAGAGACATACCCAAAAGCTCAATATCAATCAAATGAACCAGGTTGATCGAGTCATTGTCGACGAGAACAAACAACGAACTGCCGAAGCTTATAAATCAAAGTCTTTGGTGCTAGAGAGCAAAAGTATTGTAGATAATTTCAAAGCGTCGGAGGTTCCGGAAGAAAATAAAACTGACATTTCATTGGTTGGGAAGCTTACAGAGAACTCTGGTCAACCAGCGATTTGTCAGAAGATTGATGAAAATCTCATGAAAACTGGAATAATCGCACGTCATAAAAAAGATGGACTTACACCGGACGATTATGCTCAGTTCATAAAAATTGCTGATAAGAGTTACAAACCAGGAGCAATGTATAGAATTCAGGATAGGTATTACGACGACGATGGTGAATTCCTTTATAGGGTGCCAGGTATCTTGTCATGAGTGAGCAGTTGGTAGAACAACAGCCTCGCGAATCATTCTCAAGTCCACAAAGTTTGTAGCAACAACCCTGGTTATAAGTCATAAATATTCAATAAAAGATTTTATCAAAATTTTCTTTCTTCTACCCCGAAATGTTCGATTTGTACTGTTAGAATATAAATCCAAGAGGTTTTACTTTAAACACCACTCCGACATCCGTTTGACACGAACTAGGCGTTGCATTGGCGTATTTTGTACTCATAATCGTGGATAATGATCATGGGGAGATTTGGATTCTGTCCTCGGACGAATGCTGCGTCTTCCACGTCGTAACTTTTGGGAATTATGTTTTCTGGTTTTGACGCTCGTTCAATTCCGTTTAAATCGGTGTGGCCACGATCAACTAACCTGGAGCCACGAGAAGATGAAAAATTCTTATTGGAAAAATACACAATTTGAATATGATGAAAAGAAGACAGACGACGGGGACAATAAAGGAATTATTGATGGAACGACGGGATAAAAAAATTCCGACGGTTTAATGATTTCATTCAATTATTTTTAAACATTTGTCAACCTCATCTCTTATTCTTTCATGCGTTAAACTTTACCAATTCACAATATCGTTTGTCGTTCATCATTAAAACATTATATTTTTTCTTCTTCAGTTAAAGTAATTAAAATGGCTAGAATTACATTAAAGCTTAACAGTGACTAATGTGTTAATCGCTCTGCCGCATTCATTCCGAGTTCCATCTTTATTTGAGTCCTTTTTCATTGTATCTCAAACTCGTCGATCATCCATACAACTTTCATTCCTTAACCAGTTCGATAGCTTAGTTCTAATTATTTTATCATCACAAGCATACGAGGAGTACGGGAGGAGAGTGCTCATCAACAGTTTTACATTGAAAAATGTCAAGCAGACGAATGACCACGTTACCATTTTAACCGCGAAGACTAGCTGAGGCTGCACGACATTTCAAACCACGCCCCTCGACGTTGCTGCTCATCTTTTTTAACTCATGTTCCTCATCGTCATGACAATATTACACTATTATACAATTATAACACTCGCATGCAAGCGTAAACATGTATGTATAGATACAGATATAATACATACGGATGTACGCACGCCTGTCTGTACTCGCATCAACGCAGGCCCGGTTGTCATACATTTCCATTGGCAATCAACCACAATTCGTTTTTATCTTTATTTCTACATATAATTAAACGCCACTTTCGCTAATCCGACGATTTTATAATTGAGTTCTCCTTTCAAATTAGCAAACATCTCAAGTCTTGACATTTTAGTTTTCTTTAAAGAAAACGTCTTGTTCCACCAGTCATCTTTTTGTATTCCACTTTTTGTATTAATGGCCTGCACATAACTTTTCGATGCTACGCCAACTTTTGGCTGTTTGAATGTTTTCAACATCACCGCCGCTACATTCCTTTTCTCTATGGAATGTTGGTAGTAACATTTCAGTATTTGGTCGGTAATACTGAATTATTAATTCACGCTATGATCGGTGATATTTATAGCATCTCATCGGATTCTCAGATTGTATTCTCCGATTTTTTCACGACATTCAATTAAAATAGTCTCATATGTATCCCGTATATCTCATACATACATATATAAATAAATATATGTATGATTCTGGTAATTGATTCGTCAGCGGTTTTAGGCTCCACGGCCCTCAACAAAATTCATTCATATTTTTCGTTATTCTGTTCAGGGAATCCGATTCATCGGGTCGACATATTGCAAATATGTTAAAATCTAGCGGCTTTGAAAGCGATTAGTAACCGGATGAGGATGTTGTTATGCCCATGCACAAGTATTCATTGTGAGATGGTTCAGCCTGAGTCACGACGCGCTAGCGACAAGGGCCAAAAAGACTAAAATCGTGGACGACAGAGTTACCAGTACCAGCGACAAGAAGATATTTATGAAAAGAAAGGTTTTGAAACGCGCGCCCAAATTTAATATGCAGGAAAGAATTTCACTATGGATTTGCCATCTACGGATGTGTACATCTTGAATTTTGTATTACAGAAAACGCCATTGTAGGGACGCGGTTACGATTTCTATAACAGCGTGGTGAATAGGGATTGCATATGCGTTTCTATATTTAACACCATCTCGTAACAAAGACGTTCACTTGCTGCCATTCATCTATGCAATATGCTTCTCGAATAGGTTTGGCATTGGTTGAATCGAAAGTAAAACTATCGTAACGCGAGTACAACTCGCCAGTGCGCAACGTTGCTCATGGAACGGCCAACATAACGCCAAAACTGCCAAAGAGCGTGGTCAATGCTATTGGCGTTGTGCAGGGCAAGTCGTGGTATTACGAATTTACCAGAACGTCCTGAGAATTTATCAATTTCGGATTTGAGAAACGATGCTGTATCGGATGAAGCAACGAAAACACGTTTTTACAAAGTAGCCAAATTTTACCGCAAATAACAACATTCGAGGAACACTGTTTACGCCACGGTTTATTAATAAATGACACCGTGCCCGTTGTCTATAAGTATATGACGATTATTTCAAATTTTTATGATGGCAGTATCACCGTTACTTGGGCAAATTCAAAAAGCACCCTCATACGTTAGTCAATTAAACGTTCAACTACATGCGGCACGGATACTCGCCACAATTGGTGTCAACTGTAATGAAGAGTTATAGTCGTCATATGCGCGCCCTCAATGTTGGGGTAATGCGAATTCTGAAAGATTCTGACAAAGTTAAAAATTAGATGAATTTAATTTTTGCGCCATGCATGGAATGAACTCGACAAATATTTTCCCTTGATAGATGCAAATAATCGAGAGATGTTTAAAACAATATGCCATGGCTTCAGACAAATTTTTTTTTATTGTTTCAATTCAAAAGTCTTTTTATGCAGTAATTTAAAGTCGGGAAATCGGTAGCACTAATCTTTCAAGAACCCAGCCACGTATTGTTTAATTTACATTGGCGTGTGTCAAATTCTTCCGTCAACTACTTTTCAAATCAAGACTGTAAATCTTTGGCGCGAGATGGAATTCACTGTTTCAATACCCGATATGTTCTTCTTCTCTTTATCTACCTTGGATAAATGTTTTTTCATTCGGAAGTCGGGACAATAAGAAACTTAAAACACAGCGAATAGCTATCGTAGAATCGTATAAATTAAAAATATCGGTGATCACAGCTTTACTCTATGCAGAACGTTATGCAGCAAACCTTTGAAGGACGGGTCTGATCGATATATCGTAAAAATCCCCGTCCTCAAAGGGTTAAGCGTTGCATCTATCATTTATGATGTTGCGGTGATGATAATCGTCATCGGTACAACGTGTCAAAAGCGTCGAATTAATTTTAAAAAGATTCCGTTTCCAGATTTCTAGCCTCCGAGATCTCAACGCGTTCGTAAAAATCCATTTCATTTATAGACTGCGGATCTTGGTTATTTTCAAAAAGCTTTCTATCGGATAAGGACCGATTTTTATTCTTTGTGGTATTAACGGTCGTCTTCTGGCTAGGTACGATCTTCCATTTGCAGAGTTATCGAGATATTTCATCGACAAACGGACCCCCATAAGAGATTCTACTTTTACATACCTAGTAATACCTGTAAGGCGAGCGTTTTGCCACCCACAGGTATTACAAAGGACACGAAGGAACGACGCATCGATCAAACATTTTGTACGGGTCGCTCGCGATCCGTATTTTTTTACTCAGACAATCGATCGGCGTCTGCATATATTAGGCGCATACGTTATTATTCTTGGGTAAACCCCCATTCTATTTCTGAATGACTCGCAATGAGAAAAAACATCACTGTCCTCACATAATCCAAAGCGCAACATCACTACCATCAGGAAGATCACTTGAATTATGTTTATTCGACATAAACAACATCAAAACATTTGGTTATTTTGATTAAGACGAGGCTGACGGTGCGTCGTGTGTTTCGGAATAGTGCGACTCGCCGGGTGGCGTGCCTTCGGAAGAATTACCGGGCTGCGGGGTCGCCGGTGTTGCTGGTTGCGACTGAGCTGAACCAGTTGGCGTGTACACGAGTCGATAACCAGAAGGAAGGAAAAATCCCGGACGGGCTGAATAATTGTACGATTGAAAACCTGGCATCCCTGACGCTGCCTCTTGATATTGAACAAAAGCATTCGAGTGTATGATCGACGTCGAAGATGACGTCGGTGTGACTACAGCGGAGCTTGTAATCCAGGGATTTCCAGTACTCGTCGGAGATTCTACGCTTGTTAGTGACGCCGCGGAATCAGGACAGATTGGAGCGAATAAATTATGCCTCTGTGATCGGTCGTCCATACTGTCTTCGTTGGGGCATGTCCATTGATTCAATGTCTGAATCGTATTTGTAGCACCTAATGAAATAATAGAAAGTAACAGCGTAACAACGATGATTAAGAATCGAAAGTGTCGTCGGTAATGGATTGGAATAGTCACAAGGTTTTTTATGACGTTTCTGAAAATGACACTTGCTTGCTAATGGGCCGACATCACATTGGAACTTTCACCACATTAATTTTATCGATGAAATGTTAATTTAATGGGTCGGATTAAAAAATGCACCGTAATGAAACAATAAAACAATTTTCAATGACCCATTATTTTTCAATCTTCCGATTTGATCGTTTGCTCAATGGTTAAGAGTTTGGAACCGTACCTGCGATTGTAGAAACGCCGTTTGAGGAACCAATTTGAGCAACTTCCGCTGGGCAAACGGCTCCCGTGTTGTTTTGCTCAACGGACGCTCGATGTTGTTGAGACGGTTGTTGCTGAAAGTTTTCCAACGATGGAATAGATATCGGTATCACATAAGCATGTGAGACGGCCGACCCTGTCTGATGTTGTTGTTGTTCTTGTTGTTGGTGACTTTGAGGCGCTTGGATCAGTTTTTGAGTAGCCAAGCGGAGAGTCTCATCCGTATCGAGTGATTGTGATGATGTACGACGGAAAGATGTAGCTTGCGACGGCGTGTTGAACATGAGGTAATCTTCAACAGCCATTGGACGATTGTGACCTGATTGTAAGCGAAAAATAAATAAAAAACGTCAAGTCGTGCAAAGAGAGCCTCGCTACGGTAATCGAATGGTTTTCTGGTTCTACGTGGTCAAGAAAAAATATTTTTTCTCAATTATTCACGAGTCACCGCGGCAACTTTCAATAATTTTTAATATAATAAATTGTAATATTCGCCTTTTAGGAGACTGTCGATTTCGACACCAAACCAATGAAAAAAAAAATATATATAAAAAGTTTAGGCCGTTGAAATTTTTTTCAGATATTGCACACCGTTTCGGGACTTTTGAGGTCTCGGCTGCCTCGCGAGCTACGTATGCTTGAAGTAATTCAGTTTTGTCAAGCGGATAATCTATAATATCTTACTGAAATTAATCATCGTTGCGTTTCTCAAGTTTCTCAAATCCACGTGTCAAGGAAGGTAGAGAAATTGTCAAGTACTCGTGACAAAAATGCGAGTTGATACATACAGGCTTTCACGAAACTCGACGTGTTAGCGTAGTTGCACGTTGCTATTATCGTGCACTATCTGTTGTCATTTGAGAACTTTAGTAAAATGTACTAACCGGATACAGTGGTCGCCACCGTGTGATACAGCAGAGGATGGTGTTGATTTTGATGAAATGCGCTTGCCTGTTGCTGCTGCTGTATTAATAACTGCAACTGATGTTGTTGAAACTTTTCAAGTTCATCTCTGTGTCTGCGCTGCAAGCACTCTAGCTCCATGGTTTGCCTAAATGGTTATTTTGTCATTAAAATAATGTCTAAAAGTAGAATTTTATATTTTTTCTCACATAACTAAAAGTACTTGTTGGTAATCCAATTTCACCATTGTGAGTATGTGACCGGCACTGGAGCCACTATGTACTCCACCGACACTCGATTAATTCGACAACATGTGAGAAAATATTGCTAATTTTAATATTATATGAAATGACTGTATGAAATATATTGTTTTTTTTTTTTCTTTGGAAAATGATAATTCAAGACGGGACTTTCTAATTGCCACAAAATTTATCTTCCTGTCCATCCCTAATATGTCGTGCAAAAGCGTTATGTAGAAAGATTCAACAATGTCTAATCCAATCGTTGAGTCTTGTTTGAAGTAAAAAAGGAAAGTAAGTGTAAAAAAAAAACGTTCGAAGTACAGTAAGTTACCTTTTTATAAGTAATTGGTACTCTTCACTCGGTGTTAATGCAGTAGGTCGTTCCTCTTTTTCGAGCTAAAAAAAAAAAAAACACTATTCAAATCATGAATTATTTGTAGCCATTGGCATGAGAATTAGAGAATCGGGCTGCAAACAATGAAATTCGAGGCAATTTCCGAACCACTGTGTCTCTGCGAAAGAATCTTCACCATAAGTGACCATCTTTGACATTGAAATCTCCGATTTCTCAAAGAGCTGACAATGCTTCGATGAAAGAATTGTAGAACAAAATCGAGTCTTTCGATATTTTCAAGTTATGCAGGAAGTTGAATTTTTCCTCTTTACAAAATTCCAGCCTAACAGTTTTGAAGGCTGTGAAAACCGTTGCAACTTTTATTTCTGGAGGTATCAATGCAACGCTCAAAAAAAAAGAAAAAAAAAACACTGTACCTCGTTTTGTTATCCGACTCTGTGTCACATAGTCGGAATGAAGCGAAACGCTATTCAGGTTTTTTTTACGAACAAAGGTAGCAAAAATAAACACCGCATCAGCACACAAATCGATTGGAATGTTTATTCTGTGCGATTCAAAAACCAAAATTTACCGCAACTCTAAAAAAACTAACGGGTGAGAGGTGAGAAGTAACTTCATAAATGTGCAAAAGGTCGCTTCAGCTCGCCAGACAATGTTTCTTTTTCTTTCATTTTTTGATAGATCGCCTTAACTTACCTCGTTCGATAAAGCAATAACCGAGGGTTGAACGGGAGCCAATCCTTTTTCCCAACCGTGTACACCTTCGGACAGCCCAGCTGCAATAAAAATGGTTCGTCAGTCATAGTTTGGATATGCAGTACAAACTGCGTTCTAAAATTAAAAAAAAAACCCACGAGCGAGTACAGAAAAAAAAATAACAAAATGAAATGAAAAAGAAGTGACTCGGAACATGAAAGGGGGAACGCGCAAGGACAACCTGTGGAAATGTGACCTCTAAATTATTATTAAAGAACCTATTCTGATTCATGAGTTTTCCAATGTTTTCCAATTATCTCTAAATTAGTAATTAGAGCTTTTTTATCCGTCTACATTTATTTAATACTTGGAAACTGTAAAAGTTAAAAATGGGACAATTTTTATTTTTGTTTGGTTGACATTCTGGAAGCAAATAACTTATCGGAATGCAAGACAGCCTACGACCTATTTTGATCCATGAGCTTAATTCCTGTGAAGATTTATTAAAAATGGATTTTTGCGTGAAACGGGGACAAACACAATTTTGCAGCAGAGATTTATATTGACACAGGTGAATTACAAGGAAATACGCACCATACATTTCGTCTAGGTGATAATTTGGAGCAATGCGCGATGTACTGTCATCGTACTGCTGGAATTGTTGTGACTCTTCTTGATCGCAGGACAAAGTGTCCTCCGTGGGAGGTCCAGCAACTGTTGATACCATGAATCTTGATATCTTCCGAACTGGTTGGGTCGGCTGCTGACCCCGCTAAATAACATGAAAATATTTTTTTGTTACTACCTATGAAAGGATGTTTAAGGTATGCAAAAGAGCACCGATAGACATTTCAAAAGTCTTATGAATAAAAGTGAAAAAGTAAGTATGAAAGCGATCATAAATAACGCAATTTCCGAGTCGTGCAGCACACAGCTGCGTAGAATGTAGAGTTTTTGAGGGTTTTGGAAAAGTTTCGGAAAGAACATGAACAATGTAAGAGAGAAAATAGTAAAAACGGCATCCGCGCCATAGAGAATTTTTAAACAGTTAGGAATGAGTAGTTCGAAAAGATTGTACCTGAAGAATACAATCGTGCAGCCTGGGATTCCGAAAAGTAATTCCGTGGAGATAAAAGTGAAGCGTACTAGTGAAAAGATTTGGGGAAAAGGTACGAAAAGTTATGGTACGCAAGTATGAAAAAGAGCATCAAAGAACTTGTTAGCAGTCATGAAAACCAAACAGACGACCAAGCAGATTTTTGTGAGAGGAAGTCACAAGGGTGGTTTAACGAGAAACCAACGAAATACGTTAGGCGAGGGAAACATATATTGGTCGATAGTTTATGACGAATTGGGCCAAATGGAACAACAACAATAAAATGGGATACACTCACGAAAATGGATCAACAATGACAACAGGATTGGGATAGTTGTTAAAGTTAAATGCCGGTCGGTACGACTCGAAATTTTTTTCTACCAATAGCAACGAGTATTACCAATTTGCTCGGATGGTTGATACTTCTTTAGACTTTATTCCTAAATACTGAATCTATTCGAGCCTTGAAAATATAGGGCCAAATAGCAGAATAATTGGTATTACTCTCTACCAACATACTGAAGGGTGAATATCGCCGATAAGCTCAGGGGAGTGTCCGGTAGGCTAAGGTACAGTGTCGAAGGATTGCATTTTGTAACCGCATACGAGAAAATGTTTATTTGTCGTTGAAAAATGTCTCTTGCAGAAAGAACAAGGTTCAGAGGACAAGTTCCAGTCCAGCAACTACGCTTACAAGCAGTTAATAATCTGGAACTCACTCCATTCCTTCCAAGTGTAGTAATGAATTTATATGGGTTTGAATTACATATTGAGTTGAGATGAGACACGGGCTCAAAATTGCCCATAAATCACAATGACACGCTGGATCCAGCCACAAAAAAAGGCCCATCGATTGAAATCATTCGGCCAAAAATTACTCACGTCCCGTTGATTTAGAATGACCTTGAAGCAGGAATGTAAGGTTCTTCGATCACTAGTATCAGCATTTGTTTCCAATAATCTTTTAATCTCGTAAATGACCATTCGATCACTTTGACCTAGAAGAAAACTGCTGCCTCTACCAGTAACTGATAAGAACCAAGTTCCCACGTCCAGGCCATTCCAAACCAGACCAGGACTATCACGTTTAACCAATTTGCTCGTAGTGAGTACCATCGGGTCTATGAACCTATGAAAAACCCGGCTAACCAGTGGTGCAACATTGAAAATGTCTCCATCCTGGATACATACATTCTCTTTTTCTATGGAGAAGATTCATTTTGCTCGTTATTATATTTTTTTTTTTCTATCGGTATTTCATATGATAAATATATTAATCGACTCTGGGAGATATAAAGTACTCTCGGGTAATACTCTGATGATAAGGCCATATCAAGTATCAAAATGTCATGAACCGGCTCATGTGAAAAAACGTCTTGACGCACGGTATTGCACTTTTTCTTTGGATAGTGTATTAGTTCCTGTCGATATTCCCATAAGCCTACAAATCAGGGACAGAATTCAAGGACATGAACTTTTTTCTGAAATGTTATCCAAGCCTTCTTCACGTTCGGTTCATTTGATGATTTGATTTTTGTAACTCGAAAGCCGTTACTAACAAAGTATTATTTGAATAATGATAAAAATAAAAGAAATTCAAAAAAAAAAAAAAACAACCGGATTTACCTCATCGAGGTTGTCTTGGGATTCCGGAAGAACAGGCGTACTGGTTCCTGAAGTCGAGACATATGTGTTTAACATTGCACTAGCAGCTGCAAACGCAGAAACCGGATTTCCGAGCGGAGTGAGCAAACCATGTGGAAGTTCATGAAGTGTTTTCCCTGATATGTGCGCTGGGTGAGTAGTCAGAATTGGCGGAGTCAATGGTTGCGGAGAAGGCATTGGATGAATGGGACCCCGATGATGAATTTTTGCAAGTTCCTGCTCGAGTTCTTGGAGACGAGAACCTGGTCGTTGCATTCTCTGCGATTTGACACTTTCTTTGCTTGGACTCATGGCATCTGCACCGCTGCATCCGGTAGTCGGACTGTCCAAGGGGTGATCACCACTCTGCGGACGGACGAGAATTTTTGGTGATCGCACGCGTAGTTGAATTTTAAAATAGAGAAAACATAGTACGTGTAAAACGAGATACGTCATGAACGCCTCACAAAGGCGTACCGGTCGTAAACTAGATATCTATTACTAAATCCGTGCAAGATGGCCCCGTACCAGAAAACATTGAAAGTTTAGGGCTAGTTGACGAGTTTAAAATTTGAACACCAGGAAAATGCCATATTCCACGCTTTTACCTTGATTCGAGAATAATTACGACTAATTTCATGGAATTTCAACGAAGTCAAGAATTTTTACTGCTCCCGATCTGCGTTCGACTAAACTATTAAAAATAACGAAAGCCCAGTCAGTGAATACCACCACCGGTCAACACCGGTTTCATCGTGTACCAACATCATCGGGTTCTATCGATTGCGCTGATGAATTTGTGTTGATCTCCGATGAATCGAATTATACCCAAGATCGATTTGTTCATTCTGACCTACTGTAGACTCTCAAATAGTTGATGCATAGTGCAAGAATCCCGGCCGGACGTTAACGAAAAAAATGAATGCTCGTTCACATGTTTCTGCTGCAACCATGGGCGATTCAGATTCTACTTGCATCAATGCATGCCCAAAAATATCTCGTCACAGTGTCAAATGCATGACTAGTTGGCAGAGCTGAGTGCCTGCCTCCGCGAACAGTTCTCATCGCTCGGGAGTGATATCCTAGCCGTATATCGGCTGTCTCATCACACGAAACCCGAGGTAATGTCAATCTAAGCGCTTCGAGTGGGCGTCCTTGAGCGTGCTCGCGCTATGATCCGATAAGATTGGCCAAATACCGGCTGTATCTACAGGGTTTTCTGCTGTTTTCCTGCGCCTTCTATATTTTTTTGAAAATCATGCGTATGTGGTACTCTTGCAACGGGGTCGATACGAAGAAGCTGGGATGAGGGGCAGCATTCTAATATTATATGTAGTAGGAATCGGTGGATATACCCACAATTACCCCAGCGGCGATCCTATTGTTAGCCAAATCACGTTACACTGTACACTACCCAGAAAGCTACATTCATAGGCGCTTACAGATCACACTAAATGCATGCTCTGAAAAATGTATTAAGGACAGAGATAGTATTCGGAATATGTAATCAATTAGGCTTGGTACTTGGAATTTCACGATTGTCTCCACTATGAATACTTTGGAATCATCAAACTTGCATCAAATATTTCATGTTCATCGCACATTTTTGGCCATGATCAGCTGTCTCTATTTCCTTAACGCCGTATGTATTTGAAACCGATCTCTCTCAAAATAATCTATTTTTGAGCCGCAGAGACTCGAATGTATAAATTTATGTGAAACACACTCGCAGACTTGGGATGCATACATTCGAATAGTCATAAAACAAAAATGTAATCAGCTTTAAGGCCCCGATACCTGTGAACGACATATTTGCAACAGAGTCTGTATTTCAGGAGAGAACCAATGGATTTCTATTTTCTATGGCTTTTTCTTATATAATAAGGCAACAAACATACTTTTCTTTTTTAATTACTTTTTTTTTTTTTCATTTGATCAATGGTAGTAGTAAAAAGTAAATGCAGTCGTAGCTTTTAACATTATCTCAGCATTTTGCTTTCTCATAGAGGAAGGTATGTGACACTATAAAAGTGCCATATCTGGCACTATAAAATTCAAACGTTTATAACTCGAGAGCTGGTTGAGCTACAGGGCTCCCGTTTTGCACAGATGTTTATCTATACTATCTTTTCCTTCACTGAGAATTTTGTCGGAATTGATAGAAAACAACGAATTCTACCGTAACGAATTCTGCCGTAATTGCCGCAGAGAATGGGCTCGTGTGGCTCTCGTCTTTCTGATTGGTCGCGACTGACGACATTATCCCTCTGTTCCCATTTGACTAAAAGTTTTTCGTTGCGAGTGACGCGATGTTTTATGCGGTAGACCATTATATAGATAAAAAGCATACAGAATTTTAGAACAATCGATTGGTTCGTTTCCGAAATACAGACTCCTATAAATATGCAGTTCACAGGTATGAGGATCTTCAAATTACATAGTCGATAATAAAGAGAAAAAAATCATACCGCTTGTGAAATTATCAACTGCGCAGCCGTATGGTCCGCAAGTGCGGTATCGAACAGGTTTGTAGTACATGTGTCCGTCGTGGCAGATGATGCATAGGATCCACTGGGTTGAGGTGATGGTGGTCCCTGTAATAAATATTACCTTCAGTATATATTGCTGACGAGCGAGTCATTTTTCTCCAAAGATTATGACGTAATTGCTAATCTGAAAAGATAGAAAGAGATCAAGTTCCATTTTTTGACATTGCTGTTTTTTTTTTGCGAGGTGACTGAGAACTGAGTTAGAATTGAAAATCACAAAAATTTTTACGATTCTGAAGAAATCCGGTTTCCGGTTCGGTGAAAACACATGGCTGCGGAATAGTTTTAGCAAAATGGTAAGTCTTGATGCAAATAAGTGTACGCGAAGGGTATTCGAAGAAAAAGTCTATGTGCAAATCGAAGAAAAGAAGGAAAAAGATGAGAGTTCGGTGAACTGGATAGTTCGAATGAAAAATTAAGGTAGTTCAGGCACGAGCGATTGTGGCTGTGTAGCAATCGGAGCGGGGCCAATTTTAAGTCTAATTTCAATTTCAATTCAGAATGTTATCACTCCGGAATTAGTGTTAAAGTGATTAACTACTAAAACAGGTGAATAATGTCGTTGCCACGCTCGTCTCATATATTTTTTCTGCACCATTTTCCCCAAACTGTAGGGTTGAAAATAATAATCACTAGACACACGATCATCTCGAAATTTTGTGCAGATCTTTGTAAATATACTTAACTTTGATCTTGTAGTTTTTTAAATAAATTTTCAAAGAAGCGTTTAATCGCTATACGGGCAATGATGATTTGGTAAGTTGGCTACTCATGTACACCCTGTATAAATTTCATGACGTTTCTAAGAAACTCGTTTCATGCCTGAACTACCTTAAGAAAGAGGAAACCACACAACCCTACAAAAATTCGAAGGTAAGATGAAGATTGGGGCAAGCAAGATATAATAGAGCAAACGAAACATAATTCCATTAATAAATGCTTTTTTGTTGTTTTTGTGAAAGCGTGGAGAGAAGATTTATATAATGAACTGCGCAACATTATGCCCTCGGCTTCGTCTCGGGCATAATCATGCGCAGTGCAGGAATTCCAAACTTTCTGCCCTTGTAGTGTGATATACTATTGAAAAATTCTCTACGATTTTTTTCCCACATTCCCTATGATTACAGACCGTAGCTTGACGTCACCAAATTAGAGACAGTCGCAAAATGAAACTTTGAATGCAACTGAATTTTTGTTGTTGTGCACTAAGTAAACATTTTTTAAAACTTGGCACCGCGTCAGCCATTTGGGTTAGCATGAATTCTTACTCCCGAGCTTATTTAAGCGTCTCTGCTGGCTCCGAGACATGCGAAAAAAGAAAGACTAGGAAAAAAGAATGAAAATCAAGAAAGCCACGGGTCCGAACGAAATAATAAATAATATTATTTTTAATCGAGAAAGAACAAAATCTTACTAAAGATTGAGCCGATGAAACTGGTACGCTTATATTGGCAAGCTTCTGTTGTAAGGAATGCATGTACGTTTCATACCCAGCCAACCCAAACGCATAACCATGGGGTGTAAGCGGATGGCTAATGGGTGGAGTACTGACATTTAAGGATTCCGATGGTTGACTAGTGAGTTGAAGCAGTTTCTGTTGGAGATCTGCTATAGTTTGAGGTCCTCCAGCCGCCGCAACGTTGTGCAATACTTCTGTTTGTTTTTCAACTGAATTTTGCTGACTGAGTTTTCGATGCTGCAACTTTTGCTGTTGCTGTTGCACCGATAGTTGTTGACTTGACATAGAATCGACCGATTCTACAATGATTTGCTCTGGTGTTTCATCATGGCTCGAAGTCTCGTTCTCCGATAGAATTAATTGGCAATCCGAGCTCGTGCGTCTATAATCATCAAGTAAAATCGTGATGAGGGTTATGACGTTTGATTATGTCTCATTCAAGCACTTGTGTAGAATTTAGGCATAATGGAACTTTTTCAATATCATTGACGCCAGTCTTATGTTAACCCTCCACGGATCATTTGATTTGTTATGCCGCCTTGATCATTTGGGTTCTCTTTTTCCTGCCGCTTATGTCATACGTATTTGGAGAGAGCAGATCTGTAAAACATCTGGAATACTCTCTATTGATTCTACTTCGAGGTTTCATAGTTGTTTTAACGTCAACAATATTTTCGAAAAAGTGCCGTCTTTGTTTTTCTTTCAATTGTCTATCACACGGAAAGAATTTGTGATGAAGCTTGTTTAGAAAAACCAAAACCTTTACGGTTTTTTTTTTTAGAGAGAAAATATAACCCATGTGTGTACCAACGAAACGCAGAAATTTGCACTAGATATTTTCGACGCTTATCAGGTATAACAACTCTACAAGTAATGTCGAAGTTTTTGAACACATTCACAAGGGGGAGAGTTTAGAAAATGACCATAGGGAAACATACTATCACAAATTTTTAAGCTCAGAGAACCATAATCGCGGATTGAAAAAAGCTAATACAAAGTAATACTCAAACCTGCTTGGATTGCTTCCATCAACATTACATTCTATGCCATCTTGAATGGAATTTGGTAGATGATGCTCAGGAATCTGTGCTTGAATATTTTGCTGTGATTGTTGAAGCTGCTGTTCACTAACGCGCAAACCATCAATCTGCTCGACCAGTATTCCTCCACTTTGCTGTGGCATGACGTGTTGGATTTGCTGCGTCTGAGCCCCGAGTGATAGTAGGGGTTGCGCCGGAATCATCTGATGAAATTGTGATCCTAGCGATTGTTGAACAACTGAGTTTTTGCCTACGGTAGTCGAAATAGACGATGGAATGAGCGTCGCCGAAACTGCTGGAATTATAGTTGCTGGCAGGACCAATGGCGGACATTGAGGAAGAAGCCATTCATTGTAGTTCGTTGAACTCCCCTGATTCTGAGATTGATTCTGTCCGACTAATTGTTGCTGTCCCAATTCTTGCTGAGTCATATCGAGCTGTTGCTCAATTTCTTCAGATGCTTGGATTTCCTGCGGTAACAATAAAAAGTGTTGCATTAATTATATAGTCAATAAAGGTTAATGTTGGTGTCACCAATTTTAAAAAAATCCCTTCATCGTTGAATACTCACATGTTCGACTTGAGAAAGTTGTTGCATTTGCACATTTACGGTACTGGTCAATGTCTGGAATTGTTGTGATTGCTGATGATTATGTGCGAGGGCCGTCGGAACAGAAATTTCCGGTTGTATCGGTTGGAAATATTGTTCTGGATGCACTGCAGGCTGTGATAAGGTTTGTTGTACCGGTTGTTGTACCGGTTGTTGTTGTTGTTGTTGTTGTTGTTGTTGTTGTTGTTGTTGCTGCTGCGGCTGCTGCTGTTGCTGTTGTTGAATGGCGCTTTGTTCGTACGGCTGATTTGAGGTTGCGTGAGGGGTCGATAACGATTTCGTTTTTGGGTTTGACAGTATATTGGCAAGATTTTGGGCGAGATCAGGGAGCGTCGATGAGATCTCTTTGGTCTTTATTTTCGGTGTTGTTTCTTGCACTTGTTGTATTGTACTCGAGGTAGATACCGCTATTGTTTGGCTGGGAAGAACTTGTTGCACAGGAGTCAAAATTCCACTGGTGTGAGACAATGTCAGTGGAACGACATTTAGGCATTGAGTTTGATCGATTGCGTTTAGCACAAAAGTCTGACCATCGTTTTGTGAACAAGCATCTTGGATAACCCCAAGTTGTGTATTCGTCGATGATGCAGACCCCGTTGCACTCTCCGAGAATTGAGAATCTGTGGACAATGTGGAAACTGATGAAATGTTGGACACACGGCGATTGCGATCGTCATCCATTACAGGTAGATTGGTGTATTGCGCAGAATTGTGTTGCGGCTGCGGATGTTGCATATACTGCATCTGTTGTTGGGGTGTTTGTGGATTGATCTGCTGATGAACATGTTGCTGACTCTCTAGTGATGATTTTGTATGAGGCTGCCCATCGTGTTGTTGTTGATATCCTATGTGTTCCAGCGTTTGAGGGGCGGGAATATCTTGCGATCCATGAGCCTGTTGAATATCCGGCTGGTGACTGAGAGACCCGCATGATTGCTCGTTAGCAAAGCCTTGATAAAAGTCTCCCTGTTCCTGTAAACGTGTGTGAATGAGGACATTGTCTTCCACAGTGTGTGTTGCACTCATTGGCTGTGTGTGCCCAAGAAATTGTTGTGACTGCTCAAAAAGGGCTCGTTGTTGGGCTCCCACGAGTGATCCTTGCAGTGGTTTTGAAGGCTCGTGGACCGTGTCCTCGTGAACATTTACTTCTCGGTGTAAATTTGTATGAATAGCTAAATTTTCTTCCACCGTGTTTGCAGTACTACTCAAGCGCTGGGTCTGTTCATGTACGTGTTGCATCTGCGATAAATAGATCGACGATTGAGTTCCCTCCGGTAAACCTTGCGGTTGAGATGGTTGTTGATCAGTTTCCGAAGATGTCAACATTTGGTCATCATCGCAAGTTTTCCTATCATTTTCGACATTTTTATCCAATTTTGCTAGCTCAAATGAGCCATGACCTTCCATCTCGTTTGACAACAATTGCTTTTCGACGACGGGACTAACGAGAAAACGCGAAATTTTGCGCATAGGTGGTGCGGTAGGACGAGTGGTGTCATTTTCTCCCACTGAACACGCATATTCGTTCGTAGCTGTATTATCATGATTCGCATCCTCCAAGTTTGATATCTCTGGAGATGTAACTTGAGTCGGTTCGTGGAAAATTGTACGCTCTACATTTATCAACGATGTCGATCCGCTTATTTCAGTTTCATTCGCACACTCAGTTTCAATATTCGAAAGTGTTTGTGTATTACTAAACGCTGTTCCATCACTTGGACTCTGAATAGATTGACTCTCTTGTGATATGACGGTAATATCCTTGTGCGATAATAATCCATTAGCAATTTCATGAATATCTAGAAAGTCGCTCGTCAAATTAACCGGTGTTAACGTATCAGTATTCTGCGTGGATGTTGATGATCGCCGTGAAACTTCCGTGGAAACGCTGCTTTCTCCTATATTTGCCGTTTGTGAAATATTTTGACCATCCGGTGATTGGGCGTTCTGTACTCGTGATTCCAGTGGCGTGGATGCAATATTTGAAATAATTTGATCGATCGGTAAGAGCTTCGTTGGTGTTGATGCGTTTGACGTTTCATCTCGCTGAAAATTACAATCACATGAATTACTAATCTGGATGTGAGGCGAGTATGTCCAAGCCGAGACTGGTAAAGCCCATTTGCTTCTTTTTTCACGTACATTGATATAAAAACAGGGACGAATAAACGAGTCACAAAGAGCAATCACAATTAATACGAAATATAACAAACAAAACGGAATTACAAGGATACCACGTCATAGTTAGGTAATGGATTTGTGTAACTCATCAATATTTATGAAAAATTCCATATCACTTTTAGATCACCAGACGTCCACTCTTTGATTTTTTATACAATTTCACGATGTTAACATTTTTACGATTTTCAAGAGCTAATTTTTGTTTTCAAATTCTCCAAGTTCAGGCTGCAATACCCCAAAAAGCGGATACAGTTTGAGATATATTTCCAGATGACATACTCGCAGTGTCGCCGGAAAGAATAGTTCTACTCTTGAAAAATTTTATATGAGAGAATTGGATGTTCAGTAGGGAAAACTTTATCGGCGTTTGGCTTCTTCTTTTCAAAAACAAGTGGCATCAGCAAAATTTGTGTGCACCGATGCAGAGTTCGTGAGCTTTTTTTTCGTCGAAGCTGTTTCGACCTACGCAAATATAATGAGAAAATTTTATCAGCCGTAACTTGTGGTTATAACCGACACCACCACTTGCTGTTCTTATGGTTTAACATTTTGTTTCCAGTGAAAATGAAAAGATAAAACGCCCGTCGTAGATTCATTTGTTGATAGGGAGATAAATACTTTTTTTTTTTTAAATCAATACTTTGTGTTGAGTATGATACAAATTCAGCAGCAATACTGGTGAGTATTTTCATTGCTAATTTCCTGTGCTTTCCAAGGGATCGCAGTTCACGTATGCGATGATAAAAATGAAATATATACTCGTATTAATATAATAGTTAAACAGGCTCAGGGTGATCTGTACTTGGTTGGGTGAACGCTTAGGGGGTGTTAACCAACTAAAACTCACGTAAAACACTGCCGCCTCTATGAGCCGCGATTTCCACAGTTTCCTTCGGCTCTTTGCAAATGCGATACAGTAGTGGGTTGGGAGAGAGTGGCTGTGGGCAACACTCGGGGGAAGGGGGTCTTTCGGTCACAGTAACAGAAACAGTACAATGGGGGAAAATCAAATTTCCCGTTAATTTTTTTCGGGTTTAGATGATCCAGTGATGAGCAGCGGTGATCAACACGAAACACCTTTTTTTTGGACGCCCCGCAGACTGACTGCATCTCGCTTAATTATGATTATCTTTCAATTAAAATTTTACCGTAGCTACTAGAAATATATATTATTCATATGGGAAAACATTTTTCACTAGATAATAAAATATGTTTTAAAAAATGCAGAAAAAAGGCGTTTTTTCGGCGTTACAAGTAGCTTTCAGCCTTCAATAAAAAAAGAACCAAAACCTATGCCTGAGGACTTTCGATCGATGATTCTGGCACTTCCATTGAAATCTTTGAAAACGGGCATATCGGACAATCAAGTATATGTTGCGATGTCATACGCATGATTATGCGGGAAGTCTCGGCCCACTGTCTCACGGAGGGCAACCGCCGACCCTCGACACTGTGGATACAGACGATTGAGAATTTGCGAAAGAACAAAAAAAATGGGGATATACATTTTTCGTCGGAGCGGAGTGGAAGAGCCTCCCAGAGGAATCGATGATTATTTTTAGAGGGTTGAATCCATTGTTATTTAGATTTTGTTTATTTCGTTTATTTAATCGCTAAATTTGTTTCGTTCTTTAATGTTCCTGCTTTAATACTCTGGTGCGATTTTCACGATCCCTTCCCATCACTTTTGCCGGGCTCGGTTTTACAGCAGACCGAATTATTATTACTAACAAATCGGTCGTCGGAAAGCAATTAGACTTTCATCATGGACGTCGGGTTTATAAAAATATTCAGGCTTCATCTATTCTGGTGACGTGTCACATCAAAACAGCCACTTCCTGGACCAACTGCGTTCCGACTCGTTTCAATAAATCATTATTTATCATACTGAAAGCGCAATTTATCTTTATCTTGACACATTTTAGTGGTCGATTTCTTAGCACAGGGTAAGAAAAGTAAAGTTGCAACCCGTCATAGCATTACTTAAAGTCTCATCGTTGAGCTCACTTGAGTACGTAAGCCCCACGTTTTAACGCACGCTACCCATGAATTAGTAACGCACACTGCCCAGCCACTTTGGCCATTCAAAACCTTGCAAACTTCAGCATTTCATTTCATTTTCATTGCCACCGGTGATGGTCATATGTGCATGGCCGAGTAATCGATAAACGAATACCCTGGAAGCTATGTGGTTATTGTACCAGTGAATCAACGAGAATAAGAAATAAGTTAACCGATCATTAAGTTAAATCTATTGTAAACGAGGCATTTGACAACGAGAAGTTTACTTCAATACATCCGTTACTCATATTATGACGTTCTTCATAAAAGCACTCTTCGAACGAGAAACGACTTATCGTTTGATCTTGTAAAACCATCAATTTTCGAAAGCAAAAAATAATGGGGGAGGGGGAGGGGTCGATTCACACGAGGATCATTTAAATGTGCTAACGTACATACAAAAATTGAGTTCACGATGTGCTATTGGTTAAGGATCGTAGAACCAGTCACAACTACTACACAGTCAAGGGATAACTAATGACAAAAACGTTTATGATGGTGAGACCAATAAAAATCAACTCACCGAACGGTGCCTACGATGGACTTTGTACGAAGATCGGTGGCTGCTCTGACGAGTCAGCGAGCCGTGTCTCACCTGCTGCGTCCAAAATCACAGATACACACTTATATATGGTATATACTTTAAGTAAAGCGATTTTTCACTACAATAGGAACGTATTTGCCGAAAAAATCTTTACATCTTACAATCATCTTTACAATTTAAAAATAATTACTGGCTGTAAGCGTAATTACACCGGAAACCCTTTCCGGGCTTTCTCCCAGTGACTAGGATGTAACTCGGCATATTGGATCAAATTTTACGCACCGTGCACAAATGCACGGCCGCTAAAAATTATCATCGCGTCACGTTTAAAAAATAATTCAAGTTGGTGAGTCGAAAGAATCGCGTCAGAACATCCCTACGAATTCATTTTGCATGAACCAAACATACTGAGTCCGTCGAATGAGGCTGTAACTTTACAGAAGTCTTTTATAAACCTCAGCACACGTGTAGTTGTCATGTCATCACTTCATCGTAGCAGCCAATGTGGCTGCCACGAATGCTATAAATCGAACGATACATGCAAGAAAATCCTTCTCAACTCTGATGTGTCGCAAGAAAAATACCTAGATAAATGGGAAATAAGATGAAGCCATGATTGTGTACTTTGAACGATCAAGGTGTGTGTTACACATGGGACTAATTTTTCAGGACCTCATAAGTTAGCAAACCATTTTTACTTGCAATGCAGACAATTATTCTTGTTTCGGAAGCTTCGCATACTCGAAGCGCAGCGAAAGTGGAGCGAAATTCGACGATTTTTTCATTCAGTGGTACCAGAACACTGTGCACACATTTTTCCAATTTTAAGCAACTCTATGGTGAAATCTATTGCGATGTATCTCTAACAAGTCTGTGGATAATTAAACTATATTCATGAATAACCGTATTTTCAAATATCTTCATTAGAAACCATCCGTTAATCATCTATAATCATTCATGATTTCATTTCGATACACCTATGAAAAATGAGTGATGCCCAAGTCGCTTAAAGAATTCCTGAAAACTAACCCAAAATGTATTGACGGAAAAACTCGTATATTTTGCCCTGTTGGCACGCATGAGGACGTACGCAAGTCCCTGGACTGAACCATGTTTCCGGTCGCTTCAACAACGTACACTTCCCGATGTACTCTATGAAAACATCAGTACCTCAGGAAATATTTGATACACGAATGTTTCATTCAAACAGCTGCTATTTAGCAAAAAAAAAATCAACAGAATGAAATCCGGTTGTGCCAGTTCTTTGAGAAGATTTTTTTAAGCAATGTCGAAACTTCTATCCTAATAGTGAGATCTCTATATTGGGAATATTATAGGAACCATCAACTATAAAATGCAATTTATCCACAGAATAAAAGGCAAAAGAAATTATGAACATTTATTTTACTCTGACCGTCCCTTATCCTTTTGTTGTTATCCTTTTGAATGTGACAATAATGCAGTTTGCAGTTACAGTCACACAGCAATACTCTTAATATTTGGGCTCCTACCTCTAAAACGAAACGGTGATGTTTTCCATGGACCAAAGGGATGAAATTTAAGAAAAAAAAAAAAAAACCCACTGTAAAGTTCAAGTTTCAAGTTTTTCCCTACCATCGTTGATAGGCGCTAGTATGTCGGGTTCATGTACGATAAATTCTCAAAAACGGCCGAAAACTTGTTGATGATTACAGAAACACCAAATTGCCACGCGGATGTGCGACCGAGCAATTAATTTGGCCACGGTTAACACTTTCTCACAAGTTCCCCCGGATCATCTTCAACATGTCTTCCGCTTTCAGATTCGTGCTGAGCACGACAAAAATCGTAAGCGCTTAGTCAGATCCCAGTTTTAAAATAACATTAAAAAAAAAAGAAAAAGTAGTGATATTATTCGTTCTTGCAACTGCATTGGCGACTCATTTGGAGAATCGATAGGGTGTATAAAGTGATCCAAACGGAGAACATCTGAAAATAGCTTTCATGCCCAGGCCAGGCGCAGTAATCTCTTCCATTGTCCTTATTAGTGGAGAAGTACTTTTGGCTATGTCTCTAAAGTTTGCAACATTGAGATCCAACGAAAATATTAATTATTTATTGAATTTTGAAAATCGTGCCAAATCACCATGTCGATTGAGTTTCTGGGTCGCGAGAGAGGCGTTTCATTGTCCGGACCAAATATTGAATAATAATTATGAACTCTGCTAAAGAAATAACAGAATTTCGTTGCGTTCCAACGATGCAAACTTCAACATCATCTTTTGGCTTTTGATTGTAATTTTTTTGTTATTAGCAATATAATCCATGTCTGGGATATATTGACGGAACAGAGGGTGGTTTCACCTCTTGAAGAGATCGTACGAATGGTACATTGACTATAAGAATTAAAAACTGTGAACGGTGTCATTACTGCGGTGGAATCACTATAACGGATCAATTGTCATAATTAAAAATACCGTAATTCGAAGTAATATAATGATTGCAAATGACAGTGCAAAATCACTCTTCGACTTGTCGCTTTTAAAGGGACGTTTTCTACACCTCAAAACAGTAGTTTACTGATCAAGAGCTACGTAAGCGGCTCGACGGGAATATAAAAATGTTAAAGTTCATTGTTGAAAAGAATTCCACACACAAACATTCATTTTGAATGGCAGTAAAAATCGGCTCATCGTTTGGTAAACAGATTGATAGTGTGAAAACTTGTTACTATTTGTGGGCGATCAGGAAGACCGGAAATTAGCGTTTCCAACATATTCGAGTATCATTGAATTTTTTCGATCATTGTAGAATCACCAAGTCCTGAAATTATTATGGAACAAAATATGATGATGAGCTTATAGGTCCTTCCTAAACATTACCAAGTGACTGACCAACAACCGAATAGTTCAAGCATCGACAGTATATGGATTTGATAGATTATAGATAATCGTACTCATAGAAATTTATAAATTAATGGAAGAATACCTACGATTGCGCGAATAATTGAGGAAACTTACTTTGAATTCATGACACCCGATCGTTAATAAAAAAAAAAATGTGGACCATTTGAACTCACCATACAATAGTATGAATCCAATAAGTTCGATGGGTGGGGATCCGGGGAATGATTCACAATCAAAAGAGTATGTAAAAATGTACCTTCGATGTATCGAGACTGTGATCGCGGTCTCTGGGCCGGCGACTGGTTACGGGACTACCACCAGCTGATTGATCCGGAGGCCCATGAGCGACGAGAGGAAGGCTACGGGTTGGATCCAATCGAAGTTGTTTCACGATATCCTCGATGAGTTCGATGAATGTTTCGCATTGCGATTGAGGAAGTAGATTTTCCGCAACCTGATGACAAAATAAATAAATTACATGATATCCATAATCTCTGACGAACCATTTGAAAAATTCACATGTAATGTGTCGAGAGATGAAACTTTCATTGGGTCCGCATGGGACTTTCGGAAGCATAGGAAGTTTACACAGTTTCTTTGGAAAGTTCCGATATAGTGTTGATTCTCAACCTCTAAAAACTATTTACCGATCCATTTTTCAGACATTTAGTGATTTTAGGAGTCGCGTTGGTTTGTTCACGTTCACTACCCGCAGTCGCAATAGCGGTAATAAAAGCTCTTTGGAAGGGACGGAAACTATACAATTTTGAAAGTTACTTGAGAAAAAAAAACTCGGACTAGACTGAAGTGTGATTTTTTTTTTTTTTAACAATCACGTTAATTATACCACAAATTCATCAATATAGGCAAAACTAAAAATTACATCAAACTATAAGAAATTTTATTGAAAAAGATGTGAAGCCTCGAACAGTATGTCAAAAGAAAAATTTCATCAGGTTATCGCATGGTGCCAACGGTCCAGATGACGGTAACCAAGAATGCGTACACATCCCGATAGTCAGATTCATTCACTGTGCATCCAGCGTTCGCGGGATTTTCTGAATTGTGCTGTTCATGTTTATTTTCATTTAGAAACTTTATACGAGGACTTGTCTTGAAAACGCGGTCGGACTGCAAAGATAAAAAACGTGAATAACCGCGAAACTTGGAATTTTAGAGAAGTTCACTTTTACCAAAATATTTTGACAGTCAATTAGTGCTCATTGACACAAGATTTGAAAGCGATCGTTCGGCCGAACCGACTACTTCAGTCAATGTGGAAATGAAAGTTTCATCCTTTCGAGCCCGAAAAAACATGGGTACCAGATTATTCGCAATGTCAGTGGGCACCATGTCGTCCCGATCGAATTTGAAAGTAACAGTTTTCTGCTTGCTCGTGTCGAGTTGACACTCGACAGTCATTGATTGTCCCTCATTGCTGCTCACCGACAATACTGTCAGTTTTATTCCTGGCTTTCGTCGTTTTGTGCCAGATCTCTTCACGCGGTTTCGCTCAGGAACGGCAAAATTCTCTGAATTTTCCGATGTGGTCCTGATGGCAGATAGTACGTCACTGTCATTACAGCCAACCAAGACAAAAAACAATAATAAATATGGACGTGGTTGAAAATTAATTACGATGGAGTAATGTCACTCTACAGAAACGTACGAAGCAAACTGAAATCTCATAAAAAATGGCCTATAACTTGAGAATAATTTACATTTCTCAACATTCCATACGAATCACTTCATGTTGAGAATCTGACTGTATAATGAATGTATTGTTGTGCCTTGAGGTCGTGTATAAATTTGATAACGATTAAGAAGCTATTTATTGAAAAATTAACATTAACAAGTTTCATAGGTACTCAACATCCTTAAACTTCCTGTAAAAACAATCTCGGTGTCGTCTACTATTTGTTAAGGAGCGATAACTTTCTTCCAACCTTTTACCATAGTAGGAAAGCAGGCCTCAATAATCTTACAGTGCCAGGAATGATTTTATGCCCTGGATAATGGCAAGGGGAATTTTGTCGGGGATTGAAGAGATAAAGTTTAAAAAGTTTGATTGACGGCGCGCAAGTCTATCAAATATGAGCCAACAAACGTTCCGAAACCAACCGATAGCACTTGGAGGGAACTTGATAATAGTGTGGGGAAACCTCAGATCATTGAAAGTGCGAATTTGGAAAAACTCCCTTTCATTAAGTTTTCTTGTGATACTCTCAAAAATTGAGTTCAAGATTTGCTCAACTATGTACAACAATGTCCTCAAAATGTGATGTAATAAGAGCAATATTTATCTACTCAGACAATGATTTCCAGCAACATCGGTTATTGACATAATATCCCATCATCATCCAGGGAAATCTTGAATTAGCTGAAGAATTTGAATGTAAAAATTTTGTAAACTTACGCATCGTTGGAACTTGCCGTCGGAAGATTTGACAAAGATCCTGGAATTATTCGGTTATTTTGCATTGCAGTATCCTGAACAGTTGGAGACTCATTCGCATCACATTGCATCAACTCCACAGTTTCTCGTTTTGTGGCAGTAGTTTGGTCGACAATACTGGATATACCGTTGCTGATTGAAAACTGTTGCTGCGGGGAAGATTGAAAGTTGATAATTGGTTGTTGTTGCTGCTGTTGTTGTTGTTGCTGCTGCTGCTGCTGCTGCTGCTGTTGTTGTTGTTGTTGTTGTTGTTGCTGCTGCTGCTGTTGTTGTTGTGCTTGCTGTTGTTGAACAATTTGAGGTTGTTGCTGCACCGTAATGTTGCTCGCAATAGTGTTGGAAGAATATTGCACTTTGACGACCATGTTTTGTTGTTGTGCTGGTTGTTGCTGAAGAGTCATGTTATTGGAAATCGAAGATGGATTCGAAACGACCCTTGAGACAGTACTTGCCTGCGTGGTCTGTGGTGTTTGGACATTCGTCGAATTTTGTAGCCCGTGAACATTAGCGCCCGGTACTGGATTAGGCAAGGTCTGATGGACAAGTTGCTGTTCTTGTACGTATGTTTGAGAAGTGATTGTCGTATACAGCTGTTGTGGCTGATTGCTCATTTGTTGTGAGCTCGTAGAAATATCCAGAGGTCCAGGTATACTTAAGTTTGATTGTTGTATGCTTCCTTGCATGTTTGTTTGTTGATAAATTGTGGAACATGTGTACGGGGCTCCTGGAATCTGGCCAGTTTGTTGATAATATTGTTGCTGTCCAGCTATTGGTGGCGAGCAGCTTATTGGCGAATGGTGTAGCTGCTGTATGTGGTGCAACTGCTGACTTGCAGAGTATTGTAAGTGCCCTTGTCCCTGAGGGACAAGATTGTGTTGTTGGTACTGAGGTTGCTGTACTTGAGGGGCTGTCATTTGTGATTGCAGAATTGTTTGCTGACTGGTCACCTGACTGCTCATTGGCTGCTGTTGTACGCTAATTTGGTTCAGATGGAGATATTGCTGCTGAGATTGTTGAACGTGCGTTTGTTGTAGCATCGGAGGTGACTGCTGTTGTGTCTGTGATTGTTGGTGTTGTTGTTGTTGTTGTTGTATTTGAAGAGGTTGATGTGGAATCTGAGATAGTTGCACTTGGGGCGATTGTTGCTGTTGTATCTGGGACGTCAACTGCTGCGCATGACTTTGATGTTGAACCTGCGGCTGCTGATGCAGCTGTGTCTGGGTTTGCAGTTGCTGTTGCGCTTGTGGAAAGTGAGCAGATACTTGGAGTGTTTGCGGTACGGATGCATCTGCTGAGTTTTGCTGCGATAAATACTGCGGCTGTTGATGCTGGTTCCCAGTTTGATGGGATAGATGATGATGATGTTGGTGCTGCTGATGATATTGGTTCTGTTGCTGTGAAGAGCACAGTTCATTTTGTTGAGGCAGCTGTGCTTGTTGGGAATGAGTGATACTCGTCGATGTTTGCATCGTTGATTGTTGTGGCTGCGCTAACTGAACTCGGTGACTCTGCAATTGTTGCTCTTGTTCTTGATCAGATTCTTGAAAGTACTGCTCCTCTTGTTGCTGCTGCTGTTGTTGTTGTTGTTGTTGTTGCTGCTGTTGCTGCTGTCGTTGCTGTTGTTGTTGTTGCTGCTGCTGTTGCTGCTGCTGTTGTTCTTGATGCTGCTGCTCTTGTGGTTGATGCAATTGCAGTTGGACTACTTGTGACTGTTGTTGCGACAAACGCTGTTGTGTCTTTTGTTGTTCTTGTTGAAGTAGCGGTTGTTCTTGTTGTATGTCTTCTTGTTCTGGCTGCTGTTGCAAATGTGGTTGATGTTGTTGCCTTTGTTCTTGTTCTTCTTGTTCTTGTTGCTGCAGAAAACTTTGGGGAAGTTGCGGTAATTGGTGAGCCTGTTGAACACCTTGTGTCTGTTGCATTTGGATGGATTGCTGTTGCATCGGCTGTTGCTGCACAGATTGTGCATGCTGTACAGGATGTGATATCGAGGCTTGGAGAGGAATTGTCATTCCAGCAACGATTTGTTGCTGTTGCAAGTGAACCTGTTGCATTAAAAGTTGTTGTTGCTGTTCTTCAAGCTGTTCTTGCTGTTGTAGTACTAGCTGTTGTTGTTGTTGTTGTTGTTGCTGCTGCTGCTGCTGCTGCTGCTGTTGCTGCTGTTGTTGTTGCTGCTGCTGCTGTTGCTGCTGTTGTTGCAGCTGCTGCTGGCTAGGATCTGGAGCCGCGTTCGGTTGAGTTTCAACGGTTTCTCTATCCAATCGCTCTTTTTCGTCTCGTGATTTTCGATCCTCACGATCACGCAGCAATCCGGCTATTTGCATTTTTAACATTTTCGCCACTGCTTTAGCGTCCTCTTCGAGGATAAGGCTCGATTTAGCCATTTCCGAAGCAACTTCCTCGGCGTTGTCACCTTGTATATCAAAGTCAAACTGTATCGCTTCATTTTCCTTGTGCTTGTTCGTTCTTTTTTTGGGATCAAGTACACGCAGACGAAATTCTACCCGCGACAAGTCCGGATCTGCAACCGCTGGATCACGAGCTACCATCTCAAGTTTAAGACCAACATCATCAGCGAAAAACTCATGGTTTAATAGATCTTTGACAAGTGGACGCTCGTCTTTACGCAATCGTATACACATTTCAATAATGTCACGTACTTCAGGATTATCTACTTTATCATAACTCTGCGGTTTCACACCCTGTAAATTAAAAAATGACAGAATATCAAAATTCGCTATTTTCATACTGAAAAATATTATAAAGTGTTGCTTAAATTCTCACCGATACAACTCGTTTGTAAATCTGAGCCGGTCCAGTACATTCCGAATATGGATATTCACTAGTAGCCATTTCGAGCATGCACATACCAAATGCATATACATCGACAGATTCGTCATAGTGTTCTTCGTACATTTCAGGTGCCATAAATTCTGGCGTCCCGATGACACTTTTTGCAAAACTCCGATTCTTTAGGGTAGCGAGACCCAGATCACCTATCTTGACGCTACCCGTTGTGCCAGTTATGAAGATGTTGTCGCACTTGAGGTCACGGTGAATTATTGGTGGGGAACGTGAATGAAGAAACGATAATCCTTTCAAGATTTGCCGACACCACGACTTGACAACTTTTGGATTTATTTTCTTAAATCTTCGTAGGTACCTGCACGCGTTAAACAGATTAAAGCATAATTATTCGTGATTTTCCAATATTCACTACTTTCGATTACTCATTACCCGAACATAAATCTTACTTTATATTTGGCGAATAGTCAGTCATAGGCTGACCAGATTCTTATGAACGTTTCGATATGCAAATAATGAATCGAAGTCCAATAGCAAGACATTATTGCATTCTCACAATGCAAACAGCTCTATATAGAGCCTCATTAGTGGAAAGTATGAAGAAAGGCTAAAAGTGCTTATACTTCATTAAAACTCTAAATTTATTGAAAAAGAGCCGTGGTAGATTGTATCGACTCACAAATTTTCTAATCAACCCGCCATCCAGTTCGTCAGATATTTGCAAATAAAGGAACTACGTAGCAATTGTTGAAATATAATCGCAGGGAAGTGAAAACAAGGGTCAATCGGCGGTGGATTCGTCTCTTTTTGAACTCTGGCTACTCAATTGATTATCATGTGTACCACCAGCCAGATTTAATTTTAATAGACCCGCCTATGTCAAAACTTGATTTTGACGTATCCAAGGCATCCGAAAAATTTTCTTCCATACTTTTTTCTCTTCTATTATTACTTTTTTTTTCTTTTATAGTTAGAATCGGACCAGTCCTGCATTTCTCGGTACAAGCAATAAGAAAAAATTCAAAAAATCCTGATATTTGTTTTTGTACGATAAGTGTCATAACAATATAACATTCCAGAGAGTTCAATGTTGGCCTTACGTTTTCAGAGTTCCGGACGTCATGAGTTCCGTCACGAGCACGATATACTTTCTTCGAGTCAGCGTAACTTCCCAGTAGTCATAAAACCTCACAATATTGGGATGTTGAAGGCCCTTGAGCATCTCAGCCTCTTCACGAAACCGCAGTCGTTCCGTCTTGTTTAATTTTTTTTCCTATGTGAAATTAAATCGGTTAAAGCTTGTTATGCTTACTTGAATTAAAAGAAGGAAGGGCGACTGAAAAATGTAAGAATACTTGGCGTAATAATAATTGGCGTTTGTTTAATTCATTCGTTAAATAACTAATCTGTAATGTTTTGAGAACGCTGTGTCAACGTTGTTCTATTTTCTCATATTCAAAACGGATGACTATTTCATCGAGCAAGGGTTTGATGACCCAGTTTCAAGTCTATGGATTGTTTCCTATTTAAAAATAACGGGGAAAAATCCCAGCCAAGTACTTGCGATTGTTAATCGCAAGTTTGCACAAGAGAACTCCTAACCAAAAACTTTTCGTCCGCCCGGTAGAGAAGAAAGCTTGTGTACCTAACGGGTGAAAAGTCGGTACAGAGGAAAGACGTATCCGAAAACATCGTGTCACTCACAACCAAAGACCAATCAGAAACACGCAACCGACTAGAAGTCTTTATCAGTGTCGTATACATACACGCACACACACCTCGATCGGGTTGATTTATGGCTCAATCGAGGGGGGATACCTTTATTAGTGAGTCTACTATTGGTGAATCTTAATTTTCGAGCGAGAGCGTTTATTCCATTTTCATGGGTTGCAACCGACCGGTTTTCCTTCTGCGACAGCGATACAATGATATAGAAGAAATAAATGTTTTTTGTCTTACTTGCAACTCGCACCAAGCAACAGCAACTCCAGTTTGCGTATCGAGACCGCGGTAAACCGTCTTGAAACTGCCACGTCCAATTTCTTCTTCAAACTTTAAAAACCTCCCATCCGGTGAGATGCCAATAGCCTTCTCTTCATCGTCATCGTCCTCGACTGTTTGCACTTTGACCTGCATGAGTAAAGTTCTCACGTCTTCCATTGCCATTGCCTTCTGTGCAAGTTTCTCGTCGACTTTGAAGTTTTCATCAAGCAAGGGACCGATGAAACCTTCAACGCTTTCTTCTTGTACAATCATTTCGCCATCTATGATTGCGACATCGTCCTTAAGACTGTCCTTGGATTCATCGCACTGGATGTTATCATTTATTATTTTAACCCGATTTTCCGCGATTGGTTTTACGTCCGTTTCGCCAGTTTCGACTTTGCTTAATTTACCGAGAGATTCTTCAAGTGCTTGGACAGCAACAATATCAATTATATTTTTTTCACTGACATCCGTGGCATAAGTCGTGACACTCGCTTCTTCAATAAAATCTTGTTCGTGGTTGTCACCTGTATTTGTTGGTTTCATATTGCTACTTTTTTCGTTAATTTCGAGAGCAACTTTTGAAGTAACGAATCTGGAATTTTTCAAAGTAACATCAGTAGTGGTCGATTTGGTACTATCGGCCACCCAATCATTTGTTTCATCCGTCAAGCCACTCGCCCGTGGGCTCATTTCCGGCACCGTCTCATTCACCATTTTTTGCTTCAATTTTTGGGACTTTGAAGCGCTTCCCCCCGACACTGTTCGCAAGTCACAACATTCCGTCAAAGTTTTTGATGATTTATGAGAACGTTCATGTTTGTGGCTCAATGATGAAGAATGATCGCTATCTTTTTCCATACTGTCTGACGAACACGCGAGTAGTGACGTTTTCCGCTCCCCATGGGGAGATGGTTTAATATCGCGATTTTTCGACAGAATCTCACGTCCCGAATTTGGCATAAGCGATGACCCACTGGATAACGACTTGGACGAACCAAATTTCGTTGATGTATTGGAACTTGCGTTGGTAACTGATGACGGAGAAGGGAGTGATGTTTTTAAACACATACTTTTAGCTATTGGCTCTGTATACTTTTCAACTACGGAATACGTACTCCCAACCGTATGACGGTGGTTATCGCGAGATCCGACAGACGAATCTTCAGCTCCCTCGGTCGAGTCACTATTTACAGCCTTTTTCTGACTTTCCGCTCCTTTGGATTTCCATTGATCGATCACTGGGCAAGGTGGTGTAGTTTGATCTAGGAAAAAAGAGATGTTACTAAAAGTCATTTATATTTTCATCATAGCTACACGAATACTGTAACGCATAAATTGTCCAATTAGTTAAACCTCAAAACCAGTAAATTCTCCTTCGTTACATTGCTTCTCGAACACCTCTAACCTTGCAACTTGAGCTAACCTTTTTTCTTTTTGCTATTAAACATCGTTAGAAAATAAAAAGAGAAAGCTCTTTCCATTTTTCTTTTCTCGAAGTTGTTTCGAAACAACTTTTCTCGTTTGAGTCAATTGATACCCACGTTAATCAATGGAACACTTGTCCTTTCACTGATGAAAGAAACATTCGTGGTAAACGTCAATTATTGGCTTTTCTTGTAAACTATTTATTTGTATTCCATAATTCGTTTTCTTTATTTGGACTGGTTTTTTTTTGTGGACATGTCCTGATTGCCATTGCTAGTTATTCCCTTGAATTCGGATTACTCGTAACTATTAAAAATACCAGCCTCCGTCAGAAGTAATTTGTCGGATCAAAGGCGATACCGTTAAAATTTCAACGGTATGATTGTGCTTGAATCTGAAAAATGCTCAACGACAGCCGTTGAAGAATGAAAAATAGAAAGACATAATCCGTGAATGCGGATTCTTCAAATAGTTGAAAATGTTGCTAAATTGCTATGTGGCTACTGATTATTTACAGTTACGACGTGCGATGTAAATTTACAGTGTAAATATACTGGTCTCGTACCACTGCATTGACTTTTAATGAATCATTAATGAATTCGCGTTCAGTACCTGATACCCTGGACATTGCATCAACGGAGTTGATCGCTTCCTCAGCATCACTGCAAGTAGGATCACTGCTTGAGCCATCATTCGTACATGACGCCATCAGCTGAAGGCTTGAGCTAGTTGATGGGCCATCGGCGAAACCGCGTAATTGCCTTTTCTTTGGAGACGACGTCGTCGTCGCCATTCCATTACTCGTTATCGACATCGAATCCGCAAGAATATCGATAGTGGAGCATGACGTACGAGAAAAAAGCGGCTGCTTTTTGCTCTGAGTGATGGAGGAACGATTTGCGCCAGATGGTATCTTTTGGGGAAATAAAATAAATTTTATTCAATAGCACTCTCTGAGATAGTATTCGTATATTATTGGGGACACTTATATATTAATAGATACGTAACAATTTTAATTATCGAAATATAAAAAAAAAAAATCAAAAAAATCACCGATCAAGACAAGACAAGAAATAAAGTGCATGGATAATAACGAATCCGTAACGATTAATGGGTACGAAGTTTGTTGGATGAAATCACATGGAAGATAATGAACGACCAGAATATTACTTTCAGGTATAAAGTGATTCTTAAACAAGGATAACGTTAAACTAAATCTGTGAAAAATATTACTTGTGCAGTTTGAAGAGTAACGATACAATTATCGTAATGTTGACCATTATATTCAATTTCAATCATTATGCATCGACTTTTTTTTTTTATAAATTTGCGAGTCATTTACCTGAAAATCATTATTCTGATGAAAATGACGTCAAAAGCAATCTTATCGTTTTAAAATTTGATTTTTGATAAACAATGAAATAACAACTAGGCCTAAGAGCAACTTCAGATTAATAGCGCGTTGACAACACTCCATCATTTTTATCAATGAAAAGCATTATCAGGCCAGTCAGCGGGTGTGTCCTCCGTATTCAGCGACTCAACTTCGAATTCATTATTGCACGAATACCAGAAAGACAGTGTGACTTTGAAAAAATTGGAACAACTATTTAAACTGTCCAACTTGGTGTTTTTATAGACGAGAATCTTCTCCATTTTTCCCATAAGCGTATTGCAAAGGTCCTCGGACAAATTTTTTTCATTCTCGAGTTTCTGGACTACATAAACCTTTTACGTTTTTTTCTTTTCATCTTCTGTACTGTACTTTTCATCTTCAGTATTTTTGAATGCTGAATAAAAAAGTATTGGCTCATTCTCCAAACCCCATTTATCGGTTTACATTGGAAAATTTTACGAATGAGCGACATACCGTCTCATATTAATGCAGCTACTGACTAAATGGTGTGAAAATATTTATAAATTACTGTACCTTCTGATCAGTATGCAAGTGAGCACCTGAGATCGATTGTGAAACGGTCGAGACTTTCCTCTGTCGCCGATGGCTGTGGCTGTGATTCTTATGATGTTGCGTCTGCTGTACAAGATTGGAAGCGGCAGCACTGGTGGTAGGAGTAGACGTGGCTGTGGTGCTGAAGCCCGCACAGGGTCCTCCGTCGTCCTGAGCGGCTAGGTAGCCCACTCCCAGGCCGCTTCCACCATCTTGATTCGCGCGTCCACCTCCTCCGGCCACCAGCTTAGGACATAGTCCGGCGAGGCCAACATTGCCGGTTCTACCCGCACTACGTTGCCTGCTTGTGTCATACCTGCAATCAAAATTCAACCCGATTCGGATATCCTTTACAGATACACTTAATAATTGGTGCAGCGTATCAAGATTCGACACCGCGCGAGACAAAAAAAAAAAAACTGAAGCATTCCATTTAAGATTCGAGAATAATTCGAATCAAACTTTAAACGATTTATCCATGTAGATATCACTTATACTGTTTATATTCTTGCAGACAGTCTGAATAAAATGAAGGAAAAAACTGATAGAATGAGTTTCGAAAATAACTTCGTTTGAGAAAGAAATATTTAGAACATGTCTACGATTTTGAGGAGAACACAATTCGGGCTATGAATCTATAACAATACATAATACGCTTTTATCGACAAGTTTATGAGACACCAGAGAAATTCTCAATATTTTTCACGTAGAAAATTGATGTTTCATGGTTTTTATTGTTCAGAAAAAATAGCTCATTTTTAAAAATGAAAATGGATTTTTTGTATGTATCAATAACTAGGACAAAGCATTCGTATGGAAAGGATAATCGTGGTGAAATAGGCGGAAAATACTTCGAATGGACTAAATATCGATGTAAATACGCCCAAATACTTTAATCCCAAAACCGAAACGATTGCAATGTCATGCGATGTCACCTCTTCGTCTCCCTTTTTTCCGTTTAATTTGTATCTTTCTTAGTCTTTCTTGACAATCACGTTAATTTTCAGAGTCGACTAAATTTTTTCTTCAAAATAAATCTCACAAAATATCGTATCTAATCATAATTTTTAATTTCGTTCACCAATTGCCGTAAAAAACCGCTTAATATAGTACACTATCCCAATAGCCAAATCATCGTCACCAGCTCCGGATACGTTGAGGCGATTATGCGAACAGGATTCACAAGATAATAGGAGGGAAGTAGGATTGGATAGGAAAGTAAAGCGGCCTGTGGAGAAAGGGGAGAAGGAAGAAACTTGCCGGAAACGCTCATCTTCACCTTCTAACGCTCATCTTTCTCCTTCATGCAAAAACAAAACAGCGTGCTTCGAACAAGACTGGCTGTGCGGCTAAGGATCATGCAAGATTGTAACAACTCGCGGTGGTAAAGGAAGAAACATTGAAAACAATTAGCCAAAATTAGTACGAAATGAATGGGGGTTGTAAAAAGCACAATTTTCTTGATACAGACATCATAATACCTGTCCTGTCGGCTGTGGCCAGATGGGAAGAGCCCACGCACTGCGTTGCCTATAGCTGATCTCTTCTTTGTCTCCTTTTCGCGTCCTCTGTATCCACCACTTGTGCTCACCTGCTGCTCTTGTCGTATACTTTTATGACCCTATGAAAAAGTGTTTGAGTGTTTGAGTTTGTTATACCACTTCAAATAAAATTTTCAATTATTTCCAACGAAAAAATTATATTTCTACGATACGTTTGAATTTCAATATTTTCTTTCTTTTTGTTTTTACAAGTTTTATTCACACATCGCAGTTTTGCTTTTCTTTACCAATTTGTATCTCCGTGCATTTATAATGTGCATATTGGTAGTCGGGTTTATAAAAAATCTCGATACGGCTTTCCGTCAAAATCGATAAAATATCCAAGCAAAATATTAACAACATCTCTGTAAATTATTATTAGAATAAAATTCACCTTGACAGTGAGTAATTTAATACTCAAACCACTATTTTGAGTGGTTGGAACAGGACTGAGATCACAGCGTAATCTTCGATGAGATTTTTCAACCACAACTTTGCGACATTGGAGGTCATTAGTCGGTTGCTGGTCTTGGTAATATTGATTTAAATTCTGGCGATGGTCATTGTCATCGGCGAAATTGTTCTGATTTTGATGAAAGGTCAAGTCCTGATTAATTGAATTCAGCAGAAAACTGTGCCGGGGCTTTTTACATTGTTTTTTTACAACGCCACTCACCGGATCCACTGCTTTATCTCTATCATTGCAACATCTCGGCATTTCCCACGATCCTGCGACTTGATACGCACGCGCTTTGACTATTTCTTTAACACTCGTATTCTACTTTTTAGAAATACTTGCACTCCGATGTAGTTCTCGAACCCTTTGAGTCAATTTATCACTAGCCCTTGAACCGGCTGAAAATCGTAAATCTTTTGTTTTGCACCGAGGCAAGATTTATGCAATTTTTTCGTCCAAAACTGCGACAGTCTTGATTCAACTAAGCAACTATTCTGGCAAAACATTTCAAATCTCGTACGGAACAAATATCATTTTCAAGTATACATAATCATGATCTAGCAATTTATTAAAAATATGAAAAAAAGTTTCAATATACCACAACTCGGTTTATTACGAGAAACAACCTCGGTGAACTTTCCGGCCGATGAAATCGCGTATATTCTTTCTGCGATACCAAGTTGCCGATATCCTCGTTTTTCCACATTCAATATCCATCAGACGTTGATATACGTCATGTTTTATTCTTCCGATGATATCAACAGCCCTTTCGAGTCCTTTTCTCTTTCGGAACAGTTATTAATTGGCGCACAGCTTTATTACGTCCAACTGTTTATCCACTTTGTGTAAACCTCCCATTGATTATAGTCCTTGGCTCTGGAACCAATATTTCCTCGGCAATTTCGGTTCATGCGTATTTGGTCAGTTTTTTCCAGTTATTCATGGTCCGGTGTCACCTGTACTCTGCAATTTCATTCACATTTTAACATTAAAATTATTGCCATTTCAAGAATTCCATTCAACTCTAAACATTTTTAATTGTTGAAGTTTTTCTTTAAACAAACAACAACAGAGTTCATTGTTGAATCATCACGGAACAAAATAACTAGTGAAATGCTCGAAATGCTCTCGTTATTAAAATAGTGGGAACAGTCGGCTGATTTCTTTCGAGTACCGATCGAATCCTTTCAAAACGTGTGCCTTTGTCTCTGATTTTAAATATCGGAATCCTCGAATCTTGAGAAACGAAATCAAGTTTTCTCCTTCACCCGCAATTATCATCACAGTTTAAAATTTACATTTCATTGGGTCGACGAAAATTGTCGCAGGCGTTCCCTTTCAAATAGAATAGAAAAAAAAAATGTCCAAGTTTGGTGCTTCAAGTTTTCTCGACTCGGGTTAGTTGATTAATTTGAACGATTTCGAGGAACCAACTCAAGTTAAGCTTTCTATTTTTCACTTATACTATTGGAATATCACAGAATCGTTGGTAAAATGATTCGTAAAAAATCGTGGAGAAAATGAAGTTAACAGGAGCTCAAAATAATGACTTTTTTGGGGAACTCAATGTTTTTTTGTTAGCTGAACTTTTAGTGCATGCATAATTCAGAATTGAGCTGCTACCGCGTCCTCCGATAACATTCTGTAATTCCCGTTTGATTGTTAATTTTCGCATGCATGGCATTCAATCTGTGGTAGATTAAGGTTGATCGGAATCATTTAATCGTGAAAGAGATACACTCGGCAATTGCTTATCCTTATTTGTTAAAATTCTAAACAACTCTCCTATTAATTTTCGTTGCATGTTTTCAATAAACGTTACTACTGTTTTAGCACCGTGTTTCAAGGTGAATTCTCTACCTCTTTCTACGCGGCAGAGAGTCTTTGAATTTTCAGCTGCAGCATCTCCTATTTTTTTGTACCATGCTAGCCCGACACAACCGGGCAGAATGTTTTTTGGATTTTTGTGAAAAACTTTTCCTGCAACAGGGATTATACCAACAAGTTCCACACTCACTATACCGCAAACCATATTCCGATATTACTGTGCTGCGAACATAACGTTCCGAGAATCTTGGGGATTAGAGTTTTTGAGGATATACTTGTCAATGATTTCTTCCGACAAGTTGGTCACCTTCAAAAAGCATTGACAACAGTACTGGCCAAAAAAAAATGATTCCTCATCCAAGTCAAACGCAGCGAAGCAGCAAATTTCTACCAATTTTATTGGTAGAATTCGTGTCAAGAAATAACTATGAAATATCGTGTAGTTAGATGAGTAATTTTAAAACATGATAATGAGCCAATGGGTAACGACGATCTCTTCGCAAGGACATGCCTCGCATGGTTATTTCATTACGAGAGTGTGTCATACCGCAAGGGCTTGTCGAAAAGTGACCGCTGGTGTCTGCTAATTCGCATTTAGAAAATGTGTCCCGGAATGTGCGTTAACATACCAAATTTATTATAGTTTTGTGCGTGCGGGAATAAAAAACAATTTTTTACCTCGTTCTTCCTACTTTCTGTACTTTAAAGACAAAATGTCTCCGTCAAAATGTCTAGGTTTCTCTGTGACGTCTTGCTAGGCGACCGAGAAGATTTGCAGTTGGAAAGGAAATCTATTATCAGCCGACTTTGTTCTTAAACTCGAATAAAGAAGAGGAAAATCATGCGATTTTGGGTACGAGGTTATCAAAGCCCAATCGAGTATTGTACAGACAAGTAGCTTGGCTCGTTGAGCGCAATGCCTCTTTGATGTGCCGCTGGCGCATGTATACACTTCACCAAACTATATAACGCACGCTTTTTATCATAAAAAATAGCATTGCGCGCATTTATGGCAGACACTCGTATCAAAGTTTTCATGCTTCGACATCTATTAACACACAATTAGATTCCGATTGCCCTCGATATGAGCTCTTGCCAACTTAACCTCGAAATTACTCTTTTAGCCACGCATTCGATACTTTTATTTATAGAAAGTCAAAAACGGTACTTGACGACACATACGTCTGACACGGAGGAGCAACAACCATCTTTACGCAAAACGTGTGTGTGTGTGTGTGTGTGTGTGTGTGCGCGCGTGTGTCAATGACAGAGGTTGTGGTGAGAGATTCTTTTCGATATTTCGTAGAGCGATTAGTAACTTGCCGCACATTCTTACATATTGCACAAATCGAACGTCGATCTATTTCGGAAAAACCCGTCTGACATTAAAAACGCACAAAATTCTGAAAAGGAGCTCCATCGCCGCTGTACTACACAGACACGACGGTAATTCGTTCAGGTTAAATATATATATGTGGGTATTACTTGTCATGCGGCCTCGTTGCCGACTGCGGCATACTGGTTATTCGCGTCGAATGATAATGAAATTTTTGAGTGAAAAATAAGCATCTATTCCGCTTGATCGTTTAAATTCCTGCAGGATTTATATTCCGTCCTGTGCTGTCTACACGAAGGCATCACTTGTTTTGATTCGCACGATTCACTGGCGCATTATCAATCGCGAGCATGGATCTCGTCACAAATAATTAATAGAGCCAAATAAAAAAAATTGAAAAAAAAATAAATAAAATAAAATAACCACGAAAATATTAGACACAGTAGCTTTCAATGCGTTGAGAAAAAAATGCAAAACAATATGTTCAACACAAATTAGAAGGTGTTAACAGCTCCCTCTCGCCGTTTTTCATTCATGTTAATGCCGCGATGAGCTACTCGTCACTACGCGTATAGCTTTTTTGTGTATTTCGCACACACAGGTTTACTATGCGAAGAGAGCAGAGAAAATGACATGGTATACGTATGCTGAACTCGATTAATTGCTTGGGTGAAAGAAAAAGCTATTATACCGGGCATTATACACTTGCACGTTCGTGTATATATGAACACGATAGACTTGCTCGTGTGTGTCCAAGCGTGTGTTTGTTATATAAGTGTAACATGTGCGTATATATCCAGTGCGACGTCGACGCGAGAGCTATAGAGGATAAGTTGTGAATGTGTATGTCATCGGCGATAGTACGACGTCCATCAGTCGCACACCATTAGAACGGAGATAAAAATGGACGTTGGGCTGCTTACAAGTGCAGTGTTTAATCGGAATGACTAATTGGAGAAAATGTGAGCCAGATGAGATACGTGAGAAAAAAAGCTTGTATATATACATATTTTTCACGATACATATCCGAAAAACGGCACAGGCAGTGTTGAAAAATCCTGACGTACGGAATAATGTAATCCAACACTATCGCGGTTCACAAACATAAACATAGCAATCAAAGTGGTTATAATGACAGCGTTTCGCCATTACGAACACCATATTTGATTACTCACTTTTCCAACTACATATATTTAGTCACTCATCATCGCGACAACACCCAAGTAATCACCATTTTTGCTACTTTTTTACTACTAAAATCTGACTGCAGGCTCCTTCTTACCGAGAGCCCCGCGCACACTGTCTCAACTGTCTGTAGGAGGTAGCAGGTAACGTTGTCGTCGAGGAGTCGTCAAGCGTTATACTCCACAATTTTTATGTTGCAGTCGTCTGTCGCTTGGGGGTCTCGTTCGGTTGGTATGTTAGTAGGGCAGTCGGTAAGAAAGCTTCTTACTTCTATTTCGTCTTTTGCACTTTTTTCCCTTTTTTTCTAAGGTTTTACAGGCCACATGTTTTTGATTGTTAGAGTAATTAAAATGTTTGTTTGATGATATTCTTTCTCAAACTTGGATTTTCTCAATTATTATCCAACACTATATATTTATGTCAAAAATCCACTTGAAACTTGAAATTATTTGCGCGTCATAACGATAATTGCCTACCGTCCTAATACTTGATGATTGTTATAGATAGACATTTTTCTTAGTAAAAGCGGAGGAAATATTGTGAAAATGACTTCGCATGGGCAAAGATTATGCAAAAACGCCACCACATTCAAAGATTCCGAAGCCTCTTGACGCCGACCAAGTTTTTGATTAGCTGGAAAGCGACAAGTTGTAAAAAATAATTAATATTCTACTATACTGACATCAACGTTTTAGTCCAAGTCCAATGAAAATTGCTTGAGAGGGTTTAAGAGTAAAAAAAAACTGTTAAGAAGTTAATATTTGAATTGATATTGAATAATTTTTCAATGCACGAAGATCGATCTCAGATCAAAACAGGTAAGTAGTCCAGCGATCGAACCACCAGTCTCATGGAACAAGACGGGAGGCTAGTCAAACGGAAGAAGAAAAAGAGGCGCTACTCTCAATTTCGACTTAGTCATGGGTTAATGCGAATGCACTTGGAAAAGCAGACCGCGCAAGTTAATGGAGCTACAAGCATTCCGAGTTTGAGCTCAACGAAATTTCGACAGCGCTGATAAACCACGTGTTGTGATCGATACCAGGCGATCACCTAGTCACCTAGCGGTATAAATTAGAAATATACAATAGTGAAAACTAAACAGTTCTTCGGTTATATAGGACATGATCGTCCGGCACTACTTGTAATACACAATACCACTCAGGTCCATTATTCTTCGCCTGTAAATAAATTTTTCAATTTATCAACTCACTCATGCACTCGCTCGATCATATATATAATGTCGGAGACGGTTGCAGATAAAATTACAAAGACTTGCAAGCTACTATCTCGCGAAGCTAGAGGTTAGTACCGGACATGAGAAACTATCCTGTGTCAAATATAGTATTGTGGGAAGTGTTTTTCTATCATTCCATGTTAAACTCGATGAGTGTATTTTCGCTTCATGTTTTAGAGGCTAAATCTATTGATCAGAAAAATGTTTTGCTGTGAGATATGATTCTGCAACAAACTGTGCGGAAAGTGATGCTTTTGCATGCTGCAACTATGGGTCATATTAAGAAGCCCAAGTTTTTAGGAATTTAATAATCAACCTCACATTTGAAAAGACTTGAATTACGATTACAATTTTTATGGTTTGTCAGTTTGAAAGGAAAGCACCACTGCCGAATTTGGCTATCGTATCAATTACTTATTTTGTTTCAGCAACATTTTTTAATGCTTCGTCCAGTGTCGTATTGAGCACTAATCAAATATTCCATGTGAGCTATGAGCAAGACAACATTAAAAAAAGTTGGCACGAGCTCCACTGCTCCATCATATACATATGAATATAATTCTTATCTATATGAATATTCATCTGGAAATGTATATATTTTGCTACTGCCTGGTCATGCTTTTTATTGAATTTACATTCTTTTCATGAAAAACTTTGCGAATTTAGTAGATTTCCACACAGGTTACAAGCCAAATCTAGACAACTCATTTTAATTTCAATGAAACTCCAACATCAGGCAACGATACGAGATTCAACTCTTCAAAATAATTTATTTTCATTTTTGTTCATTCGCTCATTAGTTATTTATAAACCGAATACCAGAAGCTGAGGAAAACCGAAGCAGCATATTTGTATGACTCATTAGCATGAACATGTTCAGCGCACGATATAATTCAATTAGTCAAGTAATTTTAATTCTACAAAAGTATATCCTTTTATTTACTGAACATTGATGCAGATTACAAAATTTGATATGATGCACTTTTTTACATTCCATGATCGCCATGAAGAGCTTTATTTATCGGACTCTATCATTGAACACGATGGACCCATATCACCTCTGAAATTTTACCGAGACCATGTTTCCAAGAACCTCCCACTTCTCATGAAAAATGGTATAAGTCACTGGAGAGCTGTAGGGAAGTGGAATGCTTTACACTTTCGCAGAATAATGCCGAACAAAAAAATCTCAGTTTCGGTAACGCCAACTGGATATGCGGATGCTGTAGTAACCGACGAACATAATAAAGAATATTTCGTTCAACCAGAAGAGCGAATGATCACGATCTCAGATTTTCTGGATAGTTTGGACGATCCCTGTGACGATGAAATTTTGTATATTCAACGGCAAAACTCGAATTTCGAAAACGAGTACCCAGAATTGTGGCGCGATGTTGAAGATTTACGATGGGCAACTGAGGCTTTTGATAAAAATCCAGATGCGATCAATTTTTGGATGGGTGATCGTCGAGCTGTTACATCAAGTAAGATTTCGAACTCTCTAGGCTTATATTCCTGGTGAATGGTACAGTTGGCTCTACGAGACAATCGCATGATACCATTTTAATTTACATTTCAAATGTAAGATCTGATTTTATATTCCATACAGTATATTGCCATCAGCTAAATTGTAAATCTACACCGTAGAGAAGTATCCCTTCCTTTTAAGCTGTAGAACTCAGCGGAGTCATGTGGCATGTATGTGGCAATTGCCGAATACCAGCGTGAGGAAGACACGTAACTGGCGCTTCAAATCTATTGCTAGGCGAAGACTTGGCCGACCAATCAGAAACACGCTACCGCCACGAATCCTTTCTCTGTGTCGTATACATACACGCTCGCACACTTCGATCATTGCATAATTTTGCCTGTGCAAAGTTTTTTCTCAGCAATTACGGCATCAATCGCGTTGATTTATGGCTCAATCGAGGGGGGATAACTTCATTAGTGTCCAGTACAATTTTCAGATCATGAGATTAACCCTGGGCTTCATAATTCAAGAAAATGTCTACCCCCACTGCCGAATTTGCTTTATTCAGAGATAATATACTCGAGTGAGTCTCGGGCCAGCAGACGACAGAGCCGTCAAATGTACTTAGCCCGAGACTCTGTCGAGTCTCTGAATAGGTAGTCTACAGGTTTCGGGGGTCTTAAATTCGGATAAGTCTAGAGCTCGAGCTATAATGCACAATTCGACATTATACTGTCATCTCAGGCTTTTACGCTGTATCTGCCTGTTCTTTCAACACTCCAGCTGTTTAATCTCGACGGCCAGGACTTATATTGTCAAGGTTACTCAGCGGTTCAAAAATACTTATTGCAATGTAACGACGTGATTTAAATTAATTATAATCTTTTTCTTGTTGTAGTGCATAAGGACCCATATGAAAATATATACTGCGTAGTTGCGGGTGAAAAAGAATTCATTCTCCATCCCCCTACGGATTTGCCATGGGTTCCATATAGCAAGTATCCTTCGGCCGTATATAAGAAACTTCAAAACGAGTGGACCATAGTTGCAGAAAATGATGCTGAATGCCAGAACTCGGTACCATGGGTTACGATCGATCCACTCGAACCAGATTACAAAAGGTTTCATTTTTCATTTCATTTACGAAACCAACCTAGGAAATATAGATTCCAATATTCATATAACTTTCATGTGAGGTGTATGACATTGAACATATCTAAAGACGTGGCAGCGGCTGATGCCAAGTAAAAAACGGGAGCCCTGTAGCGCAAAACGTTCTCCAGTTATAAACGTTGGAATTATATTGCAGTGATTTCGAATATTGCTAACGCTGCTGTTGATCCACAATATTTTTTACAGGAATCCTCAATACAAGAACGTGAATACGCTGAGAGTCACGGTCAAAGCTGGAGATGTCTTGTACTTGCCGTCTTTGTGGTTTCATCACGTACGTCAATCACATGGCTGTATAGCAATTAATTATTGGTATGACATGGAATATGATATAAAATATGCCTACCACTTGGCACTGGTAAGCCTTTGCGACACCTCCGCCTGAATTATGAAAACAAAATACAATAAAGAACGTCCTTATGTTATTCTATCGCATTTTTCACATTGGTAGCCCCCACTCACAAATGTTATGTTAGTTATTAGCTTGTCATAGCCAAATTTATATCTTTAAATAGTTGTTTCTGTTGAAATAATTGAAGGTCGAAATTGAAAAAAAAATTTGTTGAATGACTAGAGACCTGAAAAAGGACAAACCTGTTGAGAAATAGAAAAGTGGAAATGGAAAAAAAGTTAAGCAATCCTAAAAAAAGTGAAAAAAAAAAAAATTTGAGGACAATTCTTTGATCGCAAAAAGTTCAACTGTCAAAAAAATCGCAAAAAATTATCCCGGGTGGCAGATTGAAGTTAAAACTGGCCCCTTCAAAATGGTGTTTATTAAATTCATTTGCATGAAAGAATAGTCAAGTATAATAAATCAAACAAATACGATTGTCTGGAAGATTCGAAAATTTCAAAGTTTCCGCATGGATGCACACCTCTTTACACTGCTCTGCTGTATCTTTGATTTGTTGACGAAATATTTTAATGACAAATTACAGAAAGAAGGAAATTAGAAAAAGCTTTCAATACTTGTATTGACAATATTGTAAATAAACATGTGTGTTGGTTTGAAAAGTGGTATATTTATCATGAACTTAATAGTATATCGTACTTTATTCTAAATTATTACAATTCAGTGGAATACGATAATTTTACGAGACATTAATGCTCGTTTGTGTTAAATGTTTGAGAGCTCAATCCATAATCCACATTTTTATTGCTTGATTGTACATCCCCGATGAAAGCTTGAAAAACAAAGAAATCATGCATTAGACCATATACAATTTTTGAACATCCGTAATCTGTAAGGAGAACCATCGCAAAACACCTATGAACAGCTTTTTTCCACAGTTTTCTCTGTTTTCTCTGTCTGTCTTCGGTTTGACATGGATGCCTCATCTGTGTCGCGACCTTCATTCATTCATTCATTCATTAGTACGTGTAACTAAGAATAATCACCTTCAGCCGTTCCTTTTCCACTCCCAACAGTCTTTTTCAAACGTTACAAAGTTCGCTGTTACTTCATTTGTGCGTCTAGATCTCACTGGCTCTAAGATTTTACTGCAACAATATAAAAACACATTTTCTGTAGTCAGTCTCGCTTCTCCGTGCCTTCTCTCCGTTGATGACGTATATATTATAAAAATCACTGTTAACGAGCAATGGAAATACATCAATTTTTTTCCAGTACTAAAATATTCTATTTTGCTGCAACGAACAATGTGAACTGCCTATACGACATATCAACTTGTGCGTGATTCTAATTCACTAGTCACCACTACACGAAAGAAAAAAAATTCATTATGAAGTGATTGATAATATCCGTGCAGGATAATGAAATTGCAGCGAAAAAAAAAAACACGTAAACAACTGTACTAAAAAATTTTAACGTATGAAAAATATGGAGTTGGGATGACAATTCTTACCCATCGTGATAGTAGAGTAGTAGTTTAACAAAATACGGCGAATAAAACAGTACGGGCGGGTTGGAAATCATAAGGAGTCAAAACGAGCTTTCCTTCTCGCATAAGCACCCATGCACGTAAAGAAACCAACGATTCCGATGACAAGTCCGATGGTTAGGGCCATTGTATCACCAAAGTCAAAACTGTGCGATGCCGAGACTGCAGGCCATGTGAAGATAGCAAAGAAGGCTAGCACCAAAAACATTGTTGTGTATACTTGTGAAAAAAAGGTATATCGCCGAGTGCGATGGAAATTTTTTCGACAAAATTGAGTCGATTTAGTCCTATCGCTCAAAAAAAATGAACCATCAACATATCGAATGCCGAGATACGACATTCACGGATCTGCAAGTTACGTAGTTACGGTACACGATTTTTCGTTAGTTCACACGTTTACAACATTTCATCAGCCATCGACAATGACGGTGTCGCTACTAAGCCACGCTAAGGTCGCCAAGTTATCGATGGAGCCTTATCAGATCGTTCGATTGGTCAGGTTTCGTTTTTTTCTGCTATCACCGCGTCGTAACGGTCGCCTATCGCTCCAACTCTCGATTTCTCTATCATGCATTTCCTCTTCTCTCCAACGTCTCTCTATGCATGGTTCATCGCTTATCACGACGTGTGGTGTGGTGTGAGTGATGCTGGTGCGTCTGGTGCAGCAGGTGTAGTGTGACGCGTTCATGTCAGTGAGTCCAATTGATCGCTATATATTTTCACATTTGCGTGCGTTGTTCCGATTATATATAAGCGTTTTTGTGGCCGAGCGAAGCTTCGCGACAAATATGTCACATATAGCGAAGGATTCAAGGATTCGCTCGAGATAAGACGAAAAATAATCGAATATCGAATCGTTGGTTTATTTTTTGCTTGATTTAATGGATTGAGGTTATAGAGTGATAGAGCTAGTAAAGGCAACGAGAAACTCTCAAGCTAAAAAAACGTCGTATGTGAAAAAATAATAATTATATTTCCCAATTCTTTTGACATCGACTGCCTCGCAAAGTGCGATTGATTGCGAAAGCACTGAACGCCAAGTTACAGAAATAAAAGCAAAAACAAGACTCTAGGTTGAATTGGCGCAACCATGCCGGAGAGCGAGGCTGTTTATCAGCCGACAACAGTGGGTTATACTTACGAAGCCAATGGCGATGCCAACGACACAGGAAATGGCTTGAGAAGCGGTTTTTCAAGAGTTTTATTCAGGCACAAAGTTAGCACGAGAAAATGGGCCGAATGGGTTTTACTCTCTGTTGCTATCTGCGCGTCCGTTGCCGGTCTGACCACCCTTCTGGTTAATCTTTTTGCCTCAAACGCAGAAGATATCCCGCACACTGATCTCAAACCCGTCAGTATATTGTTCTCCGCCGCGTTATTCAATTCATCAAAAGATAAATAATAATTTAGCTCTTTATTCTTCGATGCAGGAAAATTCAACCGACAGCAGCAAAGTGGAGGAGCACATAGACAACGAAAGTAGAGGATCCATTGCGGTTGGAGCAACCATCACTTTGATCGGCTTGTTGCTCGGATGCGGTTGGGCATGGCTCCGCTTCTACAGGCGAAGCAAGTCACCCAGAGGAGGAATGAACAGGGGCAGCGGCCAGGTAAACCACGAATCTCTTCCATGTTTTTCTCCCTTATACTTCATTTGTTCTTGGTTTTTTGGCTTTTAATCATATGTTTAATAATTTTCATGACAAGGTACTTATAACTCTGGTTACAAACATGGCTAACTATTTTCATTTTCCAAAAACTCATAGAATCTGAATATCGAAAAATGTTGCTTCTCAAGTCACGATTGCAGAAAAGTGACAAGAGAAAAAAATTTGCTTCCTCAAAATGGTGCAAGGTGACAAAATAACAATGCACTTTGCAAACTATAATCCAATATTTTTATTCATCAACATTTATTTGTACCGTGGTCGACACGTTTTGACCAAATGCTGGACATTTTAATAATGAGTTTTCTAACGTTAGTATCATCATCATTTTTCTCACACTTAATAATATGAAAAAAGTTCAAATTTAATCTTTCATATTCTCCCGATTCTAATCTCGTTCTCTATGCCTAGCAATCTCCATACAATGGATTATTCATTCCAACTTTCATGTAATTTTAGCTACATTTCAAAATGCATGGAATAAATTTCCGAGAGAGAGAGAGAGAGCCCAATCGAGTCAACTTAATAAATGTGTACAGCGAAAAAACAAAACGTTTACCATTGAGGATATTACTAATATTCTTTTAATAACCATGTAATTCATATCAGTTATTATTAATATTCTTCCAATGACCACGTTTAACGGCAAATCGTATCGGCATCTACATACAAACCGATACGATTTGTTGTGAAACGTGGCTAGAATCAATCGAGCAACTGAGGTTTCTTTAAGCATTTTATCTCAGACATCTCGGTTGATGAGTTTGATAAGTCGGAGGAAACAAAAACTCAATTGGCATCAACATTGCATACACTCTTTCCAAATGGTGGAAAAGGTGGAAATTTGAGTAGGATCTTTTTTTAAATTGAGTGAAAATTGAAACTATTGTCTAGAGCAACTATTCAAACTATGGTGGTGCTAAAGTTATGCTTGTTAATTAAAATTTATTGTTGTGGAACGGAAAAACGAGAGCAGCTTGTAACATTTGACACTCGGCAGAGGTACTCAACCTCGAATTATGTTATATTAGCTCTTATAGTTTTTGTTTTCATGTTTTATTGTCATTTTTTTTTGTTCAATTAATACCTTGTATGTACACGTTACTATGAGGAAAGATGTTGGGCGGTTTGAATCCATCGACTGACTTGCTGGTGGGTTCCACTTCGCAGTACGGGCCGGTACTTACTGAAGTACCCAGTCAAATGATGCCGAGCAAAGTGACGAATAATACGCACGAGACCCGAGCCGTCGCACTTTCCGATCAAGAAGAAGAGACACGCACATTGATGCCGGACACGAGTGGTGGTACGTCAGCTGTTGCTACATCCGGTGAGCCGGTAAACGGTGATTTGGTGACTGGTCAAATCACGGGGTGAACGGGGAAAAGCGTTTCAACTTCGAGGCACTCCACAATTCTTCGCTATCCTTTTCTTGTTTGGATTATAGAGATTTTCATGCGGACTAAAACGAATTCTGCCTGCGCCCTTAACTGATAATGCATATGATTTCGAGGGGACAACTCGTTCGTACCTTGTCCGTTCTCTAGAATCGCGCAAAAGTCGCCACGCTGTAACGCATACTACAGACAAAACTATATGGTTCCTCACCATCAATTCGCCTCTACTGTACGCAAATACATTTTAAGCCAATAACGTGAAGGGGGGGGGGGGGCATACCTGACCCGTTTTTTTTTTTTAATCACGTTCCCCACGGAAGAAGAAAATGGGAGGGATTATGCGAACGGTCTGTCCGATGATCGTAGGGTCGGAATTATACACTGTTGTATATCCGACTCTCCCAACAAAAGAATAACATAGTTGACGATAGCGGGTGAACGCCGAGTCGATAAACAAAGTGGCGAAGCACTGCAAGTTGGAGCATTGCCTTACATACTCCGAAACGACGCTCTGATTTCTTTTTTATTTTGAATATATTTTTTTTTACATTCTCGCTGAATTACAATAATTATTTCAATTCGCCCACGGACGTTGCATTATTGGTTTATCACCTTCTGTATATTTGTACGTTGAATTTTTTTGCTTTTCGTTACTCCGTCCATTAATAGCTGTCGCTTTGCGACGTTTCTCACGTCACTTGTACGTTAAGTGATCCACATCTCCATCATAGTTAACTTATGTCAAAAGGCTTCGATTTATATGCTAAACTTTACGTTCGATGTTTTTTTAAGTTTACGACTTTACGCATTGTTACATTTTATTATTATGGAAATAAAGACTGAGATGAAAGGCATATTATTGTACCATTTCTATAACGTTTTATATTTAAATAATTTCAAGACAACGATTTACGGAACGATGCGCGAAAATGATAATCACTGAATAATAAACTCATTAAGTTATAGAATTGTCATTTTAACTCTCAACTTGAAGAAATTTTACCAAAAGGTAATGTCAAGTAGATTGTTATTTTTCCGTTTTTTCTTCTCGTCGAACGTTAAATGATAATGTAATTCGGAAAATGTCTGATAATTAATGATTGGAGTAGAAAGAAGTGGCCTATAAATGTTCATATGAACATCTCGTGTTTCACCGTCCCTGAGTCCGACATCTACTTAAGGTGATCTAGCAGTCGCGTGAGTGCGAGAGAGATAACCAAAAAGTAGAGACACGTTTTTCTCAGAGACCCTTCACATTTTGAGAAAAAGAAAAGTTACAACTTCTTCTCTGGTGAAATGGAAACAACGTGTAACTAATATTTTTCTCGAAATATTCAGTCCCTCCAAGTAAAACGTGTAGGGGAATTTTTACCGACCGAGCAAGTGATGGAGCACCTTAAGGTGATAAATCGGTAATCTCCAATTTCAGAAAATTGAAATTTGAACCTTATGCACTGAAAATGACACATCGCCTTCATTCCTTTTCAAAATATCACCATCATTTAAATTTGAACTTAATGAATCAATTTTAAAACTTGATTGAGATTGTGGAACTACCACCGACACTTTTTTTTAAACCTGATGCACTGACAATGACACATTTCCTTCATGTTGTTTCACACTGTAATCATTTATCAAAATCATCAACTTTTTTTTACCATTTTTTTGTCTAGTCTTTGCGGATGCCACTTTTTACTTATGACATGTTGAGTGTGCCATGAGATCATGACACCTTTTCAGAGAATTCTTGTGCTTCATTGATAACAGCTGTTCGGGAAGAATATAGCGCATTCACTCCGTAAGCTCACTCAGTGTAGTATCTTCATTCAGTGGTGGTTTCTTGGAAACACTGCATTGCAGTCAGCCATTGTGTCTTTTCTTCCTCAAGGTTTCTGATGTGATCGAGCAGCTCGTTTTCTTTTTGACGCATTATCTCACAAACTTTTTTCTGGTCAGCCCAATCATTTTCATATACGGTCAATTGAACGCGCAATACGTTATTCGATTCCCGAAGACGATCGACTTCTTCATGAAGATTTACATTTGCTTTAATTAGCTGGCGTTCTTTGATTTGCATGCGAATACGTTCATGGTTTATTTCCTCTTTCTGCCGCATCATATTCAACGTGACTTTTTCAAAGGAAAGTTGAGCTTCTTCCAGTGACATTTTAGGCTGCCTCAGGCTCTTTATTGTCGTAAAGGGGTGTTCTTGCTGGTCAAAATTTTCGTTTGCCTGCAATGTAGTCGAGGGGTCATTCGCCTCTCGCAAATATTTGATGTCTCGAAGCTTCGAGTTGTAAGACGAGAACATTTTTTCCACTTCCATTTCGAACTCGGTTTTGCACTCGGGCTCGAGATTTTTTTTTGTCATTCTATGGATGAGCATGCTTCGTAAATATATCAATTCCGCGCCAATCAATGACTCCAAGAATCTTAGCGATTCTCCGATCTCCCTCGCATTTCGCTTTTCTGCCACAATTTTTCGGCAACGATTCAAACCATCCGAAATACTTGTAAACCGAGAATACATATCAACAGCACAACAATCTCCGAGTGCCTGCAGCTCTTCTATCAAACGCACAAACTTGATCGGTGAATCCTCCATTTGTTGCGGGACCTGAGCAGAGCATATATTATTGTTTATCATGAATATCATGGAGGTCCCTTTAACCGAAATAATTGTATTCGTAACCATCATCATGAAAGATAAATAGTTCAATGTTGAGTAAAGTTTAAAGTCTAAAGTCACAATTTTCCATTACCGAGATACTTTTGTTCACATCTTTTCAAGAAAGCCTTTAATAATGAATGCAAAAAGAATCGACTGGAATCAGTGAGCCGCATAAACTTATTCTGTGAAACTTTCCTATATTTGCCATTGGGATTTTCAACGATTTTTTCTTGCACTTGACTGGGTTTGCAAGAGGCCATAATTAATTGTTACGACAACATGGCGAGTATTTTAAGGAGGTTCATGAGGTTAATAGATCGACAAGTCAGATATCAATTTCAAAAAATTTCAATATAGTTATCAAGATCTACCGAGTGATCTGCCAAGTTTTGCCATGAATTTTCTAATCATTGATCATCAGTTTCGAAAGATTCTGCCTATATCAATGACAATAAATGTCTGAAGCTCGTTTAATATGACTTTCGAAAATTCGATAGATACTTATAAGGTTCAGAATCAATTAATGTGACCCGAGGGAGAGGTTCATCTTTGAAGGTTGATCGCTGTCAACTCATTCACCAACTATCGTAATCGCATAAGTTTTTTGTTTGACTTGCTCGGTACCCGATTCATCGCGGTTCAACGCGACGAAATAAGCTCGTGAATAAGCCCATAAGGGGATATACAGAAATAATTAACGCAAAGTGATTGAGCAAATATATTGCAAATTCCTACGTTCTTCGACGAAGTTCCAGGTTGCTGGTCTGAAAGTGCGGGGACTGGATGTACATTGACAAGCTTGCTGTCTTGCTTCTCGCATTTTTCCTCAAGACTAATCATCTTGAACTCGCTACACTTTTCCGCTAGTAGCATAGGAGTAGTCCTCATATCTTTCTGCTCCGCTGTCTGCAAGGATCATCGAGTGTCCACTTACCAAAATGCCTTTGGTGCTTAGATACTATTTTTTTTTGCTGATATTATATGTACCTCAACTTGTTTAGGTGCATGATTAAGGTCTTCGCTCTGACTGATAATTTTGCTTTCACACTCTCCATCTCCTTTTCTCAAAATTTGCAGCAGATGCTTAATATCAATGACCTTTTGTTTTCGTGCATCGTGCGCACTCACCAAGTCTGCCTGTTTTGATGCTATAATATTCAAAGCATACTTCATTGATAAAGCATTGTTTTCCAGTGCCTGTTTGAGTCGAAAATTTTCCTGCGCTAGGTCAGATAATTTTTGTTGGAGCTCCAAAGGTGTCAAACCCGATATTATGGATTTGTAATCCTAAACAAAAAAAACAAATAATTTTGCGTTCTAGTTCTGAAGCTTTGTACGGCCATATAAGTTATTAAGCTCAAGTGGTTTTGAGGGTTATGAAAACGTCGTCGGAAAGGTTTTAAAGGCTCGTGGATCAATGCAGTTGCATTTGGCTTTCATTTTTCTAAAGAATCGCTCGTTAGAGCAACGGTTAGATTTAACGCTCGGTTACCAAATCTCGCGTTTAACCTCGAGTTGTGGAAGCGTGCCTAAGTAATCCGGAAACAGTTCTCCATATCGTTTGGCATGAAGTATTTCCGATTGCATTTTCTACACGATGTTTGTTCGTGTTTTTCCGGTGTAATTGAATTCTTTTCTACAGACATTCAATTATTTTGGTGAATATTTTGAACTTAAAATAGTCTGGATTACTATACCCATAGATTGTTTTCATTCTTGTTTTTCTCAATGCTAGCTATTTTTTGTATTATTTTATGCAGTATCGTGGTTTTTATTGAGGCCTCCACTCAGCTTATGATCGCCACCATTCAAAATGTCGTGTATATTCACTTGTTTTTAGTCGACGCACCGATGAATATCCGCGTATACGCATGATTTCTTTTATATAAGAAGATAAAATTATTCTCACCATTGACAAGCTCTTCTGGCGAATAAGTTTGTAGCGAGCCAATGATTGCGTTTGAATTTTATAGAGCAAGTTTTCTCCCAAAACCACAATTGATCCGGTTTTGTTGTTGTAAGCATCGGAAATGAAGACTACGTTTTTTTTCAAGCATTGCGACTTGTGGCTTTCTGCCCCTTTGTTCTCTGGTAGATATTCTGGTGGTACAGTGCTTAGTTTCAAACCAAGACTCTCCAGTGATATTTCAAAGGTTGATTGCTTATTGACCATTTCCAAATTTCAGCTGCAACGGTTAAAATAAAGTCGAATAAATTTAGATTCCCATTGCCTACCAACCATAGAATGTAATTTAATACGTCTGCCACAAAATTATCATTTTATCGAACAAAAGACACGTGTAGATTTATGCAAGAGGGTCGACAATCATGGAGGTTATGTTGGTATACGAAAATAATATATAACTTCAGACTGCATCAATCGATCTTTTCGAAATTTACAATAAAAAGATCGATTTTCTAGCTGGGACCACTGAATCAAACGTAGTGAATTTTCAAATATCAATTTACGTGAAATCACAGGAGAAGGGAATGTTGTTTTTATATTAAGTATGCCGTATACTTGTCAGGGCAAAACAACACGACTTATAAGCCATCACGCATCGAGCTCGGATTTCCTAGGTCTCCGTATCATTTTATCGGCATCAAGCATTTTGTCTATGTGAATTGCCTCGACAGATGATTTCCTTACAGCGCTCGTGGCCCGCCTACAAATATTGTTCATGTATTTTTATACATGAGGGAAGAAGAGTTTTCAATTATTTCGGGAACATGGTCGTTCATTTTATAAGCGTGTGTGTGTTTGTGTGTGCGGGCGCGTTGTATGTGTGCACGCGTGCATTCGGGCGAGCGTGTATATCACAACGAGTAGTAGTTTTGATATTACAATTCGGTTGAGAACCACTGTTCTCGATCTGCAATACCATTCAAGTAACGGCGACACACTCTCTGCACCATTTTGGTTACGTTTAAATACGTACGACTGCGACTCCGAGCTAGTTGCTTTTCACGCATCTGAAGTTCTTGAAAAAATTTCTCATTTCGACACTCATTTTATGGGTTTGAATCCCAAAGTGATGGGTCAACAAAGCTCATTGAACCTTCAAACGATACATTATCCTTTCGATACCTCATTATTTTCAGCCTCTTCTATGCTAGCGCCGCTCTCATCAAGTTTCCCACACCATGCGATTTTAACCATCGCACACTCCACAATCCACGATGATTAATAAAACACTTCTTCAGCTTCACGTCCCTCTTCTTGTAGTTTATTATTTCGGTCATTATCCATAAATACATGCACGTTGAGTCGCACACTACAGAGTATTTAAATTTCTCTAATAAGTAAATTAATATTTCTATTTTTTTTATCGTCCCGTCTTTACGAGCCCAGCCGAAATTAGAGGGATCCTTGAGCCATTTCTTCCGAATTCGGAGATGTCCTTCTAGTAAAGAAAAAAAAATGACAAGATGTAATAAAACCGTCCAGATCGATTGAAACGACAGTGAAAATTTCGTTCTGGGTATCTGGGTGAAAATTACCCAACGGTAGTTAAAGCATCAGGATCGAAATGCGGAAGTCATTATTTTCTTGATATCAATGCGCAACTATCGAAATTATATATTTTTAGTTAAACTATAATTTACTTACAAGTTGAGGATTTAAAGGTGCGAAACATCGTCAGTGTGAAATGGGGAATCCATGGCTTCCGATCTATCCATCATGGTTTCGTCTTTTTGAGGTGAGCCTGCGGCCAAAAATATTCGAAAAAAAAGAATGACATTCAGAAAAAATTGGAATTTCTACAGAGATTTAATAAAATATCAGATTTCAAACCTTTGAAAATTTTCCGTATTTTTCGTCGTGTCAGGTAGATTGAAAGAGCTAGTGCGATGATAAGGGCAATTAGGAACACTGCACCAGCGATAACGCCGATGTTGATGGCTCTGCTGATTTTTCTCGCGTCTGAACTCGGACTACTGCATCGAAATCCTGGTGGTTATATAATTTTTAGAAGACACTCATCCTTGTTATATTTTTTGATTACAAAAAAACTAACCAGAATTTACAAAGCAGATGAAACTTCCGTTACTGGTATTTATCTCGGAAATTAGTAAAAGATTTTGCGTCACATTGAACATGAGGCCCGTCTGTAGGTCGTGAAGATCCATCGCGTAACATTGTTCAGTTTCATTACGAATATCTTCAAAGCTCTCGTTCGAGAATATCGAGATTCGACACTCGTTTTGACACGCCATAGTCGAACGATATAATTCTGGAATGTCATTCGTTCTGTCTAGAACAACGACTCTGCAAGAAATGGGCAGAGAAATTAGTTGGGCATATAGGGATACCGATGACACAGAAGAAGTCCCGGGCAAAAGGAGACGCTGAGTTTCCAATTTTTCAACTCCAATTGATTCGTTGATGTTATAGTGTCCCTCTTTGCCCTGGTCTTTTCCATCATTTTATGGGAAACGATGGTGTGGACCAACCTCTCAAGAAGGCTGAATTTCTCTGCCGCTTGAGCATCATTGAGAATTATTATCGCGCAGAGAAATGGTTCAATGCATTTCGTGATGACATCTGAATGGTAATTGCACATGCAGGTACTATTCAGCTCAGAGAACGAACCGGCGTGTCCACATTCCTTCGAAGAAAACTCGACGATTTTAACTTTGAAATTCTGCAAATAGGCAGGATTGGGATCGAGTAGTTGACAGCTATTGGGTGCAGCACAAAATAATTCATCGTGGCAAGGAGGATTACAAGATGGTTGACAAGACTTCGGAACGGACCATTCAGGATATAACGAGTCTTGCACGACGTAACCAGGATTGCAGTCGCACTCAAACGGTGCGACGCAGGTTCCGTTTCCACATTCAGGATAACAAATGGGATGGCAGATATGCGGCGAGAGTTTGGTTTCATTTCCCGACGGGATAATCGATTTTGCGTAGCCATGTGAACACCCACATTCATTCGGCCTTACGCATGTTCCGTGGACGCAACCGTCTGCGCAGATTGGTTCGCAGAAATCCAAGCCGAAGACCTTGACGTTTTTGTAGCCATCGTGACACTGGCACACGTTTGGATGCGCGCATAAACCGTTATCACAGGCTGATTCGCAAACTGGTAGACATTCATTTGGCAAGTGGAAGTCATTGGGACGATAACCAGTGACGCAGTGACACGTGTTTGGAGCGATGCAAGCTGCATTTTCGGGGCATGGGTTCTCGCAAGCCGGAAAGCAATCAATGTCCCAGCGGTTTGTGAAGATTGGTTTCGTTCTATGATCGTTGCCATAGTCTGCTTCTGCTTGAGTCATCCAATGAAGAGGAGCATAGCCGTCCCGACATTGACACTCGTCCGGCGCTACACAAATCCCCTGCTCGCCACAGTTTTCAGGACCACCAGCCTCGATCCCGGAACAGGATGGTTTGCAGTTCGTCGAGTTGATCGCGCGGTCATGTCCAGGTTCGCAGGAACACTGATTCGGTGCGATGCATTGTGATTCCTCTTTGCAGCTGGGCTCACAAACTGGCATGCACGACTGCCAGTCCTCATAGAAGTGGTGGTGGTGCAACCAACTGTCAACTGTTTTCAAGGCGTAGCCGGGATCGCAGTGACACTGATTGGGTGCGACGCACGTTCCATGGCCACAATCGCCAAGACAACTGGGAATGCAAACGTTGGCTGAGACTTCTGTTTGATGTTCTGACTGGACGACCAGGTATTCATACCCAGACAAACATTCGCACTGATTCGGTTTTATACATTTACCGTTGACACAATCTTCCGGGCAGACCGGCTCGCAATAGTTCGAGCCGAGAGACTCGTGGGCTGTGTAGCCATGGTTGCATTGGCAGATGTCTGGGTGGGCGCAGAAACCGTTGTAACACGGTCGCCCGCAATGGGGCAGACATTCCGTCACCTTATTATCAACGCTCGATGTCGGTACATAACCGGCATTACAGGAGCACGTATTTGGAGCGTTGCAGACTGCGTTTTCAGGACATCGCTCCTCGCAAATCGGAAAACAATCCATTGCCCAAATGCCATGGTAAATCGGCTTCGTTCTGTTGACGATTTCTTCGCCCTCGCTCATCCAATGTGCAGGACCATAACCATCCCGACATTGGCACACGTCTGGAGCTATGCAGACACCCTCGTCGCCACAATTTTCCGGACCATCGCCATACGTTCTGCAAATCGGTTTGCATGTAGAGTTGTCCACGGACTCATATCCAACATTACACGAACATTTTTCCGGTGCAATGCATTTCCCGCCAACGCAGCCACTGCTACATTGTGGCAGACACTCGCTGATTCGCGTTACATTGTCCACGGAAGCTTCGTAGCCAGGGTTGCAGTCGCACGAATTTGGATGCTGGCACACACCATTTTCGCATCCACTTGGACACACAGGAACGCAATGGTCAGGGCTCTCGTCATGTTGCGAGGGTTCGTAACCCTCGCAGCACATCTCAACCACAACCCATTTTGGTATTATCTGCAAAAAGTCGAAATGATCAATCTTCCTCCTGTGCAAGATGCAATTCATTAATAAAACTTTTTTTTCTCCATTTCCCTCAAAACAGCTGGCATTTCCTGAAAATAATGATGTTAGAGAAAAATCATTCAATGGCGATATTTGTCCTTATTCTTAGACACTAGGCGATTACAAAGCGTGCTTCGCGCGCTATACCGTTTCCTCCAATTTCATTTTGAATAATGAACCGAATTTGAACAATTTTTAAAACACTACGTGAAATTAAAAAAATTCACCAAACATAAAAGATTATTCTTTATAATTGACACAAGTTTCAATCAAATTAATTTTTTTCAAAATTTATTGGGAATAATTTTCCTTTCCTATTATTCCTACCTATTCACAACTTCTCGAAAACGGCCCTCAGTTCTCATAATCATATGAAAGACCAGCTGTCATTGTGACATTTGGGAGCATAAAGAATTACTTCGAAATTCATAATTCAACTTCAACTCTCTCGAACTCTGCTGCGTAATACGTCGGCAATCAGCATATGGAAAAGCGATGACAATGACCAGCCAATTCACGGATCAGAACCCTACTTTATATTTAAAAAAAAATTGAGACTGATTTGGCTCAGGTCTCAACTGCAAAATCATGCGCAATATTCCCTATACTACGAAATAAACAAAATGGTCCATAGTGTCGACCATTTTCATCACATTTCTTCATCATTGTAGATGCACGGAGAGAAAATCGTGCAAAAAATTACTGTGACTATTTTTCATCTGAAATTGCGCGAAAAGTGTCGAAATTTTGTGAAAAATGTCAAAGTTTCCTTTTTTTTTCAATAAAATATAAATTAAAAATTATTACGTCTTAGTTAAAATCTTTTAGAGGCTCCACATGGTACCAGGAAACTTGCAATACTAATTATTGATATTATTTTCTTTCCGTGTCGTAGCGAAGTTCGAGAGAGTAACTCGATACGTACATTTGTTCGGAAGTTGATTCTCGTCGCCAGAACAAGAGATCCCCAAACGTTTTTGTAATATTCCTCGACATAGCTCTCTTCCCTGGTCTCATTAACTCTGAAGTTGAGAAATGAATCAAATTATTATGGGGATTGAGCTTTTTTAAGTACAGCAGGGGCATTAGCGAGAGCGCCTTGCTTTTTTTTTTTTTTTTACCTGTGATACTGTCGACAAACCGACGTTCCAGATTGAGCGACTGCGAATAGACCCGGAAGGTTTGTTTTACTTACTATAATTGAGATCGTCAAAACAGCGAATAGACTTTGACATAACATGTTCGATTTTAACCGGCAACTCTTTTCTGGATCTAAACTTCGGAGACACGTGTGGAATGTCGATGTTTTTTCTTGTCGATTTTCTCAAATTTGATTCGACGAGTACAGAAAAATCCAAATTTATTCTGCGCGTCTTTTTTCCAACCGGGGACATCGGTACTCGAGTGACTACTGAGTTCCGGTCGTTGTTTCTGGTATCTCGCTACATTTCTCGATAAATTATCATGTACGTATATCGAAGAGAGATTCCTCAGCATCACTGTACGAGCGCGAGCTCTTGCCTGCGAAATATTGATAGCGCGAAACTCTTTTTAAACTATGAACTATTCTCGTTGCTTTATCAATCTTTTCAGGATGTGACAAAATAAATCGCGCTTCACCATGAGGTTGACGCGGTATCGCTTCTTTTGCTTCACGCGTCGCCTGACTCCCTTCTCGCTCACTTTTCCTCCATTATTTACGGTTACGAACCCATAAATATTGAGTCGACCCGTTCTCGTTGTTCCTCCGAAGTCAGGGTATAGAGAAATTTTCATATTTCGGGTTTTCATTCAAGTAGCGACAACTCCAAGCGAGTTCAGGTGTTTCAATTTTTTTGCAAGTGCCATAGAAGTATTTTCTACAATGTTATCAAAAACGAAGTTTTACGTCAGGCCACATTCTGTATTATTTTTTACGACAACATTTTTGGATTTTTTTTTTTTCGATTGATAATGATAATTCGGAATTGCATTGATAATGAAATTTTTACTTGTCACGACGTGTGACTTTTGTCGCGGCGAACGTTTCGAAACTGTTCGCAAACGACGTTTGTAGTTTGTAGTTAGAGCGACGTTGATTTTTTTTTCGATTAAACGATTATATCATTTTGACGTGCATTGCTTCCGACTTGGTCATCCGAAAGTTCATAATTGAGTGTCTATTTAGTGTAAAGTAGAGGAAAATTCGAAAAATGTAAAATGCGTCAAAACAACAAGGGTGAATGATTTTCTTCAGAATTAAATTAATTGGTAACAGAAGTTATGGACTTCGTATTATTGTCACTCAGGTTCCGTTAATGTATTGAAAAAAATGAAGAACTCATGTGGTGGCGAATATTATGACAGAATCGTTGGTTGAAGGATTTCTAAAACGTTGAAAAAAAAATCAAGGATTCGATAAAACTTTCGAAGATTTGGAATAAAGGTAAAAAGGTAATTCTTCCAATTTATCGTACACAAAAACAACATGCACCGAATAGGCGTTGTCAAACGTACGAATTAGCTTAATTAGCCGTCTAATGAGCTTAAGCAAGGCTTTGGTTTATCAACGGAATTAATTAGATGTTTGAATGGTTTAAAAAACAAATTTGTAAGGACAGCTGTTTCGTGAAGCGTTTACGTGATGCGCGCGCATTGAAACGTAATAGCAGCAGACGAAAGATTCAAACACGGCGACGCTGGTGTAGTGGCTGTAGTCAACGAATTCTGTAGTCGTGGCGTAGGCGCGTAGTGACGATTCGGGATCGTGGATAACCTCTGCCTGGCTTTATCGTTATTGCGTTATGAAAGAAACATTATTACGGTGAAGATATCGTGAAGTTTGTAAAGTATCGGAGGGACAGACGGTGTGAGCGATGAAAAAACGGTGTTATCAGTGATATCCGAAGAAGGACAGAGAGAGTGAACGCGATGGAGCGGGCGGCCGAACGAAGTTCGCGGTAAGGAATGACGCGAATGGATTTCCGGTGGCAAAGTGAGGCTAGTTTCTCCACCTATTTTTATTATTTTTTTCCCTGCTTTTATCCGTTATATTTATTACTATTTTCACAACGGTAGCAAAGTTCAAAATTTACGATCGAAAGCAGAACACTTTTCTTTCGTACCTTAAATACAACTAATGGATTATTCGGCTCGTTCGAACAAACTCGATGATAATAAAGTGTCAAGAAAAATGATTAATAAATTCCGTACGGGTTCGGAATACGTGCCTCTGATAAGCGAAGAACCTTCGTCCTATCGGATCGTTGTGTCTTTCTCCAAAATCGCTTGGCTCACCGTCTCCTTGCCTTTTTTCGCCTTTGCCTTTTGCGTACTTTGGTCCGTTCTCTATGATTTCGAAAGTGCCACATCCACTCACTGTCAGGTACGGAAAAATACGATTTATTCCTCCATCTCTCCTCTTTTCAGCTATCATTCATTTTTTAAAAATCTCTTTCTAAAAAGGTTTACAACTTTTTGCCATCTGTCTCTGCTGCCATCGGACACTATACTCCGCAGCGCACGGTATGGCGCGCGGCTATAGCCGTTCAGGCTGTAATCAGAGCGTTTATCCTCACCATGTACTATCATCATTACGGCAATGTTGTTTACACATGGGCACAAGGTATCACCAACTTTGCCATCTTCTCTTACGCCCTTGAAAATACGGCTCTAGTTACCTTGAGCTTTTGGTCGTCCAACGAAAACTATGGTACGTTTTAACACTTGCCGTTTCCTCTTGTTTGCTTCCATGCGCGCTTTTTCTATATTTTCATGAATTCTCATTTTTTTGTCAATTTCGCGACTGCGAGCGATTCGTAATCGACTGATTTACCGGAGAGCAATAAATCTTCGTTTTTATCGTTTTTCATAGTTAAAAATTATCAAAATTGTCTATAGTCACGATTCGCAGATTCAATCAACAGCCGATATGCATTGTATTTGGTTTTTCGCCGACCGAGCGACGATAGAAATAAGCTGAATCTGAAGAATCTAGTCGATGATAAGAATGAGTTATTTCCAGCGTTTCACAAGTTGTCGTTCATAACGTTTCTCATCATGGCGGTGGTGCACATGTCTTTGGCGTGTTACATCGGCAAGCATTGCCGAGCTCCTGCAAAAGATCACAGCGAGACGATTGCCCAACGCTGGAAGACGCGATCTTTGATTCTGAATGTCGCGTCGATTTTCACGGCTTGCTACTTTTTTTGGAGACACAACGCTTATTGCGAACCGTTCGGTAAGAATTTTAACATTTTTTGTCTGAGTAACTTTACGGCGAAAAAACCCGCAAGGATTAAAAAAATTCTATTGTTGTTTAAAATCATTTGAATTTGTTGCAAAGCGGGAAATCCAATCAAGTGAACTCGAAATCACGGAATCGCCATATTTTGGACGGACAATTGCTCAATTTATTGCAGAGTCATTAATAATTTTCATTAAGTTCTGGTTATTGTTGGATTTCAGTATATTCGATGTTTGCAATCTGCGAATACATGGTCGTGCTCTCAAACATGAGTTTCCATGTGACGGCAGCATGGGACTTTGCCGGTAGGAGTCTGATGCTCTCGACGCACGGACTTCGTGTAATTTGATGACAACGATTGGAAAAAAACGTTGAAAAACTAGGAAATTTTTTTATTCAGCCGCGAGCAATCTCGTATGAAAACTTGGATAGCATTTTGCTAGAGTTTTTTTTTTTCTTTTGACGCATCGTGTAAATATGTAATTAGAAAAAAAAACTCTTGATAGACGGAGAAACAGAAAAGAGCCAAAAATGACGAATAAACCACCGAGAATTCGACGACAAATTTCGTCTTTCCTGTATAAATACACGTGTATATATATGTACATTTTTACGTTATATACATTCGTACAATAAATGTTTACAAGAAACACGATTTTTTTATCAGTCTGGACAAACTTTTGGTTCTTATTTCCCTTATTTGGCTTTCATTTTACAAAGTAATACGGATTTTCCGACTTCTCTGAATCAGAGAATCAGAGTTGAAAATCTTTTTCGAGCTTGTCGGAAATATATTTGGCAATTGCCATGCTGCTCGTCGCTGCGGGGGAGGGAGCGTTCCGACAATGCATTACTCGGCAGCCTATGTTTCCGGTTCCGTTGTCGAAAACGAAATCGTCTACTAATTTCCCGTCGTTGTCCATCGCTTGGGCTCGTACTCCGGCCGGGCCTCTATTTCGTTCCAAACGATTGGTAAATCACAAAAATATTAATGACCTTGGAGTTTGCATCGTTGCAATCCAACGGAATCCATTATTTTTATTTATTTTTTAAAGACCCAACCAAAAATGAAGATGCGGAGTCCGTCTATGACAATTATGACAAAATTTAGTCTTTTAGACGAAAAAACTTTCTTTACAAAACGGAGTATTTTCACCATCACCGTTTCTGTCAACTAGTCAAAAATCCGGAAATTGTAACGAGCAAGAACGAGCTTCACGGAAAAAAAAAAATAAAAATAAGGAGAACCGTGGCGGAGCTGGTTAGTAAAAAATTTTATCACGCAAAGTTTTACCACGCTGAGAAATGTAAAAAGGTTTTTCCTTTAATTTTCATAAGCAAAAACTCAGCGAGAGAGCTCGTTAAGAAAAAACATTACAAGACTTTTCCATTCGCATTGCTACATAACGATTTCCATTGACAAAAAACAACAATGAGAGTTTCTCCAATATTGATGAACCTAAGAAACTGATTGATTGTAGTTTCCAAATTAAATTGGTGGGTACAAACCTTTTGACGTCTTTGTAAGTGACCTCTGGTATGAACTTTTGCAAATCTCGTACAGCGAGAGGATAAAATATGGATTTAACTGCTTCTTTCATTCCAGGCACGATGAACCGGAAGCAGAGCTTATAAAGCCCCGGAAATTTGGCCATTTCGATGCAGTCCCTCAAGTTAACATCGTTCCATCTTTAAAGCGATGAAAAAAATGGGAAATTTGTTGAATTTGAGATTTTGATGGAAATCTCGTGATACGAAACGTAGATAAGAACCTGTAACCCTCTCTGGCCAAGGCCAAAACAGCGTTGGGTCCCAGCCAAATGTCCCCGCTCATTCTCGGTGTAAAGTGCACACCGAGGAAAGGAAATCTCGGATCAGGCACCGGATAAATGTTGGTCGTGCAAAGGTGTTTTTTGTTGTCGTTCAGCAAGAGATATTCACCACGAAATGGAACTATTCGAGGGCTGACGTCACATCCGGTCATAACAGCTAATCGATCAGAATGAAGGCCAGCACAAGTGAGCACATATTTGCTCTCGAGAATCTGCCGGTGGGATTCGAAATTATCAAATTAAAGGGTTTCGTTACCGGCGATACAATGTTACCATGCTAACTCATGTTAAGAACGTTGTATGCAAAATTTCCTTTTGATAGAATTCTTGTAAATTTGCACCATACAAAGAGAATAGTTATATCTCATAGCTCGCGCAATTTTAAGAGGACTCACCATGTAGAGGTCGAGATATTTATTTATAAAAATCACAATTTTCAGTAGTTTCTTATAAGAGCGTGTGTTAAAAGTTGCAATGTTCAACATTAAATATTTCCATTTCTAAATGGTGAAGCCTCTTAAAACTTTGCATACACTTTTACGTAACATCGAAGAAGCTTCATTTAGTTTTTCAAAAATATCGGTCGTAAAATTTTTTCGAAATTTTGTTTATTATACAAAAAATACAGATTACCTCGGATAATCTTGAATTTAGAGTATGTTGTTCGTTAGTCAATTTGTAACAAGTTTTTTTAATGAACGCTCGCAAACCATTTTCTATGTAAAAAAAACTGAAAACAAAAATTTACATTTGACCGTTGCCATACAACGTTCTTAAAAACATAAAGATTTTCAAAATAATTAGAATTTAATAAAATTTTGTGAATATATTCTTTAGTATTATCCATGACAATACATGTTTTTTAAAATTTAACTTCTAACCAGTTCTCGAATAATTGAACATTGAAGTTCACCCGTACAAGCATAGCGTTTTCATACATATAAGTATAAATTCCGGGGACAAGAATTCTGCTTTAATGGTGAATTACTCGATAACTAGACAGATGAATAATTTGAAAAAAATTGTGTTTCTACCCTTGATGTTGAAGAACGTTATCACCGAATTTAATAAATTTCTCAATATTTAGATTTTCCTACAGAAACTCGTTAAATGCTTCCTCGATAAAAATGTCGGGGTGAAAAAATCTAGAGATTGTCAAATTCTTACCCGATCCTTTGCTCTCACGGCGATTGGAGCAAATTCTCCTGTATCTCCTTTGGATTCCGTAATTTCCGTGAAGCCAGTCACCTCGAAATTGAGGTAAATTTTGCCTCCCATTTTTTCAAATTCTTCAGCAAAATGTCGACACACCAGGCCCCAATCTACGATCCCGGTCCATGGTGACCAAATAGCTCTTTCGCCCTGTTTTTATTTTCAGTCAATCCGTCGTCATTCTCAATCACCCAGCCGATCATTAAAACTTGTTCTTTTCTACCGAGAATCATGGAATTCGTTGAAATTGTTATCGCTCAATTCGTACCTTGCATTTTGCTTCGTAATCCGGTAAACACTCCTTCTCGATTATTTCCAATTCGGGCACGTTGTTCTTCAGGCCACGATCATAAAGATCGTTTATTCTGGAAACTTGTTCCGGGGTCTGGGCTACTATGAGTTTGCCCACTTTTTTATGTGGAATGTTGTGCTTGTTGAAATATTCGTAAGAGAATTTCAGTCCTTCGACGCATAATTTTGCCTGTAAAATTCTTACGTTCTTTATCGCTCGGTAAAGTTTCGAAACAGTCGAAGAAAATCTCGAAGAAAAGATACAGAGAGATTCCGAGGCGAAAAGTTCTTCAGCTTTTTTTTCTAGAATGCATATTCGTCGAAAAATATAAGAAAGAATTTTTCAGCCAATGAGACGTCTCGAAAGCGCGTGTGAGAACGTTTGGAGTTCGTCCCAAAGCTACGCGCGCATCGGATTGGCGGTGGCGCTGCCTACTCGATACATCGGTAACTGTGCCTCATCGAGAGAAATGCTGAATGACTTTTCTCCTCGGAATTGGTCGATCGATTCATATTCGAGACTAGTTGAGCTTTGTATTTTGAGAAACTGGGCTTGCCTTTACGCTGCCGGGAGTGTAATAAATTCCAGCATGGACGACGCCGCTATTGTGTCCGGTCTGATGCATTGCAAGATTTTTCTCTTTTTCTACAATTGCAATCTTCATCTGTGGATGCCGGAGAAGCATTTCTCGGGCGGTCGCGCAACCGACAATGCCGCCTCCTACCACCACAAGATCGTACGATCCGCATGAATCTGCGCTAAAAATTTTGTTTCCCCCCCGTCCAATGTTCCATCAGTGAATAACAAATTTTTCGACATTCGAATTATGCAAATTTATTATCGAATTAAACAGATGAAAATATTTTTAGTTCCCGTTTTCTGGACAAACTGTTTGTCAAGGTCGTTTCAAGGTTTAATCATTAACTTTACATAGAAATTGTATGCGGCAGTTCCCGAACCTGGCACCGTTTCGGAACAAATTAATTTTGCTTCTGTCATTATTCCAGCCACACCAAAAATTACGCTATAAAAGTTTTCTCGAAAATCAGAATCTCGACTGAGTTTTTCTCAAGAGTGTGCATGGCACAATTTTTAAAGAACAGATTAACGGTGAATTAAGGTTTCGAAATTATTTTTGCCGAATCGAATTCCAGGACGAACTAGTTTTGCCCAGGCCAAACTCATTCACAAAGTAACACATTTTTTTATTCTAGACTCAACTAGTTTTTGCCTTTTCATTGATATATTTGAGGAACCCCATAAAATGTTTAATTATTGAATCTGTCCTTGAATAATTTATTGGGAGAATGCGAAAGTAATTAAATGATTAACCTTCCGGTCGACGAGTGTCGATAAATATTCCCCAGTCGACGAAGCCTCGTGCTCCCACTGGTAATCCCTCTCATTACACGAGTTGACATTGTTCGGTAATTCCTCCTGTCGTGCACAACAAATTTATCTCGCTTTATGAATCATGCTTAAGTAAAATTTCGTCGAATCTCGTGTCATTGCAACGTGTCAACTCGATTCCTAACGCTTAGAAGAAAGACTAACTTCAAGGGAATCTTCAAAACAGTTTTATTTTATTTTCTTCCTTATTTGTAACGTTACGTCGAGGTATTTTTATAGAGAAAATGATTTAAAGTGTCGTTGGTGTTGGTTTTGTTTTGATTTGATTGAAGTCACGTTTCCATTGGATGTACAAATTGAAGAAAATTCTAATATCGAATGTTGTGCTATCGGTCGACTCGGTTTTCTTGACAAATTACGTAACCACCTGTTATCGTATGATTTTCAAGTATACAGATTATTATTATTATTATTTTCGACATCGATACATAAATGATAAAAACGATTGAGTGGAAACGTCGAGGATGTTGTTTATTAAAGAAAAGAAGAACTTTCAACTGTTGTGCTTCGGAAGAGAATAAATATTATAGTAATGGGTAAAAGACTGTGCGTGACTTGCTAGGCGCATGCGCGAGACGCACGACGAGCACGAGTAAAGCGACACGGACGGTGAAGTTTCGAAGAAAAAACTAGATTAATCCGAGTTATCAACAATCGTGTAGAGTGTTGACAGGCTTTTTTTAATAAAAAATATTAATACGTCACCTTTTCTTGGGAACAATGATAACAATGAAATTTAAACGATTTTTCAGACAAGCGGCTGAGAATCAACAACGCGAGACTGGTATTTTCTGATACTTTCGAGTCGACTGATATCGACCGACTGACGGCGATTAGCTGAACAAGGTGCGACGTCGATCGAGATTTACGTTTCCAACTGAGAGGTGGGTAAGAACGAATTCTCATTACTTCCGGGCTCCGTAAAGTGGCGCCTCCGGATCTCTCAATGTACAGGCATCTCCTTCAAACGTTCTCGATCTGTTGGTTGGCATTTTTTTCCCTTATCGTTATGCGTTTATACCTGATCCGCGCAGTCATCTCGAATGATTTACCGAACCGTCGACTATCTTGAAAAAAACGTCTGTAGAAATAAACGCGTTGAAAAAATGTGAGCAGTTCAATTTTTCAATGACCATATGACTGACGCATCGGAATACCTGAAACTATCGAGGTCGATCGTAAAACTTATTACGAGCTAATTTTCGTTCGCTTGAGAAAGAAATGGGACGAATAAATCTCGAGAATAGTCCACATTCGCGGTATATATGTATAGAAGCTCCGCGATCTATTATTGGATCTTTATGGACCGAGACCGAGCTAGGGTCCCCGAGAACTGCCTCAAAATTAACTAAAGATTCGGTACCATAAATTAAATTAACTCCATTAAATATTCTTCGAAAAATAATTTTGTTACATAAAGTTAATATTTATGAAGATTTTTCCCGATATTTATCGACGAGATTATTTTTCTAGGGTCAATTAGACCCCAAGACCACCAACGAAGAAAAAAAAATTCTATAACGTGCAAAATATAAATTTTGACATTTTTGTACATTTTTATACATTTTTGACGCGGACTTGCTTAGTGGACGAAAATAAAACTTTAAGAAAATCGTTTATTGCAGCCATTGAGATAAAATGTCAACAGCATTTGTCGATATGATAGGATCATGTTGTAGAGGAGATTAATGAAAAAGGTGGTCGCAAGATGAACAGGCGGAAGGTCGTACACATACGAGACAATCGGATCGAGACAAAATCTCTATGTGGAGCTCTCGGAGAATCGAGCTCAATGGTACGATGTTTTGATGATGAACAGAGAATGATGACACTCTGCTCGAGCCGGGTGTGCTGCAATAGCACAGAGCGAGAAGCACCTGGGCTCGTGTGTTCCGAAAAACGTCCACGACTTCCCCATCTTCGAGATCTCTCCCCGCCTTTTCTTTTTTCCTATTGCTTCATCTTCGAGCGTTCCCTCTCTCTTCGCTCTTACTCTCGCAACGAGTCTTCCGCGTCCCTCTCTCCTTTTCTTTCTTCTACACCATTATATCGCTCCCTTTGCTTTATGTTGTTGTCCCCCATGGTACTCCGTAGCTCGTGTAGTGCTTTCCCTTTCCGACACTCGAGATCCCCGATCGAGCGTCACCTTGGCGAATGAGCGAGAGCGCGGAGTGGGGATGAACGTAGAAGGGAGACCAGGAACGTATGATTCGAGATTGGGGGTTCGGTACGTCATATTTTTTAAATTCATCGGTAACAATGAGCTTTTTTCATTTTCTCAATGTTTTCATACGAATTTCCCAATCAGCTATTTCTTCCATGTTCTCGTGGTCATGGAAAAATCGATCAATGTCTTCTTTCCATTTCCTATATTTTAATTGGGTTCTCTGTAAAAAAAAAAAAAAAGCCAAAATATTTATCAAATGATTCATTTATACGGAAGTATAAAGTGATCGATAAATAAGATTATTTCTGCCACTCGTTTCTATAATTCCTGAATTTTATCGTGTGGTAATATCGAAGAATCCCTCAAAGAATGGAAAACGATGAATCTTGCGTCCTTAAAACCCGGATATTTGAGGCAAAATGGTATAATTTGTCACAAAAGTGGTATACAAGAAAAACGAAATTGTCGCGGAGCTGCAATTTGAAAAATTCTGTTTCTTCATCTAGAAACAAATACATCAAGTGCGAAAATGGGGGTTGGAATTTTCTCGATAAAGTTTGGAGTCTGCCAAGGGTCGGGAAAAGAAGCTGCGAAAGGTGAATAGTGTTAGAAAGTAAATTTAATAAATCAAAAGTATTGGTTATCGGATGATGAAGCGAAGCAAGTTGGTTTCGGGAGTTTTATTGATGTACGGCCCTGTAACGTGGTGCGTGGTCGCGGTGCGCGCCGGTTCTTTGACTCTCGGCCGGGAGTCAGTCAACCCGGTGAGGTCCACGGTGCTGGTAGGACAGTGCGAGTGCGGTACTTGTACAATTCCAAGCCGGTTGTGACTTGAAGCTTCTCGAGAGAGCGTATATTACTCTCCACAAGTGCGCGAGCGTGTATATGCACGGAAATTTCTTTCCTACCCTCTCCTAACTCTGCGTTGCGTTTGATCGCGCGTTCTGCATTGCGTCAAGCTGCCGTCGCAATTTCTTGGGTGTACGTGCTAACCGGCAATATTTGTTTACCTCGTTCGTCAACGGTGTACGCCGGCGAAGAAAATTGAAGTGTCCACGATCTTTCGAGGAAAAACACCATGTAGTGCACGAATAGGAAGAAAAAAACGTGATTTGTCGATAGTCCACGCAATATCGTGCAGACGCGGTGAATTAAATGGTGAAACAAATGTTTGGAGAAGCATTCGAGTCGCGACAACGAGCCTTGGCGTACAAACCTACTGAAAATAGGTTTGGAAGTGCGTGTGGTCAAGTTTGCGGATGAAGCAAAAAAAAAGAAGAAAAAAACGCGCGCGCAACATACATCGGGCCGTGTCGACTGGTCGGTGTAAAAAACAGAAAGGGCAGAAGGAGCGTAAGCATCGATGCTCTATCTGGAGCGCACTCGAGACAACGTCTCGCGCACCTCCCTCATCAGCCACGGAGACTGGATAGTATCGTACAAAGGCTCTAGTGTGCGGCACAACGCCGCTGCCGCGCTCTAATAACATCGCGGTTAAAGCGTGCCCGGCCAGTGTTGGATCCACGTGGACCAGTGTAACGAGGTGGTTTTAAGAAATCTGAATAATATTTGGGACGCAGAAGCAAAAAAAGACAAGGACGATCGTTAGCAAAGGAATCGAGGAAGATTCGAGCTACTTGAGCCATTTGAGGCACTCATCTTGATTATTTGACTTTTTCTACAATCATTAAGAATGGAGGACGAGTTAAGGTGTCCATCGTGCAAGGAGCTATTCGCCGATCCAGTTTTGTTGCCTTGCTGGCACGCACTGTGTTTAGCATGCGCTGTAAATCTACAAGCACCGCCCGATTCCCCGCCGGAATCAACGACCGATTGTTCCAATGCCCCAGGCTCCGATCAAGAAGCTGACAAACTCTCGATCCTCTCAGAAACTGATTCAGGTGTCGTTTGCAGCAGTACTTCGACCAGTTCCAGACCCGGAAGCTACGTCGGGACACCAGGAAATGGTGGCTTTCCACCTTCCGGAGGTACTTTGTGCCTCTCGTGTCCCGTATGCCACAAAAACGTGTATTTCGATGAGGGTGGTGCTCACAATTTGCCCAAGTATCGGGCTATGCAGAGAATCGTCGAGAAGTATCAGGAAGCCAGGAACGTTAGGATGCAGTGTCAAATGTGCGAGGGCGAACCCCGGGAAGCTGTCGTCGCTTGCGAACAGTGCGAGGTATCAATTTTCATCAACCAAGCCTTCCATTCAACCTCACAATCAATCGACACTGAAGTTCATTGTTTCTTCAATTTCAAAAACCATGACAATTTTCACACTGATTTTGTGTTTGGATCCTAAAAAAATATCGTTTTATTGTCCTGACCAAATATTGAATGAGAATCATGAGCTCTGCCCAAGAAACAACAGAATTTCGTTGCCTTCCAAGGATGCAGACTTTAACATTGTCGAGTTTTAGGTCTTTCCATCCGTAGATAATAGAAGATCGGTAACTCGCGGTCAATAATGGATCAAGTATCAAGAAAGAAAACGTTGATTTACCTATGAATCAATAGACACGCCAGCGGTTCGACGCCAAGTAGTAAAAGACAAGCGCAGCGCTAGCTCTGCCACACTCTTATATACGCGAATATGCCGGCCTCATGACGTCACAGGGACTTTATTTAGGATTGCGCCATCATTGCATTGTATTCAATATTAACTCGTAGTTTGCTACTATGCCAAACCTTTGTACAGGAAATTATTCCTTCATATTCCATTCCCATAGCATTTAAAGTATTCATATCCGTATAAACCGATGTATGCGGTGTGCGTCCTGCAATAATAATCGAGCTTGCATCCTTAATGTCGAACAGTACACTTTTGCGTCCTTGTAGGATCGGTTGAACGATCGCGACCCCAATTCGATCTCAATAGCGGTTCGTCATGATGGTGTCTTGAAATGTCGCAGCTGCATGCTCGGGATTCTCAGCGATTTGGCTAAGTAGCTAAAGATCCCCAGCATGCAGCTGCGACATGGAATTAAGATTTTGGAAAAAATCCTATCGTTGTGCGTTATCGGTGATTATCACGGGAAATTCCCTAATTGAATCGGATACTTTGAGACGAATTTCGAAATATTGCATGAATTTACAGTAAAATCTTGTCCAGGACTGGCTCCTTTGAAACCTGGAGCAAGCCATGCAAGCTCGTGGGGGCGGAAAACCGTCCCAGTAGAATAACCGTTCCCTTGAAATATACATTCCGGTTCTCGAATCCTTATCGTTTTGGCCCTAGCCAAGCTTATTTGCAGTTTCTGACGGTTTCTCCGTGCCGCCCGTTCCCTGACGAAATTCCCGGAATTAAGTCATATTGCCGGTCACTGTCCGCAGAGATTCCAGTAGCGTGTTGAGAGGCTACCGTGTGGGTCGTACCGAAACACCCGGAGCCCAATTCCCTAATCAGCTCATTCAATTAGCTAGTTCGCGAAACTAACGCTTTTCGTACTGAGTATAAGTGAGGGGTAATGACGTCAGCTAAAATGTGAACGAGGCAAGGATATATTCGGGTATATATATATGTATTTCGTAAAATATAACACAATTTCTCATCGTCTCTCGTGTCTGTGGCGATCCCGAGTAAGCGACACAGGGCTAATTAAATTAGTTGCTGCGATCTCAATGCTGGGCGGACGCGGAGCTTGTCATCGTTGGTCGGGCAACGACTGAAAAGGATGGGCATTTTTTTTTCTGTCGGCCAGTGACAACCCGGCATTGATCAGCGACGTATAGCGTTTTTTACTCAAACGTGGAGCTGGAGGTATTGGAAAAAAAAACCCGAACGCTAAATGTACCTGGCGAGGAACGCCGCGTGGCAATTTAAACGAGTAAATAATCCGCCCCCGTCAACGTCAACGAACGATTTTTTCTTCTTTGCTGTCCCTTTTGTTCTCTGCTCATTCTCAATTATATACCTTACGACCATTTGGCGCAGCTTTAAGCTAGCACTATTTTTTATCGACCAACCGTATCACTCATTGACTATCATTTCCGCGTCTATATCGTTCAATAATTACATTTAGCCATTTTTCCTTTCGCTCCGCGCACTGCTTATGGATTCAGGATCGAACAAATGAATATTCTATTTCAGGTATTTTACTGCGATGCCTGCAGGGAGTCCTGTCATCCGAAAAGAGGTCCTCTAGCAACTCACAATCTGGGCCCTGCGCGAAGCAGCTGGCAATCAAACAGCTTGAGGGGTCCCCGAGGTCTTGGCCCTGACGGGACTCCTGTATGTACAGATCACAATGGCGAGACTGTGAGCCTCTATTGTGCTCTGTGCAAGATTGCAGCGTGTTCACTTTGTCTCCGAGATAGACATGCAGCTCATCCTCACGATGTGTTGCCGCTTGCTGCTGCCTGCAAAGCTCAAAAGGTATGTGATGTTTTTTCTGCTTCCTTGTTACGTTAATACGTTAAATTTACATTTTATACTACTTTTACGTGAATTAAAAATTGACTCTGATCTCGATGAGGTCTGTAGCTTGATATCAACTACGACGTATAAAAGATATTAATCTTAATGGGCTGCCAAATAGATGATCCTACATTGAAAATGAAAATTCTCTTCGAATGAAACAAACTGTTAAACCGAAATCCCGAGCTCAGCAAGACCAGCTTTTATTATACAGCCCGAGTTGAAGCGATGGTCGATGGCCTCTCGATTCGAACGACAGATGTTCCCAATATCGCGTGTCGCGTGGGTGACTCTCGAGTCACTTCCCCGACGAACACAACGCACATTTCCCGTGGTTCTCGTCCATTGGTGGTCGCCCGTATGTTTTCTTTTCTCCTTCGTGACACCTGGTCGCTTCCTCCACAACCAACTCTTGCTCCAGCATATGTTTGTCCTTCCCCGCCTCTGTGTTAACGTTCTTGTTGCAACACTCTGTTCCGATCTATACTCTGCAGTGTAACGGCATTCTAGTCAGGCTGATACAGCACCTATTCTCCTTGATGCAGCCGACTCTCTGGTGAGCCGAGCTCGGGGAATCACTTCCTCCGCGATTAGACTGATAAATTGGCACAGCCAGTCTGTTCAGAGTGGCACGTTGTTATGTACCAGACTACCGCATCCACTGCACCAGCATATCGTCATGTAATACGTGTATGTCTATACACCGCGTGAGGATAACGCCACTCAGACCGATAGTTTGCCGTTAGTAATTGGAGCAGAGTCAGGCCGCGTCTACATGCGCGATCCTCTGGTTCGCAATTTCGTGATTGATCGACGAATCACCAGTAGTTAAAGGATCAAGCCAACTGCCCGTCTATAGCCACTTCTATATAACGCAGTGTCAAACACGCTCATCGTATACCTGTCCCGTTGCCTGATGATTGATAATGCGTAACACAACTGTGTGACGTGACGATCATAACCAGCTGATACCGTCCTTCATACTCTACAATTTGCAATCATTTGCCGTCAACCGCCTCGTCGTTTCTTCGTTGACGATTATTCTCATTCGTTTCAATCGTTACTTGTTATAATTATTCATCTAACAAAATAATGATGATAGCATTGGACAAATTGATTATGACGATCGTTTCAAGATTTTGCCTCGAGATTCCGTCGCGAATACTCCTATAATTATCGACCCAAGGGTGGAATAAACTATATATTATCACTAGACTGCACCAGACGTATTAATGCTCGCACGCGATACGCTCCTAAGCAAATTTATGCCTCGAAAGTGCCAAGTGGTATGTTGAACCCTCTCTTGAGAGTAGAAGGCTTCCGGTCGTGTGGTACCGGTTGCCGGCGAATTTCCCTGCATAATATAATACATCTGTGTGATAATGAACATGCCTCGAATGAGAATTCGCGGGTTCTGGGACAGTTTCCGGACTGTAAGGTTTAGCGGAGAAGAAAATACGCCAGTATCAGTCAAGATATCACCTTTCTGATGAAACCCTCTGTTAATTACATATATTGGAATCCGTAATCGTTACCAACTAGGAGTGGAGCAGTGTGCCAATGCCGCACTTACGCAATAATTATCAACATCCCGTGTCCTCGTGGCGATGTAACTAATCGACTGTGAGAAGGTTCTTTGCGGCACTGATTACGCGGCACAAGTAATTAGCCGCGTGATTAACCGTAATACCTGAAACTCAATACCGTAGATTGGCTCAGTGTTAAAAGGAGATTGACGCGCATAAGGAAACAAGTGTGATCGTTCACTTGGCAGAAAAATTATCCTATGTCCTTCCTCGGGACTCAAACTATGTCCATACCAAATTTCATCTAAATCGGTTCAGCGGTTAAAGCGTGAAGAGTTAACAGACAGACTTCCGCATTTATAATATTAGTAGGGATGGCTCCTATAAAGAGATGAACGTATTACGTACTCTATAGTGCAAGTTATTCGTACTTGACTCAAAGACACCTCGGCGTCTTTTGATAGATGAGCGAGAAGCGATGGCCTTTGATGCTTCCTGGCACTTTCATCGCAGATAATCGATTGCTCACAAAGTCGCAAAGTTCGTGCTCTCCCATCTCTTAAGACTTTCCCAACCGGTCTCGACGACGTGTGAGGATGCACTCCCGAGGTAGTGCGATATTATGCCTCCTTTGCACTCTCGACTTCTCATCAACGATGTTGTACATCATACGCGAAGAAGCGTTGCCCCTCACTGAAACATGTAATCTCTACACATTGTTTATCGGGGAATGGAATCTATTTGCAATCATGAAACACACAATTTTTAACATCTCCTTGATTTTCATAATACGATGATAGATATCTCGCACATGATCGATAGATTCATTCAATCGCGTGATTTGTAGCTCCTCCGTTCTGCAACGATTAGTCTTGATTGACCAAGCTCTTACACAACGCCGAAAAAATTCAAACATTTTTTATCTCCAGCTCTTCTCGTCTCTTTGTTTTTCATGTCATTTTTTCCAATGTATCTTCTTTTTGGATCGTTATAAATGGCACTCTCTTCGGCGCTCGGGGTTTTCACGGCTGATCGATATTCTCGTTGTTAGCTGGTCGTTTCTCCGCTCCAAAACTCTCCCTAGCCCGTCCACGACTAAATCCCATAAAGCGGTCATATGGGGTCTCTATCAGTACACGAACACATGAACGTTGTAATAAATAGTGAATCCTCAAAACTCGTACATACAAAGTGACATCCATTTGCTTCGTATATATACCGCGCGAGGAAGTTCGAGCGATCGAATGGAAAACGTATAAATTATCGAAGCTGCCCCGGACCCGATGGAGCATCCAAGCCGTTCGACTATATCGAGACATTGATGGAAAACAATAGAGGAATTAACTCGCGTTCGAATATTGTTTCAAGCATCATTGTTCGCCGGTACAATCGAGTGCCAATTAGACCTTTTTTTTTTTTTTTTTTTTTTTTTTGATGAGCCAGAATATTTTTCATTCAAAGTTATTTTTCTTGTTTATTTAAAACCTCCTCAAAAAAAACCAGCCAGAGGTCCAAGAATGAATCGAAAAAAATCATGGAAATCAGCATCTTTCGACATTGTTTTTTAAAAGTGAACAGAAGTGGAAAAAATCAATGATTATTATGCCATCATGATACTGTGGAAAACTATATCAAGGAACTCACTTATTAACATTTTGAGCTCTATTCAATTTCTAAGCTTTACACTTTGACTTTGTTGCTTTGTGAATTAAAATGGAACCCGCCTGGCATAGTCTCTCGAGAAGGCATAACACAGTATACAGTTTCGAGATAATTTTGGTTAACATCAGTAAACAAATTTACCTGTTTTGAATGTCAATAATTTCTACTGATCGCCTTCGGGCTTCAATTTATTTCTGACACATCGGGATTTGACATATTTATCGATGATTTTTTTATGTTACAACTTCCGTGGTCCCTTGTGCTTTATACATGTTCTATCACGCACTGTCCATCATCTGATCAATAATTCAGGGATTCAGAGCGACCCTGATGCTGGGACTGAGTCTTTCTCCCTCTTCGTGCGCAGGGAATATGAAAACTCTCCTCTCTCGTTCATATCCCTTCTCGGTCCTGTTCCAATTACTATCACTGTATTTCTCTTATCTCGACCGGATCGTCGAGTGTTGAATCTGCTGAAAGCCTCGTTCACCGGCTTCGGAAGTATATTCAGGGGTACAAGATCGCCGGTGCCTCAATGTTTTTCCACTCGCGCAGATAATCGTCTGAATTTCCGACAGGAAATTACTTTTCCCGGAAGAAAACCGATTGAGTGAAGACAAAAAATGAGGCAAACTAGAAAAAAGAAAAAAAGACAACCCCGCAGTCCGATTATCTTGGGCCATGCTTTCAATACCGAAATTCCTGTTTTTTCTTACATCAAAATCGCAAAATTTGACAAAAAAAACTTACCGATCGTTTACATGTAGAAAATCATGCATACGATTGTTTTCTTCTTTGATTGTTGGCTCTGTAGCTCTTTGCGGTATTCCAGATAACGGTTTCAAGTGGTAAGATCACTTGACCCTATGTGAACTCTTGGTGGAAGGCTTGTCGCGTGCACTAACCGAGAGTACACAGGGTGAATAGACTTGGAGGAACGAGGTGAAAAGAGAAAAGACGATCTGGCCTATGACATCAATATATCCGGAGAATTTTCTCATTGCACAACTTTCATAGCGCAATAAATTAATCTCGGTATTTTTCGTTTTACATCATAGAACGCCGATGCCTCGTTAGTACAGGCTTCGAGGTTTTGTGACAAGTGTTTTTTTTGTCCAAGGCATCGAGAGCAAATGTGGATGGAAAATTTCGAGGTTCGGTAAGAAAAATAACTGGGGCATACGTGTTGTATGTGAAAACACGATCGATACAGGGCCATTCAAAAGTTAACCCAAATCTTGAAATGTTCAGTTAAAATCGTTGACAAAAAAAATGAACTAAAATCAAACTTCATTTATAATAATTGACTTCCAGGTGTTAATAGCCCATGCGAGGGTTTGGCGATTAAAAGGGTGTGCCTTGACGTATTTATCCAAGGCTCTGAATTTCATATGATTGATTATTTTCCCGTTGATGGAACATCGCAGAGATTAATCGACTTCCAGATTTTTCTGCAACATTTATTGACCTACATTAGCCACAATCATCGAAGGTGACCTTTGGGATGATCTATATAGTGAAGTTTATAATATAATCGATGTAATCCGATATCAGTAATTTAAGCGAGCGAAGGATTTTCTAGATGGTTTGTACAGAGAGCGGTTGTACCATAAATGGAAACTTGCTCGTAAATGTGCACGACCACGAGAGAGCAAGGCAGACAGTCACCGAGAAATGGCGTCAGTCTTAGCGCCGCTTATAAAGCTCGTTTCACACAGGGGGCTCGACTCTCGTGCAATTTCAACCAAGTGGTGCGTAATAGACGGAATGTAGTACTACGAATGAGAGCGTATACCAGTGTACGATGTCCTCTCACCCTCTCTCTCTCTCTCTCTCTCTCTCTCTCTCTCTCTCTCTCTCTTCTTTTATCTTCCTTCGCCTCCGATACTCACGGCTTTATACTACATAAACATAGTAGAGGAAGGTACGTTTCTATGAGCTATAAAATAGCCTCGCAATGTTGAGTCGAATTCATGAATCGTCAAAGGACTAACGTAACTGTTTTACAGGCAGAAATAATAAAAATGAATAATTCTCTATAGCTACGTGTCTGCATTAAAAATTCTAAATTCTAAAACGTGTTCGTGTGTAAAAACGAATAATTGGGTCGAGTCACTTGACAATGTTTATTCGCTTCGCTTCTCAGAGTATGGCGTTGAAGTTTGCATCGTTGGAATGCAACGAAATCCATTGTGTGATTCTATTTCTTGAAAGTAGAGCCAAACTTTTACACGCAATGTCCGTGACAATTATTTGCACATCTGAATGTAAAAAAAAAAATTGAGGCGATTTCGAAAATATTAAAAATGGGTGGATAAAATTTGTTTTATTGAACTCCAATTATGCGAACGAAGCCGAAAGAGTTTTTTCGCAGTTAACAGAAGATTCGTGGTCAGCTTTGAATCGAAATGTGATTTTGTGCTGTCTTTTCGTCACGTTAAGATGCATTCATTTTTGATTCTCCGGAATATTCTTCTACAAGACTTCCTTCTTCATTTGAAGTAAAATTGGTTTCCTCTCGGCTGTTCCGTAGTAGGGGAAGAGTCAATACTGTATTGAAAAAGCTGAAAGTCTATTCTCTCAGGAATTCTTTTTTCTTTAGATTTTTTTTACAACATCCCTGATGTGCCTATGTCTCTCCTTCTTCGAGTTCTTAGTGTATCTTCTCCTTGCACAGCCTCTTCGCGGAAAAAGCTCTTACGTTCGGAACGCACGAGTGTGCAAACACGATCGTGCCTAAGCCTCTCTTACAGATCTTCTGAGATCCATATATAGAGATATATAAAAATCGTCCTGTTTCCTGTACGTTATAGACTGCTATAAAACAGAACTGAAGGGACGAAAGCGCCGCAAGGATCTCGAGCAGGAAAAAAAAATGAGACCGGGAGAGGAAAAAAGAGAAAGAAACAGGATACAAGTAGAAAAAAATATTCTGATAGACCGCAACAAATTCTCGTTTCCAAATTGAATTTTCTAAATTAATTTGTCCCTCGGGAAGTTTCCGACTAGTCGGAAGAGAAAATTGCAGGCTGCAAGATCGTCGAAAAATAAAACGACGAAAAATACTAGACATGTTTATCCATGCCGCATACACCACAAGTATCTCATGGTCCTCTACAAAAAAGGTAGCTCGAGCAAATATTTGTCTAATCGTTAACGAAATGGCGCTTCGTGCGCTATGCCTTTTCATCCAATTTTATTTCGAATAAAGAACCAAATTTGAACATTTTTTAAAACAGTACGTGGAATTTAAAAAAATCACTAAATATAAAAAATTATTCTTCATAATTGACTCACGTTTCAATCGATTCAATTTTTTTCAAAATTTATTAAGAATAATTTTCCTTTTCTATTGTTCCTACCTATTCGCAACTTCTTGAAAATGACCTCGGTTGTCATGGTCATATGAAGACCAGCTGTCATTTTGACATTTGTTAGTATAACGAATTACTTCGAAATTCATAATTCAAGCTCTCTCAAGCTCTGCTGTGTAACGTCATAGCGAATCAATGGGAATAATGGAAAAGCGATGACAATGAACACCCAATTCACGCGTCACTTTATATAAAAAGGACTCGCAAACGATAGAGTTTTATTTTTTTCCTATCATGTTAATGCACGGAATGTAAAATCAAATATAATTACATTTGTAGGCGAATTTGTTATTTAAAGTTCACCTACCTCTGGAATATCTGGTCAACCGCGATTTTTCCTCCGATATTCAAAAAATCATGGTCAAAATCCTCTCTCCCATCGATCAATCCGACAGGAAATTGCTACATAATAACAGCAATAATATTTTTCGTCGATCGTTATGCGAAAACCATTGAACTGGTTGTTATAAATTTTTCACCGGAATGAAGGATTTTTTTTTCGCGGCCATTTTCTTAATTATGGATATTCTCAAATTGGACGTGTTGCAATTCCTCGTTATATCGCTGACAAAAATAGCCGAGGCAATTTTTTTTTTTAATGATTTTGTGATTATACGATTCTCTAAATTTTCCACTGATTTTGTGGGACACTCAGTATGGAATATATTGTGTTTGAGAGCCGGGTGCACGAGTTAAGGGTGTAGCTGGTCCTCCTAGATGTACGAGGTACAAAACGTTTATCGATCAGCTCGAAGGTAAATCGAGCCCTGAAGGGGAATGATGTGTTATTCGGTTGGACGAGTTGAAGCCGCTATACGGTTTTGCAGTGATCGTGACGAGGGTGAGGAAAGAGACAGAAATAGGGTGAAGGGGCGGGGTAGTAATCGAAGGATACGACGACAGGGTGTTGAGGCTGGCACGGCGTTTCGAGGGTGTTTATGTATGTGGGGGTGTGCGTCAGACGGGCAATCATACGAGCCGAAGACCTGGCGTGTTGACGTCAATTCGCCGGATAAAACTAACCTCCTGTACTTTATAGCCGAGTTACCGAAAATTTAAATTTCAACATGTGTGCGTTTCAAAAGCGAATAGACTCGCAAATCCCTGATACAATGTTGCATTTTGGTCGCGATTAGCCGATGGGCGAGAAAAATATATTAGCTGAAGTTCGATGAGTCGGAGATGCAGGTCAAGGAAACGAAATCTTGATGGCTTAAGGACGTTGAATGGCGACGATCAAGCTAAATTTTTGTTTTCAGTTTTTCTTACACACAAAATGGTTTGCGAGCCTAAGTTCATTAAAAAAATAGTTACAAATTGACTAAAGAACAACATACTCTAAATCCAAGATTGTCCGAGGTAATCTGTATTTGTTATATAATAAACAAAATTTCGAAAAAATTTTACGACCGATTTTTTTGAAAAACTTAAAAACGCTTCTTCGATGTTACATAAAAGTGTATACAAAGTTTTAAGAGGCTTTACCATTTAGAAATCGAAATATTTAATGTTGAAAATTGCAACCTTTAACACACGCTCTTATGAGAAACTACTGAAAATTGTGATTTTTATAAATAAATATCTCGACTTCTACACGGTGAAACCTCTTAAAGTTGCGCGAGCTATTAGACATGACTATTCTCTTTGTGTGGTGCAAATTCAAAGGAATGCTATCGATAGAAAATTTTGCATACAAAGTCCTTGAGGTGAAAAAAACGAGTACCCGATGGTCGCAGTTGATAGTTAAGGTCGTTACGTCATGGGCGATACATCAAGTAGTTAAAATACGTTATAGTTCGTTTCTATAGGAAGCCTATTTGTCTTAACATCTTGCGAGGATTATTCCTGTACAATGAATAACTGAATGTACCAGAAAAACGAAGTTTCATACCGGATTTGCCTCTAGAGTGGCTCCGTTCGAAATCAGTCGATAAATTCGAGCCCCGGCGCAGAATGGATCGGCTTCGAGATGCCAATTTAAAAGTGGTACTTTCCCAACTTCCGGGGTGGCTTTACAAAGATTTCCTTTGATAAATCGTTCAAGTTGCCCGAAGCCGAAGGTAAATAGTCGTGTCCCTGATTTTTACGAAAATTTTCACAATCACGAAGATAAATTAATGATGCTGGACAAATGCAAGATAAAAATACCTCTTTTTGAGCGCTTTTCGTTAAAAATTACGGAGATGCAATAGTCTGGGTTGTCAGGGTACAATTCCGACATGTGGCGCCAAGGATCTTCGCAAGTATTCTCTCTCCCACTAGCTCTCAGTTTCTCAATCCCTGCTCGGTCCATGCTAGAAAATACTATCGGCTCTCTCGTCACGTGTCATCTACGTGAGAACCACTGCATATGTATATATTGCGAAAATATGTCCACAACGATTTTCCGTGGCGTGTCACGGCGCCAAAACATCAGCAGCATCTTAAGAAAAAGCCCCGCAGAGTGAAGAGGCTAAAGGGAGCATCTGTTTCGTGTATAGGTGTCCACAAAACGAAAATAGGCTTTGAAGCAATGCCAACATTTGCTACGCCCCCTGCGAGAGAGCGAGATAAGTGCTTCGATATAAATATAGCAAATACATACACACTTATTTATGAAGCGAGTTCTCAAAAAGGTGTCTCGCTAACTGAGCAAAGGGCAGCGCTAAAAACGTAGCGAAAAAAAATTTATTGCAAAAATTCCACCTTGACCTCCCATACGCTTTTTCCTGCGTCGTAGATTTCGGATATCGGCCGTTCGTATCTCAGATATTTATGCGGCTACGCGAGACTCCGGTGTACATGGAACTCACACAACCGAATAAAACTTAGTCACTCAAGGTATACACGCGCATGATTTAACGAGAGGGTCGGAGTCGTAGTTGAGTTATTCTCGTTCCTTCTTTCTTTTCGTTGAAAGAGATGCATGACACGCGGGGCCGAATATTTCGAGGGAAATAATTATGTAGTACTTTTACTCACGAAATATTCCGTGACGTTGATTTTGGGTGTGTCCGGAAACGACAAGAAGCAAAACCAACTCAACTCGTATATCGTATTAATTCAATTAATCCTCGAATTTTGGAAACCCGTAATAAATCATTATGGAAATTTCTATGTCGAACACACAATATTGCGTTTTGTTTATTTTCTCTACTTGTTCGGTCGATACTCACTGAATTATACATCGTCTCGATACATATTTTCGTGTGTGCATTAAATATGTCGTACATAGACGATTGAACGAGGGCCACCGCCTCTTTTGTACTCCGACGAGTAAATAGGCTCACGTGGTGAACCAGATGCATCGGGGCATTTCGTACGAGCGAGGCGCATTACGTGATGGTGGCACGTGCGTCCCTAGCACGTCACGTGACTCGTAATATTACGCGTGGAAAATTCTATCACTATATAGTCCAGCTGTGACAGTGTAAAACACCCCCCTAAACTCTTAAGTGTGTACGTTTGTGCTGGTGTGCAAAAAAGTACATACGCGAGACTAACAATCGTTGGGAAAGAAGATTTTATCAGCGTATTGTCTCTTGCGAAAAATCACGATAATAATCTTGATGGATTTATAATTTCAATAGACGTTCAACGTCGCACTACCCATGAAAATGGTTGTTCAACAAGACTGAGTTCTCGTTAGCGCATATTTACGAAAATGGCAACAAATCATTATTGAAGAAAAAAAATTAATAAGGCGTCGCGAGTGGTTCTCTCTCATAGGAAATATAAAAGGGCTCTGGGCAACATTCGTGTTTGCTGTAACTGCGTGTACCCGTGTGTATCTCTTGACCCCGTACTCCTCCATAAATTCGACATCCTTTTGTCTCTCTCCCACTCTTCAGGATGAGAGCGCACAGATGGTTCGATCGCGGCTTCCCAATGGATATATAAATGAAAGAAAGAGACGGAATGTTCAACGCCGCTGTACTCGCCAACATGGCCGCAAGTGCATGAGACTTGGTGGACCAGGGTGTGAGTGTGTGGGCGGTTTTGAACGAAGGTACATCGAACGAGAATCTCGTAATACCATGCTGTTTTCGACTGAAACGTTGCTGCACAATTTTACCTCTCGTTTCGCTATCGCATCGCTTACCGATCCTCAACACGTTTACGGCGCGAGCAGTTGGACGATTGTGCACGTCTCGTGAATACGAAACGTGAACTTGGGGATTGAGAAGTATCGATCATCAGAAAACCTTAGTTCTAGTTTGTATAGAAAAGAGTTGAAAACGGGGAAGAAAAACTCTCGAAAATTTGACTCTCGTTTTCATTTGTTTCTCACAGAAAAAATGGACCGAGAAAACAGACGCAAAAAAAAATTAAAAAGGTTTATTTAATCCACATCCAAGGAAACAATTAGCAACGATAATCATGACCGTCAAAATCTTTTCGAAGACTGCCAAAAGCTTCTTCACCCGAATGACCTTTTATTTTTTTATTCCGTAATTGAGCAGAGCTTACCTGTTCAAATAAACTCTTGTCTGGAAATCTCGCCAGCCAAAATTAAAAAATGTCGGTGATTTTTTCGAACCATTTCATTGAATATTTAGCGAGTTTTTACGTTTCACCGATATCGAAGAATTTTCAAAGAAATTTTCTTAAACACGTTGTACGGCGACAGTCAAAGATAAATTTCTGTTTTCAGTTTTTCTTACATACAAAATGGTTTGCGAGCCTAAGTTCATTGAAAAAAGTTTTTACGAATTGACTAAAGAACAACATACTCTAAATCCAAGATTGTCCGAGGTAAATCTGTATTTGTTATATAATAAACAAAATTTCGAAAAAATTTTACCACCGATTGTTTTGAAAAACT